>CM055405.1:35451613-35494286 GCA_029228625.1 Pseudolycoriella hygida | reverse complement strand
CTTTTTTTCCAAAACCCTGAAACACGTGTTCGCTAAAATTTAATTTTCTACAACTTTGCCTTTGAAAACAACTTTCTAACTCTCATAGTTCTGGAGATCTGGGTCATCCTGACACCCCAATTGCCATAAAAAAGACAAAATTCTGGAAGTGGCCATATACCAGGATTGGGCCATATTTCCCCAAAACCCTGAAACACGTGTTCGCTTAAATTTAATTCTCTACAACTTCGCCTTTGGAACCAACTTTCTAACTCTCATAGTTCTGGAGATCTGGGTCATCCTGCCCAATTATGGAAGTGGCCATATACCAGGATTGGTCCATATTTCCCCAAAACCCCGAAACACGTGTTCGCTTAAATTTAATTCTCTATAATTTCGCCTTTGGAACCAACTTTCTAACTCTCAGAGTTCTGGAGATCTGGGTCATCCTGCCCAATTATGGAAGTGGCCATATACCAGGATTGGGTTATACTTTTCCAAAACCCCGAAACACGTGTTCGCTTAAATTTAATTCTCTATAACTTCGCTTTTGGCACCAACTTTCTAACTCTCATAGTTCTGGAGACCTGGGTCATCCTGCCACAAATTGCCATAAAAAAGACAAAATTCTGGAAGTGACCATTTACCAGGATTGGGCAATATTTCCCCAAAACCCTGAAACATGTGTTCGCCTAAATTCAATTCTCTATAAATTCGCCTTTGGAACCAACTTTCTAACTCTCATAGTTCTGGAGATCTGGGTCATCCTGCCTAATTAATGGAAGTGGCCATATACCAGGATTGGGCCATATTTCCCCAAAACCCTGAAACACGTGTTCGCTCAAATTTAATTCTCTATAACTTCGCCTTTGGAACCAACTTTCTAACTCTCATAGTTCTGGAGATCTGGGTCATCCTGCTACAAATTGCCATAAAAAAGACAAAATTCTGGAAGTGGCCATATACCAGGATTGGGCCATATTTCCCCAAAACCCTGAAACGCGTGTTCGCTTAAATTTAATTCTCTATAACTTCGCCTTTGGAACCAACTTTCTAACTCTCATAGTTCAGGAGATCTGGGTCATCCTGCCAAAAATTGCCACAAAGAAAGAAAGAAAGAAAGAAAGAAAGAAAGGTTCGGTTTGAGTCCATTTCCATACAAAATACTAAAATTGTTTAATTCATATCTCCGGATCGACTGAACCGATTTTAATGAGTGAAAAGGCACTTCGGCCTAAAATTTTCCGTAGAATCCGGGAAAAATATTTTCCGGGGGGTACGACGCTCGGGGGGGGGGGGAGTCAAAAAGATCCTGTATATATGTTCCTTAGTCTACGAAAAAATTTCTTGTGAATTTTTTGGCGTGTAAGACTTGCGTCACGGCCCCTTACGCCCCTTACTACCGCGGGGCCATGATTACACATGACACGGGCTACATGTCACCCTGCACGAGTGATACGATCTTTAATATTCAACTTGTCATACCACGTCATGCTGACTGCTTCTAATAACATTTTTTGCCATTTTTCAACTTATTTCTTCGTTACGCTCCAGCTAAGGGAACATTATTTCTTTGAAAAGTATCTGTGAATTTCCAACATTTAGCAAATATTTTTCTAACAATTTCCATTTAAGAAAAGTCTGAAAGGCATATTCTCACCTTCACCAACGAATGGATGAAATAAGTTGTTCATTTTTTGACACCGATGTTGTTATCAAAATAAAATTGGAATATCGTTCTTTTTTCAGCACATTCATGGTTTTCCAAAAGCCTTTTAAAGCCCTTTGTCAATATTTGTCTAGGGCGTGTCCTTCGAAAACTCTAGTTACACAGGAGATTTGGTGCGAATATCCAATCCACACGTATGTATACTTATTACCGTACGTAATAAAACATAGAAGGTAATCCTAAACCTTGAGTTTATGTTCGGTAAAAAAAAAGTTCTTTATATGTTTAGGTCTTTCACAGTGGTTTACGTTAGGTAAATAAATTCAAATCGCTCAATACATACGTTCCACAAGATATAATGTCGGAGTAGGTTTTGAACTCCCTGTGTTATGTGGTATAAATTCCTCGCAGTCAAATAGAAATCGATGCCATAATAATGTTACATGCTTTACAATATTTTATGTTCTTTGTGCCGAAAACTTTTGACTACCACACCCTCCTTGATCCCGTACACAGATGTTCGCTTCATTTTTTTAATAACTACCTGTTAATCGTGGAAATTTCTTTCCTAAAATTCGTAAGGAACACAACCAGCGGATACATTCGGATCGAAATCATCTATTATGCGTCTATACGATAGACAGAAACGATTATTTACAAGAGAAGGTTGAAATTAAAATAAAAAGCCAAAGAAAGAATTTATTCATGGAGATAAATAAAACGGTGAAAGTAAATTGCTTGTAACAATCTGATTGAATTTTTGCCAATTTTCTTTTTGTCATTTTGTGCGAATCTTTTGAAAATTTTGTCAACTTGTTGCATTTGCTTCCACATCAAAAGAATTTTCGTTTGATAGTTTTGATGCGTTTTTGGCTCTTTGAAAGTGTAAATGCTTTTTAAGGAAATTTTCCAAATATTTTATTGAAGTGGAGGAGAACTTACAAAAAAAACGACACAAGAGACTGAGAGCGGTGGCGTCGACAAATAAAAGCACTAAGTACGCTTGTAAGAATCACAAAGTAGGCGATGGAAGCTACCAACAAAAATCGCTCAGCAGAAAAGTCCTTGAATTTTTTCAAGAAATTCCAAAAAATTAGACCTTTGGACTGTCGAAATACGGCGTCAGCTTATGTCAAAATGTATAAAATTTCATGAAGAAATTCATAAGCGACGAAAAACGATGTGCTTTTCAGTTTATGCGCTTCATCATGAAATTTCCTACGCTTTGACATAAGTCAACGTTCGTATTAACGGGTAGAGGAAACCACTTTTAAGTGAATTCGCGAAAACGTCGACCAGTATGTATGAAACTTCAAACCATCACATCTTCGATTCCAAAGATTTTAGTGTCGTTTGATTCCTTGGACTATTTTGAGCAAATCGTGGAAGAAATTTTTTTTAACAAAAATTTGGTTTTGGCTGTGGAGGTGTTTACAAATGACTCTGCACGAAACTGGCGAATATCGCTTTTGTTCAATATCTTCTGATACAAGATTCGGAATGAAGCGAAATTTGCAGTGTTTATTAACCTTAAATAGATGCCTAAATTGCACTAAAACTTTCTTTGAAAATGTTCGACTATATGGCTATATGCTGCCTTTCGGCCTGAGGTCCCTAATATGCAATAGCATGAAAACATCTCTTGGCAAGTGCTACCCCAAGTCAAGAAATCCCTTTTAGCAAAACGTTGACCTCCGTGAAGCCAAAATCGGCTCGTTAGCACACTAAAGGAGGTAATATCCGCTGAAATTATTTTTATCATCATTATTTAGGTCCTAACGTTATATTGACACCAAATATGATATAATTCGAAACATACCAGTATGGTCTCTAGTCACTTTTTTGAGGTAAAATCGAATAGCTTCGATGGAGAATTTTTCGTGAAATTTTAACATTAACAAGGTTTAAAAAACATACGAAAGAGGAATCGAACGACTTTAAAATCTTTGGAATTGAATATGTGATGGTTTCAAATTGGTCGAAGTTTTCGCGAATTCACTCTTAAACAAAAAAAAAATCAGTTCTCAAATGAGACTTTGTTTTTTGAGTGCGGACATTGCCATCCACATTGTATATAACGTATCCAAGACGAACGTGGAGCCTTTACAAAGAAATTATCTTTAATCAATTTAAAGGTAAAACCGATACAATGATCGCGATCAATGGTGTACCTGTAACTGATAGTGTTTCGTCCTGCAACTCTGTTAATGAGCATTTCTGCACAGCCAGAGAAAAACTTGCAACCTCCATTATCTCCGTACATGGATACAGTGTTGAAGATATCGATAGTCTATACAACGAACATAATGACAATGACTGGTCATTTCAACATGTAAGTCCCAAACAAGTTGCTGATGCAATCAATGCGCTCCTTTCTTAAGTATCTTAATGGTGAATGTGCAGCGTATAAGCTGAATGAATTGCAGACCATTCAAAACCGCTGCATCAAGGCTCTTTACCGCTTAGACCGGTTTCCATCAACGACATACTTGTATAGTTCTGGACTACTACCAATGGTAGTCTACCATTGACCGAATTAGCTAGGACTGAGAGAATGATTTGTGCGTGATGAACGCGCTTGAAAGTGAAATACGTCATGCAACTTCGCTGAGATCTTTCAAGGTAAAAGTTAAACTTAAAATCATGTGTGAAAGCTAGAACTTTAGGCCTCTATTAGACGTGTGCGCCGCCGACGCACGGCGCGCCGGCGTGCCGCCGAAGAAAGGCAGAAAATAAGCACCCGCCGCCGCCGCCGAATGACTTGATTTTCCTACATCACTGAATTTTTCAGATTTTCGGACCTATTAAATCAAGTTCTGTTTCCACATGAATTCATCTTTTCAGTGCCTAACATGGTACTACGTGAAAGAAGTTAAATACTTGAATAGAGTAAAAAGTGGTAAAATTGGTTACGAAAACTAAAAAATTAGTTTTACTACATTGACCGTTCAATGGCAGCCGATATATCAACGATATCAATAAAACGACATTTCAACATGAGACCAACTATACGGTGAAATTACTTTGCGAATTCCGTATTTCCCGTTTCCCTGGATTCAAAAAAAAAAAAAAAAACGACGCGAATCGTGCTTGTCATCGAGTAATCTTAATCTCACTTTGTTTGTCGACAAAATTAAAATCTTACTAATTCAGCAGTATTCAAAGGTAATTAAAATGCTTGAGTTTAGTAAAACAAACTTCCAAAATGCAATTTTCTTACTTTTATTTGAAAAATTCATTACGCCGCCGGCGTGCCGACGCCGCCGATGGCCACTTTTTCATCACGCCGTCGCCGCCGATCGAATACCTACCGGCGCACATGTCTAGCTTCTATTGCCGTATAATTTTATAAATTGACTGTAACCTCTGTGATATGTACCTCTGTGACATCGATTTTTAAAGTTGTATTTATTAACTTATTTATTAATTTATTTTTTTTTTTTTGACTTAACCTTATCCAGGTATGTACTACTTACTGAAAATAAAATCAACCAAAATGCGATTTATTATAGAGTCTTCAGCTCTTAAAGACAAGGAATGCAAAAACGTTATACAAATTTCGATGATTCAATTCATAAAATGAAAGTGCTTTGCCCACTGGATGTACGATTCCAATCGAATAAAAGAAGCGATTACTTAAAAAACTATTTTTACGCGAGAAAATTACATCTTCCTTTAAAAAAATGTCGACAAGTCATGTGGAAATAAAGTATACGAAAAATCAATTTGCTCTTCGCGTGTTTCACGTTTCTCATGTTTGTTAAAAAGCTGTTTTCTTTTGTGTTCTTCGAAATCAAAGTGAA
Source organism: Pseudolycoriella hygida (assembly GCA_029228625.1). Taxonomy (NCBI): domain Eukaryota; kingdom Metazoa; phylum Arthropoda; class Insecta; order Diptera; family Sciaridae; genus Pseudolycoriella; species Pseudolycoriella hygida. The sequence goes on along the minus strand of CM055405.1, from coordinate 35,488,835 downwards.
ATGCAAGAAAATAAAGAAAATCTTATATGAAATTCGTTATCGAAAGATTTTCATTGACCTATTTCTCTTCATCATCATACGTCAGTTGATAACTCAACTGTCCAAACAATCAAAGTCGGTGGCCAAGCAAGTGAGGGTGAGTAAAGAGCTTTTTCCGGTCTGTCTATTTCAGTTACCAAACAACGTTAACATAGATCTAACCATCTATACCTCTCTCGGGTTTAAAAGTATGCATAAATCTTAATTTTCCAAGGAAATATTAAATCAAAAAAATATGATAGAGTGGCTTCGAACAAATAATATTACTTTGCTATTACATATTCTAGAGAATAAAGATTTTTGATGGTTTTAATATGGTTTTACATTATGCGTGGAAAATGAGTGTTGAAACCTTTTTTGAATCCTTCTTTATTCAAAACAAGGATTCAAAGTTCAACCACTACAGATACAGATAGTTAACAACTAAAATGAGGCGAATGCCTGAACATGAAAACTTGCTAAGAATACAGAAACTAGAATTCCGTGAAATTAGAGGGAAATTCATTGTTGAAAATGATGTAAATAAGCTTTTCAATTTTGAATAAGGGGTTTGTTGTACGATTTCGCTTGAAAACTGTATGCATAGCACATCATCCACATTGATTTCATACCCGCAAGATGTTAAATAATTCAATGCATAGATAATTTTCTTACGTAGTGTTTGCTGTTTCAAATAATAAAGCAAATCAGTTGAAACAATTAGCTTCTCCAAAATCTAAGAAAGAAATTAACTTCATTTTGTGAAGAAGTTCTTGAGGTACAAAAAAAAAACATTTTCAATTTATTATCCAGCTTATCTATAAATGGACGTTAATTTATTTCTCAGATAATCGACTTATTGTTCTGAAAGTGAAGCGAATAACCATCAAAATCATTACACCTGAGGCAACATTTCTCGATGTTAAGCTAAGTACACAGCAAGCTCCCAAATTTAATTTTTCGAGACCTAAATGTATAAACGATGCAGTGTCTTAGCTTTCTTACGTGCATCGATCAATTGAAATGTTATTTTGCGAATAACGACATTAACGTATGAATGAAATGTCATATTATATCAAGAGGTGAAAATTGGAGAATATTGATCGAGGGCTCCGCCGTGGTCAACGTACGACGACTCTATATTACACTTTTACATTCAGGTATACGATGTAAAATGTGAGAATGGGAGAAAATGTGAGAAAAACGACATCATAAGGAAGATGGATGACTTTCACTTTACGGTGAAAATAAGTATTTGTTCTTACCAAAATTAAACTCATTCCACAAATGATTTTCTTTAACAAAATAATTTTGCTTGTAGACTCTGTGTAACAATGTCCGCTTTTAGTGTGACGACGGCTTATGTCGAAGTACACAACAAATTAATATAATAAATTTCGTCAAGAAATTTTGAATAGTTTGACATGAGCCGACGCCGCACAAAAGCGTAAATAAAAGGCTTGAATTTTGAAGGTGTAGGTAAATAAACGCCTTCAGTGCGTCAACGGCTTATGTCAAACTATAATGATTTAAATAACGCGATGCCTAAGATGTTAGTGATATTAGTTTGACAGCTTAGCTTATGCATCGTGTCATGAGGTGTCGTTCACGCCTAAACGTACCTAAACGTAAGATCATACGGAAATTATATCCGTCTTTATCTGAGCAACTGGTCAAAGTTGCTATTTGCTAAGTAAGATCGAACTGTAAGATCAATTTTTAAACCGAAATATCCAATTTCTGAGTAACTGGTCAAAGTTGCTATTTGCTAAGTAAGATCGAACTGTAAGACCAATTTGTAAACCGAAATAACCAATTTCTAATAAACATAAAGCTTACCACTGCATCATATTGACCAAGATGTCTGAAGACCTCAAGGTATATTATCAGAATGTCAACGGCTTGAGGACAAAGACTAAGGAATTTAGGTTAGGAATCATAAAAAATTCCTTTGATGTCATTCTACTGTGTGAGACCGGACTTAATGAAGATTTCTTGAGTAGCGAGTATTTTGAAGATCGCTACGTGACGTATAGGTGTGATCGCGATTGCAGCTTAACTGGTCTCAGCAGGAAGGGTGGTTGTCTGATAGCGGTGAAAAAGAATCTCTTTTCAAAGCGTCTGCGTAATTTCGAGCTCAGCAAAGAGGATGTCTGGGTGTCGGTCGAACACGAGAACGGATATAAGACATACTTCAATGTTCGATATGTAGAACTGAATAGTAAATTTTCTGACTACAAAGTGCATTTTGACCGGATCAGCGAAGTGGTGTTGTCGTTCGGCCATGATGATTCTTTTTTGTTAGCAGGAGATTATAATATGGGAGATTCTGTCATGTGGGAATACGATGCTAACGGTGATTGTGTGCCTTCTGGTTGGAAGGGTGCTATACCAAATGCTTTAGTAGATATGCTCTCTTTGTGTGGCGCGAGACAGTTTAACGCGATAAAGAACGTGAATGATAGATCTTTAGATCTTATAATTTCCAATGTTGATCCAAAGCGAGTCCGGCTTTCTAGGTCCACTGACCCTGTAGTTATGGAGGATGTCCATCATCCTGCTCTGGTGATGTCCTTGTCCCTCTCTCCCTTGAGATTCTTGCTGGAAGAACGCCCTGCTAAAACAAATTTCTACAGGGCAGACTATGAGAGGCTGAGTGACGAGCTGTCGAGAGTTGACTGGGTTACAGAGCTTGATGGATTAGCGGTAGATCTCGCTGTTGAGAAGTTCTATGCCATCTTGGATTCTTATATCAAGTCCATTCCAAAGTGCAGATGTTCAGTTAGGGAGTACCCAAACTATTACTCACACCAGCTGATTTCATTGATAAATAAAAAAGCTAGGACTAAAAATTTGCTCAAAGAGCTGAGGAAGGCTAATCCGGCGGATGTTGACATGATTGAGAAAGCTGCGGATAAATATCGTCGTCTTCGTAAAGAAGTCAAGCTGGGTATTGCTAAGTGTTTCGATGATTATGTGAAAGATTGCGAAGACAAGATTAAGTCCAACACGAAATGTTTTTTTGCATTCACGAAGTCACTGCGTAAAACCAACTCGCTGCCGAATGGCATGAAACTTCGGGAAGAAGTCGGTAATGATCGCGATTCCATCTGTAATCTCTTTGCGAAGTATTTCAGTTCGGTTTTCAACCCTGCAATTCAGTATTCGCAAAATGAAACACTTGTTTACGACCCTTTCCAGCACGTGTCTAATGAGCATATGCTCCCGGAATTTTCATTTACGGAAAAACAGGTCCAAGATTCTATAAAGAGTTTCAATGTGCATAAAGTGAGCAGCCCAGACAACATTCCCATGATGTTTTTTATGAATTTGTCAACTTCCTTGGGTCTACCACTTAGCATATTATTTAACAGATCACTAGCCGATAGGAAATTCCCATCCAAATGGAAGGTGAGCACAATCTCACCAATTTACAAGGATGGTGATAAATCTGATATTGCGAACTATAGACCGATCAGTATCTTGTGTGCGGTTTCTAAGATTTTCGAAAGACTAGTTTTTAATACGCTGTTCGATCAAATTAAACACAAGATCCACCAATCCCAACATGGATTCTTCGCAAAGAGATCAACGCAAACTAATCTCATGGAGTATGTGTCCTTTTTGGCTAATGAAATTGTGGAGGGTGGTCAGGTCGATTCAGTCTATACCGACTTCACAAAAGCGTTTGACAGAGTTGATCACAGACGCCTCATTGAAAAACTCTATGGTTTTGGGATTAATTCAAACCTCGTGGATTGGTTTGCATCATACCTTTGTGGTCGCTCTCAATCCGTGGTGATTGGTCGTTCAACTTCCAGTAAGTTCTTTCCTACTTCAGGTGTCCCGCAGGGCTCAATTCTTGGTCCACTCTTATTTGTAATTTTTATAAATGATCTACTATCATCCCTTTCCGAAGGATCCGGTCTTGGCTTTGCTGACGACCTCAAGGTTTTCCGAACGATTGCCGGCGAAAATGACTGTATACTTCTTCAAAATGACCTGGACCTTATAGAACGGTGGTGTGTATCTAACAACATGAGCCTCAATTACAAAAAGTGCGCTATCATGTCGATCACCCATAGTCCTAACAAAATTGAGTTTGATTATAAGCTATGTGGGAAAAATGTTGAACGAGTGCATTCGAAGAATGATCTTGGAGTCATTATCGACGATAAGTTATCATTCAACATGCACATTGACTTCATAACTAGAAAGTCATATCAGCTTTTGGGATTTATTTTTCGTTGTGGAAAATATTTTTCAAATCAAGCCAGCATAATTTCGCTTTATAATGCCCTCGTAAGATCAAGACTTGAATACTGTTCGTCAGTTTGGAGTCCGTTTTACCACAATTCTATTGATCAGATTGAACGCGTTCAGAAGAAATATTCTAGAATGTTTTTCTACAAATTTAACATCGATCGGCAGAAGTACGACAAAAGGTTGAAGTTCTTAAAGATGCATTCCTTGGAATCTAGGCGGCTCGAAAACGACGAACTGATTCTCCACAAATTGATCCATGGCCGCATCGATTCACAATTGCGCCATCAGCTTGCTTTCGATCGTCGAAATAAACGCACCCGGCTACGAAACGTATTCTACCTTCCCAATTTCAAAACCAACATCCAGAGGAACTGCCCTATCTACCGGCTGCAAGAACATCATGATGAATTTTTCTCAGAATTGGATATCATGGATGACAGATTTCCGGTGTTCAAGAGGAGGGCTAAAGATTACCTTATTTACTGATATTATGGTTAGTTACTGGCTGTTCAACTTTGATTTTCCTTAATTGTATTAGAGATTAATAATATGAATTCGATTGACATGTTATTGGGCTTCGGCCTGTTTGTTGATCGTTAAACAAATAAATAAATAAATAAATAAATAAATAAATAAATAAATAAAGGCATAGATTTTGATGAAAGAACCTATTAACATCGTGACATCTGTCAAAAAAACTTATATGTACCAAATATGAGTGGGAGAATTTTCGGTTTGCTAAAAGTCGATACATTAGGACTGAGGAGTCTCATGCAAGTCGAACTCAATGATGCGGTTGAAAAACAAAGTAAGAACTGCTGTTTTGACGAGAGCGCGGTTCAAAATTAAACTCTCTGAAATCAAGTCAATTCGATGATCAACGAAAAAAGCGTCAATTTGATTTTTTTATGATGATCATCACGATTTTTCAAAAAATTGATTTTTCGCGAAACTTTAAATTTTCATTAGTCTTGTCATAATCGAAATCTGACGTATAGTGACAGCTGTGCAGATGCCCATATCCTTGGTGCTGTCTGTTTTAGAATAAAAAAAAATTTGCTTACTGGAAACCAGACTGACTCTTGACCTCCTGGTAACTCCTAGTTGTACATTTACTTTACAACTTGGAGGACAAATAAAACCATACGCTAATAATAATAATAATCGAAATCAAATCAAATTTGAAAATTGATCATCAAATTTGTAATGAAATCATGATTTTTTAGAATAAAATCACAAGTTTTAAACGCTTGAAGAGAGTACACTGTAACGAAGTAAGGGTCGAAGGGCTCCGGAGTAAGAATATAATTCGTTTCGACCTTACGTTAAAAAAATAATTGTGAGATAAATACATTCGTTCATTCGTTTACTTTCGAATTGTACTGACGGTTTTAAAAAACGTAGTCTCATATTTCAAAACACTACCGAACTTCAGATGTAAGACTACGTTTCGAGCATCTTATTTTAAATTAGGATAAAAACACGTATACACATTTATAAGGACCTTCAGCTACGCAGAAATACTTTGTTTATTCAAATCAATCAATTTCATGTGACAGTTTTTCGTTTATTTGATAAGCTTCTTTATGTATACGAGACAATAAAAAAATGGCATTGTGAAAGCAAGTTAAATTGGCTCAATTATTTTGGGCACCAACAAACATTTTTCGTTAGAATTCGAGTAAAAAAAGAGTGTACGCATAAACAGCACTTTGGAATTTATTACTTCTAAAGGTTCCGTGAATAAAGCTGGTAAAAGAGGAGTTTAAAAGAGTTTGAAAGAGAATTATGTTTCACAAGTGTATGGCAGGAATTAAAACTTCAAGTATGGAAGATCTTATCGTCTTCACAAAATTTGTAGAAAATTGAATATTCAACAACGTTACAAAAGAATTCCTTCGTATAAAATGCGTGTATTTTAGGAGACATTAAACTTGAAGCTTAAATTTAGCTGGAACATTTTAAAGAGAAATTTGAAATTCACAAACTTTTTTTTGTTATTTGGTAGGGAGCAGCGAGAGTTCGTCACATTCATCGAAGTGGTCTACGTTACAACATGCTAAATTGTCTATTGAGATGGTAATTTAGACAATGGTGCCTGGTTCAGCATAGTTGATTTATTTATTAGATAAAGTGAATATGGTTAAGTTGCAACTGTGCATAAATCTCCGAGTTACACACAAAGAATAGAAATAAATTCTCACATATGTATGTTCGTATACAATTTGCACAGTAGAAGAAGAAAAAATGATATGCAAACGAACGAAACCAGGGCTGTAGCTAGAAGCTAGAATTAGAAAATATTGAGCCTATGTACCAATCTACATGTACGGTGATGTATTCATGCTTAAATACACTTTGAATTAAAAATGAGTGTGTATACTTATAGGTTACGAATGTTATGAAGTAAAACATAAGGACATGTTATAATCTGTTTAAAAAAAATCAACAACGAAATTATGAGAACAGTTTATAACAGTTAAGAGCGTGTTTTTAGCTCAAAAAGATCTTAACTTTTCAGGGACGTGACAGTCGTTTCTTTTGATCTTAAGTAATACTCGACGTGAAATTGACTGCGGTTGCGATCGAAGCTAACTTCATTGTAAACAAAATCAGCTGATTTCATGTAAAAGCTCAAAAATCAGGCGACTTTCTTGCAATGAAGTTAGCCTCGGTCGCAGCTGCAACTAACTTCACGTTGAGCATTACTTGCAAAGGTCAAAACAAAAGACTGTCACGTCCCTAGTGCCCACACAGTTTTTATATCAAAATATGGGTTTTGAGACGCGGATCAATTAACAAGTATGTTTTTACCATTAGTTTATGGTGTGTAAACGCAAACAAAAATATTTCTTCTTCTTCCGTTTTCTCTGTGATAGGATAATTTTACGTTGACATATGGTAAAAGACGGATATCTTTGATTTTTTACACTAAAAGTTTTCTCTCTCTTTTAAAAAATTATGAGACGAAGGGACGGGTCTCTCACTTCCTTGTTGAGAAATGTCAAAACGGTCAAAACTTGCACTCAGACTCTGACTCTCAGAGTGAAGTTGGTTGGAATTTTAATTTTCATTCATAAACATAACCAAAGACCCGCACATATCAGAGTAGATGTGACAAACAGTATAGATGTGACAAACAGAATAGATGTGGCAAATAGAACAAATCTTGCAAAAAGACTCGAACGTATCTTAATATAATAAGCAAACAATCCAACGTTTTATGTTCTTTTACAACTATAAGAATTACAAAGATCCAAAGAAATTACCCAAGGTAATGTCAAAGGCCCTACCGAAGTACATACATCTCAGACCATTCAAATCTAGAAATGGTTATATCCAAGGATTGGGTCATTTTCCCCTAAAACTCTAAGACACGTGTTCTCTAAAACTTTGTTCTATACAATTTTGCATTTTGAAGCAACCTTCTACCTCTTACAGTTCTAGAGATATGGGTTATCCCTCCCAATTCTAGAAGTGGTCATATCCCAGGATTGTGGTATTTCTACCCAAAACCGTGAGACACGTGTTCGCTAAAATGTTATGTTCTACAGATTTGCCTTTGGAAGCAATTTTATACCTCTTATAGTTCTAGAGATGTGGATCATTCCAACCAATTCTAGAAGTGGTCATATCAGAAGATTGGGGCAATTCGAACCAAAACCTTGAGAAACGTGTTCTCTAAAATTTTATTCTCTACAACTTTGCCTTTGGAAGCACTTTCTACCTCTTATAGTTCTAGAGATATGGATCATCCCTCCCAATTCTAGAAGTGGTCATATCCCAGGATTGGGGCTTTTTACCCAAAAACCTGAGACACGCGTTCACTAAAATTTTATTCTCTACAACTCTGCCTTTGGAAGCAACTTTCTACCTCTCATAATTCTAGAGATATGGATCATCCCTCCCAATTCTAGAAGTGGTCATATCCCAGGATTGTGGCATTTTTACCCAAAATCCTGAGAAACGTGTTTTCTACAATTTTATTTTCTACAACTTTGACTTTGGAAGCAACTTTCTAATTCTTATAGTTCTAGAGATGTGGATTATCCCTCTCAATTCTAGAAGTGGTCATATCCCAGTATTGAGGCATTTTTACCCAAAACCCTGAAACACGTGTACCCTAAAATTTCATTCTCTACAACTTTGTCTTTAACAGTGAATCTCCATTTATTGCATAGTTAAGGAAATAAACACGAAAAACTGTTTTCGTATATGGCCAAGAAACTCAATTTCGTCGATTCCATATCTCCGAAACCACTTGATACATTTTGTTGATTTTCAAACTTGAATCATAGGAGGCATGTATCCTTCAGGAAAAAAAAAGTTTAGGGTGATCGGTTGAGCCGTTTGGAAAAAAAAGTAAAGACAGACGGACGGATGGACATATTTTTTATTGTTGATTCGTCATATTTAGACGATAATAAATGCATCCCCCCAACTGCCACCTCGATCTACCCCATGTTACATTAAAATTGTTTGTAGTAAACGTATAGGACCTTCGTACTTCGTACGGGTCCAAAAATCGTCTACGTTTGCTGTGAAATTGGTTGCAATTGTACAATTTCATTCATGTAAAGCAAACGTAAACTATTTTATGAATGAAAACTGAAATTGCAACCAACTTCACTCACTTCACTTTTCTCAACAAGCAAGTGATAGCCCCGTATCAATCGCTGTGTATGTCAATCGGTATGTACCTGAAGTTCCATATTTTCTAGCTACGTCCCTGAATGAAATGAACGTGCTCTGACATATTTTAACTGACACCTTCGAATCTTTTGCTGGTATTTTATAAAATATCGTAAGGGTAAACCTTTTTCAATTCAAATATGTGGATAACTCCCCCTAGTTTAATGTTGTACTCATCAATTTTACCAACATTTTTAGAACGTTGTTAGACAATCGAAGTCTCTCAATATATTTGAAATATCCTCATCATCTTTTACCACGATATATATATTTGAGAGACTCACGTCTTGGGAGGTCGTTCACATTTGACGGCATGCTTTCAAACGTGATGAAAAAGAGAGAGGGAGGTTCTAGACAGGGGTCAGTTCAGCTCAGTTGTTCGTTCAGTGCGGACGTCTGTCTGACTTATTTCATCACAAAAGCGAAAACTATTGTTTTCCTTTCTGCTCTAATAATACTTTCACGTTGACAAAAAATCATTTGCTTTTTCTTATTAATTATATTGCTAGTAGTCTATATAATACGAGAAAATCTTACACTATTTGCTATGATTTTTTTTACTTCGCTTACGTCAAGACAAAGGATACCGCCATCGTTTGTGAATTGTTTTTTTTTCGTGAAACTGGTAATGGATCAATTAACATCAGTTCAAATAAAATGCCTTCCCATCGTACGAAACCGTATCTGAATTAAAATTCGAGTTACGTGGAAAGCCGAAAACACCTGAAGGCAAGATCACATCGTACTAAACAGCATTAAACTCAAAAAGCGATTGGATAACAGCGTCAATAGGAATTTTCATTTTTGTTGTAACCTGTGCAACCTATGAAGGTATGTTTCTATCGATTACCTGTGCTTGGGTCGACTTCCTAGTTTGTATGTACCTCGTAGAGAATTTCGATCAAAATTTTTATTTTCGTGGTATTTAATTGTGCTCATTTGTTAACCTTGCGATTTTTCTTCGAATATGATTTGTAATTTAAAATGCCTTACTCATACTATATAATATCATGAATATACTACCAATACTGTAATAACGTTTTTGAGAACGATATTTTTTCCGTTACTTGCGTTACATTAAGAATGAACATTTTTATTAACGTTATCCGCCGCAACGAAATTAATTTCGTTATTGGAATAACGTTATTCAAATAGCAAAATTTCGTTATTCGAATAACAATATTAGGTGAGTTCCTTTCAGAGTTTATCGATGCTGATAAATTTAACTCATCGATAAACTTGACGTCTAGCTAAATTGACAGCAAAATTAAATTTAATTTTCTTATTTGACGGGAGAAAAACCGAATTAACTTCAGTATATTCAAACTTACACAAAAGCAAAACGTGAAATTTTAGTCATAAAATCAATTTTATTTACAAATAAACCATCAAATTATCATATCACAAACTTCCTAAAATCACACTGAGAAGCAAATTTCAAACTTCGTGCGTTGTTTATCTCGATAAACTTACCAAAAAACTAGCTCCGAGGCTACAATAAATTTATCAGCATTTATCCGGTTAAATTTAATTCTGAGTACGTTTGATGCGATTTAGCAGTTTATCGAAAAATTAAATTTAACCAACTCGTTAAACTCTGAAGGGAACTCACCTATTGAAAATTTTGAACAACGTTATCCCAAAAACGAAATTAGTTTCGTTATTCGAACAACGTTATTCCATAACGAAATTAATCTTGTCATTCCAATGAACGAAAATGGATATCAAAATATCGTCTTTTCGATATCGATTTTTTCTCGTTATAACGTTAGCACTGTTTGGTTCTAGAATCTTGAAAGGTGTGACGTGTCATTTGAAAACATACTCTTGTATTAAAATGCTAAGAGCAAGTAAAAAATTTGAGAGTTTTTTTAGAATAAATTCTCAACCATTACTTCATGGATGAGATCATTACGCATGCTAGACGAGTAAAACTTACCCATATCATCTATGAACGGAGCCATTCTCAATGTTACGCCGACTAACAGCAAACACATAATAAGTAATAAACAGGCCGTTGCAATAATTGTCCAACGTGCTCGCTGTGGCAAATCATCAGGATCGATTACCTGGAAGTGCAAATAAAATCCGCAATAAATATCAGATTTTTTGATAAATGTAACTGTTGTGGGTTGAGCTTCAAAATGAAATCGATTTCCAAGGAGTTAAAACGTAATGGGGGATTCAGCAACGAATTAAAAATGTTATTTTTTTTGGATACTGCGTCACAAAACCGAATACAGAACAAACAATAATATTTACGATAAATATTTGAAAACCTTGACAAATCCACCGCGTTCTACATTGGAGTATTGAATATGTTTCAATACACGAATGTTGTGCCATTTATTATGGCAACAATATAACATGCCATCAACATTGATACGCGCTGGCATACAGAAGTACAGCAGAATGTATGGTAAATATGATTGATACTCTGTTTTGAATATTTTGCAACACTTCGGGTGTTTACCCAACAATTTATTTACGAAGCAAAAAGGTAGCAACTACTGTAAGATTTGTGAAGTATTTATACGTTGATCTCTTTACACTCTACAGTTAAACGGATTGAACGGAAGGAAAAATCGAAAAACCACCTCTGAACGCTCTTTTTTTTACTTTTTAGATTATTTGGCACACATGAGAAATATAATATTTACAAAGATTTCACGGAAGTGACATGCGAGAAGCGTGAATCGATTACAACATCCTTAAGCCTTTAATGTTCGGAAATCTTTCATATTCTTTTTGGAGAAGTAGTCGTTAATAATTATAAATATTCATACTCGTGCCATTGTTTTTTTTTTGAGCAACTCCAACATGTAACTTGCTCCGAATTTTTACTAGTATGAGACTTTGAATTTAAAGTCAAACTCCAATTTTAGTAGTATTTAGTAGTACAATTTAGTAGTAGTTTACAATGCAACGATATGCGATAACAGTATTTTATAACACTAGGGCTATAATCGAGCGATTATTGTCTACGTAAAGTGAACTATCATTAGCCTCGTGTCGTACTACAATCGAACGAAATTTTCATCGTTTCGTTTCTTGGAATGAATCATCGGCGATTGTTGCATGCAAAAATCCATTTTCGACTGTTGCTGTCGATTTACACAGCTCCGTTATATGAATACTGTCGGTGGCGAAAAACAAGTTAATTCGGTGTTTTGGTTGTGTTCACTTTGTCGTCGACTCAACAATAATTCTGGTAAATTTAATCTTTACCCTGGCAAACACAATTGAGTATGGTGGTGTAACTGAGACCACGTAAATCTTCATACAAAAATTTGATTTGGCCCTGCTATTTTTGAGAATTTAATTCCTAAAAATTATTAAAAATTCCTAAAATCTTGAATTTGAAAATTTAGGAATTTTTTAAGAATTTTAGGGTACAACATATGAAATTCTATGTTTTCAAAAGCCTGTAACTTTTGACGCCAAGATGACTTTTTCTATAATAGTACACCGATTCGGATTGACGACGTTAGAAGTTACAGGCTTTTGAAAAAGCGTAAAAGGCCACGAATTATTAGTTATAAAGTACTGTTAATTCCCAAAAAATAGGCCCTGTTTGACAGGAGCTGTGTTACACTGTGTCGCTTGGAGTTCGTGTGAGGCTCAACCAGGGGCATGACAGTCTTTTGTTTTGATCAAGTTGATGTCATTTATAAATTTACCAGAAGCAACCAATCAACTGATTTTTTCGTAAAGTTAGTGGTCGCAAATGCAGCTCACTTCACGTTAAGTATTACTTAAAAAGATCAAAACAAAAGACTGTTATGTCCCTGTAGTGTGCCTATTATCGGACATGTACCCAATATTTCACAAAAGTGGAAGGGTGAATTTTGACCGCTATCGACTGCCGAACGCCGCAAAACATGCATCTTGAAAAGCTTCAGAGCAAATCTTTAACCCGTTTGTCTCCGCCGATTAAACCAACGTCGGGCGGAAGAATCGCCGGTCGAAATTAACACGACGTCTATTATTAGGAACATGTCCGATCATGGGCGCGCGGTAGCGATGCGCCCGTGACACAAGTTCCCATACGATCAAAAAATTAGGAAAAATTTTTTTTTGTAGACGGCTAAGTTTTGACTTTTTTCCCTTGCGTCGTACCCCCCTGATCCGAAGATATAACCTTTAGAAAATCGTCGTTTTCCATACAAAATGTGCTATTTTATAGAAACCAAAGTTAATGGAAACATCCTACGTTTGCTAGTGGTAAGTTAGCTAGTTCCAGAGCCATTTGTCTGAAAACCGACTTTTTTGGATCGTGCTCGAAAACGGCTCGATAAATTTTCTTGAAATTTTGCCAATTCTACGCCATATGTGATTTTAAAAAGGGGGGGTACCGGCCTCGTTTGAGCGCGAGGGCTCTTAGAAGGCGCCATGCCATATAAAGCCCATATGTATGTGTTTGTGTGTGTAGTGTGTATGATAGCACATTTTGCATGAGACAAGGTTGGGTGTTCGAGATAGAGGTTGGTGTCAAAGGGAAAATTGTTGGGTTGGGTGTGTAGTGTATCAAGGTGACCGCCAAAATGGCGGAAAATAAGCGGAGACTCAAAAAAAAACTTTTGATATGTTTTAGAGGAAGTTGAGGGGATCATTTTCGCCCATAGAAGTAGTAGCCGCCGCGCTTCGGTTTGGCGCAGTAGGAAAATGATGTTCAACATTCTATATGAAACTACATACATAATTTTGAACAACGTACGTATGGTTCTTTCCTAGTTGCGGCGGCGGCGGCTCAGAAAAAAACTTTTGATATGTTGTAGAGTAAGTTAAGGGGATAAATTTTTTTCACCAGAAATTTTTTTATGCCGGAAATTTTTTTCGCCGGAAATTTTTTTTCACTGGAAATTTTTTTCGCCGGAAATTTTTCCCACCGGAAATTTTTTCTCCAAAATTTGTTTCCTCTTTTCTTCCAAAACTACTGATATCACAACGAAAACCCTTTTTAAAAGGGAAACGTGACGCAAGTCCTCGTCCTTTCTTCCAAAACAACTGATATCAATTTGGGTGACGCTTGCAGCTTCGGAATGCACAAAATTCTTTTGAAATATTTTCACTTTTGATTAAAAAAAATGCGTCACAAATGACGGACCCGTCAGTGTTATAGTTTTTCTGTTCTTTCAGCTTTCACAACGCAAAAATTTGATTTTATGGGATGTATGGCGTATTTTTGTACAGGAAATCAAATTTTTGCGTATGAAAGCTGGTGCGACATTTTAATCAAAAATGCAAACATCCCAAAACAATTTTTTTGCGGTTCAAAGCTGTAAGCGTCACCCCAATTGATATCAGTTGTTTTGGAAGAACGGACGAGGACTTGCGTCACGTTTCCCTTCTAAAAAGGGTTTTTCTTGTGATATATGATACACAATACAACATATAATTTTCACTCAAATTGGAGCTTCATCATTCCTTTTGAAAGTCTACAATCCAAGGATACTAATATAAATTAAGGTTGGCTAAAAATTAAGGAACGTCGTTCATACCTCTACCCTCAAGAAGTCAGTTGTCTAATTATACACCCCGCTCCTATGATTACAAATATCTACACACATACGACACGATGGTGAAGACAGAAAATTGTTGTGATATCAAAGCAGAATTACCTTGTTTTGATACACTACCGTGACCGAAGACGTCATAACATCTATTTTTTGACTGCTTAATGGCACAGGGATAATTTTTCTTGGGTAGATTTGTTTTACTGAACAAAAAATTGGCGCTGTAGTCGTCAAGAAAAACACTAAAACTTAACAATTACTAACGAAAATTAACAACTACTGCAAAACTAGGCAAATTCCTATACAATTTGACAATGTCGTATAATCAGATTCCTTGAATTTTGTAAAATGTTGAAGGATAGTACGAGGCTTAGCTTATGTTTTATGAAAAATATTTCTACCTCAAGAACTCCAATGTTTTAATGGCAAATTAAATATCGATATTCCTTCCACTAAATTAATTCACTGACAAACTGTTCCACTAATAAAAACACTTTCGTCCCACTTCTGAAGCGTCGTCAATAAAAGTGTATTTTTAAGATAATGGACAAATATTTGCATTTTATTTTCACGAAAACAAATGGTGAAACCTTTCTATTTCATATTTTATAGAGACAGTAGAATGATTAGTAGCATATTTCTATGCGAAGAGCAAGAAAAATAACATAAGTGCCTGTCGTGAAATTTTTAGCCCCGTATACAACATGCGTGGAGAGGCTTATGGCTTGAAATTTCCGTTTGTTTTTATTTTTGATTGCCGTAATCGTGCGGCTCAGGGGTCGACCTCAGTTGATGCGGTTCAACAATCATTAAAGAGCACGTCGCGAAAATGTGAACTGTCAAATTTGCGATGTTTTTTTAGATCAAATAATAAATAATCCAAAATAATTGCTCATGTACTGTGAGAGGATGACTATTACGCTAATAACAGATGAATCGGAATTCAAAAAGTTTAAAGGTCGAAAGTTGCTACGAAAAATCGTAGAGCAAATTTGTACCTTCACACTTAAACTTTTGGAATTCTGATTCATATATTATTTGGGTAAGAGTTATCCTCTCACAGTACATGAGCTATTATTTTGAATAATTTTGTATTTACACAGGACTCTGATGAAAAACATCGCAAATTTGACAGTTCACATTTTTGCGACGTGCTCTTAACCTGACATTCAAACTTCAAGTTGATTTTGACATGATGTTTCAGGTCATCTCACGTCATTTATTTATTTATTAGAGCACGTCGTAAAAATATAAACTGTCAAATTTGCGATGTTTATTGAAAACAGAATCCTGCGTAAATAACAAATTATTCAAAATTATAGCTCATATGTACTGTGAGAGGATGACTCTTACACAAATAATGGATAAATTGGAATTCAAAAACTTTGAGTATGAAGGTCAAAGATTGCTCTGAAAAATCATCGCATTCCAAGTTCATTTGCGATGTTATTTCAGAGCAAATTTTGTATTTTCATGTTTAAACTTTTTAAATTCTGATTTATCTATTATTCGTGTAAGAGTCATCCTCTCACAGTACATGAGCTATAATTTTGAATAACTTCTGTTCTAAAAAAAACATCGCAAATATGACAGTTCACATTTTTGCGACGTGCTCTTAAATCAAGTTTCAACAGTTTAGGTTAAGGTCAAGTTCAGCTTGACGTGACCTGATCCCGAGTGAACTTTTACTATTCGCCCTCTTTTTTCCACACGAACTCGATATAGGCTCTGAACGTTCTGAAGTTGGCAATGTGAAATTATCACAAAAGAGTTGAACATGTTAAGTTCATTTTTTGGGCTTAATTCCTCATACGTTTTCAATAGGAAGCCATAATGGCTACTTTTTGAGATGTGACCTGGAAATCCGTCACAAACAATTATTTATCTCATCTTAATATAAAAAAGTAGCAATCATGGGTACCCTATGTTTAAGACAAAAATTGTGAGCCTATTTTTTCATGGGAATGGGAATGAAAGAATCTGACATCCGCTATTGAAAGTAAAAGCTCCGAAAGCTCTTTCTATTGTATCATGGTGTAAACTAGTGATGTAAACGGTGTGGTAATGCAGTTTATGGTCTAATTGTTTAACAAACCTTGTACTCTTATCTGCAATAAAACAACAAAGTTTGCTATAAAATTACATATACTGCGATAAAATTAAATGTCAAACGTTTTGTTGTAGAATATGCATCACCATTCAAACAAAATTATTCCTTTAGTGTTAGCTTTGAAACTGCATCACCTTTTGGCATTGTCTATTGGCTTTAGGATAGTCCTAAGGTAACGGACTCCAGATCTCACATAGACTTCAGGTTCAATTTTTATAAGAACGAAATTGAAGGGAGTGATGGGCTGGCTTTCCTCTTAGAAACATTTCAGATTTTGGTACGAAATTGGACGTAGCTGACGTTGTATGTCGGGCTATGCGATAATTATGTTAGAGCATCCAGACAAGTTATTTTTACACAACGTAGAAGATTGTTCTAAACAAAAAATTGTTTTATAGTATGTCTCTAAAATGCATTGATTTTTTAGCGTAACCCACCTAGAGAGCTCAAACTTTCACCATTGGAAAGCTCTTTGACTCTAGATTTGCAGAAATGCCAGAGGGGGAGGGAACAAATGGAAGGGGACGGAGGAGGTCCATCCCAATTATGCATATCTCGGCTTCTAGACCACCTAAAGAACTGAAACTTGTGTCATTCAACAATTCTTTCAACTTCAATTGAAGAAGTCATAGATGGAGAGGTGGCAGAAGCGGTAGGAGGCGGGAAAGGGAGGGCGTCATTGCGTATTAAACATAGCTTGGCTCCTAGTCCACCTAGAGATTTGAAACTTATGCCATTCGATACCTCTCTCACTCTACATTTGCAGAAATGCCGAAGGGAGAGGGGTCAGAGGGGCATATGCCGCCGCAAGGGAAGAAGCTATTGAAAGATTTCTTAAGTTCTAGAATGCTTCAGAAAGTTCTTGACAGTTCAAGTTGTAGATTGTACTAGAATGTTTTAGAAACTTTTGGAATGTTCTTCAAAGTTTTGGAACGTTCTAGAAAGTTCTGGAAAGTTCTGAAATGTTCTAGAAAGTTTTGAAAAGTTCTGTAATGCTCGAGAAAATTCTGCAGAAGTTATGGAATGTTTTAGAAAGTTCTGGAATGCTCTAGAAAGTAATGGAATGTTCTGAAATATTCAAGAAAATTCTAGAATTTTTTTGAAAGTTCTGATATGTTCGAAGTTCTGGAATGTTAGAGAAAGTTCTGGAATGTTCTAGAACGTTCTGGAAAGTTCTGTAATGTTCTAGAAAGTTCTGGAAAATTTGAGAAAGTTCTGGAATGTTCGAAAAATTGTGGAAAGTTTTGTAATGTTCGAGAAATTCAGGAGTGTTCTAGAAAACTCTGGAATGTTAGAGAAAGTTTTAGAACGTATTACGAATGTTCTTGAAAGTTCAGAAATGTTCTAAAATGTTTTCGAATGTTCTAAAAAGTTCTGTAAGTTTCTATAATGTTCTAGAATGTTCTAGAAACTTTTAAAAAGTTATAGAATATTGTCACATTTCTAACTAAATATGTTCGTTTGCATGAGCAATAAGCAACTACGTAATTAAATCCTACACGCTAAGATGTGGGTTACGCGGCTATATTCATTTATGGATTTTTTTTGCAACATCTTTCATAAAATCGTTTTTGTTTTGCTAATATGTAGCACTATAAAGCCGCCAAATAATTCGCCGGTGTGGTGGAGCGTAATCCGAAAATAACCAACTACTGATTACTTCCAGGGATGCCGACGAACGTTATTAAGAACGTTATCATTTTCATTACTGGCGTTACGTAATGAACAAAATTTTCAAATAACGTTATTCACCATAACGAAAGTAATTTCGTTGCTCGAATAACGAAATTATTTTGTTATTCGAATAATGTTATTCATATACCGAATTTATTTTCGTTACACTAACAACTAGCACTACTAATAACGTTATTACGCTACATCATAATTATGTTCTTGTCAATTTTGGACTCGAATCGAAAATTTGTATTCGTTATAACGTTATTCAAATACCGAAATTGTTTTGTTATTTGAATAACGTTATTCGATTGACGAAATTGCTTCGGTTTTCGAAAGACGTTATTCTTGTAACGAAATAATTTAATTAAAAAAATAACGTTGGCAGTGCGTGATTCTTATAATCGCATCCAACTTATAATAGGGGATGTCCGTGTGCAGTCGTGTTAATTAGAAGATTTTTCGATTAATCATCTTTTAGACGTAATAAAGCGCTCTCAATGAAAGTGGGTTAGACCTCGGGGAGTAGTTGAAAATAGCTTCCTATTTCTTTTTTTTTCTATGTCGCTCTCGAATTGACTTACTTTCACACTTTGACTGTCTAGGTCGTGAACCAAAATTTTTCTCTTGCCAACGGTTTTGCCATGCCGATGACGATGATGGTGATGTCTAAAAAGAAAATTTTAGTTTTTTAAAAAGTTTCTATGACTTTGAAATGTAGTAGTAATGTCTTAGAGCAACACCATTTCGGAAATTATCAACGATCTGTCTACGTCTAGCACTTGTAAACACCTTTTACCTTTATAACTTACTATCTACAACTATTCTTGTAAAGATCTTCTTTTCTAACTCTATCTGTCTGCAATTCTTTCTTTAATGGAATGTGGGTTTGTCCAAATCGTGACTCTGGAGTTCATAAAACAACTAAAAAATTCCCAAACATGTCTGACTTATCCGTTCACGATTTATAAAAACATTTTTTCATATGAAAATAATGCGAGGAGAAGGGTTTTCCATATAACTTTCAGGCACTAGTGCGAGAAGGTAAATGACGAAATCGCTTCGTTACGAAAAACTTTGATGGTATGATATGGTATTTTATCGCAAGGGATGTCAGATGTCGATCCGAGGTCGACACTAGTATCGAAAACTACTATTTTTGCCACGTTTGGCATCACACTCTCGCCTGTAACGGTAAAGTATATCTCGATGCTTACTTTACTCGAAATTAAGACCTCGGTCTCGAATAAGTAAAAGATTTAAGATCTGGGCAAACGATATTTTTTGTTAGTGGTAAATTGTCATGACAAATTGACACAAACTAATCGTGTAGACACCCAGTCAGTGTGGTGTGCGGATTGAGTCTAATATTAGAGAATGTTTAACATTTTTCTAGAAGATTGCTTTAAACGAGAATATTGACCGTAAACAGTGAGTTCATTACCTATGTTTGTGTTTCCTGTGACTGGGCATAATAACTTCAAGATCTCGATTTCGCGTACCATCCATTTGCAAGGAAACATCGAACACAACATTTTCATCGTACTGAAGTTGCCTAAAATAAAAATAATGTCAATAAACCAAGCTGTTCAATAGTATTTAATATTTTCGTTCTCACAGATTCTGATTCGGAGGCATGCTCAAAATGCAGTGCTGGAAACCATTGCCTGAAGGATAAATGAGTAACGGATCTGAACATTTGTGGGAGTGTTCTGTAAAGAAATTTCTTTCATTTTCTATGGTTCACTATAAGAGTTGGTGCAATTAGGGAATAGTGAGAAAACGTGCTTGTACCAAGTGCTATCATGGTGTATTAATATTCTTGTTAGAAGCATGAACTACTATGGACAAGTAAGCTCAGAGAATAGAAGCATTTATAGAGCCACCCCTTCATTGTGCAGTAGCAATGAAAATTAGATGCAATAGATATAGCGTTATACTTTTACTGGACAGCACGAATAAGTGATTTTTCCTCATGATGGTTAGGGTAGCCCAGGATTTTTCACAAGATTTGACCTACCCGCTAACTTTTGCTCTTGCCGCTAACGATGTAAAATTACGCTAACACAATACGTTAAAATCTTGTGAAATGTTAAGTCAAATAGATTATGACCAACCCGTGTGCTTGTGAAATGTGTTCTACCCGTGATATTGTGAAAATTGCTAAAACTTGGAAATTCTTTGTCTACTCTTCATATTGCGAAAATTGCTATATCTTGTGAATTGTAGGTATACCCGTAATCTTGGATAATCTTGGATGTAATGCCGAGTGGGGAAGGGGGGGGGGGCGGGCTATGAGGCTGTGAGACAGAGCGTGACAGGAGGAGGGGGATCTATAACACCAGCTTCACCCGTTTGCATAAGCCTAATCGCCGTGCTCAGGTCGAGCGAAGCACAACCATGCAAAGTCTCACTTAATTATGATCATACTACCATATTAGTTTCTTGTTTAGGATTGAATTTTCTTGGAGCGAAATTTTTTTTTTATTTTAAGAACGTATGCTGCTCATCCATGGACTTTCCAACGGCACTACTCATGAAAGGGTTGGTTTCAAATTCAATTTTTCCTTCACGTGTCATATTATTCATAAGATTTGATTTTTCACAAGAATACGGGTCGACCAGAATTCACAAGTTTTGCCATTTTTCCCAAGATTACGGGTAGACATAGAATTCACAAGATTTTACTTTTCAAGGGTTCTAACACGGAATCTATTCCACCTAACATTTCACAAGATCTTAGCGTATGATGTTAGTGTTATTTTGCATCGTTAGCGGTAAGAGCAACGAGACATTAAAATTGTGCTTGGAGATTTTAATGCTAAGATAGGCCGCGAAGTCTTTTATCGTCCCACAATCGGTAAACGTAGCCTTCACAAAAACTCCAACGACAGTGGAACGCGGGTGGTTGATTTTGCAGCATCAAGGAATATGGTTGTCAGCAATACCTATTTCCAACCAAAAGACATCCACAAAGTGACATGGGTATCACCGGATAAGCGAACCAAAACCAGATTGACCATATTTTGATAGATGGAAGTCATTGTTCAAATATGTTGAATGTCAGAAGCTGCAGAGGACCGAAGGAACGACAGCGTGACAAGGAATTTTAACTCGAAATTGAGAAGTTTGGCAATCGGAAAGAGACTCGGTACTTTTACCGGAAAGTGAACGAATCTAGAAACGGCTACAGTCAACAACCTTTGCTGTGTAAGTACAAGAATGGATTGATTTTAGGTATGACTAAAGGTGCATTGCGAGATGGGCTGAGTACTTTAAGGAACTGCTTAACCGAACAGACCTCTCAACCGAGATGACGAATTGTCATTTCAGACTGCAAGAAGTTGAAGCTGAAATTTTAAAGCTCAAAAATTTCGAAGCCCCGGCATACTCTATCCTATACACAAAAAAGGGACAAATTAGAGTGTGGCAATTTTCGAGGAATCGCTCTGCTGAATATTGCTTACAAGATATTTGCAAATTTTCATTACCAGCGCCTTCATCCATACATGGAAAACTCTGCAGGTGAATACCAAGGTGGTTTTCGTTTAGGTCGTTCAGCATCGGATCAGCTGTTTAATATGAGACAGATCTTGGAAAAGTACAAGGAGTACAACATTGAAACACAACATTTGTCTGTTGACTTCAAGGCAGCCTATGACATATTTAGAAGAAGTAAGCTATGGATAGTTATGGACAAGTTTAGAAATCCTAACAAACTGATCTCGCTAAAGAAGCTAACGCTAAACGGAGTTAATAGCCGAGTAAGAATCCGCAATCAACTGTCAGAGACTTTCGACATTGAGGTAGGCTTACGTCAAGGAGATCCTCTTGCAACGCTGCTTTTCAAATTGACCCTCGAAGCAGCTGTACGAACCATGGACATAGACTCCAGCGGCACCATTTTCACCAAGTCCAGTCAGTTGCTAGGTTTCGCAGACGACCTGGACATACTTGGATGAAATATGGATGTAGTTAAAGACAAGTTTATGGCCTAGGAGAGGAAAGGCACCGACCTTGGGTTGAAGGTCAACGACGGAAAAACTCATACGAATCGATATCGGGAAGATAACGTAACGATCGACGCACACACATTCAAAATGGTCAACAAGTTCGTATAACTTCGGAGCTGTTCAACAACGACATCGCGGACGAAATAAAGGGGCGAGTAACTTTGGGCAACCGGAGTTACTACAGCCTGCTGAAACTTTTGAAGTCCAAGTCAGTAGGCCGAAATTCAAAATGCGCACTTTATAAAATTGTAACCAGACTGGTAGTTACGTACGGCTCAGAGTCGTGGTGGGACCAGTATTCGACCGAAAACTGAACCGATAGCGTAGACGATATAATCACGAGATAGCTTTTTGGAGAGCCCAAGACATAGTCAGAACAACGAAAATAAACCGACTGTGTTGCCTTGGTCATGTACAACGAATGGATGAACATCGTATCCCGAAAAAAAATTCAGAAATCCAAACCTGAGAGCGAAAGGAGTACACGTCGACCCAAATCCCGGTGGAGCGACGCTGCTTTTGCCAACTTAAGAACTGTGTGAGTAACCACCTGGGAGACGTTGGCTGCGGATATAATCGGTTGGAGAAGCATGTTGGAGAAGGCCAAGACCCTTAATGGGTTGTAGTGCCCGTAAAGTAGGTAAGCGGCAAGAGCAAAAGTTAGCGGGATGGACAAATCTTGTGAAAAAATCTTCGGCTACCTTAACCCTCATTATTTGCTCAGGGTTTAAACCGAAAGGCATATTTTCTATTGTACTTACTGTGCTTCTTTTTCAGTCGGTCTCTATTTTCAGCGTTTACGTCGCACACTTTCCCTTTTGCTGTATTTTTAACAAATTTGCTGTCTTTTTTTCGTGATTTGGACGCACTTTTCGTTTCAGTCATCAGTTGATGTAATTTGAGTGCATCATTCTTGGATTTGATCGTTGTTATTACAGGTAGTGTGTTTTGATTTTGCGATGTTAATTGATTAAAGCTTGTGATAAACCCTGGTTTGGTATCCAATTGACTTGCGGTTTTCGTTTTATCTAATCGTATAGTTTCGCTATCATTGCTAATCTGACTACTGTTGCTAACGAGAGACATGGCGAATTGTTCTTTATTGGCATCGACACCATTGTTACTACTTGCTAATGCTAAATTGACTCCATCGATGGATGTGTCGATATCATTTTGTGATTTAATTAATTTCAAAGGTACTAATTGATTGTCATCCGATAGACATGGTAATTGTGTTGCGATATTGTGATTTCGAAATAACGGACGTGGAAATACTGGACTACATTGGGCACTTATTGAGCGAGCTTCCAATATGCGTAATCGATGTCGTTCGTGATCTAAAAGCGTTGTGTTTTCGTGCAAACTTAATTTATTTTGATTTGAGCTTTGTGTTTCGCCACCACGTGACTTTCTTACATTACTATCATCACTCACATAGGACTCAATGACACTTGACGAATTTTGACTAAAATTCGACTCCACTGAAAGTTTACGTCTTAGACTTTGATTTTTGTAAATTTTATGTCTATCGTCTATGAGACCACTTTGAAAGGTAATCTTCTTGCTTTTGTCGCTGCTTATGCTTTCACATTCATGAATTTGTATTTTATCATCCTGTATGCTGTCTTCCGTATAAATTCCTTGTGTAATATCCGTACCTGCGAGCGTTGATTTATCTTCCCTTTCCGTAAAACCATCCCGCGTGGATGTGACGACACCAGTTGCTGTTACATTGGAATTTTTCGTATTCGGTTGATGTACAACTAAATCGGCATTCGTTAAGCTATCGTGCTTCGCGCAACAGATCTTCTTCGATGACAATAGTCCGCTTAATTTGAAATGAGCTCGCGTTTTCTTCAGTCGTTGCCGTTCATCGCAATCGCGTTTAATTGCCAGTATCTTATTTTCAACCAATGCTGTGAATACCGTTTCGTAGCGAATGGCACGATACAGGTCTTCCATAGTATCGTTTGTACATACCGCTTTGTCGACCTTCATCTCCTCATGAGTTCGTGCAAATTTGTCAATGATTTATGAGCTCCTTTCATCAACTTATTGTGCATCGAAGTGGAAATATTCATAAGAGTTAGCTGTGGTTGAAGAGAAGAAAATTTTCATGTTATCATCAAAGTTATATAATATTTAATAGATAAGCTGCTTGTATATTATAATCAACCAAAGCTGAGGGTCCACGATGTGTATGTATAACGAATGGAGAGTCATGTTGATTTGATGGAAAGTTCATCATCGTGAAATATGACTTTATTTTAAACTGGCGATCAAAGTTTCTGGCACCACCAACATTGCGTGAAAACAATTTTGACACGAAATCCGACGAAGTGCGTTCACTAGTAAGGAAATAGTGTTTGATGAAGGAGTTCATACTTCGCTTGGGTGTGTGAGAATATGATTCCGGGGCACCAGAACGACAGAGGACAAAACTAAACATCCTCAATACTCCAAGGAAAACAGCGGCCAGCAACAAACAACGAATCAACGCAAAGTCGACAATACAATTTCCAATATTTGCGAGAGGGACGAAAAAATCGGACATTGAAAACCTTGAGCTATCCATACAGTCGAGTCCTCTGGACCAGAACCAAAACAATTTTCCAGGTTTAAGGTTGTACACTGAGGAAAATATCTATAAGCCACGTAGGAATTATGTTTATAATATACGCCTCCGACGTATTATATACGCGGTGAATGTATTATCAACCTTATTTAAGTATTGTGTAGCATGCCATATGTAACGAACGTGTTATGAGCTCATATAATATGTGCACGGCGCGGCGTCGCGTCGGTAATAGGTGCACGGTGGATAAAATACGTCGGTGGCGTATATTATAAATACAATTCCAACATCATTTGCAGATATTTTCCTCAGTGTAGTCTGTCCCAAGCAAATCATTTGTATAATAAAAATCGTACAAGAATTTAAAAAGACGGCTTAACGATATGACGTCATACAATTTATTGAAAATTTATTTTTCCACTGAAAGGCAGTTGAAAAAAGATGCCAAATTCGAAGATGAGAAAAATCGGACGTGGTGGATGAAACTTTTTCGCATATCCGCAAAATAAGCAAATAAGTTACTCTTCCAGTTACTCATAGAGTATCGGTCGGGTTTGCACAGTGGTTAGCGTACCAGCCTTGCACCAAAATGATCGGGGTTCAAATCGCGTTCGGACAAAGTCCAAATGGAACTTTTTTATCAAGTATAGCGCCTTAGTAACGTCCTGAAGTTCACTAAAGCTTCAAAAGTTGAGTAGTTGTGGTGTGTTTGGTCCTGTTACGACGTATACAATGAATTAATCGTATGACGTAATCCATTTACGACGAATTTGTGTACGAAATATCTAAGCCTACATTTAGGCAAGATAATAGTCAAGCGCCTAGCAATTCTCGGAGTAATTGCATAATAACAAACGACACTCGTATCACTCTGAGACTTGTTTGGAAGTCACGTTAAACCTGTGGTCCAGACAACACTTGCTATTGGTTAGTTGTTAGTGGAGTATACAAATAGATATGAACAAAGAACCACCGCATATTTTGAGTTGGGGCTGTTTAGACAAAGCTAGCGAGGGACACCTTAACACTAGAACAGGAGAATATAACAGCGGTCTCAGCAACGTTCACCTGCTTACAATATAATAATTACATAGTAAGTTGTACGCAGTAGAAATATTATTTTCTATTTGCTTAGGATACAGAACGAAAAGCAAAACAATTAAAATTATAGTTGATAGTAAAAAGGATTGAAACCATAAAAAAGTTACCCTCACAAAATCGTTACATTTAATTGAATTTACGTTCGGTTTACGTAGCTATTAGAGTCTAACACGAAATTGTAACAACTGTTGTGGAAACAAAGACTACAAGATCTGGTACAGTGGTCATGATGTAGCTTTAATATGTATTATCATGCACTAACAATGTATTCAGCATGCGATATGACATGGAATGGAAATACTATCGGTGGATTGATGTAGAGAGATGATTTAAGTGTATGAGAGCCGGACTTACAGTGGAATACACATGTGACTTCTGGACTGTATCTATTTCGAGATATCTCAGATATTTGGTGCGATTGAATGGTCATTTCCTTTCCGAAATAAATCTAAAGGACTAAGAGAAGCCTGAGCCCGAAAATAATGGCGGGGATCTACACAGCAATAGTTCGACCCAGGATCTCGAACGCAGCCTTATTTGGTGGCCCCTGTGCCATGTTGAGTCTGTGCAAAAACAGCTGTCAAAAATTCAAAGGCTAGCACTCATTGGCGTCACAGGAGCAATGAAAACAACTCCAACAGCTGCGCTAGAATCCTTGTTGGGTATAGAGCCGCTACACATTTATGTCGAATCTATGGCTAGAGCTACATACCACAGATTGCACCAATCAGCTCTACTGATCAAATCTAATTTTGGCCACGTAGCACTATTGAATAAAATGGTACAAGAAACACCAGACTTCGAAATGCCGTTCGATGTCGAAGCCCCAGTTCCCAGTATATTGCTTCGATAGGAATTTTGAGATTAAATGAGTGGAGGAACGTACGCTCTATAACAAGCAATAATCGCTCTACCTGCTTCTCAGATGGATCGAAACGTTAAAATTTTGCGGGGTCAGGAAACCATTGTCCTCAACTGCAAATCAACAAGTCACTATCACTCGGGTCTCAGGCCAATATCTTACAATCTGAAATTGCCGGAATCTCGCAAAGCGGAAAGGAACTTTTAAACTCATGGATTAGAAGAAGGTCTCTCGAACAGCCAAAGTGCACTCAAAGCCATTTGTGCTTATAAGATTTACTCGTCAATCGTGCTAATGTGTAGGAAGAACATCCAACAACTGGCCAACGATAACCAAATCACACTCACGTGGGTCCCTGGTCACAGCAATATAGAAGGTAACGAAATTGCTGATGGCCTAGCGAGAGCAGGAGCTACGCGTCCGATCGTAGGCCCAGCGCCTGGCATTAAAGCGCCTTCTTCATTCTTCAGGAACCACATCAATAAATGGAAACTTTCATCCTTCAGGAAATACTGGAAAACATTAGAGCATGCACTTCAAGCTAAGAACTAAGTACAATTCCATTAGCATTGATTCAAAACGCCACTTGCGAGACTAGTCGCGAGTACGCTACATCTATTGTTTCGACGCTCATCACTGATGTGATGTTTCTTTTGGGAATCGAGATTCGTAAATGAAACAATGTTTCTTGTGGTAAGAGGGGGCTCGGATATGGCAAAGGCTTGCCAAATACGTTTTACCATAACTGATATTAAAGATAGTACTCAAAATATTTCATCTCGCTCAGCAGAAGAAACCTTAGACGCATGACCGGAATTCTCACCGGAAACTGCCCCCTCAACAAACATCTGCACACCATCGTGGTAAGCTTTCCATATTGTACACATCTGGCGATTCAAAAACAGCTGAACACTTTCTATGTAAATGCCCAGCATATATAACAGCCAGGGCCACAAGCCTTGGGGCATATATCTTGCCTCACAACATTATCTGGAGCCTTCCGCCCAGCAACATCCTCGATTACCTTAATCGTACAAACAAGATATAGGTAATCCACCATGGAAATGCACGACAGGCCCATCAGCGGCTTAGGTGCTAGGGTCCGCCCTTATGCTGACTTTCTTTGCAATCTGTAGAACTGATGTGATTTTTGGCAATCCCAGTTAAAAAACGATTGGCTAAAGTTCTTCCACACCACCGCTCTTTTTATTCCTACAAACACAAACCAAAATCATTCAGTCGCGGTCACTGTCGCTCCGAAAAAGGTTTTACACCCTGATCAAATTTATGACAACGCAACCTCAACACTGTGATATCATCAGGTGAATCCCATAGAAATTACTGTAGCCTAATACCACAATATAATCCAGAGAGGGGACATGTACGTTATCGAATTATAAGCAAAATGAAAATGTCAATTTGACGCCATTCTTATATTACATTACGGCGGTTTTTAAGAAAAAGTTGGACTAACCCCACTCGCTTGAATCCGAAGAGGTAGTCTGGTGTCAAATTCATATTTATAGCAATGCAATTTTATAGTTACACATTTTACTGGTCCCAATCAGCACAAGCCTGCCTTCATATAACTCCAATAGAAAAAAAAATAGTCTCTGAGTTAGTAACTAAGGAGGCAGGCTGGTGTCAAGTTCATAACTACGCAAACGTTATTTTGCACTAATACCATTTATTGAGGACAAGCAGATTCTTGACACCAGCCTGCTTCCTTATAGCTCCCATACGGATTTTTCATTCCTTGAGCTAGAACTCAAGAAGGCAGGCTGGTGTCAAGTTGAGAATAAGTTAGATGCTACCTTGCATTAACACCTCTCAATTGACTCTGCAGAAATTTGACACCAGCCTGCCCGCCTTATAAAATTCCAAGTACAAGTCCAGGATTAGCAGAGCTTAAACTCACGGTGGCAGGCTGGTGTCGAGTTTATAATTACAGAAACGCTGTTTTGCACTAATATCTTCATTTGGCACAAACAGATATTTGACACCTGCCTGCCTGCCTTCTTATAGCTGCCATACGGATTTTTTTTTTAATTGAAAATCGGGAAATGGAAAATACAAAATCGAGAAATGGAATATACGAAATCGGGAAATGAAAACGGGAAGTCCTTGTTGACCAAAACTTTAATGTAAAATCGGGAAATGAAAACGGGAAATTATGAAGGATGAAAAATTTTACTTAAAAATGTAAAATCGATCTTTTTAGAATATAATAAATGTGCAACAGTTAGCTTAACTTATCGGGAAGTCAGTCTCATCGGGAAGTCAGTCTCATCGGGAAGTCAGTCTCAACGGGAAGTCAATCTCATCGGGAAGTAAAACTCATCGGGAAGTAAAACTTATCGGGAAGCTAAACATATCGAGAAGCTAAACACTAAACTTATCGGGAAGTCAATCAGTTAATAAAATTCTTACTTTCAATGAACCTTACTACCAAAAATTTTCGCCTGCGGTGCTACATGGAATTATCCAATTAATAAAATTCGTACTTGCAAAGAATTCTACAATCAAAAATTTTCACCTGCGGCGCTTTATTTGTTGTTGGATCGGTACTGAAAATCCTTTTTGCAAATTAAGGACAAAACCGGGAAATTCTACCAGCGACAGCGGGAATTCGTTGACTGATTTTTGTTTGCTGGGAAATTTTGACTCGGTTGCCGGGAAGAAAACATTATTTTCATGCACGGTCAAAAGTGCTCACTGCAAAGATTGGAATAAACTGAAACTCGAGAAACGTTCGTTTACAGTTTCATAAAGGAGTCTGTTTGACCTTAAAGGGCTCTCTCAGAATTATATTTATAACTCAAGTCAGAAACAGGTTTATCGGAATTTCGTTGGTGTCTCGCATTCCCTCAAAAAATTTGGTCTGGTTATAGGTCTGTGCTGTACCGAATTCCGGATACCAAAATCTCGTTTTTTTTAGTCTTCACTTTTTTTTTCAATTTAACTAACTGAAATGAAGCTAACAAAAAATGTTAATATTTCATCTGAAAATAGTTCGTATCATCCACTTTCATCTCATTTTCGCAATTTCCAGATAAAGTAAAATGGTTCGGTTTTTCTACTTCCTAAGTTACAAACATGGAACGGAAATCTCGATTTTATTCATACGATGTTCATATGATGAAATGGTGTAAATTATACCTTTTCATACATCTCCATACGTTAGAATTCGTTCGATTTTGATAAAATTGCAAGAGTTTATATGTTTCAACAAATGAATGTTGAAGACTTGGCAACATTTAAGATGAAATGACGGTGAAAATCAATACACAGATGTAGTATAGTATCTATGACAAATATACATTTTTTTCGTGTAAATTTTGTTTACATAATAAAAATTTACGATTTATTGTAAAGAATAAAAATCGACTTGCATCTGCTAACAATAAAAAAATCTTATATTTTTAGAAATGAAAGAACTTAGTCCAATAGATATTGGGCAAAGAATTTGTTTTATGAACAAAAGTAAATTACATATTTTTGATTTCTCGCATATTTCACATTTTGTTGGTTTAAATAATGTGTTTTCATTGATAATTACTTTACGTCAATTTTCTTTTTAGTATTTTATAGCCATTCATCACAAATGATATTGTTTGGTTTAGGCTTTTCCTCGTTTTGTTTTGTTTTCGATAATAACAGCTATGAATAGCGCCAAAATTCACCTTAAAAATTCAAATAGTTACGCACGCGAAGACGCTCACAATTCTGTCTCTGGTAATTCCATTCTCTAAATGTAACGTAGAAGACAGGTAGAAACTAAGTGACTTTTTCCCACTAAATCATATATCGCCAACAACTTTGTAGAATGTTTTAATTCTGTACCCTTTTCGAAAAAGCGAGCAAAAAAGTGTAAAGTGAGGGAAGGTGTAAATAACAAGTTGTACGGTTCAGAGAGGTTCCAAATCTAGACATTTCTCACCACATTCATAGGACCTCCATGTTCTATTCTAGAATAACTACAGAGTCCGATTTTTAGTTGACTAATGATTGAGGGTGATTTGAAAACTGAACTTGATAAAATTAGTTTTTCCGCTGTGTTTATTTATTTCATCAATGGCCTAAGCAGCCTAACTACTACAACACTTATTTCTGTCAAGTTGTCTTTTCATAGAAACTTTCTTGCGCGATTTGTATAATAGCGTCAGCCCCTACCTAGGGATTGCAAACCGTTTAATTTTGGAAAACAAAAAAACGGGGATGCAATCCCTATCCCTATATAATTGATATTTGGAGTGTAGAATTGAAGGGTGTGAAGAGCACAGCCGCTACTGCGGCCCTGGAAGCACTGATAGATATACCGCCTCTTGAACTTTTTATAAAATCTGCTGCTTTCAACACCTCTGTCAATATCAGATCCAATGGATGGTGGTTCCCCACATTTAAGCAAGGACACTCTGCCATTACTGGTCTTGTCAGACATGAACGGTTGTTAATGCCCACAGATCAAATCAGAGCGGGATATATTCTCAAGGAAGGCTTCCACTGGACTATTCCTGAAGCAGAGGATTGGCTCGGGTAGAGGAATATGTTTACTCCGACCGAAAGCATTTGCTTCATGGATGGTTTCAAGAAGGATGACTTTCCGGGAGCAGGTTATTTTTGCGAAGCTTTGCACTTGGAAGACAGCCTCCCAACGGGATCCTTGGCGTCTGTTGATCAGGCCGAACTGTTCGTAATATCGAAAAAGTGCGACGAGTTGTTTGACAATGTCTCTGGGGTTAAAATGTACATTTCCACCGACAGTCAGTCTGTTACCCATGCAGTTCTCTCTGCATCAGGTCTACAACCGTTTTTGATTGAAAATTAGGCCTAAATGAACTTGGTAAAGCTAATTCTGTAACGATTCTCTGGGACTCTAGTCATAGTGGCATTCCCAGAAACGAAAGAGCGGACGAACTTGCTCGCCAAGAAACGACTGAAACCCATCTCAAGGTATAGCCATATAAAAGCCATAGCGAAAGAATGGCTTCGGAAAGAGCATGTCAGAAGCTGGACTGAATAGCAGCAAGACACACAAAGTTGCTCTGTAAAACTCCATCGATGGAAGTCGGCAAAACTCTCTTAGGTCTTATCAAGTAGCTTTACGACATCAGCTGTTCGGACAGCCCCAGGTGGCTATGTGGTCTCATGACGAAACTGGTTACCACGTTATTAGTGTCTGTCCCAGATGTAGACTCCTCAGGACAAATATCATGGGAAAACTCTCTATTCTATGGTCTTAAATAATCTGGCTGTGTTTCTGAATAGAACCAGACGATTT
Organism: Pseudolycoriella hygida; assembly: GCA_029228625.1. NCBI lineage: Eukaryota > Metazoa > Arthropoda > Insecta > Diptera > Sciaridae > Pseudolycoriella > Pseudolycoriella hygida. Next base: position 35,456,727 of record CM055405.1, on the reverse strand, counting down.
CCATGATTTTTTTGTACCCTTGGATTCTATCGGATATTTCGGAGAGCGTGCAGTTGAAGTATTCAAGAAACTGGCGATGACAAAACATGTTTGACAACCACCAAGTGCACGACGGCAGCGCAGCGACAATATCTTTTTAATTTTAAGTTTTATTTGTAAGCTTTGTTTGTGTAAATTTTCATTTTTACAAATAAAATATGGAAATTTTGGGCAAATAGTGCAAAGGTGTGTGATTTTTATTAACATGAGACAAAACACATTTGTTTCCCAGATTGAACGATAGCGACAATGGTTACCGATGGAATTAGCCAATTGTTATATTATTAAGCAATGGATACAATGGCGCGATTATTGTCGAAGTGAAGTGTATGTCCGACGGGCTCTAGTTCGAGCAATATTCACGTACTGAGACTATAATCAAGCTATTTACCCCTTGGTTAATACGACAGTGCAAATGATATTGGGCATAAAATTAGCCATTCGACTCGTGGTTTTTTCAATTTTTCATTGAGATTGGACGTCATGATATTATAGTCAGACTTTCATGGAAATTTTTGTCGAGTCAACCATAACCCAATTAACCAATTTTGAAAGCCTTCGTTGTTCTTTGTCTGTACGAATTTCCGCGGAAGAATTTGGCTAATTGGGTAATATGTTTATTACCTCCCAGCTTGTGTGAAACTCGACTATAATAAGGTCATTATACCCCTAACCCAAATGATATAAATGACTTTATATGTTTCGCGCATATAAAACGCACTTTGTTTGAGCGAAAAACTTGTTATAAAGAAGGCTTTGCAATTCGTGTACAAACATCACCGCCTAAAACACACATACAGCAATATACACTCGAACTGTAAAAGTATACAAGTTTTACAGTAGAACTGTAAATTTACATAGATGATGCGTTTATATGCAAACCGAATGTGTGTTCTGTTTTCGATCAAATAAAGTGCGTTGAATCGCTCAATATATAAAACAATTTACAGTGCAAGAACTGTACGAGTATTTTATGTTCTTGAAATGGCAAATCGGTTCTCGACTGCGTCTCAAACCATTTACCATTTTATGCTACAATTTTATGCTCGGTGTCGTAGACTAGGTTCTCGACTTCGTCTCGAACACCTCGAACCGAGATACCATTTTACATTTCGTGTGACATAAATAGTTTTATGTAGCGAGCAGCTGAAAGTTCGCTTGCTACACTGTAAAGGGGACTTTACAGTAGAGAGATGTATAACATAATATTTCACATCATTTGAGCAAAATGTCTCTATTATAAAATCGGTGCTGTAAATGATTATTTATAGTCGAAAAAGTTCATCGCAACGAAATAATAATGTCATAATTCATCTACTCGCTCCAATGAATTTTTAAAAGCGGAAATTGATTCTATGCGAAGAAAATGAAATCATTGAAGCCTAGGGATATTATCGAAAATATTGCACAGACTTTTTATTTGACTTCAAAATGAATTTATAATTTTATTAACTCTCATGTAAAACAATATATTTTTTTTGTTGCCAAACCATGTTTAATGGTTTTTTTTTATTTTTAAAAGAAATGAAAATGTTGTGTTTTTATCGAGAAACGAGTTAATGTGCTTCTGAAATTGCTCTCATAAAGATTTTGCTGTCGTTTTCATTTAAACACGTCTTAATTATGACCACATCGTCTCCGACATAAAAGAAACATTTATTTCTAATGTTTGATCCGATTCCATCATAAAATAACATTATTCTGCTAAATATTTATTGTCCAAACGAAAGGAAATTTCTTTACTCGGACTAACGATCAAAAACGTGACGGGACCATGTGATTGATTCGAATTGAATGACTTTTGTCAATAAATATAATCTTATCACGGGCCATTATCCCCGATTTCGAGAATAAATAAACAAATAAAATAAACAAAATGACGTCATATATCAGAAAAGTGCAAATCTCCAAGTATGAAACACACAGAATGAAAATATTTTTACACCATAACTACAGCGAACTCATAAATCATTCAACAATGGGCGAAATGTTCGGTGTAGTTCAGTTACAGACTGACATGATTCATTCTCTTTTACCAGATAAAATCTTGTTAACTTTTTGTTTTATTTTTCATTTGATGCCAAGCAACTCAAACGATATAAAGCATCACAAATTCAAGATGCTAGAGTAACACAATACAAATTGCATGCCATGAAATAATGCAAGACTTGAACTCGAGAGTGAACTAGTGCCGTATCGATCTCCTCTTCCAGTGCAATACAACTTTTTTTTTTTGCCTGGAAGCTCTTTGATAACATGAGAAGCGAATTCACTTTGCAACTTTTTTTTGCAATATAGAAGCAACCGATGAAAGGGTATGGTCAATCCATACAGGTCAGAAGGACGTTCGAATTATTTTTAAATTTATCTCTCTGTCGAATGGAAACATGGAAAATCCGATTATTTTCCGGCACATATAAATTTCTTTGAATGTCTATATTTGCGATTCTACCTACGTTTGCTCGTAAATACAATAAATTTACTTCTTTCAATTTGAATGTTCTTTTGACTTGATGATTTTCTAATCTATCAAACTTCTATAGGAATTACACATCATTTAAGATTTATATTACCAGGCTCTCGGGCAAGTAATAAAACTTTTACGTCTCGAAACCCTCCACAACACAAGGAAGGTAATAAGTTGAAACTTAATTATATTCCACCTGTTGATCGAAGGTATTTATAACGTTAAAATAGAAACCATTATCTTTTATGTGAACTTGTGGCTTACCAAAGTTGTTGTGTATTTGCCATCAATAAACTTTTTCCGATTTTCTAATAGCTTTATGAAGCTCGTTTCGAATAGGATTATTTAGCATAAATGGCTCCCTATAATATTTCTTAATTGAAACTTACGCAAAATTTTCAATTATAAATTTACGCAAATCGATTTTGCTGAGACTCATTATAGGAGCTCGTTACAGAGATACAAAATATTCGAAAATAAGAATTAGCTTGTGTTAAAGTTGCTGAGCTGGGTAGATAAGATTGTTAGAGCTATAAGTTGATATTTCGGATGCTAAACCTTTCTACGTCACTGACCTTTACCCTTCGAATAAATATCTCTTTCGTTCATGTTCAATGAAACTGTACTAAAACTGATGGAAAATTGATTTGAAAGTCATATCATTTCATGTATGTGTCCAATATTTTCCTATACTTATAACATTGCGTGTCACGTTTTACTACCCCCTCCCCCTAACTATAGGACCTCATTTATGGATGGCACTTAACAGGCACAATTTTACGCAGCTCTTGTGCATCATTAACGCTCCACCAATGCATCATCGATACATTTTTACAAAAGACCGATCAAAAGTCGGTCAACTTATACAAGCAAACTCACATTTTGAATGTCAAAACTATAAAACCAACGAGTTAAAAGGTCCAAAAAAGTTGTATGTGTCGTCATAATATATATGTTGTTTAAGGAGAGAGATTTTTGATCAGTTAATCCTAACTTATCTCGGGGTCACGCGACAAAATGAGAGAAATCGCATACGAGTTTAGTCTGAACCTTAGTCTCAATTCTCTTCATAATTCATAATTTTGACGGCTGACCCCGAAATAAGTTAAATGTAACTGGTGTTTTCTTCTCCTTGAACACTCTTTATTTGATAAAAAAACAAAGATAAGATCACAGAAAAATCCCTGTCTAAACATTTGACGTTTGAAACGTCATTTTGACAGTTGAAACAGACCGACTTTTAAACCAACACCAATTCAAATAAAACAGAAGAATTTTTGATTTAAGTCACTCTATTGCCACACCAAGTTTGTCTGAATCAGGCAACACCACGAAAAATGAGAGAATTTCTCTGAACCGACCAATGTCGCAGTATGATCATGGACACATGCCCCGAACGCATTGGAAAAAATCAATTTGATGTAGATGAATGTGGCATGATGGCTTTGCACATGCAATGTATTGCAGTTGTGTTGAACAACGAAGCTCGGTTTATTTCTTGGTCTCGTCTGATGGAACGGGTTAGCTCAGTGGTAACGTACTGGCGAAGGAAATTCAACAACATTCAACTTGTAGCATGAAAGTATCGTTCCTAAGCATACCCAAGCTTCAAATTCTGGGTAGTTGTAGTGTTTGTTGTCCACAACGAACCGTATACAGAAGAATGACATGCATGACGTCACCTATACCTATGTACGGTGAATTCTAAGAGGTGAATCCCTGAGACAGTGGCAGCAAGAGTGGGACTCCTCGGAGAAGCGAAAGTGGACCCATAGACTCATACCAAACATAACGACATGGGTACAAAGGAAACATGGAGAGGTTAACATCCAACTGACGCAATTTATGTTGTGCCACGGATGCTTCAGGCAGTACCTGCACAGGTTCGGATTCACAGAGTCACCTTTCTGCACGACATGCGAGAGGGAGGAAGAGACTGCGGCGTACGTGTTATTTGTCTGTCCCCGCTTCGAACAAGAGCTGATGACGGTGAGGTCAGAGGGAAGCGCCGAAAACATAATATCGGAGATGTGCCGCGATGAGGACGTGTAGAAAGTAGCGGATAATGTAGTTGCAAAAATAATGGGGAAGCTGCAAAGCGCATGGAGAGATGATCAAAGAAGACTGCCAGTTGATCTGAGAGAGTAAGTGCGAAAGCACTGCCCCTCCCCGAAGTAATGATGTGAGGCAATTCCGGGGAGATGAGAGCATAGAGAGTAAGGAAAGGGGTTTTAGTTGGTAGGTCATTGAAGAATGGAATCCAACACTACCTTGGTCCAGGAGAACCGGATATCTATGAAGATTTCCTCACTCTTATAAAAAAATGTACGATGCACACATATCTGAGCCTATCTTAAGGTGTTGTAAGTAGGCCGCCTCAAACCGATATCATTAGTCTCATCTGACAAGGTGAAGTGTCTCATTCTTACATTGAAATTTATCATTAGAAAATACTCCATACTATTAAGTTTAAAACTAGTTTTGCAAACTCAAATTAAGTTTTGATTGCAGCTTTCCGTAAAGAAACATTACCTACGAATTTTGAGTCAGACTTTAGAACTTTTCTAGACATTCCTCTGAGCATTTTTCAGGTTGATTACAGCGTTAG
>CM055405.1:35312549-35451113 GCA_029228625.1 Pseudolycoriella hygida | reverse complement strand
GTGAAATCAGAAAAGTGTGACGCATTAATTATCTTAGGTAAAACTTTTTTCTTCCAGTTACAAAAGTTCTGAAATCAGAGGGGGATGACGCCTTAAGCTTCGATTCACAACAAACATTTTTAAACAAAATTATGTTGAGTTCAAAAAATTGCGTCACAAATGCCAGACCCACCAGCGGAATAATTTTTCAACACTCAGTTTTTAGACGCAAAAATTTTAATTTACCCTAAACGATGTGATAAGAAATAAAAGTCAAATTTTCGCAGCGTAAAAACTGAAAGTACAGAAAAATTGTTTCGTCGTTGGGTCTGGCATTTGTGACGCAATTTTTTGAACTCAACATAATTTTGTTTAAAAATGTTTGTTGCGAATCGAAGCTTAATGCGTCACCCCCTCTGATTTCAGAACTTTTGTAACTGGAAGAAAAAAGTTTTACCTTAGATGATTAATGCGTCACACTTTTCTGATTTCACAGCTTTTGTAAGCAGACATAAAGACTTGCGTCACACCTCCTCTGTAAGAGGTTTTTTGCGGATTTATCTCTCAGCAGCCGGGAGCATGCAGCCCCTGCATCACTGCGATATCAAACATAGGTCATTTTAATAAAGTAGGCTTCGGCCCATTGCTTTAACATCCGTCCATCTTATACTCAAAAACTATACTTCACGCGCTAATGATGATCACGCGTTTTATCATTTCACGACATGGCGTTTACGCTATTTTAACAATACTTGTTCTTTACAATACACTTTTTATGTTATAAACTTCTGACACGAGGGTTCTTAGGAGCATAGCAAAAGTGAATTGGAGGGAAGAGTGGGGCAATCATTTCAGGAACGGCGACATCAGGGAAAATTTAGGAGTTATGTCAGTGGAAGAGGTGGCAAGAGTTTGTCGTCTGCGATGGTACAGGTACGTTCAGAGGACGGGTAATGGTAGGCCCCCAAAAAGGATATTGAATGCACAGGTCCAGCGTGTGCGCCCTAGTGGTAGCCAAGCAGAAGGTTTGTAGACTCATATAAATCAGATTTAGAAGCTAAGGAACTTTCACTTGACGAACAGACCATCTCCTTGGCACAGGATAGGACGGTAGGGAGAAAGGTGGTCATTGCCTCTGGGGTGCAAGATACGCCCTTTAAACATGCTATCATTTTTGTTCGCCATAAAAAACTCTACAAGTTTCGCTTGGGAGCCACCACCACTGGTCAATGATCACTGGGCGTAAAGACCTCACACCGGAAGGTATAAAGGGTCTATAAAGTTAGATCCCAATGATGACGATTAATCCCAAATTTGAGCCTGTCACAGTCTCAGGCTGGCTCACAACAAGCACACCGAATTAAACGACCACGGAGGACGTACGGAAACACGCGAAATAGCAACCCACGGCTCCAGTGATGAAGAACCGCTAGAATTGAATTATTTACCGAGGGCACACACGTCCAAACGCCAGCAACGGAAGTGAACCAACGAATTGTTCTTATTTACGCTTTAAGTGCGGCGCCAGCTTATGTCAAAGTATTTTAATCGTGTGCTTGCCAGATCATGCACTTCTTAACTACGTTGACATCACATTAAACGGAGGATTTGACATTGTCAAACTTAACAGACTTAGGGAGTCAAGGGTTAATTATATTGGACGCGAGCGATTAAAATCGCTCCAACAAAATTCACTTACTGTGTTCATTGTTTGGGTAATTGATATGTCCGGTACATGCAAATCCATGATTAATGATTTAAATTAGAGATTTTCATTAAAACTTATTACAGTTAAACTAAAACAAATTAAATTTTAAACGAAAACCGAAAAATCGCGCGCGAATAAAAAATTCGCATTAAATGTCAAATTTGGAACGAAAAAAAATCGCTATCGATAGATTATGTTCCACAGTTCTGCAAATTAAAAAATCGCCTGACACATAACCACAAATCACGTGGTAATACCACACAAAGTAATAGTGTTTGTTGAAAAATATATTAATTTCGTTTGTTTTGTATTCAATACAAAACAATACAATACAACATTTGATGGTGATTGGCAAGTACGACGCCTGATTATTTGGTGCCGCTACAAAATCCGGAGGCGCAAAATCCAAAGGCACAAAATCCAGAGGCGTCAAAATCCGGAAGCTACAAAATCCGGTGGCGTCAAAATCCAGAAGAAAATAAAAAATCAGGATAAAATCTGGACAAAATACGGACGAAATATATATTGTTATTTAGAGCAGCTACAGTTTATTTATACAAATTGTGTTATGAATATGTATTGCTGCGCCTCAGGCCGTGAATAAAATTTAAAAAAAAGCGGGGTCGAGGGCCGGCAGCCCACGCATATGGGGTCAAGGGGGAATATCCCCCTTACAGGGTCTAAGGGGCAGAGCCCCATGCACACATGGCCGCCTGCAGGGCGTAACCAAGCCCGCCGCAGGCGCTGGATCGAGGGAGCCCCCCAAATATTAAATATAATTAAGACCGTCTCGTCGCCAATGAATTACAATTCGCTGTGATATATTTTAAGTTAAATGTTAAGTTTGTAAAAAATTCAAAATACAGTATTGTATACTTAGTATTAATAAAAATACGAGGGTTACAAAATCCAGACACAACAATATCATCAGAATTTTGATCCCTCTGGATTTTGACGCCACCGGACTTTGACGCCACCGGATTTTGACGCCTCCTGATTTTGAAGCCTCCGGATTTTTACGTTTTTTGTCCGGATTTTGACGCCGCTGGATTTTGTGCCTTCGGATTTTGTAGGGGAGCCGATTATTTCTTCGTAAAAGTATGCAATATGCAAGTTGTTCAAGCTGCAGTGATACGATTTTTGTCGCGAACAATATAACGATGCAAGCGAATAATCGCTTATGAAACGCGAATAAAATCGCTTCTCGCGTCCAATATAATTAACGCTTCAGGTCTTCAAGTTGCAATCGTCTGATACATTATAACCCATCACGCAGTTTCATTTTCATTACCCGCCAAAGAAAAATGTTCAAAGGATAGTCATTGTAGAAATTTCTGCTTCTATGCACTCTTATCATTTTCTACATTACCACAAACATAATAATGATGTAATAATATTATGTGTATTCCCAGTGCTCAATATAATTGCGGCAAGCATATTATGTTTACAGTTATCTTATTTAATATACAAAAGTATGATGGTTTTCTCAAACAAAGAACGTGAAATTTTTTCAGTGAGTGTGGAACGTATAAATTAAAAATTCATCAGGCTGTTCCGAAAATGAAAACGCAAACATCCGATTAGGTCTTTTTGAATGACGAGTTTCTGGGATTGCTTACAGAAACTCACAATTTCTCATTAATAATTCTTCAAGTTTCTGAAAAAGTTATTTTCCTCTTCCAAGAAACAAAATAAAGGAAAATCTGACTGTGATCGAATATTACCATTTCTTTAAAGTGTAAACTGTACATATAAATGTTGGCCATACATCAACTAGTGACTGGTGACTTTGCGATTTGGGAAAAGTTTATTAGGGATTTATTTATAAGTTTTCCGAAACTTGTCAGCAGTTGGAAACTAAATTATTGAATGAGGAAACAATGGAAAATATACCTACTGCGAATGAGTATTGTATTTTTTTTGTTCATTGCCAAACTGTAATGGTGAAACAATATTAATGTTCTGTTTTCCTTTTTGTGCCACCACGTCTAAATCCTTAACAAGCTCGGTATTATTTGGTAAATAAGCAACATGATATTTCAATAGGATGACATAGACACAAAGAAGTTGACAGCAAATTCTATCGTTTCTTTTCTTGTATTCATCACACTTGTCATGGTTAACATCCTGGAAGTAACCGTATCAAATGTTATACATTTTCATTTATATTCTAAATGCGTTAAAACTACCACAACCATTCTGCTAGTCTAGTCAAATGAATGAATTTCTTAAATAATTCAATACGAAAATGATGAAATAACATCAAATGATGTGGGAGCTTAAAGAGGCATATAACTAACGTAACTGTTACCAGACGATAAATAGAATCGATAATCTATTCAAAAACCTTTGTTTGTTTTTTTCCCAATCATTTATTTTCTATTACAATATTGGAAATTCTTCAGCGTCGATTTCTTTTTTGTTTGTTTTTCTGCACAAGTTGAAATTTCTCTCGATTTATCTTTTTAAAATAAATTTTCCTACATTTCGCTTGGACTAATTCGCATTTTCCCGTGTTGAAAGCAGTTTTTTCTGTTATATTTTCTTTAATTTCCTTATTTTTCTTATCCCGATTGAAAGCTTTTGTGTTGGAATGACGAGCCAAATAAATTCACACATTTTCTGAGTTCATGATTTTTAGCAAATGGATACACGTACAAGTCATTAATTTTAAAATCCAGTCTAACTGCCAAACTAATTACTTTGTCAGGCACTCAGAGTGAGTTGTTACACGTGTTCAGACACTTATTTCAGGTATCCTCACACATATTATAATCGATTGGCGAAATAAAGATAAGAAATTCTAAGTGTGAAAACATTTATATTAATTTCCTGTATTGATTTCGCTATTAAATGATAAATTTATTAGCTCAGTGGCACAATCAGCGGGTCATGAGAGAGTTTATGATGTATTTAGGCAATTAATTTTAGGAATTATTTAATACGAAGGATTAAGGAAGGTAATCAAATGATGATGGCATGTTAACAAGTTTTCCAAAGTTTACTTTACTTAGAAAGTTTCAATAGCTTGAATGACCCGATCATTATATTTATATTCTATATTCCCGATAGAGGGAATAGTCTACTCGTAAGTCTACTCGTAAGAGTTCCAAGTTTTCAGCATTTTTACATGGGGGAAAACAGTTAGTTTATTGAGCAATTGAAATGAAGTTTAAGCCGAAAAGCGCTTTCCAAAGTAATCGAGTCTTTCCTTTAGCTACAATTTAAAATTAACAATTTAAAACCTCCTTCGTAAATTTCCTTTTCATGCTTTTGTTTTTCCTAGGGGAGAAATTTACACTTTTGATGTAAATAACTATAAAAAAAACCCTCGAAAGACCGAGAGAGCAAACTATATTTTATTTATTTAGCGTATGTGTTTTCACAAGGATCGTCTATACATCATACATACATTACTTTCGCCAGGAATAAAAATGTGTCACATCTAGTCTAACAGTTGTATGTACATCAAGTCTCATCAGCCAATCTTTTACGCCTGTCAGGATTTCATGTATGTACGTCCACAGTGTTGTTGGGGAGATTTCTTAGTCTAGATACGGTGGCAATAGACGATGTTGGTTCGCTATAGTCACATTCTGGATTGACAGTCTGTCCCCACAGATGCACGTTGCTACACCATCCATGACCTTCCATTCTCATTCTTTTCGAGGCAGATTTAAACTTGGCACAAGAGCCGCCGATCGTTATTTACGATATCTCATTCTTCACGCCAACTATACATTGCATTACAATTGGTTTGGATTGTGGTTTTCAGTGACAGTTTCTTTAAGACTAGTCTGGTATATTGAATCAGGTGAATGGAAAGTTTCTAGTACTCTTTCAGATAAACTTAATTTTCTTTTCTCTTTTGAGCGAAAGACATGCTTTTCCAAACCCTGCATAGGGAATTCAATACCGGTACTAATACCGCTAAGAGCCAATACTGAATACCGGTATTCATGAGAAAAATATCGGTGTAATACCGAAAATTTTTGTGGAAAATCTTTGGGTTTTCTGACTTCTTGTAAGAAAATTCATGCTCAAGACATCAAATTTTTTACAAGGTCAGCGTTAACCTGGTGTAATTTTTTATTAAATCGTTTGTTTAATCTTTTTGAATGCAAAATTCGACCTAAAATTTCTTTTTGTTTCACGCCAAAGAAAGAGAAGGAAGAAATTAAGTGAAACCTTGCTATTTAAATAAGTGGTAAGCATCTAAGTACTTTTCAATCTGAAATCAAACCGGCTGTTATTTCAGGGACGCAGTTTCAGGGGGAAAATTGACTTAAGCAAAGAACTCGCGGGTAAAGTCAAACCGAGGGATAAGCGACTTTTGTGATTAACCAGATTAACCGGGTGATTAACCTAGATGTATGGGATGGGATGGCGTAGTGGTGAACGCACTGGCCTTCCACGCAGAAAACTCGAGTTCAATCCCCAGAATGTATAGGATTTTTTCTGTGATTCACTGATAGCGTACAGCGTCCCTAAGCTGACCCAAGCTTCAGAATCTGGGTAGTTTCGGTATTCGATGCCCGAAACGAAAAAATTAGTGTACAAAAAAGTGTGACGTTATTCACACATGTACCACCATGACACATTAGCGTCATCTTGGAGACGAACGAAGAAATAGATGGGAAAATTCATTGACAAGTAAAAAACCCGACTAGCCCCCCATAGATGGCGCTGACACTGGAAATGCTGTACCACGCTGCCGTAATTTGCATAAGAAACTTTGTGATGACATTTTAAGAGAGAATTTCATATATTTTCTCTCTCCAAATGACGTCACTAAGTTTCTTATGCAAATTACGGCAGCACACACATATGACCGGCACCGAACAAGTGTGAACGATGATAGCCTGTTGGCTCGCACAGAAAAAACGTATAATATCATCACCATGGCTGCCGAACCTGTTAGTTCTACTATCCTCCCGGCAATATCAAGCACCGAGTAACTACTACATCACATCGTTAGAATTATGATAGTGTGTATAAGAAATGTAATTGTAAAAAATAATGAACATATCGATGTTACCATATGCATAAATAAAAACACCTAGATTAACCAGTGATCGACAGTGATTCAGATAGGGTCCAGATGGCCTAACCTAAAATAGTCATCAAGTAGTCACAGCTAATTTTGGTTAATCACAGAAAATCATTAGTTTACTTAATAGTGATTAACCGGTTAATCACAGTCGTTTCCCCCTCGCGTCAGACGCTTATACAACAGATTTAGACTCTTCATTTGACACTTCCTGCAAGTTCGAAACAATTAAAATTTCTCCGTCATAGCAGTCTATACGCTAATTTTCTTTGAAAAGACAAAGTGAGGGGTATAGTGTTCATTAATTAAAAAGGAAGTTTGTTGTAAGATCTAGCTTACCGTTGAAAATTCAAAGTGAACTTGTCGGATAAGTCGAACCTTGTAATAAATATTTCAATTTTTAACTACTTTGATCGCAAACTAAATGGGAGCCTTTTTCTCTGCGCAGAAGAAAAAGTTCCTATTTAGTTTGCGGTCAATGTATACTTACATTGTTCATTCAGCTTCATACATCCAATAAGGTTATTTCGACGTGAAGGATTTTCTAAGCAACGGCCAAAATATGCGCTAAGCTTTCTAGGGCTTCAATGAATTAGTAGGATTGAAATAGTTGAATTAGTGTTCAAAATGTACTCAAGTGTAAGTTGGCCAGTTGCTTGGAGTGGTCGATTTACGCAGGTTTAAAGTAATAATTTTAGCACACATTTCGAACCATGACCTTATAAGGGATTTATTTTCAAATGACTATGGCGGCTTTTTTTTTTAATTATTTCAAACTCTCAACAGAAATTGCTGGGTGCTTCAACCAAAACTATAGAATCATGAATTCAAAGTGAAACGAATTCAAGAATAGCCTGTTCTTACTGTAGATTGAAATACCGGTATTACCGGTATTGAGACTTCTCCTAATACCGAAACCGGTATTTCGAAAAACGGTCCGGTATTGAATTCCTTAACCCTGCAACTCAGGATGCGAACTTCTCTGTTAGTAGCGATACATACTTTACGTCTTCACTCTTTCTGTCCGTCGGTCTAGCAACCGTCATAATTATGACGTCAGAAAAATGACGTCGCAGAAATTACGTTAAAGTACGGCGTCACAGAAGTGACGTTACAAATATAGCGTCACAAAAATGACGCCACACAAACGATGTCACGCATATGACGTCACAAAAATGACGCCGCAAATATGACGTAAGAGCTAACGTCATAGATATTTTTTCGTTTAATTCTTCAACAATACACTATCGCTACTTTTCACCCATTTCAATGGTTTATTTACTCGCTAGCTACGTTTCAGTTTTTTTTTCGTTAATAGACTAGAACAAAGACAACATTAAATGCATTTTGTCTTTTCTTAGTTTTTTCTTTTCTTGTGTTTTTCTGCTGTAAAAAATATATTTTTTTTACTTATGTACCTTCATTTCGGATTATCTGCCCTTCAGGCGTAACTTTCACAAAAAAATCAAAATCCGTTTATTGATTTCTGTTAAAGGAATGGAGACATGTTTCATTGTCGTTTCAACATGTTTGATATTTCATCAGAAAATGTAAAATTGCGAAACTTAACATGTTTCTTGAGTTGTAAAAAATAGAACAATCTCCCAACCGGTGTCGTGAGCCAAGCATACATCCTTGATGTAATTCCAAATTTCGTAGAGTTTCACTTTCCATCATTGAAAAGGGAAAACGCGTAAATGTAATATAATTTCCTGGGGCCGGCAGCATTGAAAAGTTAATGTCAAAGTTGAATGCGGATGTGATGTAAGTTTTTTTCTTCTTTGGAAGTATAGACTTAATAAGACAATATCTTAACAAGAAGTATGTTTCAATAATGCACAAATCTCTTTTTAACCTTTTTAAAATTTCAAGCCGGTGGACGTCCATTTGTAATTCATTATACATTAAAGAATTGAAAATAATCTTCAGTAAGTTTCAAATTCACATTAGAATTCTATTGTTGAAGTCCAGACTGTATAAGTACTTTGAACGAATGCGGTGTGAATGGCCTTATTTTCTCCACGCAAGATGGCGTTTTGCTGACGTTTTGTGGGAAAAATTTTGTTTTTCCAGTTCAGTTGTTCTCCCATGTGGCAAAAATAAACATTTCCTCGTCTGCTGTCACTTTTGTTTTCTTTTTAAAATAAATTGATGCTATATCTTTAGTGGATTATTCACACCGCGCACACATAAAAAAAAACTGTGTGTTACCCTCGAGGAGAATAGGAAATTATAGCGTTCGCTCTTAATGAAATTCCCTATTTTCTCTTCTCGGATAACAAATAAAATGCGCTGACTGATCAGGTTATGAAATTGTGTGAAAAGAGCAAACAAATGGTTCAAACGTTGAAAATTTTAGATAAATGTAGATATGTTTGTCGTCGCTATTCGCACATATAACAAAATGACTAATCACCTTCAGTGGCAAATAATTGGGAAATAAATTCAAAATATAAACATTCTGTTCTGAACAGTCCTTGTTCGGTTCAGTTTTGATCAGAAGACGATCTATTCAAAATGTCAAAATGACGTTTTAAACGTCAAAACTATGAAGCACATGAGCAATTAGTGAAAGGGTTCAAAATGTTTGTGTTGTGACAATCAATAATGTGATCAAAATGATGACGTTCATAAATTACGTAACGCGAAAATTAACATTTTTCAGACCCCCTCTCCGCTGTAACGCTAGAAGAGTCAAATTTGACCCATTTTTGTTGTGACTGTAACGATTTCCTCATACCACCCTCTCCCCTTTTGCGTTACGTATGACCCCTAAGAGGAAAGAAAAATCTACTTACATACAATGACCGAAAGGAGGACGGTCCCTAAGCATTTTATATGGAAAACTTTTAAATTGTGGTGTTAAAACCACGAAAATCTGCGCAGAAGTATAAAATTCTTTTTTAAATTTCGGTCATTGTATTTGAATGTTTGACGTTTAAAACGTCATTTTGACTTTTTTCGCGCGTGCGAAAGAGATGCAATATATGCATAAAAATGTGACAGAAAAAGATGCAAATAGTCGTCACGCGTGACATACTTTATGAATCATCCACCACACCTTCAACAATCTAATTATGACAATTGAATTGAATTGTGACAATTCGTAAAAACACAATTTCTATAGTTTTATTATACACTTGGTTTCATGTCGACGGTTTATGCCAAAGAATACAAAATTTCATGATGGAATGCATAATTGTCAACTTATGCTCGCAATTTCTCGTCAGAATGTATAAAGGTTTTGTCTTTGGATTCTCTGACATTATCTGTAAGATGATCTATTTAATACAAGATTTCACAGTGTTATTTGTCTTCTAAACGCTTTACCGACACAAAGAACATGAATCGAAGCTTTGGTTGTAAAGGTTGGTCGCTTTTTACAATAGAATAAATTGCTAAAAATGGTCGAATTCGAAAAGGTATCAATTCGTTTAGGTAATGGGATGAAATGGGAATGGTGTTACAAAGCGATTATTTCAATAAGGCGATGTAATTTTCGAATTTGCCAAAGAAATATTTCAACAATATTTATGACGAGGGAAACCCACTTTTATTTGCAGAAAAGAATTTATTGTTAAATCGCAGATAAAAGTTGTTGGAGTAAAATACAATCAGAATGGGCAAATATTTAAAATTTCCATTTGTATTCCGTGCTATTTTGAACGTGAAAATGTTCTTCGTCGGCCTCGTACACTACTCCCAACTTTTACCTAATCTAAAAATATGATCATCACCTGTCCCAATTTCCAACTTATCTAACCTACAGATGCTCCCTATTGTTCATACCCGTTTTCAGGACCACCCATCTGAAACTTTTACATTACATACTCGCAAAACACTAACTTTACATCGAGCTCGCATCTATTTTCAAAACTCACAGATTTCAAAAATGTAAGTGCAAGAGATTCCTTGTTATCATCGCTGAAAACCCTCATTTGTTTTCCGTCCTTTGACTAAATTAATTTGATGTTCAACAGAGAAACTTAAACCACAAAAACTACGCGATGAAAGTTATAAATTTTCAGCGTAAAACTCCTTAATGAACGAAACATGGTATAAAGTTGGAAATTTTGCATAACCGTATAAGCGTTATGAATTGATTCTGATCACGTTGTACTATTAGTTCTTACATCAAACGAGCGTCCAACCTTCTGTTGAAATCATATCTTTTGTGTGTTTGGTTTGTGGATGATGTGAAAAATGTGACATCACATTTTACATTCATTTATTTGGTATCTTGTTACTTAATCGTAATCGTAAAGTAGTTGAAAACGTTGAAAACAGAAATTGCTCGTCCTTATCCGTATCCACAATAATTCAAAACTAACTCAAGCGTTCGTTCAAGAGAATGTTGCTTTCATGCAAACTTCTAATTAATGAACTTAAATCATCCAAACTGTTGACTTACACATTGACGAGATTCATTTCAATGGTGCAAACTACTACTCCTGTGCATTTATCAACTAAATGAAGCAAATATTTTTACGTAAAAGAACGTAAGGCCAAATTAAAAATGGCACTTTTTCATTTGCATTTCTGAAAAGACATGAATTGACATAATTTTTTTGTTGTATGTCTTTTTACAAAGCATGTGTTTTGTGTTGGGATATGTAACATTTGATAAATCAACCCAGATGGGTTTGCAATCCAGTTATGATTGTTGATGAATCAGCAGAAACTTTATCCGTCTGTAAGAGCGATAACTCTATTAACCCAAAATCTCCTAATGGAAAGTTCTCTTAAAGTAGACTTGCGTAAAATTGATGTAAAAATTGTGGACAAATAATGTAACAATAATGAAGCGCTAACGCTTAAATTTTACATAAAAATATATGATTTTTACATGAAATTAACCTCACGCGCCATATTTTTTACATCAGCATTACATCATTGGACCCGTACGAAGTACAGAGGTCCTATACGTTTGCTGCAAATAATTTTACTGTAACCTGGGGTAGATCGAGACGGGAGTTGGGGGGATACATTTATTATCGTCTAAATATGACGAATCAGAAATAAAAAAATGTCCGTCTGTCCGTCTCCACTTTTTTTTTCCAATTCGTTCAGGCGAAAAACTTTTTCCTGAAAGGTATGTACATGCCTCCTTTGATTCAAGTTCGAAGATGCACGAAATCGGCCAAGTAGTTCCGGAGATATGGTCGAAGAAGTGAAGGTCGGACATGAAATTTTCGAGGGTCGGTGAAACTTTTTCGCAAATATGTCAGCAAGTATAGCACGGAAATTGCTCAATCTGGTGTCAAACTCGGAAAAATTTTTTGTGAGAATGGAAAGGACGAAATTGAGTCAGGGTTTTGGGTAAAAATGCCCCAATCCTGGGATATGACCGCTTCTAGAATTGGGAGAGATGACTCATACCTCTAGAACTATGGCAGTTAGAACATTGCTTTCAAAGGCAAAATTGTATAGAACTACATTTTAGGGGAAACGGCCTCAGGAATTTTTGGAGAAACTACTACGGCCGTCAAAGTCAATGGTCTAACAAGTACTTCGGTAGGGCCTTTGACATTACCTTGGGTAATTTCTGTGGATCTTTGAAATCCTGATAGTTATGAAAAAATATAAAACATTGGATTGTTAGTTCATTTTTATGTTCAGATGCGTTCGAGACTTTTTGCAACATCTACTCTGCCACAGCTATTCTGTTTGTCACATCTGTTCTGATACGTATGGGTCTTTGCTTATGTTTCTTACGTTAATTTTGAACCTATTTGTGCATTATTTTCTGCTTACTGAAATACACCCAAAAGCTTTAGGCGCACTTTTTCGCGGTAGAATTTTAAAGTGTTAGCGCGATACTTTATTTGTTTTGGCGCGAATCACGCAACCAATTTACATGAAAAAATTGTCTTTCGTTTGCGAAATACAGCGACACTCAAGAAACCTCGTTGTCGGAAACTAATTCAATCTTTGAACTTAGATTCTTAGAAAAAAAAAATAGGACGATCGATTGAATCTGTGAGTTCACCAGTTTACGCAAAAGTTATCTTCCCTTTTTCCTACTAATACAGCATTTGTAATCCTGATACTGATCTTATTGCACGAGAATCCCAAAATTCTTATGTAACTAAAATTCGTATCGAAAGTTTGCGAATTTCTTCGATTTTATGAATGGTAAATATTTGAAATTTTGGTAAACTAAAATTTGACTTTTATTTCTCAAAGTCGTTTTCACTGCTTTTCCACACATTTTTCACAAGACCCATTTCAAGAACATTTGCATCTTGCAAACTTTTTTGACTTGAACAAACTTCACTCAACGTTTTGCCAGCAGCAAAGTTTTTCTTGAGATCCGAACAATTTTTTTAAATATCAAAAATTTGTAAAAATTATTTTTAAAATCAAACTTGGGAAATGTATATTCACCACATAGAAAACTTACACGCACCATTTTCTTGAGAGTCATAAACAATTTTCTTTAAATCTCATCAACTTCCATGACATAAAGCTAAGCAACACATCTGCAATGTGATTTCGAAGTAAATGTCCGTTAAAAAACATTGCCATAAATCGAGTTGAACATCGAATTTCCGTAAAATAAATTCTAATTAATTTGTTGCTCTCAATGGACAAATTCACACTATTTATCTTGTTATCGATACGGGTGCATAAAGGCTTCATAACGTTGACATTGACATGTGTGTGTACGCATATCAAAGTAATTATTTGTTGCACGCCAAAACCAAATTTACTGAAATATACAAAATTTTAACTGTCCCTGATGAATGATGAATATCCAGAGCAAACAATACAAGTATATAAAGCAAGGTTTATGTTTTTTCGAACGGAATGCCTGAATCAGGTCAAACAGGGTCACGCTTAATGAAAAAATTTCATCTTTGGCTAGTGATGCTGTAACGATAATACTGTAACAATCTAGACAACGCCCAATTAAGAGATTTAAATGAGTTTAACGTCAATTTTCACTTTTATAGAATTGCCATTCCGCTTCGGTTGATATTGTTCTCGGTTGGGTGTAATACGCATAAATCAAAATTGAAAATTCCAAATTTACATAACACAACCACCTTTTTCTGAAATCAATTATTGAGGCTCTGAAAATGTAATAACGTTTGGGAAGGGCCTATCTATCTTTATTATAATCAATTTTAATTTAAATTTCATCATCACTTTGATAATAAATTTCATATTTATAATCTTCAAAGTACAACATATCTCACCTACAGAAACCACCAACAGACTACCTTCCAACCAGTCAAGTAAAATGTTTCCATCTTTTCATTTTTCTTTTCAGTTTGCTAACAAAATTGAATGTATAATAATATATTAACTTCATTTGTTCGTGGTACACTTGTAACGGTAATAGTAACGTAATTGTGTTACGTATATTGTTGGGTGAACACGAACAGTGAACACACAAGGACCTGAGGTTTCATATTTTTCAGAAAAAAACGCAAGTTTTATAACATTCCAACTACACTATCCAGACCGTTTTATTCATATACCTCGTTTTACAAATCCACAAAATAAAACAGAAAAAAAGGTTACGGAGATTCGTACGAATTCCTTGGAGATGTTGAGACTATCTCAAAGTTAAAGTGATTTTTGAGAAATACACTAGTCTATCAGGACTAAGTTCCAGTTTTCGGTCAAATTTAGGATCATCGTCTTCATGACCTAAGTTTTTAAAAGCAAAAAATAGGGTCATGGCAAATTTTTGAATCAATCTGGAGAGTTGTCGTAAGCTCCATGGCCAATGTATCATTAATAAACTCTTACCCAGGAAAGTAGCGATAGAGTGAAGTCAAAGAAGTTGATTCCCTAGGTGCATCTAGATGCAGGGTGGTGAGGCTAGGTGCAATGAGGTGCAGCTAGGTGCGGTGAGCTGTACCACAGGGATGCATATTATGACCAACGCTGTGGAATGTAATGTATGACACAGCGCTGCGGCTGAAACTGCCAAGATGCGTTAGGACGATTGCTTTTGCCGACGACGATTCTTACGATATCCGGAACGTCGAAGATGGAAGTCGAGGTAGAAACTGTCGAAAACTGGATGACAACGGCAACACTGAAGCTCGCCCACTAGAAAACCGAGACCGATGCTAGTGAGTAGCTGCAAAAAAAAACGGATCGTAATGAACATTGACGGAGAAGAGATCACTTCCACTCGTCAATTAAAAAACCTTGGAGTTATGCTGAACGACCGCAGAAATTTTAACAGTCATGTGGCCTAAACGTGCGAAAAGAAAATGAAAGCCATCGCAGCAGTGGCCAGAATAATGTCAAACGGCTTTGGGCCGCGCAGCAACAAAAGGAGGCTCCTAGTAAGCGTCATCCTATCGATGTTACGCTACGGGGCACCAACGTGGATACATACGCTAGATACGAAGAGGAACCGGAGGAGGCTTAATAGAGCCCAAAGACTGGCAAGCATAAGAGTCGCAATCGCAAACGATATCCCTAGAAGTGGTGTGTCATATGCCCATATGCCTAACGCTGACGGGAGACAGCGAATGTCATAGAAGGAAGAGAAGAGAGGGTCAAACTACCAAAAGAGTAAGGACGCATTAAGAGCCGAATCGCTGAGACAGTGGCAGCAAGAGTGGAACTCCTCGGACAAGGGAAGGTGGACACATAGACTCATACCAAACCTAACGACATGGGTGCAGAGTAAACATGGAGAGGTTAACTTCGAACTGACATAGTTTTTGTCGGGCCACGGGTGCTTCAGGAAGTACCTGCACAGGTTCGGATTCACAAAGTCACCTTTCTGCATGACATGCGAGTGGGAGTAAGAGACTGCGGAGCACGTGTTATTTGTCTGTCCCCGCTTCGAACAAGGGCTAGGTGAGTTGATGCCGGTGAGTAGGTCAGAGGTAAATGCAGAAAACATAATATTGGAGAAGCGCCGCGATGAAGAGTTGTGGAAAGTAGCGATTAATGTAGTTGCAAAAATAATGGGGAAGCTGCAAAGTGCATGGAGAGACGATCAAAGAAAACTACCAGTTGATCTGAGAGAGTAGGTGCGAAAGCACACTCCCTCCCCGAAGTAATGCTGTGAAGCGATTCCGGGGAGAAGAGAGTAAGGACCGGAGTTTTAGTTGGTAGGTCATTGAAGGATGGAATCCAACACTACCTTTGTCCAGGAGGACCGGGTGTCTATGAAGATTTCCTCACCCTTATAAAACAAAAATTGCAGTTAGGTGAACTAAGTACAGTTAGTTGCAGTAATGTGTAGTGCAGAAACGGCCGTACAGGAAGGGTCTGAAAACATAAAGTAGCTATCGCTACATAATAAAGATGCTCTCATAATTAACGTAGTATTCATAAAATGTGTATTTTAGAGAAGCTCGATTCGATCACACAGCCTCAATCGCTCAACCGATTTCTAACTGATTGTGAACAACACTATTTGTTAATTACAATATGATTATACGGCATGATCGCTTCAAAAATGTTAAAATTAGATTAAAACGTAAGTCACAATGGTAAGTCGAAGAACTCCTATTTCTACCACCTTCCTGTTCCGATGTTCGACATAATTTGTTCAACTTCGAACTCGATTTGACTTTTTTTGATTGCCTCTCAGAAAAAAGTATTTGAAAATCAGTTAAAACATATCCGAGTCGATAATAAGACAACGTAATGGTGAACACATAAGCCTCTAATACTTCGTACATATCTAAAAATGTGGAAAATACTGAAAATTTTCTCTTCTATTTTTCTTTTGCTCCACATTCATGTTTATGCTCTGCCCGCTTTTCTCTCTTTCGCTCCCTCATTCTCTCAAATAATCACAATGAACCAGTACAGAATTTTCGCGCTGTTCTGCTTCTGACCAGAATGTAAACGGGGAAAGTGCACACTATTTACCCTACCAACCAACATGTTGCTTCTCTCAACTTCAATTCAAGCGTAATTCAGTTGGTGAATGGCAGCGTTACGGTTATGTCATTGCAATCCGACGATATTTGAAACTTTTCAAACATTTTATTTACACTTTTTACTAAGAGATTTTCTTTTTTATATTTTTTTAAAAATTTTTTTAGAGTAAAATGTAAGTCATAAAATGTATGAAACTGGAATCTCGGCGTGTTGTATATTTTCGCACAAACTCTATGTGTATTGTTACGAAGGAAAAAAAAAACTTTTGCACTCGTTCTGTAACTAATAGTTTGCTCGGAAATGAGATTTGTGTTAAATAACATTTTGTAAACATGAAAAGTTTGCCAGCATTTTTGGTGGTACTCAAATACTTGTAAAAACTCTTCAGTAAAATCCTTTGTTTCATTCATTGCTCATGACAAACACAACTTTTCTTGCTACAAGGAACGATATAAATGTGAGAAAAGTGCAAAAAAACAATTTGTTGACATGAATTTTAAACAAAATTTATTTATTTACAAGAAAAAAAAATAATTCTTCAACATGGGAATAGCCTATAAATGTAACAAACGAATTCAACAGATCGTCTCTAAACAAATGGATACGTTCAACGAAAAAATTGGAGTATATTGCGAGAATTATGAGATATTAAGTTAAGTGCATAGTGTATCCAAATGAAACATTTTGTATGTGCGTTGTTACATAACAATTTTATAAAATTTGTGAATTTCATAGTTCGACTGTCTAAATATATTCTGTTCAATGAAGGAGCCACAAATGAAATCAGAAAGAAATTAAAAAAATGCAAATTGTAAACGAAAAGTGTTGACGGATGTTTAGTGATATTAGGAATTTACAAAGTAGGTCTGTTGGTAATTTAATTTTAGCTGGATTGCGACAATATTTACGTTAACAAAAGAATGGTTTTCATATAAATTCTCGCAGACTCACTTCTGTTACAAGCACCCAACCCTCGAAATATTTTCTTTTTAAATAGAGTTTAGTCAGCAATAATATTCGAAATCGCGTGTCTGTGAAAAAAGTTCAATCCGACGTTTTCAAACTTTCTGTTTACCTTCAATATCGTCCTTAATTGCTAAACTTTTTTCATTCTTATTTCGAAAACAAAAAAAAATACGCATCTCTTATACCATTAATAATTTAATTAGATATTTTTCGGTGGGCGTTCCGAAACTTGTGCAACTGAATGGAAATTAAATGCGAAATTGACTCTGAAAATTGGAGAGAAAAATAGTAAAATTTTTACCATTATCACTAACAGTACGAAATACGACAAAAGAAATAAATGTGAATCTCAAACTCTAACTAATCCCTGAATTCCACATGCAAAAATGTAAAGAATTATTTTGCAAAAGAATTCACTCCAAGAAAATAAATTATGCTAAATGGGGAAATCAAACCGTTGTCACTCTACTTTCCGTCGGAAGTAGATTTTCTTGGGATAGGAGTGTTCGAAGAATGTTAAGAAAATCATGTCACCTGCTGCGTGAAGATTTGCTTTTAAGGTTGGCCATTGTGAGTTTAACAAAATATTTCGCCTCAAATTCTATAAGTGGCTGTCGCTAGCACTTTGACAATCGAAAAAAGCGATTGGTAGGAGTTAGGTGTTGCACTGACAAAAAGATTTAGCGCGTGGGTGGTAAGTATTTTTCCTCCGGATAATTAAACTCATTAAATAAGTGCAACTTTTGCCATTGGATTCTATTGTTTAAATTTTCAGAATAATTTCTCGGTGCACTTATTTAAATGTTGACTTTATCCACCACAGTTGTATTTTGTGACTCGGGGCTAATTAGATTTACCTGGAGACATAAATACCCACCTCAAGTATTGCCGATTTGCTCTAAAATTCAAAAGCGAAAAATTGCGCCATGCATTTTCTCATGTCGCACTTTTTCGCTGTTGAATTTTAGAGCGAATCGATCAGAAAAATTTCTAAATCTTTTTTTGTCAGTGAGTTCCAAAGTCCTTTCCTTTACTTGATATAAGTTACAAGATTGAGACTCAGAGCCTGTTATTCGAAAATTGATTCTCAAATTTCTTTTCATTACGCACGAGTGTGGTAATGACAATACTTTATGAAAAAAATTTTTTCTAACTTATATGCAAAGCTTTCTTAAGCTCGTATGACTCGCCGCCGGCTCTTGCTGGAACGTCACACTCTCTGAAAAAGTCTTCTCGCATGCGTCGAGAAAACTATTCTTGTCATTTTGTAAGTTTCTTTTGAAAATTTATCATTAAGAGTGAATTCGAGAATAACTCAACCAATCTGATATACACCACCTCGTCGATTCTCCGAATTTTGATGTCGTCGTAACCTGTGGACTATCCTGAGAAAATCGTAGAAGAAAATTTGTTTTTTAAAAATTTTGTTCGGCCGGCAGAGGTGGTCAAATGTACATTTGCACCGGGGTCGCTCAAAACGTGTTTCTTCAATATCTTTCCGAAGACTGATTGTATTTGGCTGAAATTCACACAATGTTTAGATATGTGAGAGAAGATTTTTTTTAAATACTTAAAAATGTCACGTGGTATGGGGCGCTTGAGCGGTCAAAAGGTAAAAAACGCACTGTTTCTGGAGGGCTCTAGAGGGCGCTAACAGCAGCGACCAATAAAACCTAATATATATGGTAAGAAGCACAATGATTCTAAATTTCAGAAACACCATAGAGACCTTTTGGTTCGAATTGGGATGAGCATAGAAAAACATCCCATTCTGGTGATAATTTTCCCACGCTCGACCATTCTGGTGACAATTTCCCCACGCTTGACCGAAATATTCTTCGAAAAGCCACATAAAATGCCTTTCAAACGGCTTACTCTGGTAGAAAAAATTGATGAAAAATTGGATTTTTTGCTCCATTTTGAGTTTAATGTAATTTCAACTACTCTCAGCGGTGAGCTACTGTGATTCCTTTCATTCAAATAGTCCGCAAAAATTCAATTTTGAACCGATTTTTTCGAGTAGCGTATCGTTAGAAAGGTATTTGAAATGGCTTTTTGACAAAAATAATTTCAGAAAAATCGAGTAGGTTATGTGAGAAGTAGACTTAGAGAAACGCTCTCAAATTCCGAGTTTTTCACAAAAATGACCAAGACCACAAACAGTTCGAACCAAAAGATCTCTATGATGTTTCTGAAACATGGAATCATTGCGCTTCATATTATTAGGTTTTATTGGTCGCCGCTATTAGCGCCCTCTAGAGCCCTCCAAAAACAGTGCGTTTTTTACCTTTTGACCGCTCTAGCGCCCCATACTACGTGACATTTTTAAGTTATTACATTTTTAAAAAATCTACTCTCACATATCTAAACATTGTGTGAATTTCAGCCAGCAGTCTTCGGAAAGATATTGAAAAATTGAGAAAATTCTCGTTTTGGTACAATTACACCCATAGAAGTAATATTTTACTATGGCTGCTGTACCTTCGAAAGATTAAAGTCCACCCGCTTGAATCAACATTTAAAAGTCACTCACAATTCTTAATCCTACTTCCAATTGTTTAACAAAAATCGAAAAACTTAAAGTGCTGATTTCGTCGTTTACGACTCATCAGTACACCTTGTCTTAAGACCATGTGTATATCAGCAACAGCGTGATGGCAATGCAATGCAATCTTACTGAACAAAGACCAAAATTTTCATTATATTCGAGAAATTCTTTGAGAATTAGGGCACTTGTAGTAAAAGGGTGTATTGTGAAGGAAGCGACCGAAAATTTTTCTGCATGCAGTAATAAGGGCATTAGCTGAGAGAGAAATGTCGGATGTTTTTTTTAATTACCTCGGGATGGAGTTTCCTCTCGGTCATTATCAGGCAAGACTATTGACTATTAAAAATGTAATATTTATAAAAGACTTTCTTGAAAAAGACTTCATCACTGACAGTCATGTATGGCATGGATGATGTTTTTTGAAAGTTTCCCATGGTTACAGTTGTGACAGAGGTTGGCTCTATTTAAATGCATCATAACCACTGTAGAACAGATTTTACAAGAAAACAGCTAAACTTCGTCCTCGCCCACATTGACGCCTACTACATTTCGCTAAACAGACAGCCAATGACTTGCACTTCCATCAAACCTCGTAACACGACATTTTTCTTATCAGAAATGAAGGAGCCACGATATAAGTAGATTTCAAGATAAGTGCTCTTGTGGACAAATTTGTTGTCTATTCCTATGTCATGCATACGGACTCTTGTATACAGTGATAATATTTACAGGCATGAAGTGCTTTTTGATGGTGATACTCTTTCAGGTAGATGTGTGCGTAGCTTATTGTCAAAATCAGGGCCGTAGCGATAAAATATTTGACCTTAGGATAGCAGTATATTTTCACAATGACGACGTATCGAATTTTAGTGTTGATTTTTTTCGAACAGTTTATAACAGTTCAGAGGTGTCTTTGTCTCATAACTTTCTTAGCTTCCAAGTGCCCCCTCTCACTTTTTAATTCAAATAAAGACTTTTAAGGCATGGATACATCACTGTGAGAATAAACTGCTATCCTAAAGTCAATTTTTAATTGCCACGCCGCACAGTGCTTTTTGTAGAAGGTTTCCGTAAGGCGTCATATTTCACTAAGAATGAACGAAATTATGAATGGATTGTTGGTTACGTGTTCCATATTAAAACCCACACAAGATAGGAGAAAACAAGTTTTTTATTTTAAATAAACTCCAAAGTTAAAATTTAAAAATAAAGTTAAAGTTAAAAAATAAAATTGGTCCTCAAAATATCTTTGAAGTATCTAGGTTCCAAAAATATAAGCATGTTAGGGCTTGCGGCTTGAAGTGTCGGAATGAAAATTAGTTTTTATGTGAAAAACATGGTCATTTTTAACCAGTTTACTAAGGTTTTTTTATAAACTCCTTCAAAATGACCATGTTTTTCACATAAAAACAAATTTTTATTCCGACACTTCAACCCGCAACCCCTAACATGTTTATATTTTTGGAATCTAGAGACTTCAAAGATATTTTGAGGACCAATTTTATTTTTTAGCTTTAACTTTATTTTTAAATTATAACTTTGGAGATTTTTTAAAAATAAAGTCAAAGTTAAAAAAAATTCGTTTTCGCCTATCTTGTGTGGGATTTAATATGGAACACGTATCAATAGTCCATTCATAATTTCGTTCATTCTTTGTGCGGAAACCTCCTATAAAAAGCTCACTGTGCGCCGCTGGTTAATACAACGACCTCATACTTAAAAAATGTAATTAATTGGATATTTTTAAGGCTTTTAGGTGAAACGTCAGAACGACAAAAAATTTTCTTTCATAGAATTGTGTACGTAGCTTTATAAGAAAAGTGGTCATCAATGCAAACAGCGAATGAGCCTTCACCGATTTTCTCGTTGTAACTTTTGATGAGGATTTCTTTCGACAAGCTATCCCTACAGTATCCTCATAACAAGTGTAGGTTGAAATTCTCTGCTTCGTTTCTTTTTAAATCTGATAAAAGGTTCATAGATCCAGTTGCGATGGTTGAATGTCAAGTAGTTAAACAAAGCGAATAAATGAGCTTTCATCGGGAGATGATGTCAACCCTCCAATTTTTTTTAAGATAATTTCATTAGATGGATGCACAATTATAACAACGCATTTGAACAAATTGAAAAAGAAATAGAAAAACAATGCGATATCGTCTTTGTTACGGTCTTTTTGTTATTTTCATCTAATTCGTAATTGAAAATATGATTTACAAATTAATTATCTTTGACGATCTTCGAAATGTAAAGAGAATTATTTATGTTTATAAATATATCATGGTGTGTGTCCTTTTTATCTCATCATCAACTGTATGCTTCATTCTCCAAATGTTTGAAAAGAATGAATGATATGCCTTCAGACCTGGCTTTTTATGGTACACAATTAGACAGTGGCACCGAGCGATAACGGATAAAATAACAATTGTCCTCTTGTAAGAAAATTTTGTATATGGCTTAGTGTGTACAATACATTGATTTGCAAAAAAGGCTTTAAAACGCGTTAGTGCTGTAAATGACATTTTATATCACATATACAAAACAATATTTTAGGATGTTTTGGGTTAATTTTTTGTTCGTTAAATATATAACCAAAATTTTAAACTTTTTGCATTGATTATGGCGTACTTATTGGGAGTGAGCATAGACATGATATGGCGTCTGGGCTTCTCCCTGACCAAAAATGTGAGCAAATTTTCTGTCGTCATCTCCATATGATATTTTACTTTATTCAGATAGACGATGGAATCAGTAACATGTTGAAACAATGAAGTTAATTGATGGCGCTGCTGTCAGTCGGCGACACTCTTTATATCAAACCGTAATCAGCTATAGAAAATGAAGATATGACGACACCGTTTTTCGGTGACTATTTTTATCTCATAGAACAATTTTCGTTCTAGAAAAACGTTATCCTTCGTCGAACTGTGTAAGCGGCAATTTTTGTGTAGAACCTATGAAATAATTTTTGCCAATTTCGCTTGTCGTTTCTCATGCCCGCCCGTAAGAGTGGCAAATGAATTTCGTAACTTTACGAATTCGTAAGTGCATGAGATTTGTCGCTCTAGGGTTGTAAAGTTTTGAATGAAAAACCATCCTATTGAAAGTTTTCGTAAATTAATAAGATCCTTGTTGGAATCTAAACTTGACTAAAGCTGCATTTTAACCACAAGCAAAATAATTAAACAACATACTTTGAACTCATTTTATACTTTGTTTTTGATTCCTATAGAAAATACCTAAAGCTACTTACGAGCTTGTTTTCACATGCTAATATGCAGTCATGTGGTTTCCTTTATTAAATTCCTGTGAATTTACGATTTCATATTCAATAATTTCAATTTACTGAGTGGACAAACAACAACAATTTTGTAAAACCAATTCATCAAATTCCAATAATTCAATAATGTATAGGATCTGGGGTGTTCAAATTATAGTGAAACGTCGCACTACTACCACACTGCATAAATGGGTAGATATATTTCAAAATGCAAATTTTTAAAAAGCAAAAAATGATGTACAAATAGTGTAAACTTTATGGGAAATTAAACTACACTCACGGAAAAGTGAAAGCTGACACATTTTTATGTTTTGTGATTTAGTCACTTTATTGGTTTCTCCATATAAAAACATGCAGGGGACCCGTACGCATCAGAATAAATGTAGCAAAGAATAATAGATGTTGCAAAAAGATGCGAACATATCTAAGTAAATATTGCCTTAACTCTTATAATGTGTGAAATTACGTCGACATTAAATTGGATTGGAAATTACCGAAAGGGCAACGTTGAAAAACCCGTCCGAAAAAACAGCGCAAAAAACATCTCCAATCCTTAAAAAAGCCCAAAATTTAAAAAAAAATGGAAAAATTTTTAAAAAAATTGCATTAGGCCCGATCTTAGAACCGACCTCGAGCACTTAGGAGAGGCCTTGATTCATACTTCCATGAAAAAAAAAATTCTCCTCTTTTTTCTCTGCAACACTGTACAAAAACTCTCATCATTGAAGAAATCCTCACAAAAAACCACCAAATATCATGTGGGGTCGCGCAGCGTGAGTTCGGCCCACACTGAGGACTTTACAGCTCGAACCACTAAACAGATTTTGACTAATTTAATTTTCGTGCTTTTCTGATGTACATTTCTTTTATTTACAACCTTAAAGAGCGATTTCCGTTCTAATTTCGCAGAGATATAAGTGAAAAAGTTCCACCAACCTTCAAAAACCACGTTTTTTACCACTTTTTCGACCGTAACTTCGAAAGTTTTCGACTGATTTTGCTCGAATTCAATTCTGTGATCAATTTGGTGATTATCTTTCAGGAAAGAAAAAGTTTTTGAAAAAACACGTTGGGCCCTAGTTAAGATTCAGTTTTGGGGCCCTGGCTGAGCCCAAAAGCTCAAAACTAAAAAAAACTTTCTTTTATGTCAGGTATCCCAGGCCTTTCAAACAAAAAAAAATTATGAAAACCGGAAAAGATTTACTCGAGTACAAAAGACCAAAAACCACTTAAACGGCCCTAGCTCGGCCAGATTCAATCCCATAAAAGATTTTTCAATTACCTTTCAGGGAAAAAAGTTTTTGAAAATCGGTTGAGTTTTACTCATGATGACGGACGGACGGATGGACGGACATTTTTTTTATTATTGATTCGTCATCTAAGGACCATGATCGAAGCTCCCTCCCCACTCCCGGGTCGAAATTGGGGTGGTTACAAACGTCGTGGTAAACGCAATAGACCCCTTTTCGAAGAACTTCATTCTTCGTACGAGTCTAAAAATATGTCGATTGACGTAGTGATTTTATGTAGAATTGCTGGACAAATTATGTAATTTTACGTAAAATTTAAGTGTTAGTGCTTCATTACTGTTACATTGTTTGTCCACATTTGTCGATTATAAGAAAATTTCAAATCTCGAATGCGTGAAGATGCGTTAAGACCGATGTTAATGCTGGAGTGTAGTCGTAAAAGCTATGACCTACTGAAAGCTAGTACATGCACGAAATTTAGCCACATGAACAACAGGCGACTACCTTCGAAAACTGCCTGAGGAGCCTCTGGGGTGCAAAATATGTCCATGAAGCATGTTACCATTTTTATTGCCATAAAAAACTCTACAAGTTTCGCTTTGAAGCCATCTGCCTATCTTTCGCACAAATACTATTTACTCAAAGTCATTTGGCTAAAAGAATTCAAGCTTACAGTTTAGTTAATGCGCCTGGACTAAAAGAAAAGTGCAGCGATTTAATATAGGAAGGTATGCAAGCATAAAGATGGTATGAGTGTAACGAATTTTTCGCTTTGAGATTTATTTATTTAGCGTAAGGTACAATCTTTGTAGTTCTTATATTACATATCATTTCTTATTGCATACGCGCACTGTTTCCCCTTAAAAATTATTACATAATAATATAACATCGAGGGTTGCCTATCTAACACTGATTTTCTACATTAACATAGTTCTTTGTTACATCAGATGCAATCTGCCGGGAGGATGGACGAAGCCAACTAGTTCGGCAACCGAGTATTCGATGACACTTTTCGTCTTTTTCAGACATCATGAGGACCATGATTGGCTGTCACCTGTTCACTATCTTTTCATGCTCACAATCGCAGTTTTTTCCAGAGTCATCTGTGTGTTGATGACTTGACAGGCTCCGTTGCTGGAGACATCGGCCAAGTACGCTACTATTAATTGACAGGTGGCACCACCTCTAGAGGTGAAAGTTTTTTCCATATGTGGGTGATGTCAAATATTTCTGGTGTAACTAATTTTCGTTTCGGGGGATCAAACACCGAAACTACCCAAACTTCTGAAGCTTATCATCAGTTTATTACAGAAAAAACCCATTCATCCCGGGGATCGAACCCGGGTTTTCTGCGTGGAAAGCAAGCACGTTCACCACTTGCTAACCGCTTTGAGATAGCTCATACAAAATATTTGAATATAATAAATGTCAGCCTAAATACACGCTCAGTGAATCTGTATTTTGTATTGCAAGTGTTGTGTGCGTGACATCTTTTCGCATAAAGTGACTTCCTGCTTGCATATCTCACTATATTAACTCAATAGCAAAATGTTAAAAGTCTTCACATGAATCTTGCGTGACGTAACGCTCCACAAGACCGTGACATGATTTTTGAATGACCCCTTAGTCCAGCAATTTTAGATAAAATTAACACAACTCGCCATATATTTTACATCGGAGCAGCGTACATAAATTTCACATCGATATTACATAAAGTTTACATTATTCTTACATTAATTTCACATAAAGTTTACGCTATTTGTACATGTGTACATCATTTTTTGCATTTTGAAATACATCTACCCACATAAATATTGACGTTGTAAGGAGAGGATTTTCACAACCTTCTTGCGACAATTTATGAACCACTTTGAAAAAAGGAACTCTTTTACATTTTATACAACTGCACACTTATACAGAAAATTTACTATTCCGATTTTTCGAGCATTATGGCGTTTTTAAAACAATTAAAACACATATATTGGGGCTTTAGCATAAAAACATTTTGTATAGATGGAAGAAACGATTTTTTGGAACTAGCCTTAAATAATAAGCAGCCTGGTGTACTTTCATAGACAACAAAACACATCCGACTGGCACGCTTTCTGGTTAAATTGCTCGTATGTGTCAAAAATACCGAAGCACATGTTTCGAGGAAATAATTAATCTACTATTTTTCCTGAGAAAAACGAACAAGAAAAATGTTCCCTAGAAACACCATTACCATCCCAAAAAACAATTATTTAACGTGAAAGGAAATCAATAACTCGTGCCACTAAAATGCTTCTTGTAGACGTACCCGTGTACCAATAATTTCGTATTGGCCTCTTGAATAAAACAAATAAATGGATTTATAGAATCAGTGTAATAGTCCCGGTGTAATAGCACTACAAAATTGATGAGAAAATAATAATTGCTTTTCGATTACTTTCCACGAATTGTTTACGATGGGGTGTATTGTGCTTTTTGAAAAGAAAGTCAAAGTCGTTAATCGACTGAAAACTCATTCTGTTCGGTATTTTACTATTTTATGGAAATTTCTGCTAGAAGTCATCCGAATTTTACCAATGAAAAGGCTGTCGAATAAATTTTCTTTTATGACTTTCACGGACAGGATTTAAGATATTCCTTCCCAGCTCTTTACCCTTATGTGGTTGTGGTTTTATAGTATTCCTTCTATATATTCTTGGGAATATGGATGTGGAACATTAGACATTTGACCTCAATTTATATTGTCAGTTCATATATCCGCTTAAAAATATCCTATTTCCACCCTGACAACCGTATAATTTGACATTTTGTAAAAGAAAACTTTGTCATATATAGATGTTTGTGTTACAAGAGGCGAATTTTAGGAACAATGAAGTTAATATAACGAGTGACGATCGAATTGTAAGTAGGTCTTCTTGCTGGAAGTCAGAGAAAAATGTTTTGCAGGGACTTAAATACCCAAATCGTTTAATGTAAGGCAAAGATTTTTCAGAACTTGGGCGGTAAGTTCAGTGCTTTAGGCTGCCTTGTTTTTTAAATAAATCGAAAGCGTCGCGTCGCAAGCGAAGTTTATGAATTGAGTGACTATACTTAATTAGTAATAATTTCCGTATTTTTATTGAGTGCTGTGCCGTATGCGAAAAGTTTGAAATAATATGAACATTCAGATTCATTTCCCCAGATAACACAGATGACACTTTTTAATGTGGTTGCCCACTCAATGTACATTACATCTGCGAAATTCAATGTTCTTCAGAATATGTACATAAAATGTACAAAAAATGTGTCTGTAAAGTGGTACATATTTCGATGTACATAAAAAGCACATTTTTTGTGCTATTAAAACTCGAAATTATTGCACTAGATCACAAGTACATTCTTCGCACATTTTATGTACGTGATAAGGTGTACATTGAATGTACAAAAAATGTGCTTGTGATGTAGAACATTTTTCGATGTAAATAAAAGGCACATTTTTGTAAGTAAGTAAAACTCGAAATTATTGCACTAGATCACAAGAACATTTTTCGCACATTTTATGTGCGTGATAAGGTGTACACTATTCCTATCACATTGAATGTACCAAAAATGTGGTTGTGATGTAGTACATTTTTGATGTAAATGATAGGCACATTTTTTGTGCCATTAAAGCTCGAAATTATTGTACTAGATTACAAGTACATTTTTAGATTATGTGCTTCGAAAAATGCTCATGTTATTTTTTCAAAAATGTATATTTTTAGTCCGTGAATGGATATCACGGCTGCTTTTGGAAGGGGAACATTAAAAAAAAGTATCGAATTTTAAAAGAAAAATGTGTTCAAAGAAAAAAGCTAACGGGGAATAGATTTTTTATTGTTTCGCATAAAATCGATTTCAAATAACAATTAAACAATGAAGATGATACAATAAATTGAATGCAGGATCAAACCTTTTTGTAAATGTACAACCGCTACGGTTCGTTCTATCAAATAAATTTAAATAACACTCTGTGGAGTTTGTTTAATTATCATTTACTAGCATATCTTCCAAAAATTTTTCTCTCAGTACAAAAAAGGTACATTTAATGTACTTTCTACAATTTAACACTACAAATTTAACACTCCAACACATAGGTATCCGGTGGCACAATTGGTAAAGCAGTCGACTCATAATCCCGAGCGTCTTGGGTTCAAGCCCCGCAAATGGCAGAAACTTTTCTAATAAAAAAATGAGAGCTTGGCATAAAAAATGTAGATGGAGGACATACCGATCATCAGAATAAGAAAAACCGAAATAGAAAAGTCGAAAAACTAAATTAAATTTTCCTTTCTTTTCTTACATAACATTATATGTACGAGAAATGTGCTAGTAATTCCCATTAAAAAGTACATTAAAGGTACATTAGTCACGGTGTTCTGCAGTAACTGAGTGTTTTCGTTGTGGTAACAATAGAATGACAAAGATGGTGCAGAACACCGTTCAGTTGTGTATTCAAAGTGTTAATGTACATTAAATGCACTTCACGTTCCAAAGAAAAGATGTAACGGTAGGGGCGCTTTTTAATATACATTAAATGTCCTGGAACTGGAGCACATTAAATGGGATCAGCACGTTTTCCGATGGCACTTTATGTACATTTCGTGGGTTCAATTGTTATCTGGGTTCTTATTTTCGGCTACAATACGAACCCCCTCAATAACTCAGACAATAGGATCTGACAACTGGAAGCTTGTTATTGTTTTGTTCAGATAACAAGTCTATGTACTGAGCCAAAAGTCGATGATGTAACACACGGATTTTTGACAGCAAGTCATATCCAAGGCGAAAGGTCTTTTCCACTTAATTGTAACAAAGGCAGGCGAAAATAGGATTTTTCAAAGCTCAGGCAAAGTTTCGCATGCTCAATACTTAAAAGATTACGTACCCGCTTCAGCCACAAAATTTTCTTTTGTTTCAAAGATCTATTTTCTTTGTCGAAACTTTGTTTCCTTTAACTTCCGCTTTAAAGTGCGACTAATATTTTCAGACTTCGTTTCAAATTTTATATACAGGGCATTCCATTGTTGCTATCAATATTTCTTTCGGTGTGAGGTTTTTATAGAACAGGATCATTATACGACAGCGCCGTATTTCCTCCCTCTGAACCAAAGTGGCTATCCTTTGCCGCTCTCAATCTGCTACCTTGCAACATTCCTTTGAATACACGCATGTGGCACAAGCCACAGTATATCTTATTTATTTCAGAGTACAAATTTATCAAAAGTACCGCAAACTTCAGATTCCTCGAGTAATCTTGATTGACAAATATAAAGTAATCTAAAATAGACGATAAATAATGGAACAAAGCTAGCAGTGTAATGTGCCATCAGTTAGCCTATCTGTGCCGTTGGCGATGAAATGAATTTTTATTTAATCCGAAGTAAGAAAAGTTATCATTGTAACATAAACGGCTTTTTTTTTGTAAAAGAAAAAAATATTTCTTTTCATATAACGGATAGAAGGTTCCTTTGAATGATTTTACACTTGGGTGGACAAGATGAAATTATTCTAAAAATATGATTCTATTATCCCATAGTTTTTGGTAAAACGGTAAAGGATAATAAAAACTTTGCACTTATTCCGCTCAATCCTCTGTTTTTTTATCTGCCTCTATATTGAACCTTGGAAGCGTTACGAATTTTTCTTTCAATATGACCACACAACATAATAAACTTATCAATAAAAAAACTTTTACTCCAATAGTTTCTTGTTTATAAAGTCAGAATATAACGAGGAAAACATACTTTTTAGTAAATAGCGAAATGTTTTTTTCCATATTAGGGATAACCAATATTTATGGTAGAAACTTTTACTTATAATGAAACTACGATTCGGTGAAAACTTGGAATGAAACACACATTTTATGTCCAATTTTTTCTTTTATTTTAAAAAATAAGGAAGACGAATGATACAATCACATCAATAGTGTCACTAAAAGAATAAAAAAACATTTCCCATTATACGGGTTATGCCTTGAATTGGAAATAAGCCAACCTGCCTCTGTTGATGATTTTCTAATAATTCATTTCGAAATCACCAATAATGCTGTTTGATAAAACCAACCTATCACGAAACCTACGTATCACGATTTAGGCTATTTTGTAGCTTATGTTATCGACCATATCACAGAAACAAACTAGTTGATTGGGGCAACCATGTAAGACCCGTACGATTCCGTAGAAATGAAATCAGGGAATTTGCTTCGGGTGTGTATATCATACGTCCTTTCGGTATAGTGGACGCTTTTAATGAGTTTTACGCATAGATGATGTGTAAGTGAAGCACTTTACAATTCACGATGACCAAAATTTTTAATTACTATAATGTACTGTAACGTAGCGTATGTACTTCATGCATGTGCTAACAGTACGAATATTTTTTTCGATTGTAGAGTCTGTGGTAGTTTCAACGTATGTGCAGATAGAATGTAAACATACACAACACATGTATGTTTAAATACACAGAAAAATATTTGTTTTGTATTTTAAAGAATACAATACGACCCAGACGTATGATATACATGCAGTGAGCATATTAAGAGTTAGGGATAGACATATCAGTATTGTTATTTTGTTTGAGCAGCATTGTCGTTACTTATTAAGTTTTTAATAAAACCATTGACATGGATATAGTATACTAGCGATAGAGTGAAGAAGTTGACTCCCTAGGTGCCGCTGCTTGCAGCTAGATGCAGTGTGGTGCTTCTAGGTGCAGAGCACAGAACGACGGACAGGAAGGGTGAAAACATAAAGACTCAGACTCAGACTGCGCATTCCAAGCGTGGGATATCCCTAGAACCAGTCAAGCATTTTGAAAGTATTAGCGCTCACGTTTCCCAGGATTGACCCTGTGTGGCGCAAGTACTGAATACTGAGCTCTTCAAGACCGTTGTGTCCCGAAACCAGTTTGCTCATAGTTTCCTATGGCTAGCTCGTTCCGATACTTCACTGTAAGCGTTGGACCTCTACTTGGATGTGCTGTACAGTGTACACTTATAGACTGTTCCATTCCTGTAACAGTAACCAAGACTCGATTTTGTTATGAACTTTCAGGTAGAGAAGCCGGAAAGGAAGGCGTGGTCTGGCAGTTGGCCGGTCCATTACCCGAAAGTAAATTGATTAGATACACGGATGGATCCAAGTCAGCTGAAAGCTCGGGAGTTGGGGTGTTCAACCCAGAGACTGAGACCGGCACTTGGCAAAGCCTCGGCATTCATGCTAGTGTCTTTCAGACTGAAACCTTTGCCACACTCCTTGGAGTCAGAGAAATGTTGCCGAAAGACACTCATGGGCGGGCGATTTACGTCTGCTCGGACAGTGAGTCCATGCTTAACGCGCTGGCATCACCGATGGTGACATCCAAGATAGTGAAGGAGTGTAAAGATTACCTAAACGATATGGGCCGGAGTAACCGGATTATTCTTGTTTGGGTACCAGGCCACTCTGGAATTCACGGTATGGCTGATGAGTTGGCCAGAGTGGGCTCTTCGGCGCCAGTGTACGGACCTGATCCGCAAATCCCAATACCTCAGGCACTCTGTGTAAGAGTACTTAGGAACTGGGGGAAAGATCAGCACGCAGAGCGCTGGAGGGCCTATGAGGGGGGTGTACACACGAAACACTTCTTCCCGGAACCCAATGAAAAATGGTCCAAGGTACTAATCGGCATGCAGAGGAATCGCGTCAGCAGGATAGTTGGGGCGATTACTGGACACTGCGGCCTAAATAGTCACCTTAGGAAGATGGGGCTCTCGGATACGTCGGATTGCACCTGTGGATTAGGAGAGGAAACGGGACTACATATTATTTGTGATTGCCCCAAATTCTTTCAACTGAGGCGCAGGTATTTGGGTGATTATACCATCTCACCGTCCGAAGTTCTCAAACTGGGACCTGTCGTGTTGGACAAGTTCCTGGCTGAGACAAGACGGTTTATTAGATTTATATGATGATGAAGGGGACAGAGAACAAAGGATTACTAGATCTGTGTTCTGAGATCCGAATCCTCGGATCGCCCCAAGCTGATAAATCTAAAAAAAAAAAACAGTAACTAACAACAACCGATGTCGCTTGAGCATCAGTCGGGCTAACGACTAAATATTGTTTGGAGTATTAATTTCAATATAATTCTTACTTACCTTTTCATGGGTTGCGTTGATCTGTTGATGCTGCCTGAATTTGTTGTTACCCTCCGATGTATGTTGCTTACCTACTGTATTCTATAGTAATATGACGAAACTACCCTTACCAGAGGTGGAGAATTCTACATGAGCTGACTCGGGTGTTCCTTTGTTGCTTTGGGCTTCATCTAGCTCCCATTCCACTTACGCCTCCCCTTCATACGCTACAGTGTTCCAATAATCCCTGATCCTGCCGGCGTAATCGCCGTTCCTGACACGTTCATAACTTGTAGCTATCCAACAAATCTTATACCACATTTTATCATTTGTTTCCTACAAAAACACTGCCGATTACGATCGTGTAGACCAACCAACAAGTGATCCACATTCACACAACTTTCACATCCCTTTGACACGAACTAGCCACATGCACTAGCGTTACTCTTACTCTTTGATAAATTAGGTTTAAGAGAATATTTCTTCAAGTGAAATCAGAAAAACCACAAATCAAACATCGGAGTACTACAGTGAAGCAAAGTTACAGCATGTTGCAGGTATTACAAGTCTTAGTATTCTACAAGGGAGGCTCGACATATTCACGAAAATATCCAATTCAATTGAATTAAAAATTTTGTTTTTGTTTTGTTTTGTGTTTGTTTCACAAATAGCTGAACATGAACCTGAAACATTCGGACCGGCCCCTGTGGACCCCCCAGAGAGCCTGAAAGTGTGAACACTTAAAGTGGAAGCTGCCACTTGGTTCACTCCTTGACTTTCACTATTCCAACAACAATCACCGTCGCTTGACTAAGTTATCGAACTTGCTACTTATTTCGGACGCTATTTACCTGTTCCATTAAGTATTACGTTACCCTAGTACCATCCTGTCGTGTATAGAAGCGAGGGACCAGGTTATCCGTATCTTCCGATATTGTCCGTACCGGAAGATGTCTCTGAGCAATGGATTGTTGACGAATAATGGCTGCGATTGTTATTGGATTAGTTGCAACGATTGATTGAGATGATTGTCCTGATTGATACGCCCGTTTTTGTGATTGTACATGTTTCTCTAACCGGTCTGTTGAGCCATGCATCATTTTCATGTGTCTAACCAACTTCTGGTAATCTTTCGAGGCGTACAAACAATAATATTTGCAGTCGTTGATTATGATGTTGTTTCGCCATGAACGTAATTGTTTCAGGAATGATTTCACTTGATTTTGCACTAAAGTGTTGTCCAAATTGGATTCGTCTACATTCCCAGTAGTCTCGTTGGAGTTGTTGTAGCCTCCATCAAGTGTGTTGCATTTGGAGTCAATTTTCAACTCAATGCGCCCGAAATCATCCGTCGAATTTGACACTTTCGCAGTGTATGAGCAACGTCGTAAAAAAAACCAGAAGTATGTGAGTCGAATTCCACTTTTTAAGCTATGGTGAAGTGTAGTGAAATATAGTAAAGTGTAGCGAACTGCAGTGAAGAGTAGCGAACTGTAGTGAAGTGTAGCAAACTATAGTGAAGTGTAGCGAACTGTAGCGAACTGTAGTGAAGAGTAGCGAACTGTAGTGAAGTGTAACGAACTGTAGTGAAGTGTAGCAAACTGTAGTGAAGGGTAGGAAACTGTAATGAAGTGTAGCAAAATTTTTCGAGCTGCAGTGAAGTGTAGCGAACTGTGGTAAAGTGTAGCGAACTTTAGTGAAGTGTAGCGAACTGTAGTGAAGAGTAGCGAATCGTAGTGAAGTGTAGCAAACTAGAGAGAAGTGTAGCGAATTATAGTGAAGTGTAGCGAACTTTAGTGAAGTTTAGCGAACTGTAGTGAAATGTAGCGATCTTTAGTGAAGTATAGCGAACTGTAGTGAAGTATTGCAAACTGCAGAGAAGTATTGCGAATTGTAGTGAAGTGTAACGAAGTGTAGTGAACTGTAGCGAAGTGTAACGAACTGTAGTGAAGTGTAACTAACTGCAGTGAAGTGTAGCAAACTGTAGCGAACTGTTGTGAAGTGTGGTGTACAGACGGACGGACAATAAGGGTGAAAACATACAGTAGCCATCTTAGTAGCTACTTAAAAAATGGAAAAGTCGTACATGCGTGTCTTCTAATACAATATCGACAAGTCCATAATATGATGGACGAGGCATTCGTAATTTAAGAACTTTTTGAACAACTTCACTTTTCACTAGAGCAACATTACAATAATAAAATTTGAAAACTTCACATTTTATTCTGCATCAGGTGATGCTCTCATACAAAGAAAAGCATAATTTTGTAATTTATTAGGCTGTGTGTGTGTTTTCACTATTGTGTTTCTAAACGAAACACCAAAATCGTCTTAAATTGACTGGTGATGATTTCTTAGGCTGATTTTTTCTCGATGTTACCATTTCTCGGCTTTTGGTTAACAAAGTTTCATTTTATAGTAATTTTTTGGCATTAAGATTATTAATTCAAAGGCAAATAAACCAAAGTCCTCTCATAAATGAAAAATGAATCAAAATTGTAAAAATCATGAACTCGAACCCAAACACATCTTCAGCCCTCATCAGTCTCCTATGCACAACGCACCATTATTATTCGCAAGAGCTTTTCACGCTAAATTTAACAAGTAGAATAAATATCTGATAAAGTTATATTCGTGAATCACGTCGCAAAACTTTTGAAAATTTTATTTTACATTCTGCAAAAATTTATTACTCGTTCCGATGATGCAGGTCTTCTCACTTTATCAATTTTTTTTCCAAGTGTAATTTAACTTATGTCTAAATGTTTGCGTACAAAACTGTGAAATCCAGCAAAATTGTCTCTTGCATTTAAATTTATTGAATGCAATAATGGGAAAAATATTCAAATCAGTTGACGCGACATTTGAATCTCGTTGTGGTCGTATGAATTTTATTGTGGACTTGGGAATTCATTACCACACCAGAAATTTATGGTTCTCCACATGTTTCATAATTTTTGTACTCCTTAAAAACATGTAAATCGACTTAAGAACAGTTCAACAATCATATATCGATTGTTGTACGAAACAAAATAAATTAAATAGCAATTCGTTATTCCAATGGAGTTTGCAAGGTTTACCAATTGAGAGTTTTCATTTGTGGCAGTCGTACTAGATGCTCTCTTTACGTTAGCTGCAACTGGATGAACAGTTACGTGAGAGTAATGAAGTGGAGGACCATTTCAACTAAAATTTACGATTTTCTTTCAAAAGCCAACTAACCCCAGTTTGCCATCTGGAATTCAAACAATTAACGTTGTTCTTATAAACCGAGTTCTTCTGAACATGTTTTTATGTTGCCAGATTTCACCGACTACGTAATTTGAAAAAAATCTTCACACTACCCTGGATATATCCCAATATGGATTACCATCTTTTATGTACGGTTTCCCTATTTTAATATTAGGTACTTTATGTGTACATACAATGGATGAAAAGAGA
The DNA here is from genome assembly GCA_029228625.1 of Pseudolycoriella hygida. Classification (NCBI taxonomy): domain Eukaryota; kingdom Metazoa; phylum Arthropoda; class Insecta; order Diptera; family Sciaridae; genus Pseudolycoriella; species Pseudolycoriella hygida. The sequence goes on along the minus strand of CM055405.1, from coordinate 35,414,896 downwards.
AGGTATTTCATCCGTTAGTGGTGTGTCCGTTCTGTAGCGTTAGTGTTTCATACTACACACTAACAGAAATAATTTGAGATATCGGAAAATATGTTGCTGAGGAATCCTGAATCACAATCTTCAAAAATTCAAACTGATGAAGAACAAATTAATTCTGATTTTCTAACGTTGAGTAGGGAGTTTGAAAATTTTTAAGTCAAATACATATTTTACATAATATAAACTCTGGATCGTTTAACTTTTTAATCGAATTTGGATCACACAGAGTACATCCTGTTTTGATTGTGCGTACGTACTGAATATAAATCGAGCTTATTTCTCGGATGCATATGACCAGTAAATCTGTACACGCCGTGAGTGAATTTATACTTCACGCACGGATGTCATGCATCCGCAGTGTGTCTATTGTTTAGGCGACGTCTGCAGTATATAACATGCGTGTTACAAACCGAATATATTCGTTGTATTCATAAATGGCATTCATTTGTCTTAAGTCACTTTTATAAATTTTTCTTCTATGTACACGCACATTTCCAACCAACTTGCTTGCGATTTTAGCTGAAACAAATGTCTATTGTGGTGATTATGACGGCAGCTTCATGTAAAAAAATGAAAAACCGATGAATTATGCATTTTCATTTTCGCATCACCGGGTTTTCCATTCTTTTTTTCAGTGGGTTAGAGCCTGGAGCAGTTTTCAATGTTTTTATATAAATCATGATATGACTTAAACGATGCATTTTCGAAGCATGTCGTAGAGGAATTTTATGTTCGCTATGTAAAAATACCAAAACTCATTGAGCAAAGCTATTTCGTATGCTATTTTTTTCATTCAATGTGCAGACATTCTGACCATATTTCTCATTTAGCCTAGATTTTCCTCTTTCGATTTACGATTTACGATTTTTAAGGATTTGGATTGATGTGAAATTATCAAGATATCGAAATGAGTGTTGTGTTCGGTCAGTGGTGAACCCCTCATCCCCACCCTCCTTCACCTCGAAATTAACGAAAGTTTCATGAAAAACAACCAACTATCGTCTACGGTCGACTGGCCCTAGTTAAACAATTATGACCAATAGTCCCACTCTATAGACAGTAGAGCCCGAACCTCCCCATTCGGAAATTCTAGCCCGATTTTACTTTTACTCGAGAACGGACAGAAGGACGGATGCACTGCTGAAAAATTGGGGAATTTACAATTTTTTCGAAGAGATGAATGAGTAGCTAAGGATCGTGTGATGTTAATTCCAAGACTATTAAACATGGAATGCCTGTCTATTCAGTACGTTATAATAAATTGATTGCAAAGATGGTGTTACAGTTAGTTTCATTATGAACTTACTCTACATCTCCCGTCAAGATTAAATTCATGATTCTTCAATTGTTCATGAAATAATCTTCTTAATTACTCGAATTAATTTGAATGAAATTTTAGAAAGAAAAAAAAGTTTTAATGTTACAAGTGTGGACGATTCAGGCTACCCTTTGTAGGCTTTCCCGCTTCTCGTCATTGATGGGCTGAAATTCAAATTAGAATTCAACGCAATAGCAGCGGCTCTAAGATTGAACCCTCCACGTCTGTCGAATCTCACTCTTACCCTGGCTGTACGATCGTACTACTCTTTGTATTTAAAAGACTTTCTGACTAACTTATCCTGTAACCCCTCACCTATACTGGGTTTCAACAACTTCTGTGAGATTGGTAGTTTTGTCCTTAGCCGACGGTTGAACATCATTTGAGCAGGTGAAAAACTCAAATCTTTTACGGGCGTGTTCATGTACTCTAGAAGCGCAATCAAAAAACCTCCATTGGATTTCTTTAACATATTCTTAACTATCTGAACTATCAGCTAGTCAGTTTAATTTTGGATATCTAGGCAAGAGATGAGCGGGTCGACCATTTTTCGAAACCTGACCCCGGACCGAACTCGACCCGATAAAATTTTTCGAATCATCAACTGTTTGCAAGCCCGGTCCGGACCGACCCCGACCCGATTAAAATTTTCGAAACCCGAAACCCATGAACCCGAAAAAAAAATTCGGGTTCGGGTCGGGTTTTTCGAAGTTTCGGGCAACCCGCTCATATCTAATCTAAGCGATGAAGTAATGATCTCAAACCCCCATTTTGACGCGAATTGCTTACATTCGAACGAACCAAAAGGAACATTGCTATCCTAATATCATCCTTCTTTTTCGAACACTCTGCTGCCAATTCAAATATTTGGTACGCTTTCTTAAAGGATCGCCAGTTTTCGGCGATATTCCCTTCGAAACTTAAGTCGTCCACCTTTTTCACACACTCCATTTGAATTGTTCTTTTGTTTCGTGCTCGGCGTTGAATAGCTCTACTTTTATTCGCAATTTTTTCTTTGAGACGCAACACCATGCTTAGCACTAATACAATTTAACTTTTTCAATTACCGTCTGCGCCATGTGATGTTAATTCAAAGACTATTAAACATGGAATGCCTTTTTATTCAGTACGTTATAATAGGTTGATTGCAGAGATGGTGTTACAGTTAGTATCATTATGAACTTACTCTACAGATTGGAGTGGGTCGACCCACACCTGATCCACAATTTTAGCGGGTCAACCCATACCTGACCCACAGTTGCAGAAGTCACAGAAATCTTTTTTCTGAGCGATCTAAAACAGTGGGTCAGGTGTGGGTCGACCCGCTAAAATTGTGGGTCAGGTGTGGGTCGACCCACACAGATCTTTATGAGTAGCAAACAATCCTACGAGTCGAAAATAGCAACACAGGTTGGAAGACAACAATTCCGTGCAGAAATCTAATTCAAAAGTAACAAAAACTACAAATGCGACTACATCGTGTTTGACGTCACTTTTTGTATATTTATAATATTTTGAATCCAAACATAACAAAATCAATTAATGTTCCATAATTTCAAAGATTGTTTTAAATTTTCAATATTTTATTACAGCATACTCCGTTAATTATTTTCACTGAGAGCACATATTACGAACTGCCACAAAAAAGACTACACAATTTTCCAATTTATATTAAGATTTTCCGAGAGATTTTTTCTCGTCTAATGCTGGATGGCAAAAACATATATGAAGTAAACATTCCTTATTATACGTACATAATACCCAAAGTATACTAAATATCATAAATAATGTACACAACTAAACTAAACATAAGAGTTGGTCGAACACTGACTGGCTTTATATCGGGATATGCTTCATATATATCGAGTTTACTTTTTTGATTAGTTGAATATTAGATAGAAATAGTCTATAGAGAGCTGTTTGATGGGCCGATTAATGAAATAAGCGTATATATGAAATAAGGAAAATATTTGACATTGTGTATAGAACTTTTGCTTATTTATTGAAGTTTGGGAAAATTTGATTTGAAATAAATTCTCACAGGCGTTTTTCGTATTTTGTGAAAAATGAATTTGGAATGAAATTGTTAATCAAACAGCCATTTTATATTTGTCTTTACATCAAAAGATTGAACATTTCACTCGACCTTTGAACATTCATTACGATGAATGCGCACGGTTGATTTGATACGATGATGGAAGTTGCAAAGTTTTACATTATGTTTTGTAAGTGTAACTTTCCTCTTCCAACAAATCACTTATCTTTCAGGCAGAAATGTAAATAAATTATCTTTGAGGTGAAGTAATAGATTTTTCATAATTGAGATGCAAAAATAAAGTAACTTTATGCAACGCCGTTGTGAAAAGTGAACTTTTTCATTCATCGTTTCGGTGACGTTAGAGAGGTCGTTTTACTTTCTATCACTAATGATAAAAAGTAACTTTTTATCATTCGTTTGCGTGATAAAAAGTTAATTTTTGCAATTCACCGACAAAAACTCGCTTTTTCGTGCGTCATTTCGGTGTCGCATGAAGTCATTTTACCGCACTAGTTCGATGACGGGTTTTTTACGCACTACTTGAATTGAATTTTTATATTAACAGAAATCTCGTTTTTGTCGGTGAATTGCAAAAAACGTTGTTTGATACACGTTACGTATGCTGGTAGTTTAACGCACACGATGTGTTGCAGAACTCGCCTTCGGCTCGTATCGGCAATCTCACATCTAGTGCGTTAAACTACCTTCATACGTAACTTCTATCAAAAATTACTATTTAATCACTCATTCAAAAGTTCACGTTTCACAAGTTGTTGCATAAAATCTTGCATGAAACACATTGCGAAATTGGTTGTTTTTGTCACACGATAGGGTTATCCAATTCGCTTCGCTCGTTTGACAACTTCACATCTAGTGACAAAAACATTTCCAATTCGCAACTAGTTGCATAAATAATTAATTTTGTGATCTCGAATCAGATGCAAATAGTGTGGCCACACCTAGTTATAAAAGTATCTTCTCACGAGTCTCTTACAGAAAATTAATTCCTATGAAGTTTTTGACACCCAAAAAAACTGCTGCTCAAGTAAATTTTAATCTCGTTACAATTTTCTCAAACTTAACTCTCTGCTCTTCAGACCCATTAAGAAATTTTTCTTATTTCTCTCCTAGCCGTGAAAATAGCTGTATAAACTTTCAAAAGATTTCACCGAACTTTTTTTTTCTAAGAAAAACCATTCGGTTTATTTACGCACCAATCAGAAACAGAAAAAGTTTTAAATAGACAGTTTTTAATCTGATTGATAAGGATAAAATGCTTGGCTCTGCCTTTATCAGTAGAGGGAATATTTTGGTGGAATCAACTTTTTCAAGTAACCAAAGATCCTTTTGGGAAGCATAACAGTTTCAAATATCGATGTTTATAATTATCGGAAGTCGAGGGATTTAACAGACATTCTGAAAAAGCGTTGCTTTTTTGCTTTAAATTGTCTTACAGATACCTCACTGTCCACTGTTATTCAAACTGTCTCTATAATGATGGCAAAAACACATGAATGTTTACAGATATGGGAGAAAAAACATGTGAGTTTCGCTCTTTGTATTTAGTGAATATTAATCACGCTCTCATCCCATACTACTTACTCATACCAAAATAGAATATTTTCTGTTTACTTTGCGAGTATTTTTTTAAGCGTTCTGCTAGCAATTTTTTTCATGTACATTAAACCAGAATAGTCTGTTGCGTTGATACTACTGATTCCAAATTGCATTTCTTTGTGTATTCTCTTTCTCTACTAAAGAACAATAAAATGCGAATAAATAGAGAACCTCGCTGTGCTCTCGCTGTAAACTTAACCCTTGTCGCAAACTTCACTCTTCGCGCAAAGGTCGCGACGCAAAGTTCACTCTTGTCGCAAAGTTCACTCTTGTCGCAAAGTTCACTCTTGCCGCAAAGTTTACTCTTGTCGCAAAGTTAACTCTTGTCGCAAAGTTCACTCTTCGCAAAAACTTCCCTCATGTTGCAAACTTCGCTCATGTGGCCAAGCTTCACTCATGTGGCCAGACTTCACTCATGTGGCAGACTTCACTCTCGTAGCAATTTTTCCTATTGTATGCTATTTTTTAGAGTAAAATAAGTGGTTGGTGTGTCACAGAGGAATATGAATGTTACAACATCCAGTATCTACAGCAAAAGATAATTATATCATCGTGTAAAAGCATATTTTCAAGTGTTCTCCAAAAAATGTAAACTTTTCAGAAAGGATTGAAGTAATGTCTTAAGATTCACATCAAGATTTCAATTTTCTTTGGCTCTGTAATTATTTAAAAACTTACATTCATATATCTCGCATTAAACAGCAATCCTTTTCTTTCATTTACTCACATTCCATAGCGCATTCATTTTTTTCTAATAATTTTAAAATCTCTATATTTTTGTTTTCTTTAAATGTCTTTCAATGATAAAGTTCTGTGAAATAGTAAAGTCAATAACAAAATGAATTGTTACAATGTGTAGATATAGATATTTACTGACTGTGTCTTGCACGAATCCATTACATAATGATAAAGAAAATTAATTTCCTAATTTCATTTACAACTCCAAAAAGATGAAAGCTTGTTTACGAGGGGGACTTGTCATTTTATGTCCATTGAAAAGGGTCAAGTGAAATTGTCTCTCAGCATTTGTTGATGTTTCGCTTTTCAAGCTATTCCTGCTATTGTATCATTAATTTGAGTTAAAAAAAAATATACTCGATAGACTGGTTTTGTTCATTTTCTGACTAGCAATAAGCCTTTTTTATTTCTTTTATCATATCGTTATAAATCTCAAAACTACCGCTCCAGTCTGTTTGAATAAACTGGCTGGCTACACCGGATTATCTGTTACAAACATCCGTTGACGTTTCGTCTGTAGACAATTCAGGTGAGAAAATTTTTATTTTCTCAACACTTGTTCTCCGGTGGGGACAAAATTGAAATTTCTCTCCTGAACTGTCACTTTATTTATTGTTTACAAGAATGTTATGTCAGATTGATTTATTTTTCTCGGATAACAAATCTTTGTTGTAGGCACAATCATTTTCTCTCGCACAAACATGAAAACATGAACTTGGAAAAATATATTGTTTTTGACGAGTGTGGGGCTTGTAGCCCACGGCGAAGCCAAGGGCTGCAATCACACTAGTCAAAAACATATATTTTTCCGTGTTTCGTATAATTCTTTTCATTCCGAGGGTTCAGAAAACTGCTTTTCTGTTTTAAAATAGGACGGAAAACAGCAGTTATGACACATTTGACAGTTCTTTCTTGAAAAATATCATTTTCTTTCCTTTAGGAAAAACAACATCATTAACCAGAATTTTCTCATTTTCTCAAAGGGATAAATTGGAAACTAGCATTAATTTCAATTTGAGAGGCTGTAACTCGGCTAAAATTATTTATTAGCGAACCCAACCTTTGAATTAAACGATGAATTTAAATGAATTTATACGCTGGAATCACATCCGTTCATTTGAGTTTTATGTTAATTTTAACTTTTCCGTATAAAAATGAATACGCAAACTTCCTTTACGAAACGCAAATATAAATTTAAAATTAGCAGCATCTTATGTTAACATCACATAAATCCGTCCCTAGTTAATCTGTTAAAGATAATATCGAATTGTTGTAACCCAATTCATATACTGAAAGGACTGTCTAATTCAATGAACAATTTACCTGTCACCTATGGCCATGTGACAACACTTTGTCTAGGATAAATACATTTACATTTACTCCCAGGTGTTCTTTTCACCAACCAAATTATAATTGGCAAAAGCAATTAGGAGTTTCAAGGATAAAGTTTGACGAATGTTCTTCACCATTTTGAATCAATTATCCGAGGGGAAACTACTCCGAAGACACGTGAATTCCTATCGGGAAATTATTAAAAACGCCCTGAGTATGCCAACTGATTCTGTCAAATTTGAGTCACAATAAAAGCAAAATAAAATCAAATAAAGGGAAATGTTGTTACGCTTAAAAATTCTCATTTCCCTCAAGTATAGTTAATTGAAGTAAGTAGCAAGCTGTGACCTTCTTTTGCATCTAATGTGATCCAATGTTACATCTAAAAAAAGTCTCACTTTTTAAGTCCCACTTTTGTCCCGTTTTTTTAGATTTATTAGGTTTGGGGGGGGGGGGGAGATGTGGCTACTCATGAAACACTTTGTTTCTTTCCCGTTCGTCATGTAAACCATTCAATTCTACCCATGCAAACTAGGAACTTATCAAGGACAAGTGGTTCTAATTTTGGTGTCTAAGAGAAAACTTCGGACATCGACTACTAACGTGATATAAAGTTTCGTTTCCGAGATCACAGGTACATTCGGATCGATAAGATTCTAATTTTTTCTTCTTATGCGACTCCGGTCCATCTTCATCAGTGCATTTGTCCATTTGCGGTCAGGTACTGGCAGGAACTGCTTTGTGTGAAATGCTCCAAAGCTTTATTCCCTCTGACTGCACTCATTCCTTTATATTATTTTTTTATTACGATGCAGCCGTTTCACCCTCCGTTTGGGTCCATTGTGCTAGCTGTGAGTCTATACATTGGCTGTTGCTTCAAACCTTCCTGAGCTACTAACGTAATTCAGGATGTATTTTTTATACCGTCATACCTAATTATGTGACCGCCTAGATGAACTCTACTTATCGTGATGAATGCCGGACAGTTGCACAGATAGTGTTCGGCTGTGTCTGTGTGGTGTCCACATAGATCGCAATCTGTGGGTCAGATCGTTTTCCGATTGTAGTTAGATGTTTGTTAAAGCCGTAATGTCCTGTCATTACTCCAGTGAATATTTTTAATCTCGTGCGGCTTATGTTTAGGAGAAATTTGGAGTTCTTTTTGCATATTCTGATACAATTCTTCGCCTGGGAATTTTCGTTCCCTCATCATTTTGATGATGCTTTTTGAGTGTAGGTGGGGAGTTCCTGTCGATGGTTCAGGTCCTATAAATCAGATCTAGCTGTTCATCAGCTTTCAAATGACGTCTGTATCGTGCACTTGGGATACATTGTTGAGAATTTCCCAACATTCTAGAACCAGTCCCGATTTGAATTGTGCGGTCAGAGCTTTAATCGCTGCTTGGCTATCTGTGCAGATTGAGAGCCTACTTCCTTGTAATACTCTATCCTTGCCTTAGTGACTTCATTCTATGAATGCTCTGATTTCCGCTAGGAATATGGATGAATATGTGCCCAGTGGAAGGCCATTTCGATTTCAGGGTTCTTGCAGTATACTCCCGCCCCGCTGAATTATTTAGTAAGGAACCGTCTGTATACATAACACAACCTTCTAATCTTATACTATCCTAGCCACTCCTCCCTGGTTGGAATGTTAATGTTGAACTTTCTGTCAAATCTGTGTTAGGCTGCTATTCTATCCGTAGGCATAGCTAGCGAAGGTTCGGGCTTTAACGCCGAGAACCAAGTTCGTTTTCCTAACATGTCCCAGCTAAGAGCGTTGATGAACTATGTTTCTATGTAGATGTGTAGCGGTGTCAGATTGAGCATTGCCTCTAGAGCCGCTGATGGCGCCGAGTTCCAGCATCCTGTTATAGCCTTGCATGCCATGCGTTGGAATTTGTTTAGTTTCGTCTGGACGTGGACATGTTTATTTTTGCAGATATGGTTCCTAACTGTGGTATAGGACTGAACGGTTCAGGTCCATATTCAGCAGATGTAACAAGTAGCTTCGCTACACTCACGGAAATATATTTTTGCATTAATAGAATTTTGTACTTCTGCGCAGCTTTTTAACACTGCAAAAACCTGCGCAGAAGTACAAAATTCTATTTGATGCAAAAATATATTTCCGTAAGTGTAGTTCATTCACTTTCTCACTTTCCTTTATTCCAGAGTGTCCCGGTAGCCAAGCAGCCGTAACTCGATTTCTCAAGCCCAGTTGACTCAGTGTACTTTTGAACTCTTTCATCATTTTGGACTCTTCGCTGCCAGACATTTACTTTAAGGCTCAGAACAGATCAGGTCTGACCTGATTTACCTTGATTTAAAGATTTCAGGTCAAAACGCAGTGAATGAAGTGTTGCGAAAAAATCATGTGAAATATTAATGGATGCACTCTCCAAATCATTCAAACTTTATTTTGAAAGAGAAAGCCACACTTTAGGGCAACACTTATTATTTCATGACACCACGATTTCAGGGATGTCGAAGCGCGCATAGTTATTTGTACCGAGGAGAACGAATTTCACATGAAAAACTGAATTTTTCGGATTGATGTGCTTTACCACATTCAAAAACTATTCAAAAAAACTTGATCCAAGATTTATTCGAGAAAGCATGCATCGACTTTTAGGGACATACCATGTTTTAAAATTGGCGTATGTTCTGAATGGCAATTCAGGTCAGGTTCAGGTCAAACCTGCATAACTTAATCCGGTTCAGGTCAAAACTGTAATTCATCAATAGGTTTCAGGCCAACTTCAGGTCTGACCTGAACCTTACCTCAAAAATTCAGGTTTTTTAGTTCAGGTCCAGGTCTTTAATTTTTTGCCAATTTGACTTAAGGTATCAGTTGGTAGTCATTGAATCCGAGGCTCTTCAATTCGCTTTAATCAAAATCTGCTTCCCAGACAGCTTCAAAAAATCAAAGGACTTGTAGCAGCTTGCCCCTCGTAATTTTCATTCTAAAATTCGTCACATTCGAAAGTCTGGGAATTAAACATTGTATTTTCATCCCAGAACGGCGTTGTTATGTTTGAGAAATTAAATTTCCTAAAGTTTTTAAGATTTGAGTAAATAATTTCATGTAAATCACATGCAAAAAGGGGTAGCTGTTTTATTCTATTAGTATTGATACACTCCGTAGAGAATTAAATTACCAACAAAATTTGTTTGTAAATGTCTACAGAAGCCGAGCTTCGTCTAAAATGTAAGACAATAATTTATGAAATAAGAAAAACAAAGAAAAACTGTTAAACTTGTTGTTTGTTAATCATTTGAAAGTATAAATATAAAAGTGTTGACAAAATGTAACTTATTTACCAATTCAATTCAAGTGATACGTCTTCCACAATCCACTGAAACTCATTTTTTTTATCTAAAGAAAATTTCATAGAAACAACATAAAATAATGGAACCAATCGCTAAAAGTAGGCCGCCTCGGCTTTCATCAATAGACCGCACAATTTCCATGTCCATAGAAAACTACATCCCACCTCCTTCAGCAACGACATCGAAACTAGTAGTGCGGAGTGCCCACAACATAAACGATCAACTGTCGAAAATAGTTGATCCACCCATGCAAAATGAATTCAATCGCTACAAGTTGTATCACATGAATCGTAGTCATAACTCGGTCGTGAGCGATGAGCCTCCGTATTTTATGCGAAAACCGACACTAAAGCGATCCGATACGGTAAACGTTCACTCCGATGCCATCGAAATGAAGAAGACACATTCATTTCAATCGACAATGGATGTACAACCGTCGATCGCCGTTATATCCGATCTGGTGCCGCCATCGAAACGGGCCGCAAGTTTTCGACTTCTGCCTGTCTACGCGGGTGATATCAAAATGGAAAAGTCACCGACATCTTCCATTCGTCGTAGTTGCAAAATGCATCGTTCATTTAACGAGCAAACGAGAAAAGTGGACACGAGGAAGGAAGTTATTATCGAAGCGATGAAATGCCATTCGTTGGGTGATGAAGACTCAAATTTTCCGGAGGTCAAGAAAAAATTATCTCCGAAATTTAACTCAGGACTATCGATGGAGGATGAAGTCTATCGATCGGGTAGCAGTAGCCGCAATCAATCAGTAGATAAAGTAAGCGATGGGGATCAATCGGTGTCCCGGAAGCTCAGTTCACAAAGTCTGGACAAACAATATAAATTCCAAAGAGGATCAAAATATTCGCACAGTTTTTATTTAACCCCAAACTCACCGGAAGAACAAGTGACTGAAAACATACAATTTCGCGAGAAACGGCAACATAGTGCATCAGTCCGTGCACGTCCTCATCGAGAAATGTATTCATTAGGCGCAACCAAAAAATCAAAAAGTTTTATTAATAAACCGGAATTCGAACGATCACCGCAACCACTCCAGCGACGGCGAGATAGTGCGAAAATTTTTACGACTGAAAATGGAAAGAAAAGTCCATGTGGCAACCTAATTATTCCAGAAAGTGTTCATTCGATAGACAGTAGATCTAATTTGAGTGCGACTGCATTAGATTACGATTCGATCATTCGGGTGTATCAGCAAAGTCGACGAAAAAGTTCCGTGTTGCCGCTGGAGAAGAAATCGAAAAATGTACTAGACGCAACTAGAAGTGACGAAGAGCTATATCGAAAACGAAGGAAAATCATTTGCATAATTATAACCGTATTTTTTAGTTTGTTATTTGCGAGCGTGTTTGTGGTCATTTTTACATTAACTCATTCGGTAGATACGCTTGTTCAAAATCAGACGAAAAAGGTGTACACATTTTCAAGAGACGTTCCCATACATCACAATGGTAATTCAAAAAACGTTTTTTTTTATCATTTTAGCACTGAAAAATCAGAAATCAGAGTTTATACCAAGGTTATGCATAAAAAGTGAAAGAGGCGAGGTTGACGTATCCCGAAAACTTCTTTATTACAGCATTTACTTAACAGTTCCGATGTGGGTTACGACTCAAGATTGTATTGGGTGGGGCCAAATTGTATGGTTTGAGTTCGGTTGTGTTGAGTTGTGTTGGGTTGAGTTGTGTTGGGTTATGTTGTGTTGGGTTGAGTTGGGTTGAGTTGTGTTGGGTTGAGTTGTGTTGGGTTGAGTTGTGTTGGGTTGAGTTGTGTTGGGTTGAGTTGTGTTGGGTTGAGTTAGGTTTTACTGAGTTGAGTTGGGTTTAGTTGGGTCTGGGTTGGGTTGAGTTGAGTTATGTTAGGTTGAGTTGAGTTGGGTTGATTTCATCCACCCTAACCCAAGCCAACTGCCCGATTTGGCCGCGCCCACGCAAATCTTGAGTTGTACTATCGTAACTCACGTACAGTTCCGTAAACTCTGGTATTCATAACCCTATCTCGAGGCAGTTATTTATTTCAAACTTTTTCATTCACAAGTTCACTTTTTGCAAGTCGTTGTATAAAACGTTACACTTTGCCAAAAATTGCAATTTTTGTCGCGATGTTAATTTCAAACTCACTTAGCTCGTTCTTTTACCCCCAAATAGACAAAAATGTTCATGTCAATTTTTTGTATACAACATAGCAAAAAACCATTTTTTTTGTCTAGGGCCGACCTAGGGTCCTTAGCAGAGGCTTTTGGTCTTTTTGGTCTTTTGTACATACCTCGAGTAAATATTCTCCGATTTTCATATTTTTTTTTGTTTGAAAGATCTGGGCATGGCAGACAATTTATGGAAGAAAATTTTTTTAATTTGAGTCCTTAGACTTAGCTAGGGCACTAAAAACGAGTCTCTGCTAGGGCCATACGTGTTTTTTGTATATAACTCCAGTAAATCTTTTCCGATTTTCATATTTTTTTTTTTGAAAGATCTGGGCATGGCCAACAATTTATGGAAGAATTTTTTTTAAATTTGAGCCCTTGGACTTAGCTAGGGCACTAAGAACGAGTGTATGCTATGGCCATACGTGTTTTTTGTACACAACTCGAGTAAATCTTTTCCGATTTTCATAATTGTTTTTTGAATGACAGGTCTATGAACGCCCAACAATTAGTAGAAGAGACTTTTTTGAGATTAGGCCCTAGGATATAGCTAGGGCACTAAAAACGAGTTTCTGTTAGCGCCCTACATGTTTTTTGTACATATCTCGAGTAAACCTCTTCGGATATCCAAATTTTTTTTTATCGAAAGGTTTACGACTGTGACCCGTTTCATGGCAGAAAATGTTTTGATTAAAAACCCTTGCACTCAGTCAGCAGGACCCTAAAACTGAGTTTCTACTAGGGCCCAACGTGTTTGCTTACATAAATTGGATAAATCCTAATTGATTTTGTTGATTATTTTTCTATTTGAGAGGCAATCGAGTACCGAATTATATTCAAAAACAAATTTGGACCCGGTGCCTGTGCTTAGGGCTGAAGTCCTAAGGTCGGCTAACAAAAAAAATTTTTTTTTGCTATGTTGCAGAGCAAATTGAGGAATTGAGGGAAACATTTTTGTCAATGGAATTATGTGTCTGAGGCATTTCCTTATGGCCCTAAGTCGGCCCTAAGGTCTGCCCTAAACAAAAAAATGGTTTTTCAATATGTTTTAGAGAAAATGGAGGGAAATATTTTTGTCTATGTAAGTATTTGGCTGAGGCCCCTACTGAGGACCCTAGGTCGGCCTTAGACAAAAAAATGTTTTTTGCTATGTTGTAGAAAAAATTGAAATGAACATTTTTGTCTGTTTGGGGGTCAATTTTGTACTTTCGGAAGGCCTTTTTTACACCGTTTCTTTGGACTGGTTTTTCAATATTGCCCTATCGGCAATTTCCATTACAATTTAATGTGGACGTAATTTCATACACTTAAGAGTTAAGGCAATATTTACCTAAATACGTTCAAGTCTTTTCGTAACATCAACTCTTTTTACCACATCTATTCTGATACGTACGGGTCCCTTCATATGTTTTAATCACACGATGTGTTACTAAACCTTCCTACTACTCGTATTGGGGCAATAACACATCTAGTGCTAACGGTAACACTAGCTTCGAATCTACGTTTTACTTTTCCCTCCTCCAAAAGAGAAATCCAATATTTCGGATACAAATAAAAATTTTTGTAGGAAATGAATGTAAATGTAACACATGGAAACGTATTTCGAATTAATTCCAAATTATTCAAAACATACAAAAACATTCAAATTTTAATTTTGTATAAATGTGTTGTTTAATTAGAAGCTCATCCCTCGTCTTTCCCAATTAGTGTGAATGACATTTTGTCGCTGTGCCGGAATAATATCAATGAATAAAATTTTGCAATAATATCTTAACCACTCTGTACGTGTGTATATACTTTTGTATGCGAAAAAAGGCGCGAAATTAAAAAAATTTGAAAAATTTGATGCGTTTTCAAAAGTGCATCGTAAATGGAGTTAAAAAACAAGTGTCCCACCAAGCCAAAAAGTGCATTTAAATAGGAGTTATGTTACTATTGTGAACTGTCCATGTCGATGTTACGTCATTATTGCAAAATTTTATTCTGTTTGTTTGATGCTATGAATTTTTAAACACCCCTACATATACCACAAGCCATTTCGCGACAATTGTAAACAAATTTTATTTACTTTGGCTGAGAACTCTTTGTTCTCTGCAGTGTCTGCAGTGATGATCGCGATAAATGTGAGAGGGAAAGCTTTTGAATGATTTTGAATTCCATAATTAAACACAAACTCAACACTTGAAGAGTTCGAATCTTAACGAATAAAAACTTTCTGAAATCGATCTGTATTTCGTTTGTATCAATATTTTAGAATTCAATTCAAAAACCGGAAAATTTAGCACATAATTTGTAAACTTTTCCGTCTATTAACGAAAAACAAATGGCTACAAAACAACCTAATTCATATGAATGTATCGTTGCTATGCGAAAATTCTTGTCGTATTTTCGATACCGTTTTATTATTTGGCTACTTTCGGAGCTCATGTTTATTTCCTTTTATTTTATATTTTTTACTGCACATATCATTATGGGAACGTGCTATCTCGCATCCACACGTGCTAGTCAATGTCGTGTGTATAAATATATTTGTAATAAATTTCAGATGGAATGGAGATGTGACCACGCACGGCAGCTTCCTTACCTGCTATTAAATTTAGTTCAATAAAGTAACGAATTGTCAATTTCATTATTGAACTACATTCGATTTGTGTGGTAAAGTACGGTCCAGAAACGTACATATGGTTTGAAATGTAGTTTCTAAATTGGCTATCAGTCTGATCATCATGTAATTATTTGGCTATTTTGCCTAAAACATTTTTACCCTATAACAGCAAACATATGCTCCGCCACCACCTAAAAGGAAGCGTAGGTAATGTAATTAATTTGCCAGACGTTCAATGTGTGGAACTTTCCTAATTTGAGTATAACTTTCTCCACTTGAGGAATGTGTATTTCAATTTAATTGCGTGGTTACAACTTAAATGACATGATGTGAGACCATTCTGTTTGTTAAATACAACAAAAGGACATTCTTTGTGTATTCGATTTACTTGAATGCTTGTCATTTGCATTTCATTTTATTTTGTGTAAATTGTTGCAAATTGAGTTTAACTTTGCAACAACACATTGCTATTGTCTTTAATGATTTGCATGAAGATTGATTTTGAGAAAAATCCTCGAACAGTTTTTGGAAAAGATGTCACGTTTTAAGTCGAAATATGCACTCTATTCAGGACTGTCATTTCGGCATTTTTTCTCTATTCTTTGGCTAATTCCATCGGTATTGTCACCTGGGTAAGAAATTGCATCTCTTTCACTCTTTCAATGTGGTTAACATTAACATGAGACAAAACACATTCGTTCTCCAGGTGACATGGTAGCGAGGTGGAACTCATCTTTGCCGTAAAAAGCATAAAAACCTTGCTGACGTCATAATATGTGAGAATTTCATATATTTTCTCTCTCAAAATCTGCACTCCAAGGTTTTTATGCTTTGCACGGCAGATCTCTTGGATTTACAATTTTGCAGCAGTAGTACCTTCACTAATACCTTTATCACATAAAATTTGTAAATACCAAAGTAGAGAATAAAGAAAGCATGACGTAACCTACACTTACCCCCTGGACCACCCCTTTAAACCGCTTCGCCCTGAATACACTGCACCATCTCTCTCTTCTTACACCGAACTCTTTTCCTTTTATTTCTTCACTGACTGTTGAGGCTGGACGGGTGTATTCAAAAATTCGGGCAATGTCGGAAAGTTTGGAGAATAATAGAAAAAACACCACCATCTCCTCCTCTCCCTCGGTTTGTGAACAGCCCAGTCTCAGTTACAGTTCCTCTCCTGTTACAGGTTCATGACAGTTTTTCGGATGAAAATTGGGAATATAAATTGAAAAACCGACTTGTTTCAGACAAGTTGTTCCAAATCAGAGAAGCAGATTTACACCATTGTCTCGTAGTATGGTGGGTAAACCGGAGAACTTCCCATAACAAGTTAACTAGTATATTCCTCGGCAACTTCAGCCATCCACATGACCTAGAAAATTTGACCTTAATTGACAAATAACTTCTGCCCAAGGGAGTCTAGCAGTGAAAAGGCTTTGTACATATCTTTTTGTTTTTAAATTCGACAAGAAATCATTTGATGTGACCTCACTCAAATACCAATAACTCTGCAAAAATGACAGATTTCACAAAAGTAAAAATATATATCTTGCGATAGACTGACTTAAAATTTTACATCTTATCCCAGAACTGTAAGAAGTTTTCGCAAGGGAAATATCTTGTTTCAGCACAAGCATTTTAAAGGAAAAAATTTACCGTTGTATGTTTGGGGAAACCAATAGACATGTTTGTGAAAAACGATATGATTATGATGAAGTGATGTTGAAAATTATATTTACTTTATTTTTACAAAAATTAAATTTACAACAGCAAGGGCTCTAATATCGTTGCTGCAAACATAATCATGTTTTCCGCTATAGCATTGTGTTCAAATATAAGTTGTCAGTGCAGTAAACATAACATTGCTACGACAAAAAGCTTATGATTCCCTTCCTGTAATATGGCTGCAGCAAATGTATTTTATTTGTAGTTATCATATCATGTGGTTCTCCGAAACATGTGTATGATAGGTGCAAATATGAAATATGTTAATTAACAAATTATCTAAGTGCGTCTGTAATCCACGCTTTCCGGGAACAATTGGCGAAAAGAAACTGGCAGCACCGCTTTTAAATATATTTCAAAACTATATTCGACAAAATTATATTTTTGATGTAAAAATAATGTACATTTTGTTTATGTTTCATGAAAAAATGATGGAAAGTTCATGGATAATGTAAAATGTATGTAGGTCATGTAAAAAAGATGTACAAAGAATGGATAATTAATGTACAAACGATGTATTTTGCTACATTATTTTTCCATCATTTTTACATTCCAAATTTAAACAGCGTTTACATATTTAAACATGATTTACTTCATTTTTTACATAAATTCTACTTTATTTTTACATAAGTGGAAAATTTGTGAATAAATAATGTAAAATTTATGTAGACCATGCTAAAATGATGTACAAAAAATGCAAACATAATGTATTTAATAATGATTTTAAAGAAAATTTAAGAAATTTAAGAAATTTAAAGATGATATAGATCATGTTGAAATGGTGAAATTCTATCAAATTTGGAATTTAAAGATGATGTAAAAATAATGTAGCAAAATCCACCGCTGTTACATTAGTTATCCATCTTTTATACATCTTTTTTACATGATCTACATACATTTTACATAATTATCCACGAACTTTCCGTCATTTTTCCATGAAACATACACAAAATCTACATTATTTTTACATCAAAAACATAATTAAGGTAAAGAAGTGTACATTATAAGCGAAGCCCGAGGAGCCATTTATTCACGACTTAATATTTTGTAGTTTAAGTTGTGAAACTTCATTTTTGGGAATTTAGAGAAATGGCCTCATGGTCTAATATCAAAAACATCTTGGTTGACGAGTTATGCGCCTAAAAACACCTGAATTCTTCGAATACGAGGTAGAGACTGTCGAACAAGTACTTTTTAAGATCACCCAGTCGATATTTCTCTTCACTCTTCCTTTATGTTTTAAGGAAGGGACTCCACTGACATTTTCATTTCACTCTAGAAGTATTTTTCTCTGGGACAACCTGAATGGCTGTCTGCAATCAAAAAACTGTATTAGTGTGGACAGGAAGAATTCGAACTTTCTATCAAATGTCAATTGCATTAGGCTGAAAGTCTTCACTGACGTAGTAACTGGACATTACGGCTTTAACAAACATATAGCTACCATAAGAAAAAGAGGGGATCCAAGATGTTATCTTTGCGGCTTCCACATAGACACAGTGGAGCATTGTCTCTGTTATTGTCCAGCTTTCATCACAAATAGACGAAGGCATCTGGGCGGCTACAACATCAAGTATGACCTTATCAACCCAAGTATATCTTGAACTTCATTGAAAGCACGGACAGACTCTAACTCTAGCAGGGAATAATGACTGTAGGAACGGCCCCTCTTTAAAAATTTCGTTTTTCATGCTTGCGGATGGAAAATGAGTCATTACCATCTCCTTCAAAACCGATGAAAAATTTTGTACTGTGTTCCTGGGAAATTTGTTGTTTCTACGTGTGGGCTGCATGGCTCGAAATACAAACTTTTCCACACGTCTCAAAAACAAATTTCCAAGTAAGATAGTAAATAACTATTTTTCTCCAATTTCCCCACGAAAGAATGAATAAATGTAAACCTTACAGAAGACGAGATGTGTGATGAATTTAAGAGAATTTTTTCTCTTCCCCTGTTAAGTTTTAAGAAAATAAATAATTTCTTATTCGCCTCTGAATTGACGTGAATAAATACGGTAAGGAAAGCTAAATTTGTACGTGGCAGCAATTTTTGATATCGAATATCAATCATCATTCGAACGAAACGAATTTTTTACGAATAATTTGCTGATCCACATTGCAAAAACAATATTTAAACTTATTCAGTAATTGTTCATAATATCTGACGCATTCTCAACTTGTTCAGACCACCTGTCTTCTTGTCCATTTATAAAGTGACACTTTTCAATATGGTAGCAACTTCTGACCTAGTCTTTTCGGTGATGAACATATTACATGTAAAAAGGTCTGAGAGCCTCTCGATCTCGCAGTTAGTCGTCTTTTAGTGCTGTAGCGAAAATCTGATGCATGTAGTACTATTAATATAAGTTAACACCCATAAAGGACGTCCGCTACTCAGAGTAGGCATGGCCGAAAAAAATGAAATGTCACAGATTGATCTCTTCACCAGGAGTCCAAAACCCACAAAAATGTTTTCTTAAATTTTTTTGAGTGAAAATTGGCCGATATAAAATTCAAAAATGTGATTTTTCCGCCATTTTTCAAATTTGAAGCGCTCGTAGCGCCATCATATAACTTGTTACGTAAAAAATTTATTTTTCATAGAATGCTTTCAAACGGCACCTCTCCCGACAAATTCAGTCAACAAATGAATTTTACAGAACGATTTTTGTGGACGCATGTACTAATGAGTTGCCTTTGGGGAATTAATTTTACGGATTTTCCAAAAAGAAAATCTTAAGGAAACCCATGCGTCCACAAAAATCGTTCTATAAAATTCATTTGTTGATCGAATTTATCGGGAGAGGTGCCGTTTGGGGGGCTGTAAGATAAACTTCCTACGAAAAATATATTTTTTACGCAACAGCGCATCAAATTTGAAAAATGGCGGAAAAATCAAATTTTTGAATTTTATATTGACCAATAACTCAAAAAAATTAAAAAAAATATTTTTGGGGTTTTGCACTCCTAGAATTTTTATGTCGGGTGAAGAGATCGATCTGTGACATTTCATTTTTTTCGGGCATGCCTAACTCAGAGCCTAACTCGGTCCATACATTTGAACACTCAGAAATTCATAAGGAAAGGCTTCATCTTATGTGTATGATTGAAACTGGAACTGTTTGTAAAAAGCAAGATCGACAATCTCTAGAATCGATGGCCAAGCAAAAAAACAAACTAATAACACTATAAACTAATAAACACTGGAATGTCTTATAAAGCAAACAAAAGTCTGCAAACAATGTGAATATTCGAAGAGTAGAGTAAAACGAAAAACTATTTATTTTACATAAAGTCGTATGAAGTTATGTATATGGAGTGTAGAACAAGTGATGACTTAAATTGCACTTTTATCAACTATTTTTCTGGCAGACGATATGAATTTTGAACAAAAATATTTGAAATTTAAGCGGCAACATTGTATATTAAAAGATAATTTCTTTTCTATTTCCAGTTCGCCAAGAAAATGAAAGACTCATGCAAGAATCTCTTAATCGAGCGAAATTTGCAAGAAATTTTACCGAAACAGCGCCCCTGGCTGCTTCTGAGGAAATTCCATAGCGACATTCAAAAAATTCCTTTCTTATTTTTCAACAAGGTTTCAGCCGTTTGAATAATTTCTTCATTGCATAGTATGATGATGAAAAAATTGTAATGTATGTTGAGTTTAGATGTTAGCTGATATATAACTTATTCGTATGTGTTTAACGAACCGACCATCATGTTAAATTGTTGCGGTTATTATTAATAAATATAAAGTTCATTATGGAAAAATTACAAGTGGAAATTAATTAAAATCTTTTGCAGGTAACACCAAGCAACGACAACAAAAAATTTGAAATTATCTTATTCCATTTCAAGTATTCCAATTATACTCAATTTCAGAACTAAAAATATGCCAGCGAAAGCAATTTCTACCAAACGATTCAAATGGACAAAAATTTACATTACAATGAAAGAAAAAGCTAGGGTTTGTTTTGCATGTAAAACGAGAAACAACTTTTATTAATTTCTTGGGGGTGTACACAAATTATCCATGAAACAGACACAGTTGTGTGAACTTTACAACAAATTATACACTTGATCCATATTCCCACGATACTCTTCTGACTAGCTTAGGTTTCAAATCAATACACACAATCACATTTTACTATACGCACAGTGAGCAGATTGGTCAGCCGAAGCGTCGCAATGATATAGGCTGGCAGTGTTTGACAAAAAACTAATACAAATTGAAGCAAAAAGGGAAATGCGAAATGTTTAGTAGTGTTGGTAAATTACGTAATGTTTATGTGGATTACGTATTTTTAGCAGCACAAATCAGCATGAATATTGTGTATGTGTTGGAGTGCGACGTGCATACTACCCACAAATTACGTATTTTCATTTTTGCGTTAACTGGTGGTTACGTAAACCCAGTTATTATGTCATTGCGTTCACAAGTTCGAAATCATCCGAATTGATATCATTTAGGTAGTAAGGGTAGAGCGAGATTAGTTACTTAAAACTTAGAGAAAATCAGCGATGATTTTCAACGAAATTCGGCGAAAAAAACAAATTAGGGACAAAATTAATTAAAATTAAACAAAACATTCTCAGCTATTATTTCGTTTAATTTTTTCGCTGATTTGATTTTTTTCAACGAAATTCGTTGAAAATCTTGGCTGATTTTCTCTAAGTTTTTTTTTTCTCACGGCACAGTGAGAGAGAACATCGAATTGGAAAATCAACATTAGAAAATTTACGTCTCAGTCAAAAATTTACTAGAGCGTTTCACTAAAAATGCAACTAACATCTTTGACGTACAACGCATAAAAAACTTAGCGACGAGATTTTGTGAGAGAAAATATATGAAAATCTCTCATCTGATAACGTCGCTAAGTTTTTTATGCGTTGCAGAGCAGATCTAAGTTACATTAGCTGTCATTCAGACGCACTCATTTAAACACATGAGAAGAAAAGAGGTGTTTAATCAAGGAGACACAAATAGTCGGAAGAGGCGATCTTACGATTTTATATGGGTGCGTCTGAATGTTGACAGCTAATGTAACTTAAATATTAGTTGCATTTTTAGTGAAACACGCCAATAATTTCTTTGAGAAGAAATTTATTTCGATAAAAAAACCTTCCTCCTTGTGATTGTGAATCGCATGAAAAAAATACAAAGACAAGAAAGAAGCGGCTACACAAGATTTTTCTCTTTCGCACAAGTATTCCTGCGATGCCAAGTCGATCAGTTAATGTTCATACAAGAGCAGACACATTTTGATACAAAGTTAAGTATACATGGGTTTGTTTACAAATGTAAGAGCATTGTTTCAACAGTGGGTGGCTGCTATATCTGGAACAGAGAACGACATACCAAAGCGAGGAAATTATAAACGACGAGTAATTTTATGAAGCTAGTTAGTGGGCTTCGTAACGTAAGAATACAAGTTAGGCATTTCGGGTCAGTTTCCTTGCTAATAACCGTCAGAAGAGCTGTAAATCATGTGCCATATTAAATCAACAGCATCTTATGAGGCAGAATTTAATATTTTCAACGACTAATGGAAATATTTCTCC
The DNA here is from genome assembly GCA_029228625.1 of Pseudolycoriella hygida. NCBI lineage: Eukaryota > Metazoa > Arthropoda > Insecta > Diptera > Sciaridae > Pseudolycoriella > Pseudolycoriella hygida. The sequence goes on along the minus strand of CM055405.1, from coordinate 35,392,419 downwards.
AAAACATCAACAACAACAACAAAGCATCTGCCATAAGCGTCAAATAGAAAAGAAATTAAATATGAAAATATTCCATTTCAGCATTCTATACCTTTGATAAGACTTTACCTCTAACGTAAACAAAACTTTGCATTGTTCAAACTTCATTCGATGCAATCAAAGTTCGTCTAGTATTGCCGTTTTCTGTGTAGCAAATGTATGTCGATCACTTAAACAGAGCTTTACAGAATGTAATATAAACCAGCAAGTAAATGGAATAAAATATGTTCAAAGGAAATTTTACTTGTAATAAGTGAGTGGTTATTGTGAACAACAACAAAGGCCATGCATAGTTTCAGATACGACGAGTAAACAAAAGGCATAACAGCGAAAAGCTCCCCTTTTTTCTTTTCAATAAATAGTTTAATATTCTTTTGTAGTATGACTCCAGGAAATGATTGACTTTGTGAATGCAGTAAAAGCTCGATTCAGCTTTCTTGACTTATACATCAATCAAGTATTGAAAACATTTTGAGCTGAGTTTTAATTATATTCATACGTCTTTGTTAGTGTAGAGCTGGATGTTGGTAAAATTTTCATAAAATTGAACGGAAGTGACGTACATTAAACCAATAAGCGTAAGCTTGTTGATGCTTCTAAAGTCAATCAATATTCTATTTACTGGAAAACAGTGAATTCCTCAGAGAGAGGTAGGTATTATTTTGGCCCAATGCGCAAAGGGTCTTAAGTAGTAGCTTTATTAGCGTGTGATGCGAATAAATCGCGTTAGCTCAACTTAGGAAAATTATTTTGATTGCCATACTGCATAGGCGTGTGGGGTTGTGCAGGAAAGCGCTTTATCGAGAACCTTGAAAGGAAGCAGACGTCTGCCCTGAGGGTCACACATGGGTTGCCGTATAGGTTCTCTTCAGAGAGACTTTGCTGATATTTTGGCGGATAAAAAACTGTGTAGAGACCTGCATCACTCCCACAGAGGTAATTTCTCTTTGCAATAGAAAATCCATCACCGCCGGTGAAACAATCACCTCGGCAAGAATATTCCATGTAAATTAGTTTAGTCTATTCGGAGCTCTGGTAACGAACGCATTAGTAAAATTTGAACATTTGTGAAATAAAAGTTCTAATTGAGAAACCGAACGGTGAATCTTTTATTTCAAATAATATATACTGGCAAGCGCCCATAACTGTATGCAAATGCGGTTTGCAAATTTGTGATTGCGTCTATGTCACCACCCATTTTTTTATAAGGGTGAGGAAATCTTCATAGAGACCCGGTTCTGGACCAAGGCAGTGTTGGATTCCATTTAGGGAATGCAATATCGGAAAATCCCAATATCGAATACCGGTTTTGACCAACAAATACCGGTAATAATATCGAAAAGTCAAAAGTAAATTTCAAATGGAAAATTTAAGATTGAAACTCAAGTATGACCTAAATCATCTTTGCAGTTGAGGCGTTATTAAGATGAGATGTCATTTTACTCACTGTTTTAGTCACATTTTCGCTTTCGATCAATTGCATCAAAGTGCCTTGAAGAAATTGTTAGCAGCCCTGGAAAGTCGAATCAAAGAAAGATAGTCTGACCTTATCTTAAGTTCTTTTAAAAAAGGGCAGATGAGCTAGCAAGGAAAGCTAGCGAGAATGAATTCATGGGACCAGAACCAGCACTCGGCGTTCACGCTGGTTTGATACCGAAACTCTTCAGGGATAGGACCAAAGATAAGCACCAAAGATCCTGGGAGCAACTTGATGCTTGTAGACAGGCGAAAAAGTTTTTATCTGGATGCAATTCGCAGACTACGAAACATCTCTTGAGCCTAGAAAAAACACGGCAGAGTGCTGACGGGACACAACTACTTGAGATACCATTCGAACAAAAAGGATTTAGCAGCGACCCGAACTGTAGAGGGTGTGGAGACGTACCGGAAACAGCGAAGAACTTTTTCGTCAATGTCTAGCCCGGTCACGACTGAGGACAAAGTCCTAAGTGACTTTTACCTGACAATGGAGGAATTCCGGAAGGTTTCACCGACTAACGTTCTGTCATTTATCACAGACAGCAAATGGCTGCAAACACCCGATGAATGAGACTGTAAGGGAAAGGGGGATGGCTGAGCCAGCTTGGTTAGGATAATCGTAGCATAATTGTTAAATGGTAAATGAGGCGTAAATTGTAATGTATTCGATCACAGCTACTTGAGAAAAGAAACAACCAACCAACCATCTACATTCTTCGTATAGGCCAGCTAGCATAGAGTCAGATTGGAAATTTTCTGCTTGCGGATACCTTAATAGCAAAATCCGTTTTGAATTGAACTATGAAGTGCTGCAACATTTATCCTTTTGAGAGCATGTTACAAAGATCAGATTGACGTTCTCTAACGTTATGACTAATGTGCATGTAAGATTCGAAAGCTTTTATTTAAATTAAATAAGAACTTATGTAATATTTCCAACGAAATGACAATAAATTGTTGAATTTGGCTTAAATTTTCTTCCTAGATATCAACTTTTTTATAAAGTAATATGTGATTTCGTATAGTCTTCTAAATGTCGAAAATACCGGTATTGAGATTTCGAATATCGAACACCGGTATTGTAGAAACGATACGATATTGCATTCCCTAATTCCATTCTTCAATGACCTACCAAAAAAGACCTCCTTCCTTACTCTTCATGCTCTCTTCTCCCCGGAATCGTCTCACAGCATTACTTCGGAGAGGTGCTGTGCTTTCACACCTACTCTCTCTGATCAACTGGTAGTCTTCCTTGATCGTCTCTCCATGCGCTTTGCAGCTTTCCTATTATTTTTGCAACCATTATCCGCTACTTTTCCCCACCTCCTCATCGCGGCACATCTCCGATATTATGTTTTCGACATTTACCTCTGCCCTACTCACCTACTCATCAGCTCACCTCGCTTTTGTTCGAAGCGGGGGCAGACAAATAATACGTGCTCCGCATTCTCTCCTTCTCTTGCATGTGGTACAGAAAGGTGACTCCGCGAATCTAAACCTGTAGAGGTATTTCCTGAAGCACCCGTGGCCCGACAGAAACTGTGTGAAGTTAACCTCTCCATGTTTCCTCTGTACCCATGTCCTATGTTTGGTATAAGTCTATGGTTCCACCTTCCCTTGTCGGTGGAGTCCCACTCTTGTTGCCACTGTTTTAATGACTCGGCTCTTAATTGCGTCCTAACTGTTTTGGTAGTTTGAGCCTCCATTCTCTTCTTTCTATGACATTCGCTGTCTTCCGTCAGCGTTATGCATATGGGCATCGTCCCGGCTATTACATGACACATACCGCTTCTACAGATATCGATCGGTACGCGTTTGCTGCTCTTATACTTGTCTATCTTTGGGCTCTATTATGCCTCCTTCGATGCCTGTTCGTATCTAGCGCCTGTATCCACGCTGTTGCCTCGTAGCGTAATATCGATATAGTGACGCTTACTAGGAGCCTCCTTTTGTTGCTGCGCGGCCCAAAGCCGTTTGACATTATTCTGGCCGGTGCTGCGGTGGCTTTCATTGGCTTTCCAAGGTTTTTTAATTGACGAGTGGATGTGATCTCTTCTCCGTCAATGTTTATTACGATCCGTTTTTTTTGCAGTTTTTTGCAGGCGAGCTTCAGTCTTGCCGTTGTCATCCAGATTCTAGCGTCTCCATCGTAACTGCCTCCAACTCCATCTTCGACGTTCCGGACACCGTGAGGATCAAGTCGTCGGCAAAAGTAATCGTCGTAGCGCATCTTGACAGTTTCAGCCGCAGCGCTGTGTCATACATTACATTCCACAGCGTAGTCCTAATATGGCTCCCTGTGGTACTCCAGGTGTGATGTCCACTGTCTTTTTCCCTTCAGTAGTATCGTACGTTAGTACTAGTCGCTCGAAATAGCTTTTCAGCATCTTACAGAGGTAACCAACCCACGACCATCCAACCAAAGGGTCTAGGTTTCTCTATGTGCCGTTTTTAGGACAAATTTGGGTAAACGTAAGGTCACTGTTGCGGGAGCTAGTTTTTTTTAATTACTGCCGCTCGACTCATGCAGACTCAATTTTACCGTTCGCTGAAATAATTACACCTGCTGGACAATTAACGTTTATGTATACAATTGATAAACGTAGAACTGGCTTCTTTTGTGCGAAGAGAATCCGATTTATTGATTTTTATTATGGAGGACCAGCTTTGCGATGATGTATGAGTGGTCGTTGCAGTTATTGTCCTTGACTATGTTCGAGTATTTTTGTGTTCTTGTTTTACATTCAAATCATTGCATTTTACCCATTGACTTGTACTATATGAATTCTGATGGAAGGCATGGAGAGGCACAGTCACCTTTAGCTTGAACGGGATGAGGCACGAGTCGCGAGGCCTGGGATTTGTCTGATGATGTAATGAATGTCTTCTGAACTAATTTTGATTTTGCCAATTATTTCTCTTGATTTTTTGAGGTCTCTTTGAATTGTTTACATAATGGGACCCATATGATATGTTTATGATTTTCTTTATTTATTATACTATGTGCGTACTTAATGAAATTGAATTGAATTGACTTTTGTCAAGCTTAGCTCTCATTCAAACATTACGCGACTTATTCCCATCGTCAACGCAACTTATGTGGATACTTCACCTGGAGGAAAGCTTAATAAAGGTACCGGGACTATCTTCGAAAGCCATTTGGTGGATTTTTACGACATACCGCCAGGAAACTTCTAGGCAAGCTCCAAAGGATGACCTGCCTGTGCATAACCGGATTCCGCCTTTGGACATTTTTCTAAAATCTATGACATACAATGCTTCGGCAAACGTTAGAGGTAACAGCTGGTGGGCAGCGAAGAGTAACGAGGTACACTCTTCTATCGTTAACCTGATCGACGATGAAAGACTGTTCATGCCTAGCGATCAAATAAGAACAGTTTGTATGTTGGACGATGAATGCGACTGGTCCATTCCATATTCCAACGACGGAAGATGAAAGGTTGTTCACCCCTACTCCCTTAGTTAACCTGGGTAACCCCTCCTCAGACACCCCAGAAACCCGCTCCTACGATAGCCTTATCTGCTTTACAGACGGTTCCATGAAAAATGGTAAGTCGGGAGCCGGGTATTTCTGTAGAGAAATAGGCTTAAGGGAAATTACTCCAACAGGAAAGGTAGCCTCAGTTCTTCAGTCAGAACTTTAGCTATACCCAACCTCTGTGAAGACGGACTAATTACTAGCATTGACAGGAAGATCCGGATCTGCTCAGACAGTCAATCAGCAGTACAAGCGGTCAGCTCACCTTACGTAAGTTCTGGAGCTCTGAACGCGGTTGGAAAACACAACGCAGTGAAGGTGTTGTGGGTATCAAGCCATGTTGGTATTTTCGGCAACGAGATTGCCGACCAACTGGCCAAGAAAGGAGCTAATGGAAATTTCGTTGGGCCAGAGCCGGGGTTTGGGCTATATTCACTCGTAAACACATCATCAAAAATGGATGCATGCACTGTTTCTTACAGACTGAGTTACGAAAACGCTTGCAGTTTCATTGCATATAAATTCAAAACTGCATCCAAAGAACTCCTGTTTTCAATGTGAAATTAGCAGCAATTTTGATTACTTGATGGGAGTGAATACAATTTATCTTCGAGTTAAAAATGACCTGAAGGGGTACTATGAAAGGAAATAGCTAGCTGGATAGATGAAAGAAAAGAAAATTCGATGGCTTTAATTATTTCCCTTTTATTTTACACCAACTTTTGTTGTCAAGGTTTTTATAGCAACTTTTAAATGTTTTTAGTCACTTTATTGTCCTAAGGTCTTTAAAAGTTACAATTTTAGCTTCCACATTTTGTACAAAGGCACTGGTTTGATGTCATCACAACAACAAACTTTATAATAACAGGAAAAGCCATTATTTCAATTGGTTGAAATGTTATTTTCAATTAAAATTAAATACAAAGAGACTCGCATGTGACGACGTTCCCTCAAGCCTGTGTAAATTTTTCAAAAAATTTGCGCCTTAAAATTTTTTTTTGAGTTTTTGAAACATGTCGAAATTAGGAGCCACCAACCGCACAATAATTATATAGACTGGGTCTATACACAATTCACGCTGATTTGTTCTGCTGAAAATACGTAATCCACCTAAATTTTACGTAATTTACCAACACTACAAAACATTTCACTTTTGCTTCAATTTGTGTTAATTTTTTGTCAAAGACTGCCAGTCTATAAGAGTTTTTCATGCAGAGAGTCGGGACACATCATTTTCAATTGTTTCACTCACGTTCGCTCAAGTATGACTTATACTATTATCTGATTGGCTTAGAGCAATTTTTACCGCTCACGCATGACATTGTTGAATCAGCTGTTATGCTAAATCGAAGAAATATTCACTTATTGAAACTACTCTATAGGAATTGAACTTGCGGAGAATAGAGTCCGCTTCTCATCGAAATGGTTTTACGCAGCTGTTATGCTGTTTTGGCTCTCTGAAAAGTTCCTATATGGTATGTCACTAAGAGCCACAGTTACATCTGACGTCTCTTTCACGTAAAACTTTTCCATTTTTAGTCCAATTTTGACCACTGCTTTTGCCAATATCTCCAGTACAAGTTCGAAATTACGTTTTCGGTGTCATTTGGGTAAAAATCTGTTCTTTTGTCAATTGTTAGCATTTTGATCGCGCCTTTAGTCGTACGAAGAAAGATAAAAAATAAAATCTCACTTCGTACGGGTTTACAGACGTAAAATTTTCCTACGAAGCTTTTCAATCCCATCCCATGTTTCGTTGGTGATGTATACAAAATGTTTTTGGGTTAGAATTTACGATCAATGGACGTAATTGAGTGTAAATTATCATCCATGTTCCTCATAAAAAGTCGTTGTAAATATGTATAAAATTTACTCTCTTTTATCGTCTTCATCACTTGTATAAAGCAAGAGGTCTAGTCTAGTCTAGGACATGATTTTTCTTATTTTCAGCAATCAATCACTCTTTTCGGTTCAAGACCTAAAAAAATTGTTTCGCTGCTTCATAATAAATGAATGCTAAAGGTAAGTATATTTTTGTACTTAGGTAGAAACACATTAAAATAATTTAAAACGAATTAATAAAACATTTCGAACACAATTGTCGAAAGAATTCTGAAGACGAAAATGTTTTCAATAATGGAGTTCCTTCCGTTGTAGTGATGTGGTTGGTGGTTTTTCTTTGTTATACTTTTTATTACGTTATACAAAAGTTTTTTAATAACTTTTTAGCCAGATTTTATTCTAACGAAGGACATCCTCTTTATTCACAGAGACTTAAGTATTAATTGTCACGTTTTAGTGTGTCGTTGGATTCTGTCAGAGTATGCGATTTTCATGATGAAATACATAAACACCATGCCAGGATTTGAACTGTGTGACTTTTTATGATGCATCATGAAATTCACTATACTTTCATTTGAGCTAGGCACGTAGCCACTAGCCAGAAGAGGCATACCACAAAATTTTCATGAAAGCTTATTCCCCCTCCCCCTTCCGTGTCACGCCAACTGATTCAAAGGCCAATGTTATGGGCTTAAAAATACGTTTTCTGTCACGCGATTCGTTCATCTCTCAGCGTGACATACTTTACGAACGACCCCTTAGTGGTCGTTCACATATAACGTCAAGATCCCAAGAGTGAAGGGAGGTCTAGCAAAACGTGACGGGTCTAATAAATAAGAGTCAAATTTAACCCCTTTTTACGTGACATGGGGAGAGGCGGTTAAAAATTCCAAAAAATAGCGGGACGTCATATGTACACGGCCCCTTAGTGAGTCAAAAATTTCTGTCGAATATGTCCTTCAAAACAGATTTTCGGAGATATGCGTCAAGTTTAACTAGAATTTTTTTCCGATATTTTTACTTTTTTATTGGTCTACTGAAAGATTTTTTAGTTACCGTTCGCTCTCGCGCAGATTTTTTTTCAATGAAACTTCAAATCTCCTCCATCTTGTCACCTGACATGACGTAATGACCACCGCAAATCCCCTTTGCACATCCATTTTCAATCGCGACTAGCTTGTCTTGGCCAATCAATTTGGTCAGCTCTTTAAAAATTTGCAATGCCTCCGCGTCCCATGTACAATGGTCTTGACTGGGAAAGTTACGAATAGTTAGTTGTTGTCGCTGATAGAAGATTACTTCGTCAATTCCCTTAAATCTTTGTCAATTTTTTAGATTTAAACTCCAAGCAGCAATTCTGAAAACCATAGTTACCACAACATTTTTGTCATATCCCATCCCGACACCCAGGGATATTCTTGTGGGAACATGATACGTCGAACATCGAGGTGCGGGTCGCCCGTCATTACGCTTGAACCCTGGTATATTGACGCTCCACCCGGCACCTAATACCCGTGAAAGGGATTGCATTCGCAGCGTATGTTGCGTTATGCATTAAATACTCTAGCGAAAATGCCTTCACAAATATCATATTGTGCAATGCATTGAACAAATATCCGTCCACACGAAACCTGTGGTTTCGGTATTCCCCTCAAGCTGTCAGAAAAAGTTAAGTACCTAGGAGTAATTCTCGATAGGAGGTTAGAGAACACATTGAGGAAGGAACCAAAAAAGTTTGAGACTTTTTTGGCAATGCCGAACCACGTTTGGGAAAAAGTGAGGTCTTAAGCCGGCAGTCCTGTATTGGCTGTACAGGTCCATTGTGCGACTAATACTGATTTATGGCTGATCGGCCACGTGCAAAGGTTAGCGTACTTGAGCATAACAGGGGTAATTACTTCAACGCCAACGGCGACGCTAGAAATCCTCCTGTCATTGCCACCGCTAGACTTTCTTGTGCCACAGGAGACTGAAATGATAATATACAGATTGTACAAAGGAGACAACTGGATTGCGCGAGATCAGAAGTTTGGTCATGCCAAAATTCCCTCAGTACTGAAGAGCAAGTTCAGAGAAGTCGAAATGCCTGTGTGCCTGAAAGGTCTAGCTGGGGCGAGGGTAAACCTCCTATAGAGGCAGACGTGACTATCTACACGGACGGATCATCCATTGAGGCGCTGTCCTCGGTCAAGGTTTCGTCGAAAGTAGTTCTTCAGTGTTTCGAGACACTGTAAACTTTGGTAAGGGATAATGATGTTACCTTGACTTGGGTGCCAGGACATTCTGGAATACTGGGGAACGAAAGAGCAGACGAGTTAGCCAGAGAAGGCAGCAGCTCGGGATTTATTGGGCCAGAACCTGCTGTCGGAAGATATGCAGGATTGCTTAGATCCCGTGTAAAGGATCAAACGGAGAGGAAACACTAAGCAAGATGGGAGGCGTTAACAAAGTGCAGGCAGGCAAAGGAATTTTTGGTGGGCTGTAATGCAAAGACCACAAAATTCCTGCTTGTACTGAGCCGGTTAAGCTGCGGGGGTTGGTAGGAGTGCTTACAGGACACACCAACTTGAACTACCACCTTAATAAGATAGGGGTTGTGAATGCTCCAACGTGTAGGGGGTGCGGTCTTGAACCAGAGACCGCCAGACATTTCATATGCGTTTGCCCTGTGCTTAAAGCTCTCAGGACGAGGTATTTGGGAGACTTTTACCTTGATCCTGAAGAACATTTGAAACTGAGTGTGCCTAATGTTCTATCTTTAATTATAGGTAGCAAGTGGCTCATCGGACCCGAGAAGGAAAATTCACAATGAGACGTAGCACAATGGGCCCAACAAGGACGGCCTGAGTGTTTTATATAATATAGCCAAGCGGCATTTATATTCAGTTGTATGGATTTAATTACCTTTGTTACCTCATAAATAAACCAAACCAAAACCAAAATCACATTTGGGTAACGTTGCGATAACCGTTGAGGACGAGTTGATGCCGCGTTATAAAATTGTTATGTAACAAAAAAGTTAAATTTCAGTGATCAATACAATATGAAATCGAAACTTTTTGGTTGATTCACGGTTACAGAACAGCTTCTCCACCTATAGGTTATTTTATAACGCGGCATTATCTCGTCCTCCTCGTCTTACTGTTTTTGGTTTCGACCGCCGTTGTGTTAACATCAAAAGTCATGAGCTAAGCTCTCTCACTAAGAAAGGCGAAAAATTGGCTGAAGTTTTCAATTGTGTGCTATGGCCGAAGTGTTACATTTGCTTTGCCTATATTTTAATTTTGTGCTATTAATTTTGCCTTATTATTGAGAGCGTTGAGTGAAATCTGTGAACCGCTTTCAACCACGTGCATGGCGAACATTTTCTTTGTTGTAAAATGTTGCATCGTTTGCGTGAATGTGCGAACACTTTCACTTTGTGCCTAAATTCAATTTTAGGAATTGAACTGCCAGTTTCGAATCTAGATTCTTCTGGTATGTTTAGCTCATAGCTTCTCTTAAAATTATTTCAGCGTAAGCACACGGCTTTGTCTGCATTGATGACAATACATTAGAATTCGATGTATTGTTATGCATGTGCACAATAGCGGTGGTGTGATGTTCCGGGGTAAATCAGTTGCTCTGTGTTTGTATGACGTGTAATGTACGTCGACAACCAAGCAGATTTGAGTTAATTTCGGAATCTCTGGAAGCAATTAAGCGTCGAAGCAATGCATTGCCTAGTTATTGTGCTGCTCAGTGTTTGCGTCATTACTCTGACACTCTGTTGCCTTGTATCACCCGCCGAGTTACACTCTCACTCGGTTTGTGGACCAAACGATTTTGCCTTGGGGTATGGCGCGATACTATCATCGTGCCTATCTCAATGAGTGAAAGTCATTGGCGCTGCAGGGAAATCAAGGTCGACGAGTGAACGAGTGATGGCAATACGCAGAGCAGATATGATAAGTGGCTCGGCCCTGCTTTGATTGAAACCCATGCAACGTCATTAAAGGGGAATATGGTGGGCTTGTCGATTCGGTTCAACCGTAACGAATGCGACCGGCAGTCCGACCTTTTGATGACAGTGGGATATCGCGCTTCACTCCAGAACTGGACCCCATGGACTTGATGGCATTTGCTAGCAAAGGGATCAGTTGTTCACTGATCAGTTCAGTTGGACTGAAAATCTAAAACTCGTCCTCAACGGTTATCGCAACGTTACCCAAACGTTGTGGCAACTTGTAAGTTATGCTTTCCAGAATTGCTGCCCCCCCTAGCTACGGGCCTGATTGAAGCTGACGCTGCGTCAACTAAACATTTTGAACAAGTCACACTTTCAAGCTTTTCACGATGCGAAGCAAAGAGCACCGCACCAAATAAGTTTTTACTTCTATACGCACCTGTCACTTGATCGCTCAAAATACTCAACAGTTTTCCACGTATAAAGATATTACAACATTTTTGCTATTGGAGTTGACGGAACCAATGCTATAAATGCAGTTATGTTAATGAAATTTTTTTCGTGTCTTGAAGTCGTTTCGTATCCCAAATAACAGTTTGAAAACCAATAGCTTATCGGTTAAAATAACGTTATAAAAAGACCTAAGTTATTTAACCGTAAAAGGACTGTTATGTAACAAAAAAGTTCTGCAAAGGAAACTTATTGGTCAAATAACGGACAGTTGAATAACTTAGTTCTTTTTATAACTGGGCAATGACGATTAACTAACGGTCCTCACAACGTTATTTCAACCAATAAGTTATTGCTTTTCAAAATGTTACTTGGAAATATCCGCCTCCTCTTTAAGAGGATCTTTTATAGGTAAAGTTTCACCTACAGGTTGGTATTTTCTATTGCGAGAAAGTAAATGACGAAATCACTTCGTTACGAAAAACTTTGTTCGATATACGTGTCGTATTTTATCGCACTCGATGTCTGTCTTCACATCCGTCGGATCGACATCTGACAACTCCTGCGATAAAATACCTTCATGCGACACTAGTATCGAAATAGTACTTTTTGATAGAGGTTACGTATGAAGGTAGTTCAACGCACTAGATTGCCGTCACGAGCCGAAGGTGAGTTCGGAATGACATCACCAGAATACGTAACATAACAACGTTTTTGCAATTCACTGATAAAAAACGAGCTTTCCCCTGCGTGTTCATACTTGCGAAAGCACTAGATGTAAGATAGTCGATACAAGCCGATGGGGAGTTTGGCAACACATGGTGTGCGTTAAACTACCAGCATATATGTAACGTGTATCAAACAACGTTTTTTGCAATTCACCAACAAAAACGAGCTTTTTTTTAAATTTTTTTTTTAATTAATTTTAAATAAATGAACTAAAATTTACTTTCGTTCAGTGCGTACAAAAATTTACTGCTGAAGTACTGAAACTTTTTTAGCTGATAGAGATTTTAGATTGAAAATAAACATTCTTCTCATTATAATCAATGACATGACATTTTAAAAGGAAAGTATTTCTTTCTCTCTCCTGCTTCAACTTTGACTCTTAATTTTTCGGTCATTTATGACTCTAAGCGTTTGTTGATAACATTTATACAAAAGGAATGCCTATGGGGTGGCCTGGATGTATGACAGAAAAACAAACCGAAAACCTTTTTTTTAATATGTTCGTACTTTGTAAAGACAAAATGATAACTTAGAGCTTTGCTCTTTCTACTCGTATTTCCCAAATAGAAAATGTACGAAATGGAAAAAGATTTATGTGTTGTGGATAAGATAAAGCACAAAGAGGCTTGTTTGAACAAACAATAAAGGAACAATTTGCCATTCTTTCACAAGAACAGCATATATAAATAAATATTTTAAATACTTTAAAATTGTCGTCACAACACAAGGGCTGAAATAATTAAGAACATGAAGAAAAGTATTTTTTTATTTTCATTTTTTTTTTTGTATTGTTGTGCACATAATTCATAACTCCAGGACATTTTAAAGCTCAGTCACAGTGAAGGTAGCTTGCAAATGAAATTTAAAAATCTAAAGTTGAAATGAAAACACAGCGAGGTAGCAGTCGTATAACCGTCGACAAATGCATAATTTGTCTTGATACAAAAACACCTTCTGTAAATCTACTAATCAAAATTGTACTTTTCGGAAGACTTTGTGTAAGAAACACTAATTTCTTCTCCGTTATAAGCACATCTGTGGCATATTATTGCCACTGACTGTTTATGCATGGAACATACAAGTTGTTTCTGTATAATAGTCGAACACAGAAAGAAATTATTTGTACTTTCCTCATACGAATCCCGTGTGTGTGCTGTTCGTTCATATTATGTGTATGAATGCTCCTCATATTTGCTATTTGTACACGTAGAAGAAAATGTGATGCAAAAATAGTCTCTCGAGTCAGAATATAATGAAAACATGATTTTCAGAATGAAAGAGAAAAGGACAGAAAATTTCATGGGTATCCCGCTACTAGGGAACCTATTTCCCGGCGAATGAAGCGAGGGTTAATTTAATGTTGCCTTTTATTTCACTCTATGTAGTTTTGACGTCAGGATCTAGGCGTGGGTTTTGGGCAAATATTTTATTTAGACATAATTTTTCTTTTCATAAAAATACTTAACATATTTAGAACCCACCGGAAGGTGGAAACGAAATGCTATTTTTGAATTTGAAAATTATTCTATTCAAACAAACTTCTGCGTATTATCAGCGATAGCGTCACCTCAAGCGATATCATTAATTTTGGAAGCAGACTCACGAACTGCGTCACACTCTACCTTATGAGATGTTTCTGTTGTGATTCAGTCGTTTTGGAAGTTTTCAGTTGTTGAAAAAATTTCTATTTTTTGAAAAAAACTTTCTCCGAAAAAAAAATTTTTAAGAAAAGAAAATCTTAGAAAAAAAATTTCTCAAAAAAAAGTTTTTTTCAAAAAAAAATTTTCTCAGAACAAGAAAATTTTCTTAGAAAAAAAAAAATTTCTCAGAAAAAATTTGTCTCCAAAAAAATTTTCTCCAAAACAATTTTCTCCAAAAATTTTTTCTCCGAAAAATATTTTCTTTCCGAAAAAAATTGTAACTTTAAAAGGGAAGGGGAGCGAGGGGAAAAAACTCAAAATTTCGCCTATACATCGTGTCTTGTCCCAATGGTTTTTGTATGGAGTTTTTTGGATTTGTGGACAATCTTTTGGGGTGTGGGGACTGCGTCACGCTCTCCGCCAGCGCTGCGAGCAGGATTCTTGACAAATTGTATAATGTCGTGTAGTCACATAAATCATAGGTATACAACAGAGGATTAGGTGCAACGTCCCTAGGCTCTTACGAACGTGAAATAAAGTCTAATCGAACAATGTGTGAATAGTGAAAAAAAGCCTGATCGCACAATGTCCGAATAGCCATAAAGACTACTCACACATTGTGCGATAAGCCATATAATGGGCCATTCAAATAGTGCGCACGCGAAAAATTGGCCTTTTTTGACCCCCCTCTCCCTTGTGCACACTTTTCGAAAGACCCCCCCCCCCCTAAAGTTCGCACGAAATTTATACTCACAATTCACACCATATACGTTTTCAGAGCGAAAACTGCAAAAAAAAATTCAATAGAATACGCATTGGGAGAAAATATAAACGCCAATACCTAAACAAAAGATTTATTTTAAATCGGCTGCTCTCTGAAAGCCTGGATTAGATTGGAAATAGTGCACTACCACCAGTTGAAAGTCTTCTGCATCTCCAAACGAGCCTATCCGCAGCTAACATCTCCCAGCTACTTTTGTCAACCGATTCGGGATTGGCATAGTACATGCTGCTTCACATGTTTCGATGTGTTGTGGTTAACCTTTTAAAATTTCACATAGTCGACGACACGTTGGAAAATCTCATTAGTGCCCATTAAACGTATGGAGATGAGAAAAATGACGAGTGTAAGTATATTATTGACACAATTAAAGAAATGGACAATATTCTAGGACCATAACTTTCCAAGAACCTCATTTTTGGCTTAGAATTCAATCCGAATTCGAAGAATGGCTATGTTAATGCTTTTTTCACTTTACTTGTATCACCATATTTTGTCCCTTTGCTAATTTAAAGGAAAATAAACCTAAACAGATCAAATATCACAAGAGTGCGCACGTTTTCGGATGATACCCCCCTCCCCCTCGCACGCTTTTGCACGCTTTTCGAAAAACCCCCCTCCCCCCTTAGATGCGTGTGCACTATTTGAATGGCCACTAAGGAAAGATAATAACAGCCATACAAGTCATAAAGGAAAAGCTCCCAAGTTCTGTTAGCCTCGTAGATTTTTGTGATGTTTCATTAAAGCGCAAAGTCCCTACTTTCGTTAGCCACCTAGTTTTGTGACATTTTGTAAAGGGGTCATGCACAAATTACGTACGCAGTTTTTTTGGTGTTTTTGACCCCCTCCCCCCCCCATCGTACCCTTCCGTACTAATTTTGAGACCCCCCTGTCGTGTACGTACGATTTTCCATACCCCCCCCCCCCTCGTCGTTCGTCCATGCCTGTGTCATATGTTTCTCTATAGAAATGACAGGCACTTTTTTCATTTCATTTTGTTTCTTTTTAATTTCTGAAATCGACTCCTTGGAATGTTCCACGTCATCTATATTCAACCAGTCGGCTTCCTCTACTTCGTCTCGAGCTATGATTGCCAAGAGCGGCGATACGTTTCGCTCGTACTTTCGGAACGATTTGTGAATTCGAATTCGATAAAACTAATCAAAATTAATTTTTTTTTCTGCGTACGTACAATCGACACCCCCTCCCCCACCGTACGCTTCCGTACGAATTTTGAAACCCCCTCCCCCCCAAAGTGCGTACGTAATTTGTGCATGACCCCTAAAGGAAAAGCTCCCTAGTATTGTTAGCCACCTAGGTTTTTGTGACGTTTCATTTAAGCGCAAATTCCCTTGTCTTCTTAGCCACCTAGTTTTGTGACATTTCGTAAAAGGAAAAGTTCCTTAGCGTCGTTAGTCACCTACCAAACAATAAATATTTTTGAACACCTCGTATGCGTTCACCACTACGTTTTTAATCAGTCGATTTGAGTGTAGTGAGTAGAGGGGAGCTCCGATCATAGACCCTACATGCCGAATCTGCAACAAAAATCCGTTCGCCTGTAAACACAATAAGTGTGAGCTATACTTCCGCTCGGAATTGAATCAACAAATAGCGGATCAATTTGACAAACTCTCACCTGGCATACTAATAGTGAACGAAAAAAGGAAATTACCGCGGAAAAAATAAAAAATGAACGCGGGAAAAATGAAATTTGACCGCGCGCGATCAAATTTTTTTTCCCGCGTTCATTTTTTATTTTTTCCGCGGTAATTTCTTCTTTTATAGCGGTCATTTCCTTTTTTAAAGCCATCATTTCTACTATCCTGCGATCAGTTTAAATACATGCCCTTTTTTTATAACTGTAAATGTTGACCAATTTTCAACATTTTGTCCCCTGGCCACTATGAGCTTGGGCCCGGCCCCAATGGGCCGCCCAAGTTGTTTTGGGTCTTTTGTACAATTGATAACGGGATTGAATTTAGTCAAAATCAATCGAAAGCTTTCGAAGTTACGGTCGAAAAAATGGTCAAAAACGTGGTTGGTGGAACTTTTTGACTTATATCTCTACGAGCGAAAATCGCACTTCAAGCTTTTGAATGAAAGACATAAACATCCAGGAATCATAAAAAAAATAGTGAAAAATGGTAGAGCGATTCGGGCTGAAGAATTTTTAGTGTGGGCTCACGCGACGCGAGGTGTTTTTTCGTGAAAATTCCTTTGAAAATGAGGTTTTTTGTGCAGCGATGTAGAGAAAAAAAGGAGGCGAACTTTTCTGTACATGGAACTAAGGGTCAGAGGCCACTTCTAATACAATCTTTTTTTTAAATTTAAGTGAAAAAGATTTTTTTCTTATTTTTTTTTTTAAATTTTGTATTTGAACGTTAGGATTTTTTAGCGATTAGAGGTTTTTGTGACGTTACTTCGGACGGGTTTTTCAATATTGCCCTTTACGCGATTTCAAATCCAATTCTACAACATCTACTCTGTTTGCCACATCTATTCTGATGCGTATGTTTATGCATGTGTTTATTCTTCGACTAGAGTCACCTTTCAAACACTTACTGTACATTTCTGTATACCACAAATTACGGTTTACAATGCCTGTTGCCAGTTGTCATGTGACAAGGTATTACAGCCATGGATACCGACAACTTCAGCTGGATAATGCAAATAGCCTCTGGTCAGCAGTATCGTGTGTTCATGAAATGATTCGTTTTTGCGTTGCTACTTCCTGGTAGTATGCAGTGTGCTCACTATACAATCCAATGCAGATGCATCCAACCAAACGCTAGTCAATTTCAACAAAATAAATTAATTGCCTTTGATGTGAAGCAATTAACACAATGTACGATGTATACATATACTAAACAAAACATACACAGGCGGACGTTGTTTTTGATGTATATAGCTATTTAAATGCGTGATTCTCGATTCATAAATCTACAGCACCGATTGAGTCATTTTGGGCGAAATTAATTATCTGAAGTGAACTTTAAAACCAATGAAAATCTGTGAAATAAATTAACAAAAGAAAATTTAATTCAATTTAAGGATTTAACATTTTTGGTAGAAAGAAAAGATTTTCAACAAGAACCACATGCAGCAAATCCTTTGAATCTCTCGCAAAGTCAATTCACTTTTACAATAACATACATTTCTCAGTGTTTCCTTTTTTCCCTTAAGTCACACATTATGGTCAAAGCGATTGAGTGAACTCATGGAGTTTAATTTGGAGATGTTTTTTGGTGGGAGACAACGCTAAATTTTCGATTTCCTAATTTGTTTTTTTTAGAAAATCGCGAAAATTTCGAGAACATCAAGAAAATTTTGCGAAAAACAAGAAAATATTTTCTCCAGAATAGGCTGCTCATAAATTATCACGAGATTTTTCAGAATTTACGCCAATCCCCCTCCCCAAAATGGACCAAATTTGACCTTCTGTATACAGTCACGATCTGCTGAGCCTCTACTCCTCCAGAGCGTGCAGGTTACAAGTTGGTCAGGGAATTTAAGGAGAGACGGAAAAGGGATGAGTGCAATTTACCAATGACACATGTAAAAATTTCGGTAGATTATTAGATTTATCAGTTTGGGCCGGTCCATTGCTGGACATGAAACGCAGAACTAGTGATCCTTTGTTTCGTCACCCGTTCATCATGTAAATCTTTCAAACCTCCGCCTCCCAACCAAGAACCTATCCAGTGCCGGAGGTCTTGTGCTAGGCACTGTTTTGGGGTAACTTTCTAGAGTCCTGAGCCTCAGTAAGGAAAACTTAGGACACTCACTAATTATATGAACACCCGCCTCCTCACCGAGAAGGCACAAATGCATTTGGGATTGTTTGAGAGTCCCATTTTAGCCAGATGCTTGTTTAATACACAGTGTCCGGTGATTGCACCCCGAAACTTCGGTAACGAAAGGATCTCTAAGAAGAATCCATCTGAGCAAAAACTCACAAAAAATTGCGAAACTATAGTATGGGAATTAGATTAATGATTAGATTATGACGTTTAGTATAAGGAGTATAAGTTAAAAGAGTATAATAATATTATTTATCACATCGGGGCCTATAACATGCCCATTATAGCCCTGAAAGCAGGACTATAATCGGCATATTATAGTCGAGTTTCATATGTTGAATAAGGACTATAACGTAAGCATTACATGCAAATCAAATGTTTCTTTGTCGATGGAAAATAGCAAATCAAACTCACATCGCCTTTTTTCAAAGCATGCTCAACTTCACAAACGTTTATTTGTTGTTTAAAACATTTTATTGTGTTGAATTAGGATTTGAACACGAATTAAAACAAAATTTTAATCAAAACGAGTTTTGTTTACTTTTTTTTGGAGGAATCGATTGACCGTACATACGATTTGATGACAACTGTTTACTAGATTGAAACGATTGCCTTTGCAACGATTTCAATGTACAGTGTATTTTCATGTTCTGTGCAAAATTGTCAGTTATAGGCCCCGATGTGATAAAATATCGTATAGCACAAGGGGTATATCTTGCAATTATAGTCTCGGTGGGTAAAATTTCTCGGGGCTGACGCCCCTCGAACTTTTACCAACCTCGACTATAATTACGCGATTATACCCCTTGAGGGAGCAAAACATTAATCCAGAATTTGGATCAGAATTTTAGTTAGGCAGACTGGAGATGAGAGGGTTGGAGGAAAAGAGACAACCGTTAATAAACTTTTCAGTTTGGACTTGGATCAAACCCTTAACATAAGCCACGCGTGTCTCATTGTGTAGCTTTTTTGTGTTGTAATAGAATGGCCTGCTCGATGCCATTTTCAAACACTTGTTTTGAGTAATCTGTAGTCCTCTTATGTGACTGTTTGCGCAACCCCCCCATACAGGTGCCGCATACAATAGTACCGGGCGGAATACGCTTTTAAAAATCAGCATTTTGTTACTAAGACTTAACCTCGATTTTTTGTTGATCAGCGGATATACTGACCTCAAACACTTTAACGCCCTGTTTCGAGCGAATTTCGCATGCTCTCCAAATGTCAGTCTACAGTCGAGCAATACACCCAGATACTTGACGAAACTGGACCAAGAAATAGCGCTCCCATTCAAAAGAACTCTACGATTCGGTAAAAATCTTGAGCCAAGTCGTTTGGAGAAAAATATCGCACTAGTTTTCTGCTCGTAAATCTTAATTCTCCATTTGGAGTAAAACTTTGCTATATTTTTGAACGATCGCTCTAGGGTTCTTATTATCCTCTCGGGTTTTTTCCCACTACTCAGAATACCGGTGTCATCCGCAAATTGAGCTAGTTCACAATTTCGCGGGGTATTCAAGGCGGCTGTGAACAAACTGAACAAGCCCGGGCTCAGGACACTCCCCTGAGGAAGCCCTGCTGGGATAGGGAATCTCTCTGAATTTGCACCAAAGACGCTAACATAAAACTGCCTGCCAGTGAGAAATGATTATTTTAATTAGTGGCACAGGAAATTCCATAATCAAGAGCTTATGAAGGAGCCCATCATGCCACGTCGTGTCGAAAGCTTTCTCAATGTCCAGTAGAAGCATTCCAGTGGACCTCTTCGACGCGAAGTTTGTCCTGATTAACCTCACTACTCTGGCGAGCTGATGCACAGTGGAATGGGCATTTTGGAAACCAAATTGATGGTCGGGAATAAGAGAGCAGCCTTCGGAATGAGCGTTGATTCTTTTGTGCAATATTCTCTCCAGAATTTTGCAAATGGAACTCAGTAAACTAATCGGACGGTAACTACTCGGCTCAATTGGATTTTTTGATGGCTTTAGAATAGGAACAATTTTGGCCACTTTCCAAGCACTGGTAAAATAGCCAAGAATCATGCAAACGTTCATTATTTTTGTTAACAGCACTAGCGCCCTATGAGGAAGCTTTTTTATCACCCTGTTAGGAATGAAATCATTACCAGGAGATTTCTTGACTTTTAAGGAACGAATGAACTTTTTAATTTCGGATGGAGTAGTCAAGAATGCCGACGCATCAGTTGGTGTCACTTTACTGTCATTAATAGTTTTGATGGAATCATTTACTAGTTTGGTGGTCGGACGGTGATTCATATTCTCGGTCAATAAATGCGAAATCAGAATGGACTTCCCAATCTCATTAGCCTTCTCTTCATTAGTGTATACAAAAAGATTCGCGCTATTTTTTAATGGTGGCATGTTTGAAGATTTATTCTTGATGAGCTTGGAGAATTTCCAGAACTTGTTCGAGGCAAAGCCGAGATCGCGAAGCACACCATTGAATTTATCATTTCTAAGGGCGGCAATTGCAGAATCAATTTTACGTGACAGTGCCTTAAGTGCAGCTAGGTCGGCCGGATGTTGATTTCTCTGACACCCCCGTTTAAGAATTCGCCTCTCTTTGATCATAGACAATACTGGTTTAGGTAGCTTCAGATTACCAATTCTAACTGTTCGTTTTGGGATAGACGCATTCATGGAATCCAACAGCGATTTCGAAAATTTAGCAATTTGAATATCAATTTCCTCAGGAGTAGACAAACATATTTCGTTGAGATCGATTTGGGCGTCAACTCTAGCTTTAAAATTATCCCAGTCCGCCCGAGCAAAATCGAAGCGTTTTACTGATCCCGAAGCCCTTTCAAAAGTGCAGTTAACCGTGAACTCAATCGCACAATGATCGGACATAAGATCGTGATTTGGAATGACCTGGGTACTGTCGTGATGGTGATTTGTGAGAATAATATCGATATAGTATGGGAAAAATCAAACGAAATTCACTTGAATTAATGGCCATCGATGTACAAAAACACTTAAGATGCAATGAACAACAATCAGATTAAACGTTTAGAATATTATTTTGCGTAACAACGGCCCATAACCTGTTAGTAAACGATATTTGCGAATAAAAATGCGTCTTCAGTATTTGCAGGTCAACCATGAAGTGAGCTTTATTTCCTAATGGATATCGAACATCCTTTGTTGTTGGTTGGGTTTACAAAATTCACACCCAGCCAACAAAGAATAGTATCTTTGAAGTGGAATTGGGCAGGACACATCGCAAGGATGACTGACGAACGTTAGACTAAAACCATTATGAACTGGAAACCACCTACAACACGACCTATGGACAAACAGTGTAAAGCGGACAGCAAACACGAACTGGCAACAAGTAGCAATGGATCGATTGAGATTATCCAGCAGTGGATAACATAAAGGCTGTAAAAGAAGAAGAATAAGAAAAAGCCCGCTTTGCAGACCACAGACACCACACGAAATTGTAAGAAAAAATTGTATGTTTAAAAGAAAAAACTGTATTTTCTCCGAATTTTCAAAACAATTAGTTTGGTTGTCTATGTTCTATTTGTAAAAGCAAAACATTTGTAATTTATCAAAAATCAAACTTTACTGACGTAAATTTAGCTTCAATAGAAATAACCACTTAATCAAACCTGACTCACAGTGTCATTGGTCAAAATAAATCGTTTTCCCCCTCGAATATCGTTAACTGTTGATTCAATTTGTCAATAAGAATTCACCAATGATTGAAAAAACTTTAATATAATTATTTAATTCGATTATTTAACATCTATTAAAAAGAGACTTCTTAAAAGCTACTACAATTCACATTTAAAGTTATTAGCATTTTTATTGAGTGCCGTCAGTCATCACATTCGTAATGAATTTCCATTTTATCTGAATTAATTCTTTTTATGAATAAAACTTTCTATTGGTTAATATTCTTTATCATTTATTCAAACATAATCCGTTTCTTCTGTAAATGACCTTCGCTGAGGGTATCTAATATATTCCTTTCTTTATTTTTTCATCTGATTCTTAAATTGCTTCTTTGTTGTTTATTTCATTTTCCTTGTGGTCTATCGAAATTTTCACAAGATTTTTTTTTTTTCAATAATAAAAAAAATGACAAAAACTATTATTCAAAAAAACGAAATAATAATAAAAAAAAACATCTAAATGGCGGGAAAAAATTCAAATTATTTACATTTCATTTTAAGTTTCTTCTTACGATTCTTTACCGTACGATTATATTTTGAATGTTTATTCGTTTTTCTAAAATATAAAACTTGAAGAAAAAGGAGACCGCACTTAAATTTAGGAAAAATCCAAATTAAAATCATTGAATAAGCAACAAAGTTCTTAGTCACTGCGATTGGAGTATATCTTCTATAGTAGCGAATGCACATGAACCTAACGATGTACTAGCCATTAACTGTAACAACTGACACGCATGAGCTAAACAAATCTCAATTGGTGGTCGCCATGAGTAGCTCATCGATTCTGAAATAACGATAATCTTGAGCAAAGTTCTGCCTTCAATTTATTTTTTGGTTTTAAATTACCTAGTATGGCAGAGTTAAGAGCAGCACAGATCGTTTCACGGCGTGATGCACACAATTGCCAACCCAATGGACTCGACCATGGATTCGAATAAGCGAGTAAGCTAAATGCGTCCTATGAAAATAAATCTCAATCGATTTCGTTGATTTAAAAATGTTATTCACAAAATACGAACCTCTAACATTTTTTGGTTAGTTTCGTTGATGCCGCTGTCTTGTTCCAACCTTTGGCTGAGTTGAAATAGTTCTCTGCCGAATTCTAGCATTCGTTCGACGCCCGATTTACTACTGCCTTTTTTACATGCCGTTTCGTCGATGTCTGCAAAATGAACAGTTTCATTAAAATTTCAATTGAGATGCTTAAAAATGGGAGCAAGAATTTCCGAACGACTTCATCAGCTCACCAGAGTTGTTTCTTAAATGTCGAACACTGAAAGATCAACATGCACAACGGCTGCTTAGCTGAGAAGTTCCTTCTATTTTCTAAGCTCCTATACACGTGATCAAACTCTAAAGAACTGAGAGAATCTATCATCTAAAAAAGGAAGGAGAAATCTCCGTGCCGGCCGTAACACGTTTTAAAAAAATCTTTTGGCTAACGCTAATACTAATGGAGGATAGCTGTAAAGATTAAGAAATTCTCATAGACTGCAGAAATTTCGCTTATCAGGAGAAAACTGGAACGGACTTTTGAGTTTTCTATCGAAATTGCGATATGGGACACCGAGACTAACCGGAGTAGGTTGAATAAAGCCCAAAGGTTGTAAAGCATAAGGGTGGCAATCGCATACCGAACAATCTCAATGGGAGTGGTATGTGCTATAGCCGGAACGATGCCCATATGCAGTAAGAATGAAAGAAAGCGAGTGCCAAAACAGACAGTGTGCAATTAACAGCCTCATCACTGAGACAATGGCAGCGAGAGTAGGACTCCACGGACAAAGGAAGATGGACCCATAGGCTCATTTCTAACGTAACCGAATGGATGCACAGGAAACTGCAGAGCACGTCGTATGCGTTTGTCCCCGTTTCGAACAGGACAGATGTGAGCTGAAAGCTGCAAGCAGGTCACATTTAAACGCCGATAACATAATATCAGAGATATGCCGTGATCGCGAATATAATGACGAAGCTGCAAAGTTCATGAAGGGATCACCAGCGAAAAGACGCAGCTGATCTGATAATGTAGGCGCGCAAGCGCAGCCCCTCCCCGAAGTAATGCTGTGAGGCGGTTCCGGGGAGACAAGAGCACTTCGATCAAGGAGGGACGGTTTACGACACTACCGGTGTCGTTGATGGACCAGGTGCCTATGGAGGTTTCCTCACACTTCAGTTTTTGAGTTTAATGTTTTTAGGAACCATTTTTCCAGAAGAAGGCAGATTAGTTTAGGAAATTGGGGACAGAAGAAAAATGGGTAATGCCGTGACTAGCCAGCTGTGATCGCTAACCGAACTACGATTCAAAGTCTACTATTCACAGGTCAGTCTTTAGGCTAACGATTTTAAATGGTTGTGACAGACCTAGACTCGTTGAGTTGGTGGTTCCTGAACCGAAGGTTCTTAGAAGCCTAGCAAGAAGAGTCTATTATTTGGGAATTTGTTTATACTTTTTTGGGAAATTTTGATTTCAATCCCTCACAACGCTCATAACCGGTTGAAAACAATGCCATTGTGTTACATTATTTATTTATTTTTATTTATTTATTTACTGCATCAATGGCCGAAGCCATCCGATACGAAAAACATTTGTTCCACCCCTTTCTTGTTGTGCGCTAGGAGGGCCTTAACGACGGTAGCCCTAGTACATATCTCAGCAGAAAATACAAATTAGTGCCAAAATGAAGGTATTGGAGCCTAATTAAGATTGAAATTTAAAAATAAAAATTTTGCGGAGCAGACAATCCAAAATTTCGAATTTTTAACTTGTCTGAAAAGAGATGATCTTCATCATAAAGTTTACTTTTAAATTAGTATTTGGAAATTTTTAATTTTTTTTTGGAAATTTAGGAAATTTTTGAGAAATTTAGGGAATTTTTGGGAAATTTGGGGAATTCTTGGGAAATTTTAGTGTAAAGTTTAGTGAATTTTGGGAATTTGTTCCCAAATAGTAGGAATGCTAGCAAGGGTTACTTTGGAAATGAAAATATTTGAAGAGTTAGGCTGCACATGTCCAGTGAATGTGGGAATTCAAGATGCCGAAGTGAATCTTGTATGCTTTAATTCCGGGTTCTCCGGTAGAGATAGGCCAAGGAAGAGTTAGTTTTTCTGTCGCATGTGACATTTCTCCAATATATCCTTCTCCTGTTGGGTTGCTTTCTCTCTTCGAAAGGAGAGGTGAATGAATGCACATTAAGCCTCTCTTCGAAAGGAGAGGTGAATGAATGCACATTAAGGGTCATGTTATGTAGGCGTAATATTTCGCACTGCATATAAAGCTGTGCTAGATATGATAACGCTTTTAGTGCGGTGTCTGCTTACGTTAAAGAAAACAAAATTTGAAGACGAATTTTCTCGCGAACTTCAAAATATGTCGAGCGACGACTTCATCGTGAAACTCCGTATGTATATACGTCGTTTTTTCCTAAACGCTGCACCGGTCGCCCTAAGCTTTTTTTCCTGAAAGGTCTGGGCACTGGGACCAATGTAATGGACGAAATTGAGTGTCTTGGGCATATACGAAAGCAGATGGTTTTTCATCTATATTTGCTCGACTATGCAATATGGAGATTTACTACCAAAGACAAAGTTGTAGAGAATAAAATTTTAGAGAACACGTATTTCAAGATTTTAAGGAAAAATGGTCCCATACTTTGATATCACCACTTCTAGAACTGGGAGAAATGACTCATATCTCCAAAACTATGGCAGTTAGAAAGTTGCTTCCAAAGGCTTTTTGTAGAGAATAAAATTTTAGGGAACATGTGTTTTAGGGTTTTAAGGAAAAATTATCAGATCCCGGGATAAAGCAACTTCTAGAATTGTGACGGATGACGCATATCTCTAGAACTATGGCAGTTAGAAATTTTCTATGGATCTTTGAAATTCTTACAGTTATAATAGAATAGAATTACCGTGGAATAGCTTTGCTGAACACGGCATGCCGCGGCATGTAAGGTCTTCGCACGAGTGCTGTTCAATAGGCTAACTCCACGTGCTGAGAATGTCACTGGGGAATACCGAGGTGGAAACAGACGAGATCGTTCAACAGCAGGCCGAATTTTCATTCTTCGCCTGATTCTGCAAAAGGGCAAAGAGTTTCAAGTCCGGACGTACCATCTTTTCATCGACTTCAAACAAGCATACGATCGGACCAAGCGTAAGGAGTTGTATGGTGCGATGAAAGAGATGGACTTTGAAACAAAATTGATTCGACTTGTTAAAGCGACATTGGATGGCACCAAATGTCATGTTAAGGTGCAAAACGACATGTCTCATGTTTTTGCTGTAATGGAAGGGTTGAAGCAGGGCGATGGATTTGGCTTTGGAAATTGCGATGAGGCGTGATGGAATCCAAACCAACAAGACACTGGCGAATGGAACGGTCCAAGTTCTGGACTTTGCAGACGATTTGGATCTTGTCAGTCGTACACAGGCAGCAGCAGTAGACACCTTCACAAATTTGAGAACCCAAGCGGAAAGAATGGGTTTGATAATCAGCAAATCGAAGTATATGAAGATCGAGCCAAATTCGGTAGCCAATCAACAAGGAGGCGTGATAAGCATGATGAATGGAGCACTGATACGTTCAGATGGCGATAATACCAGACATACAAAGACGTATCACGCGAAGGAGAAAGGTGGTGGCAACGATACAGTTTTCAAATAAAACGTGAATTTGGAGAACCTGATATACTGGCAGTGGTGAAAGTCCAACGATTGAGGTGGGCGGGGCATTTAGCACGTATGGATAGAAACAGAGCCCCATCAATGCTATTCCGAAACGATCCAGAAGGGTGAAGGAGAGTGGGTCGCCCGAAAATGCGATGCATAGATGGCGTCGAATCAGATCTTCGGGCGCTGGGAATAAGAAGTTGGCAAAGCGCAGCAAAGGATAGGATAGGATCAGACCAAGGCCTACATGTGGCTGTAGCGCCGGAAATGTAAAAGTAAGTATAATAGAACGTAAAATGGGATTATTTGCTTATTTCTTTATTTAGATGCGTTCGAGTCTTTTTGCAACATCTATTTTGTTTGCCTCATCTCATAGGTACGGGTCCTTGGTCATGGTTATTTACTAGTTCAGCAATTGTTTTATGAGTTCGTTACCGAAATTTTTACTGTGTCAGTGCTAAATTGCACAGAAACCTAGTTCTATCTATGATGAACTAGGTGCGGAAACTAGTAGGGCTTAGAATGCCGATTCGCCCCTTCAAAGTGTTTTACCGGTAGGCATTTTTTGAACCAAATGCTTAACGTGAATTCCGAACCACGCCTAACGGTAGCTAGCATTGTACCATGAAGATTTCTTCTGGTGCTAATTATATCTCTGGCTAAAGTTAGACTCAGATATTTGTACACAGAATTCATCGAATATGGGTGACGTGATAATTTGTCATTCTTCTATGTACGATTCGTTGCGGCACCAAATTCGCAACTACCCATATTATGAAGCCTGGGTGTGCCTAGGAAAGTTACTTTCATGCTATACTTTGAAGAAAAATCCTATACAGAATTTGTCCCCATCAAGATTGAACCCGGATATTCTTGGTGGAAACCCAGTACGTTACCACTGAACTAACCTGTCCATATGAAAGTCCGTATACTTTGACGACTTTGACATAAATTCGTGGATAGACGTTAACTCGACGATGTTCCTTTTATAAGGATATTACCAAGCATCGTGATAATAAAAGCACCAAGAAGTATTTTTTTGTTACTTAAGGCCCTTAACTTGTATGCTAAAATATAGTCTACCTTTAGGCGCTCAAATATTATATTTTCGCTGGTATCAGTGGACAAAGACGCAGTTTCAAAAAAGTAAGTCAGCATTTCCCTTCCTAAAAATGTTGCCTTTTAATAGCAACTAAACTTATTTTTTGGGATCCTACCTACTCTGAGAACGGCGAAAAAATCGTAAAAATTTGCACAAAAACTCGTCGTTCTGAGACAAGGTTCAATCCCAAAAAATAAGTTTAGTTCCTCTTAAAAGGCAACATATTAGGAAGGGAAATGCTGACTTACTTTTTTGAAACCGCATCTTTGTCCACGGATATCAGCGAAAATATAATATTTGAGCGCCTAAATGTAGACTATATTTTAGCACACAAGTTATGGGCCTTAATAAAACGCACTCGAGATGAAAAAATTAACTTTCAGTAAAATAATTTCAATCGAAAGTACTTACCCATATCTTCATCAACGTCAATGAGATGAGTCTTACATTCTGACAATCCATTTTTGTGGCCGTTTCCTGCACATAAAATGAAAAATTTTGGTTGAATAAAAAAAATCACGAATCACAATGCAAGTGCCCTATAGAAATTTAAGGAACATCGTCACAAAATATCGACTTGAATTTCTGTGGCGCACCGTCGCTGTTAATTGAAAGAAAGTAACCAATCTCACCATTGCTGATGTGCCCATTTTCCATCTCAACATCATTTATATAATCACTGGTATTGATTGCAGTGTTAATTTGATTATTTAATTGAATGTCTGTATTTCTATTTGGCTCTGTGATGTTTGATGTCGTGTAATTTGAGTTACTAAAATCAAACAAGCAAAGAAAAATGTCATTCCTTTCCTCTTCGACATGATAAGATATGAACTTACTTTAGACGCGCTTTATTTAATTCTTGATTGTCACAGTAAGTTGAATCGGTGATTAATGCGTTATTGTGTTGTGTGCAATTTGTATAAGTTTTTGTCGATTGAATTACTGATGTTTGTACGGGACTGTTGCGTGTTGTACCGTTCTGTAAACGAAAAGCGAAAACCAATAAGTTTATTCAAAAATGCTGGCAACATTTGAATGTCTTGCCTCAAAATCAGATCCATTGACCATTTCGATAAATTGCCGACATTTTAGCATAAAGAGCAAATTTTGATTATTTTCCAGGAGACCGGGATATAAGCGTAAAGTTTGTTCGATTGCTAAGCCCATTCGACCTGACATAACTAAATTAATGATTTCTGAAACGATTAAACATTTGCAGTCAATGGAAGCAAAGATGGCCGATATAACGAAATTTACTTTGTCGATTTTTCACTGAAGCTATTTCTTCACATAAATTTTGTTGGGTTGATTTAGCGAATGTTTCGGCGGTTGAACTGTAACCATGGTGTACCAAATACGAAGAAACCATTCTTGAAATAAAAATTTACCAAATCAAATGACAAATCGATCGATATCTATACTAAGGTATCTTTATATTTTAAATCCCCGACGAAAAACATTCTTTGGGATTTTTTTCTCATCAGATGTACAAACAATTAGACTAAAACTCCACTGACTGGACGAGTTTGATAAAGTGACGATAGTTTATGTAGAGCTTCTTTCATTATAGCAAACAAAATGGATGGACCGGGACGGAAATTCTACGAGAGAGTGATTTCTACCTCGCTCTTTACCATTATCATTACCATTACATCGAAGACTGCTTAGGAGTCACCGAATTATTGGCTGTGATGACTGAGTTTATTGGGATCAAATGTCGGTCTATTCCAAAAATGTCAAAATGACGTAGTATAAAGTATTTGACGTTTAAAATGTCATTTTGACATTTGGAACATCCCAAGCCGTCACGAATAAGTAAACAAATTTCCTTAAGGATAGTATAGGAATCTTGTGGGAATGTCTTATGCTATGTAAAATTTGTATGACTAAAGAAAAAGCGTTCACATATTCCGTCGTCCGGGAACCGACGCAATTATTCCTATGGGATTACTATTTGAAATATTCCTGGTATGCAAGCAAGGTTTCACTCTTTCGTCTCTAAATTTCCATTTGGCTTTCCCTTCCCACTTGAATTAGGGTGACATTGCTTTTTCCGGATAATGAAAGTTTACTTTAATCTCTCAATACTCATTAGTTTATTCATTTTTTTTCACTATTTTTCGTTGTGAAAGAATTTCGAATGAAAATAGAATCAGCTAGTTTACAGGGACTTTCGTCGCCCACTAGGAATCGATTAGAAATCGTGTGGAGCTAGTCCTTTTTCGTGGAAGTAAGTTCTTTTTTCTAATTCTGGAACGGCTGAGATAATTTTCCCCGGTACTCCCCTTAACCCGTACTACACTTTCCCCGTATTCCCTTTCCTCCGTACTCTCATAACTATATTCAACAAATCCAAAAGCTTTGCTTTCGTCACTAGACCTCTAAGTTCAGCCGAAAATAAGTAATATTTACCCTCTAGTTCGCCCCTTACGCATATCCGATATTTTGTTGAATTCACGGATACACAACGGGGATTGGGCAATTAGATAGGGTAGCGCTTGATTGCATATGAGCGGAGTGTGATAGTCCGGGTCATGTGCCAGGCGTGCAACTGTCTAACTATCAAGTACTCTTTTTACGTCCACGTCGTAGTCCCCGGGACCTCAATTCTCTAGGTTTGTGCTAAACTTAAGAGTGCAACCTAGTGATTTCCCTACGGATCATCGAGGAAACGGACGTAGGTTGGGCGTTTGGTTCAACAATACAGCCTCGGATCGGACAGGATAAACGGCAACGACTCAAGCAACGGAAAAAGGACAACGATTTAAAACTAGGAACATGGAATGTAAGATCTTTGTTGCGGCCAGGAGGATTGAGATCTCTCACAAGTGCGCTAAGAGCGGCAAAAATTTATATTACAGCAGTGCAACAAACGAGATGGCCTGGAAAGGACACCATGACCAATAGCGACTATAAGTTCTACTACAGCGGGAAGAGTAACGACAGTCCCAGAGAGTATGGAACAGGTTTCATAGTTTTCGGCAGAGCTAGAAACGCGGTGATTGGTTTCAATCCTGTTAACGGATAAGAGGAAAAGGACAATGAAGCGAAGGAGCTATTTTAAGAAAAACTGGTAGAGATATACCGGACCTATTCATATGGACAGTCTAATATGTTCGTCACTTTCACCGAAACGTGACATTAAGATTCTGCTTGGAGATCGCCGAATACACAACATACCAAACCCAAAAGCTTTCCCTTTGACACCAAACATCTACCTTCAACTAAGAAAAACAAATTCCCAAACAAAATTAATCTTTGAAATTTCCAGGCCTAAACCTAAGCAATTATATCTTCCTTGAAATTATTTGAATTTAAGTTTTGGCACTTCTTTTTAGGGATATACAAAAAGGCGATACGAAAATGGACGTTCTTATAGTCTTCGATGGTTTTTGGTTATAAAAGACTACGGTGAATAGCACTTTAATTTAGTTCATCGGAGCTATTGAAGTGGGTCGGACGTTACGTTGCTCAAATCGGTAATTTGTAATGGACAAAGTGACAAATAGACAAACAGACAAACTTTTGCCTGTTATAATTAGTAATATGCCTAAGCTTGGGCTGGAAGAACTTATATGATTCTCTTAATCATTCAATATTAGTGTGAAAGTGACAAACATGGTAGCTTGTCCAGTTTCATATATGAATAGAACCTGTATAGGCTGAACATCTGATAGTTGAGCTATGAAGTTAACGCATCAGTTCAACTATCGAGTTATACTTATTAGTTGTGCTGAGCGTCAACATACAAGTACGAAAATATCCAAAAGTATTTCAAATATCATCAGCTGATTATCAACTATATTCTGAAAAAATGTACGAAGATTACGAAGGTATGAGTTTGATGGGATCAAAAGTCCATCTATTTCAACTGTCAAAAATGACGTTTCAAACGTCATATCTATTAACAAACGAGCAACTTGGAAAAAGGTGTTTCCGTCATTCAGTTTAATATATCTTCTTCAAAAAAGATGAAAAGATAAGAATTTATTGATTGTATCTAAATATTTGACTTGATTTTTGATCCCATTAGCCTCATGTCATAAACGCTTAGGCGTTTGCACTTTATCCTTTGGAATATTTGGAATAAAAAATTAGTGGGTTGATTAATATACTTGTGTAATGTAGCAGTCCAGTCACCCTGATCTTGTGGCAATGGAAAATCTAAAATGGAAGCTCTAGTCGATGCTCTCAAATCATTCATCATGTCCTCAATATCAAACTTAAATGGTTCTTGTCCAAAATTTGCATCAACTACTTCGCCAGGTGTTTGTAAGCCAACAGTTGGATATAGTTGAGCCTGAAAATGAATTAAAAAATATCTTGTTTTGTTCTGCTTGTCACATTTAGCTTACTGGTAGATCCTTGAACGCTATACCGAGATGGTGACCATTTTTTGTGTAAAAGCATGTGTTATCAACCAAATTAACGCCACAACCTATGATATCACCGGTGGTAAATGTGGGTCCGTATGGTTGCCCATTGCCCGACGAACTAAATGAATGTCCATCGTCTCCGTGGTAACCATATGACTGTTTGTCCCAGCCTAATACATACGACAGAAAAAAAAAATTTTTGCTTTTCTTTCGAATACCAATTTCTTAAAAATTTACCTGGTAAACGATTCATTTTAAAGGAGCTGGACGTTAATCCGATGCCCATGTAGCCATCTCGACCTTTTGAAATTATTTTAACTTCAAAGTAATATAATCCACAAGCTGCAGGTATTGGATGGCTTGTTCTAACAGATGCTGCATCGTTATGTGATTTTCCACTGCCTTTTAAAATTAAAATCGTACAATCAATTTAATGAAAAAAGGGTTTTCCTTTCTTTTTTTTAACAGAAAATAATTAATTATTGCACATGGTGTATAGGTTTTGTCGTTTGTTGTGTAGTGGTTTGCATTCGCCTTTGGAATTAAGTGAAGATGAGATGTTTTTTTCCCGCGCCATCAAATAGTTTTTTTTGTTTTTCAGATACTATTCATTAGCATAAGTGCGGACAAAATTAGACCCGTACGGAGTATAGGAGACTTATGCGCTTGACATCATTATGTTCGTTTTGAGGAATGATTTATTAGAAATTGATATAGGAAATCTTTCAAAAAATTCGTGTCAATGAAATTAACGTTCCTAGCCACATCCAGGATTCATCATTTGGGTAGTTGTGAACTTGATGCCGCAACAAATCGTACATATAAGAATGATACATACGACTTCACCCATATTCGATAGATTCTGTGCACAAATATCTGAGTCTAACTATAGGCGGAGATATAATCAGCACACCAGAAGAAATCCTAATGGTAAAATGCTAGCTACCGTTAGGCGTGATTGAAATCACGTTAACCATGTGGTCCAGCAATGCCTGCCGGTAAACAAAATGATGGGGCGAATCGACATTCTAAGCCCTACTAGTTTCCGTACCTAGTTCATCATAGATGGCACTAGGTTTGTATGCAAACTTCGGTAACGAAAGGATCTCATTACCCAAGGTAATGCCAAAGGCCCTACCGAAGTACGTCTCAGACCATTCAAATCTAGAAAAGCTTATTCCAGTTATTACAGTTATAAAAGAACAGAAAACGTTGTATTTTTTGCTTATTTGTATATTTAGGTACGTTCGAATCACTTTGCCACATCTATTCTGTTTGTCACATCCATTCTGATACGTAAAGGAATTGAGAGAAGCATTTTCACTATAGACACTATTAGTGTTGGAGCTCACGGTAGGGCTAATGACTACTTAACCGGATCAGTTATGAGAGTGAGTCCCAACCAATCAAACTGACTTTTTGCAGGGGCTATCAAACTTTTGTATGTAAATCTTCACATTGCCTTCAAATGACCAATTCATTTCCTTGGTTTTTTGCATTTAAATAGTTTTACCCCTCGAGTCATTGTACGTGAAATCATATTTTTGAATAACGTCCAAAAGTCTGGGCTGTAAAAATATTTAGTTGAGCAAAAGCAATAAACTTTTGTGCTCAAAAATATTTTATGTGTTCTGTGTGTCGAATATTCGGTTGAGTGTGTGTTGCTAGTCGGGGTCACCAATTTGTTGTGACTAGTGTTGAAAAATTATTTTGGTGAGCAAAAGCAATGCATTTTTGAGCTCAAAAATATTTTTTGTCGTTCAGTACTCTGAACGTCGGCGTCAAGAATTGCAGTATGTAGAATTGTAGATTGAACAAATCAAACAAAAATTAAGAAAATAAATGGCTATTCATACCCGGTACTAGATTCAATACAAATTGATTTTGTTGTGAACTATGATTAATCGCCACAATCTTTAATATCTTATGCAAACCAAGGCGCTACTAGTTATCTAACTTAACCAAATACACTATAAGTTCTACCCAAGTAAGGCTGCAAAAAAGAATTGTTTCAAAATTGAGAGCAATTGAAAATGCTTTAAACTTTGTCCTTGATTCTTGAGAGGTAATATTTGAGAAACATCATTTTGAGAAGATAAATATAAATCAATAGAAACGGTCGACCAAGACGCAATAACAAATAGTTGAAAATAAAAGATATGTGAATGAACTTAGACGTGTACATATTCATAAACATGAGCTATATTGACATGTGCACCACAATATTTTACACTCAATCACTCGTCGTCATCGATAGTACATGGAGGCAGTTATCTCTACGTGGAAAAGAAAGTAAAGCTTTTAATCGTTTGTATCGATACAGATGTGACGATACGAAGTTAAACAATTGAGACTCTTGCCAAAGTATAATTCACAAACGTCTATAACAATATTCACAATAGTTACCTAAGCCTACAGGCAGGAGTCGTAATTGGGGTAATCCTTATGAGGACATAAGGATATTTTTTGCTATAAAACTAAGAGAAAAACTAAAATTATGATGCGATTTTAAAACGAAAAATAAAAAAAGAGTTTTATTTATTGAAGGAATGTTATTTTACATTTACTCTTCATTCTATGCATTTCATTATTGTCTATTGATTCTTTTAGTGCATCAAGATACGACAGATAACGAGAATAGGAGTTTGGGGCGTGGTTTAGTAATTCTTTTGTTATCGGAAACTTGTTGAAAGAACCATATAACGAAGTTGCATCTATCACAATTCTCAACGCTTCAATAGCTTTGTCGCGAAGTGATTCGCAATCTTCCAGGACGAGTTTATTCAAGTTCAATCCTCTCTCAGGACCTGCATCCTGCATTTCTATGTGAGATACATAATCAATATTCTATTTTTACTTCGCCAGCATAGGTTTCGAATGATTCAGTCGTCAAAAATGAAGTTATCTTCAAATTCAATTTTTCGAAAAGAAATTTTGCTTTGCAGTCAGTTCAGTATACAAAGCTAGGACAATGAGGACAAACCTGAAGGAAATAAGGACAAGCACAACACCTGCATAACGCTACTAGTATAATGACAATTCACAATAGACAGTCTTTTTTTGACGACTACTTCAGCTTCCCTGGGGATTGGGTAGTTAGATAGGGTAGCGCTTGATAGCATATGAGCGGAGTGTGGTAGTCCGGGTCATATGCCAGGCGTGCAACTGTCTAACTATCAAGTGCTCCTTTTACGTCCACGTCGTAGTCCCTGGGACCTCAATTCTCTTCGGAGTTTTGTGCTAAACTTAAGAGTGCTAACTGACAACTTGCCTACGGGTTGTCGGGGAAACGGATCAGTGGGTTGAGCGAAGTGTTAACGCCTCTTCCTCGTAAAAAAATCACAGTTCAAGAAACTCTACAATGAGCCTCGGATAAACGGACGGATTCAACAACGACGACCACGTTGGGGAAGTCTGGCCCAGGATCGCTCCAGATGGAGAAACGTTGTAGAGTCAGCCAAAACCCGCTTGGGTTAGAAAGGCTGATAAGTAAGTAAGTATAAGTAGTTCAGCCCGATAGCTCTAGTACTTTAATTTAGGAACAATTATTTCTGATAATTCTAAAACAAAATTTGACCGCTTTAAAAAAGGAAATGACCGCTTTAAAAAAAGAAATTACCGCGGAAAGAATAAAAAATGATCGCGGAAAAATAAAGTTTGATCAAATTTTATTTTTTCCGCGGTAACTTCTATTTTTCCTTTTACAAAATATTATTTTTCAGCGATCATTTCTACTTTCCCTGCGATCAGTTTAAATACATGCCCTTTAATTTGTCAAACAAATTCTAGATAATTCATCAAAGCTGTACCATGCCTCCAGATGACGAACATGCTCAGTGGCAGACTATTCCGCGTACTTCTGAACGACCAGTGTAGTACGAGGTTCAGAAAAATTAACAATGGCCTTGCTCACGGTGCGGTTTTATCTTGCTTATTGTTCAATTTATATATTCATGACGTACCACCCTTCAAGGCAAGAAAGTTTTCATTTGCTGATGACATAGCCTATGCCTTACGACGCAACCGGTTGTTTGAATTCAACAAATCACTCACGAGTGACATGGTGAAATTCGTACTTTACTTAAAGAGTTGAGACTCATCATAAATGTCACGAAAACAGTTGCATCATGTTTTCACCTATGTAATCGATTTGCTAGAGCGCAACTTCAAATAATATTCAATGGAGTGCACTTACGACATGGATTCGAACCAGTGTACCTGGGTGTTAAGCTTAATCAATCACTCACGTTCCGAAGTCACACAATGAAATTGAAAGCGAAGCTCAGTACCCAAGCTGGCAGGTGCATTTTGGGGAGCTAATGCTTTTTGTTTGAGAACAAAGTGTCTCGCACTTCGTCATGGTTAAACAGTGCGAATTAAAACTGTACCAGAATACGAACGATAGTCCACAAGCGATCTGACCTTGCCGTTCGGCTTGAATCCAGAAAACCGCCAATATTTACGCCAAGAGATCTACATCTCAATGGATTTGACCGAATGGTGGTTTGGAAATTGCGATGGTCAAAGCAACTCGAACGTATCTAAATAGGTATACAAATATTCAAACAATCCAACGTTTTCTGTTCTTTTATAACTAAGAATTTCAAAGATCCATAGAAATTACCCAAGGTAATGTCAAACGCCCTACCGAAGTACGTCTCAGAACATTCAAATCTAGAAAAGCTTATATCCAAAGACTGAGCCATTTTCCCTTAAAACCCTGAAACACGTGTTCTCTAAAATTTTATTCTCTACAATTTTGCCTTTGGAAGCAACTTTCCTACTCTCATAGTTCTGGATATTTCGGTCATCTTGCCCAATTATGGAAGTGGCCATATACCAGAATTGGGCCATATTTCCCCAGAACCCTAAAACATGTGTGCGCTTAAATTTAATTGTGTACAACTTTGCCTTTGACAGTAAATCTCCATATTGCATAGTTAAGGAAATATATACGAAAACCTGTTTTCGTAAATGGCCAAGACACTCAATTGGTCCCATTGGTCCCAGTGCCAAGACGCCTGACCCGATTCCAACAAAAATTTTTTCCTAGTTTTGTGACATCAAATGCTTTCATTTGACACCAGAATGAGCAATTTCCGTGCTATATTTGCTGAGATATTTGCGAAAAAGTTTCATCGACCCTCGAAAATGTCATGTCCGACCTCTACTTTTTCGACCATATCTCCGGAACTACTTGACCGATTTCGAACTTGGATCATGAGAGGCATGTACCTTTCAGGGGAAAAAAGTGTGATCGATTGAGCGGGTTGAAAAAAAGTGGAGACGGACAGGCGGACATTTTTTTATTAAAAATTGGTAATAAAATATTTTGTGTTGTGACGAATTCGTGAGATTTACCTTAGTGTAAATCATGCATTACTTACACTAAGCGACATTCATTCTTTTGGTTCAAAGGTTCAAAGATTCATAAACTACGAAATATTAATATTCGTAACAAGATTGTGAAAGTAAATATGCAGAAAAAGAAAGATAATAAAAAAGGACATTTCGTTGTTGTGATACATTGCAGTGTTGAATCAGCAATTTATTTTATTATATTATGTCGATATGTTGAGCGTCGAGCCAAAATCGACTTAAGGTTTATTGACTTATTTATTTTATACATGCGACGACGACGGCGACGACCTTCCTTCTCTACAAAGAACGACAAATAAATTATGAATCCTTTGTCTTCTTCACGTTGTTTTCCACATGTATAAGACGAGAGCGACATTTTTTTTTTCGAATAACAAAACGAAAAACATCTCGAATTATCATGAACATCCTTGGGAAAATATGGAAAATACACAAAACTATTGCGCTCAACAGGTTCTAAGCAGTTTTTAATTGTTTTTAATATTTACATATTTACAACAGGGGTGTTGCTTTGCAGCTGAACTGAATATTCGGATGAAATGCAAAAAATTATAAATGGAAAAAAGAATTTGTACTAAACATAAACAACATCGCAAGCTATTTATTTACATTGAATCATTTGATTTCGTTGCGAAGTGATTTTTTCCAGTTAAAGTAAATTTTTCAGCTGTGTTACAAAATGACAGACAATCAGCTGATATGGCTACCTTCTCTAATTTACGCATTTCTTTTTACGATTCAATTGTATGAATCCGTCGACCATTCAATAAATCGCAAAAGTCAATTTACTAGCAAAATACATAAATGAAAATCGAAATTCAAATGGTCCTAACGATTGCACCAGGGAAATAATTCATAAAATACAATAATAAATAAATACCTTTGTAGTGAACACGTAAATTATTTTGGGTCAATCCAATAGATGTGCACTTATCTTTAGAACTCCACGAGCGAGGCAAAGGCGTTTCATTTTCATTTACATTTGG
Organism: Pseudolycoriella hygida; assembly: GCA_029228625.1. NCBI lineage: Eukaryota > Metazoa > Arthropoda > Insecta > Diptera > Sciaridae > Pseudolycoriella > Pseudolycoriella hygida. Next base: position 35,353,991 of record CM055405.1, on the reverse strand, counting down.
ATATAAGGACTTAATGCGATTCACTGCCTTTGACGCGTGATGATAATTCGAATCCATTCTCTTGTTTAAAACGAACTTTATTTTAAAAAATTACTGTGCACTTCGTCAGCCATTAACTTTTTTTGTGTGTGTTTTCGATTTGTGTTATAGAAGAGTGCTTTGTTAAAAAGTGAATGAGTTTCATTCCAGTTTCAGGGTTGTGTCAATGTTGTGTCAGTTCTTACAGTCTTTGTTTCCAATGGCGCTAATTATTCAAAAATTCTATGTATTTGTTTATTCGAATTTTTATTCAATTAAGTTTACAATTTATAAATTAAAAACTTCATTCATTTGCTCTTTCGTTACAACAAATTTACCCAAATTTGAGGGGGAAACGACTCACGACAATGATGTGAGGCGACTTTTAATTTGAACCAGCTCGAATGATCTATAGAGTTTTTTGGTATCAAAAATCGGTCTATGCTAACTGTCAAACTGACGTTTCAAACGTCAAATACATAAGGTGAATTGCATTATGGGAAAAAGTTTTTATTTTTTTAATGAGGGTTATGACGTGTGTCATAGCTGCTCTTTTTTACAATGTCAGTTAGCGGATGGTAGACAATAAAATTGAATACGAAATTCGACTCGAACCGAGCGCGAATCAATTTGTCAAGTCGGGTTTTTAGACCCGTACGAAGAACGTAGTGCTTCGAGAAGGGGTCTATTGCGTTTACCACGATGTTTGTAATCAGTCGAATTTCGTCCCGGGAGTAGGGGGGGGGGGGCATCGATCATGGTCCTTAGATGACGAAACAACAATAAAAACATATGAAGGGACCCGTACGTATCAGAATAGATGCGGCAAACAGAGTTGATGTTCGACTGTATTTAAGTAAATATTGCCTTACGTCCACATTAAATTGTATTTGAAATTGCCGATAGGTGTAAAACGGTGTAAAAATATTTTCCGAAAGCACAAAATTGATCCCCAAAAATGTTCTCCTCAATTTTCACTACAACCCAGCAAAAAACCATCTTTTGGGCTAGGGCCGACCTTAGTACTTAACTAGGGCCCTAAGCAGAGGCCTCGGACACATACTTCCACAGACAAAAATGTTTCCCTCAATTTGCTCTGCAACCTAACAAATTTCTGGCGGGCGTTCCCCAAGGCACTGTCCTAAGCCCGACAATATATAACATTTTTACTTCAGACCTGAAAATAACCGATAGCGAGAAAGCATTCTTCGCGGACGACACTTTCTTACATGTGTCAAGTAAATCGCCTCGGAAGATAGTCAAAAAGCTGGATCGTGCCAGTGAACAACTGTCTGACTTTGCCACTAAGTGGAAAATTAAGCTTAACGATGAATGAATGTTACTTTTATTGTCTACTATCTTCTAGCTGACATGGTAAAAAAAGAGTAATTATGACGGAAGTCATAATCCTCGTTAAAAAAACCAAAAACGTTACAATAACTACTTACACAGTAAAATTACAATAACATGAATTCGAAAAGTAATTAAAAAATAAAACAAACAGAACTATATAACGAAAACATTGAAATTAAAATTAAGAACATTAAAAAATGCATAAAGTATAAAAATCACAATGCTGTCGTCAAACTGGCTGAACAAAAAATAAATAAAATATAGCAAATATCACACAAAATTTCGCCGTTAGGCTGTCGTCAAAATGGCTAAACCAAAAGGATGGAGTCGTCAAAAACCAAAATGAGGAAATTTAGATATCACATCATGTTGCCAATTAATGGGTCGTTCAATTAGATGTGTAATCACGAAATAAAATTGAAGTTTCTGTGAAAAAAAAAAATCCTTAGGCTTTTAGACATATCAATCAATAAATTAAAAAATTAATCACCGGGCGCGGAGCTTTCTGGCTTCTTTTATTTAGTGGAAAGAAAGCACCTAAACAAAGACACTAGCAAACACCAAATGTTCCAAATACTGAGTCGTCAAGTTCCAAGATACTTCGGCGGAAGTTTATCGAAGTTAACGACGGATCTACATGGACTGCAGCAAGATTAAACAACATACATGCAAAATTAAACGATGAAAAAGTGGAGTATTCGTGCTTGGACCGACCAATGCGAATTATTGAAGGATTTCTAAGATTCCTGACGCCGTCGTACAGTTGAATTCTTTTTCGCAGAAACTGTGAGTTAATCTTCCCAGTAAGGACGTCGTGTATGAAAAAGGTTGCAGCATTGGTGCGGCGCCTTAGAAGTGACTTCATGTTTAGTTCATTACATCTATCCACGTAAGGACGTAGACGATATTTGTCCTTCGTTTTGTCAACATATCTGTCTGTGTTTGCGTAAAACACAAATTGTCTTTGAACACTTTCTAGTGATTGAATGTGAACGTTATGGTGCGGTGCCCAAACTGAACTCGAGAATTCAAGGTGTGATCTAACTATGGCTGAGCACAGCATCTTCGCCGTGTTCTGGTCGAATCGTCCGTAGCATTGTCGTTTAACAAATGATAGTATAGAAGAACCCTTTTTCGATGCTAGCTCGAGGTGGTCGTTGAAAGAAAATCTGTGGTCGTATGTAACTCCTATGTCTTTTATGCTACTAACACGTTTAATTAGTTTGTCTTTGATGAAATATTCTGCAAATATTGGGCACTGTTTTCTTGAAACTGACATAATTTTACACTTGTCGTCGTTTAACTCGAACCCATTTTTGTTGCACCATTCAACAAAATTATTTATTGATGACTGCAATATGTGAGTGTCATTAGGTGAGGATATACGGTTATGTACTATTTTCTTGTCATCAGCTAGATTTATGTCTTTAGTTATATCAGAACTGCCATCCGAGTCGTCAAAGTAAACCAGAAAATACAGTGGTCCTAAAACCGATCCTTGACCAACTCCGGAGGTAACGTCAATCATATCGGATTTACTGGATGACTCTTACGATAGCAAGACCAACGCAGCCTTCTTCTCTAGAAGAACCTCTCCGAGATGGCTACCTGTTAATGGAGTCACTATCCGTAACTCAACAATCGAATGGAAGAATTCTATTAAATATCTGGGAGTCACCCTGGATAAAACTCTAACTTTCAGAGAACATGTTGATCTCGCTGTAGAAAAATCATTGAAATGCTTCGGCATGTTATATCCCATACTCAACAGCAAATCGAAGTTGAACGTGAAGAATAAGGTTGTCATATATAGAGCAACTGTACAGAGTATACTGCTAAATGCATGTCCAGTTTGGGGAAATTGTGCTGAGCACCACAAGAGCAAACTCCAAACCGTTCAAAACAAATGCTTGAGAACAATATTCAACCTCCCAAAAAGAGGTATAGAACGTCTGACCAGGCTCGCTTCTGTTCCCTACATTTCCGATCAGATCACCAAGATCATCTGGAATTTTAGAACGAAATTGTCTAATTCTGAAAATATTCTGATTAGAAACTTGCACTGAACAACACCCAACTCGACTGTGATAATTTTAATTTAATTTAAAAAATTAGGGCTCATTTGAAGTTTTTTTAAATTTTTCTTCTGTCATGACCGGATCACTTAGACACGACGCGCGAATTATTCAACCGATTCACAGTATGAAAAGGAACTTGCTGACCACTGAAACTACAATATCTATCACTGTAAAACTTTGTAAAAATAATATTATCAATAAACGTTTATTATTATTATAACAAAAAAAAATTTTTTTTGGCTAGGGCCGACCTTAGGATCGACATGAGGCCCACTTGAGTCCTAAGCACAGACAAAAGTTTCTTTTATAAATTGTCGGTCATGCCTAGATCTTTCAAACAAAAAAAAAGTTTTGAAAATCGGAAAAAATTTACTCGAGTTATGTACAAAAAACACATATAGTGTTGTGGTTATTGTGTGTAGGCTCCGAAAATCTCCGGACAAATTGGAGTCTTGCGTAAATTACGACAATTTTTGCAAATTAAAATACTCGAGTTTCTTTACTTCTCACTAATTCATTCTCGACTATCTTATTGTATAGGTACATGGGGGTGTGGGCGCGGGCGCTTGATTAGGAATCTTCACAGAAAACAACCTTAAAGGTAATTCATAGATTACGCTACACTAGACTCCTTTTTTTGGATCACTACCCGGATCTATTACCAGTAAGCAAGATGCATAAAAATGCAGTCTGTAAGTTTGTGTTTGCATCGGCAAGAGGTCTATGTCACATCGTCTAGGATCAGTGCTATTGAACCAAGATTGTTCAACTCGTTGCCGCGGGACATTCGGAGGTTGCGAACGCACACCCAATATTGTCGTTTATTGAAATTACATTTGTTGGGGAATTGGTATAACGTTACACGTTGTTGAAAGTGACTAGCTCAAAAACTAGACTATAGGCTTTAGGTCACATCAAGTCTGACACAAATTCTACCGCAATTTAGATATATACACGCTGTCATAAATTCAAGCTTAGTGAATAGAATGGCTGTTCTCACTATCTCACTATGGATGTCGTGTGAGATAATGGAATTAGATACTATTGTTCTATGCAAGACTTGGGAGAGTGGCCGTTGTAATGGCACCTTACCAGACCTTCAAGTAGTTTATTTGCCTACAAGGGAGATCTTAGACAGTGGTCTTATCTTCCTCATCGCCGAAACTTGATTTACTTCACCATACTATTATTAAGCCTACGAAACGAATGTGCCTTCATAAGTCCACCCAGAGCGTGGATTACACTCATTCACCGTTCCCCTTTTGTTTTAAGTGCATGTACTTGGCAGATACGAATCACATCCAATGAGTAAATAACTGAAAAAATAACAGCACAAATATCGAGATTGTGCAAGCCAAACAATTACTCAAAGGATACCGAATGACTCAAGTGGTTGGTATAAATGTAGTTGATTAGGGTAGTGGTTAGCATAAATGACTCGCTGGTAAGCGGACCGATACAAGGCATTTCGTTATTATACTGCAATATTTTGAACCACATTTGGTAGCTAGTCCGATCAATTTGTCGAGCGACGGTGATTGTTGTTAGTTTGTAAGATTTCTACATGTCGAGCGGCGGCCCAGCGCTGTTCTAGCACGAATACGAAGCCCATGGTAAAGTATGAGTGTTAGGACTAGTGAGCGTTAAAAAGTGAACCAAGTGGCAACTTCCACAGAAAGTGTTCACACGTTCAAGCTCTCTGTGAAGTTCACAGGGGCCAGTTCGAATGTTGCAAGTTAAAGTTCAAGTTCAACACGCATTATTTCTATTAATTCTAAAAATGTCTGAATTCCAGTAGTACGACACATTAGATTGAGGTTCACCAAGATGCAATTAGGTCCTTCGTAACTTCATTGTAATGAGGTGCACCAAAGTGCTGTGAGGTGCACCAAGGTGCTGTGAAGTGCATGAAGGTGCTGTGAGCTGCACCAAGGTGCCGCGATGTGTACCAAGGTACTTTAAGTTGCTGTGAGGTGCAATAAGGTGCTGTGAGGTGCATTAAGATGCTGTGAAGTGCACAAAGGTGCTGTGAAGTGCACTAAGGAACTGTGAAGTGCACCAAGGTGCTGTGAAGTGCATAAAGGTACTCTGATGTGCACCAAGGTGCTGTAAGTTGCTGTAAGTGGGCAACAAGGTTGCTGTGAGGTGCACCAAAGTGTTCCAAGGTGCTGTGAAGTGCACCAAGGTGCTGTGAAGTGCAGCAAGATGCTGTGAAGTGCATCAAGGTGCTGTGAAGTGCATCAAGGTGCTGTGAGCTGCACCAAGGTGCTGTAAGTTGCTGTGAGGTGCACCAAGGTGCTGTGAGGTGCAGCAAGGTGCACTCATGGACACACTTTTTTTTCTAATTAGTCGTATACAATTCTTAGAGTTTCAAAAGCGGTCTTCCAAACCTTTGTAAAAACGGTTAGGGTTCAGAGTTTTCAAAAATAAAAACAGTTCGTTTTTGGGTTCAGATCTTTCTGTCAAATCATCTGCGGTTCGGGGATTCGCTTCTGTTCAGAAGCGCAGTAATCAGAGAAATGATAACGGAACGGAAATGATGACGGAAGCCCTTTTCTGAATTCCTTCACGAAGCTCATATCCGAAAAATTACAAGTGTTGCTGCTATTATAACGATTCAGATTTTGGATTTCTTCGAATAGCGAGAAAATATCTACGATGCGTCGGTTACCGTTAATATGCGATTTGTCAGAGCATGCACTTTCACAATAATTTTCAATGTTGTCTACTACAGATTCACTGTTCGTCATTCTATAACGTTGCCGAAGAAATTTATTTAGATGTTTATCGAGTAAAATAAATATACCGAATTACCGGTCGTCAGTTTCACATTCGAAATGTATGTCACAAACTTCTTCGAAATCACTGATCAATAGTTCAGAACTAGAGCATTCTAACTCCTCACGGTAACCATCCCAATCGTTAACATAAATTTCTTCGACGACAATGTTTTCATCAGTTATTTCTAGCTGATGACAGAGCTCTTCCTCTGCCGAAATTGTTACTGCTGAAGATATATCGCAACAATTTGCTACTTTTTCGTCACATATATCAAAGTTCTGCTTCAAAAAATTGTCCTCTACAACATTCGTCTCTGGAAAAGCTGTGGACGACTTTCACTTCTTTGCCTGTATAAGAAACCAAACACGTAAAAAATTCTCAGGATCGAATAGCGTTTTCGTCGCTCTTTTATACCGTTTTGAAATTGCAATCTTATAATTTTTATGTTTTTTTATCCCAAACCCTTTCTGTTTATGACCCATCACAAAACCGTTAGATATTTCCAACTCAGCGAAGAAATCAATTAAGTTCAAGAATTCAAGAAGAATAATTTCACACGAACTCGACGTTGAAAATAAAAATAATGCTATTCCGCGGCTGACAATTGGTTATATCATAATTTAACTTACAGTGCAGTTTAATGCAATTTTGATTATCAAATATTTGGAAATTTCAAATTCTGTTATCATGTTACACCTTTCTCACCTATTTTATTATTTGCATTGCTATGTTTTTCAGATGGCGCTGCGTAAAGTAGAATCAACTCTTAAAGTGAAGCTTCTAGAATTAACTTTTTTTTGTTTGGTGATTTTTAAGCAATTTCGTGTACGTAACACTGGAAAAAGCCAAAAGACCACCTCATCTCTTTCTCTACTTTTGAAAAACTAAAGGACTACTCATTCACCGCATCTATATATTTATTTCAGTGAGTTTTTTTTCAAGAAAAAAGTAATAATCTGCACCAGATGGACTTGCAAACCTTAACATCGTCGGTGACAGACCTTACAAACAATTTGCTTACCTTATCAGCGGAAAAATGCCCGGACGAATTTCTAACAGCCTTGAATAATCTGATGGACATAACAAAAAAATTATTGATTCGATTTGAGTCGAGTAGTTCTGCGATCGATCAAAACTCCTCCGGGAGCCTTTCGTCTGACATCAAGTTGTATATAAGCGAAAGCTCAATCATGGAAGTTGATGATTCGGATAGTGAGCCGAGCTCAAATATTTCGACAAAATCAAGTCCATTGAACAAAGGAACTATTGAATTTCGAGAGCCCTGCGTCGAACTGAATCGATTGACACAAGAAGAACTAATTGCATTTTTCGAAAAGAACCCTTGTCGGGTTTTGCTACGACAAGTTGATGTGACTGGGATGACTTCAAATAGCGTTCCGAAGCAAGAGAAAATCGAAAAAAAGGAAAAGTCAGCAATGCTAAAGGTAAGTGAAAAATTTAGAAAATTTGAATCAAAATTCTAGGGCACTTGGACAGTAAAATCAATTCATCTGCAGTTTCAATGTTATATTATGGCCCCACGGTAGTACAGGGGCCGGGTGGCAAGTCTAACACGATAAAAATTTACAAGAAATTTTTTTCGGAGACTAAGGAGCATATATATAGGAACTTTTTGACTCCCCCCCCCCTTGCGACGTACCACTCGGAAAAATTAACAAAAGTGTCCGGAAATATTTTTAAATAATTTAAGAAAAAATAGAAAAGTTATGCACCTGCTACTCACTCTACACCCGCCAAAATTTTGACTGAGGCCGTTTGTAGCCATAATGAGTGGATCAATATTAGAGATGCTTTTCCACAACAAATTGGAATTATAAGACTTTCTCAATTCACAAAATGTCTGACTTTCTCAATTGACGCTTTTAGTGCGGTTTGAATTTGAATTTTTCATGCGATATATGCATAAATTACGTACGTTTCCACGCGATCAGAGCGTAAAATACGTAAACAAACAATAGGTTTTTATACTGCCACCTAACGTCAAGTAGTTAAACTTTATGAAAAATTTCAAATTTTGCGAAGGCTAAAAGCGTTAATTCACAAATGTTTTTAAATTAGTTAAAATGGTGACTCAGCCAGTTTTCAATTTTTTTGCAGGCGGCTGCATGGATTGGTGTTTTGACAATTTTATAAAAAAAACTGTGCATTTTAGGGACATACCGTAGAACAATTTTTTGTTCAGAATAATCATCTGCGTCGATTAAAAATAACTTGCCTCAATAGCCCAACTGAATTTTGAAGCCTTTCTTTCTTTCTTTTCGTATCTCAAGAACTATGGCAGTTAGAAATTGGCTTCCAAAGACGAAATTGTAAAGAATCAAATTTCAGTGAACACGTGTCTCAGGGTTTTTGGGAAATTTGGCCGAATCCTGGGATATGGCCGCTACTAGAATTAGGCAGGATGAGAGTTAGAGAGCTTCCAGTGAGAGGTTCCAAAGGTGAAGTTGTACAGAATTAAATTTTAGTGAACAAGTGTCTCGGAGTTTTGGGGAAGTACGGCCCAATCCTTGGGATATGGCACTTCCAGAATTCGTAGGGATGACCCATTTCTCTAGAACTATGAGCAATAGAAAGTTCCTTCCAGAGGCAAAGTTAAAGAGAATAAAATTTCGGAGAACACATGTTTCAGGGTTTTGGGGAAATACAACCCAATCCTTGGGATATGGCCACTTCTAGAATTCGGAGGGATTACCTACTTTTCAACTACCATCAGGTTTTTTTTATATTCTTCGGTCATTCTCGACATGAGGTAGGTATTCAAACTGAGCAAAATTTTTATGGGTTTTTGACGAGAGATAAACTTACGAAAGTACTGATATCCGCACAAAAACTCCTTACAGCGGACGTGTGACACAAGTCTTTCTGACTACTTACAAAAGATCTGAAATCAGGTAAGGGTGACGCATTAAGACCGAGTCAGATGAATTTCTCATCATTTACAAAGAAATATTTGTTGCTGAAAATGTGAAAATTGAAAAAGCGTTTTATATATTTGATCTAGTACATCTAGTCTTTGGTAGATCTAGTGCATCAGCTACTATTTTCAAATTCGCCTGTTTGTTTAACAAATGTTTCTCTGGCAAAAGGTTGTGTAAACTCTGACAAATGTTCTTGCCGTAAAAAAGCTTATTACTTCTTCAACGGGTTGTTTCGGCTTAGTATGGAAGCTTTTTGCGCTCTTCGATTATCAGGAACAACCCGTTAAAAAAGTTTGAGTGTCTTTACCGGTTGGTGCATTTTTTCCATAAAAGTAAAATTTACGAAAATATTGCTCTAATCGGTCGTTATTTTTACATTTTTTTAAAGGGCGGTTCCAGAATACCAACGAGAGTGAAAAGTTTCAATACAAAGTCGAGACTGCCCATTGAAAAAGCTTTAAGCTCACTACCGGCTAGAGCATTTTACGAAACGCTCTATTTTTCTAGAAAAACGCTCCAGCCGGTCGCGGTTTTTTAACTTTCTGAATGGGCGGTCTCAAAATATCAACGAGTATGAAAAGCTTTCATATAAAGCCGAAACCGCCAGTAGAAAAAGTTAAAAGTTCTCTACCGGCTAGCACAGGACTTTGTAAGACTTTCAATCGGACTCCCTCAAGCTTATAACGTAAAATGATTTTCTTCCAGTTACAAAAGTTCTGAAATCAGAGGAGGGTGACGCATTTAGCTTCGACAAGCAAAAAAAATTTAAAGAAAAGTTACGTTGTGTTTTTAAAAAGTTGTGTCACAAATGTCAGACCCAACAAAGAAATAATTTTTCAATTTACATTTGCACGCAGTACAGTCCTCAAAAGGCAAATTTTTGCGGTGTTGAAAAATTATTTCGTTGCCAGCATTTGTGGCGCAATTTTTTGAAAACACAAAATATCTTTAATAATTAAACCCGTACGAACGAAGTTCTTCGAAAAGGGGTTTTATGAGTTTACCGCGACGGGGGGGGAGCATCGATTATGGTCCTTAGATGACGAATCAGCAATAAAGAAACTGTCCGTCCGTCACCCGGTTAACTTGAGTAAAACTCAACCGATTTTCAAAAACTTTTCACTGAAAGATAATCGAAAAATCTTTTATGGGATTGAATCTGGGCACTGTCGGCCCAAGGGCCGCCGAACTAGGACCGTTTAAGTAGTTTTTGGTCTTTTGTGCATAACTCGCGTAAATCTTTACCGATTTTCATAATTTTTTTTTTGTTTGACAGATCTGGGCATGGCCGACAATCTATGGAAGAAACTTTTTTAGATTTGAGTCCTCGGACTTAGCTAGGGGACTAAAAACGAGCCTCTGCTAGGGCCATACGTCTTTTTTGTACATAACTCGAGTAAATCTCTTCCGATTTTCAAATTTTGTTTGATCGGAAGGTCTGGGACTGACTCCCGTTTTATGGAAGAAAATTTTTTGATTAGAAACCCTTGGACTCAGCCAGGACCCTAAAACTGAGTTTCCACTAGAGCCCAACGTGTTTATGGGATAAATCCTAACTGATTTTGTTGATTCTTTTTCTATTTGAGAGGTAATCAAGTACCGAATTATATTCAAAAACAAATTATGGCCCGGTGCCTGTGCTTAGGGCTGAAGTAGGTCTCAGGTCTGTTCTAAGGTTGGCCCTAGCCAAAAAAATTTTTTTTCGTATGTTGCAGAACAAATAGGTCGGTCCTAAGTTCTGCCCTAGGCAAAAAAAATGGTTTTTCACCATGTTGTAGAGAAAATGGAGGGAAATATTTTCGTCTATGTAAGTATTTGTCCGAGGCCTCACCTGAAGACCCAAAGTCGGTCCTAAGGTCGGCCCTAGACAAAAAAATGATTTTTTGCTATGTTGTAGAAAAAATTGAGATGAACATTTTTGTCTACTTGGGGGTCAATTTTGTACTTCCGGAAGGCTTTTTTTAGACCGTTTCTTCGGACGGGTTTTTCAATATTGCCCTCTCGACAATTTCCAATACAATTTAATGTGGACGTAATTTCATACACTTAAGAGTTACGGCAATATTTACTAGAATACGTTCGAGTCTTTTCGTAACATCAACTCTGTTTACCACATCTATTCTGATACGTACGAGTCCCTTCATTTGTTTTTTTTTTGCGTATCGCAGCTTAATGCGTCACCCTTTTCTGATTTCAGATATTTTGTAAGTAGACAAAAAGACTTCCGTCACACCTCCGTAAAGAGTTTTTTGTGCTACAACTGATCGTAACTCAGATCAATAAAATAGTTCATTTGGGGGCGCAAAAAAAGGACTTTTTGGTATAAATTAATAATTCGCAGAAAGTGATGCTACTCCATCCAAAAATGTTGTGCCACCGACGGAACAGTTGAAACTCGTGCAGTACTGTCTGATAAGACCCTGAGACTGATCTATTTCAAAAGATTGTTTATATTGACAGTTAAACATTAAGAGAGATCGGCTTATAGAAGTCATAGTTGTACTTGAATGACCATTGATAATTATTTACTGGATTCTTCATTTTAAATTGATAAATAATTCCACTCCTAGTGTACGGCATTCTCGAAAAGACCGATTGATTTTAGAAACTAGAAGTCTAGAGTCGTACTTATCCCGATTTTCTGACACCCAACTCTCTCCGCTTCCTTTGAGTTTCTTTTTTTTTAACTACTACCTTCCCTCATTATTTGACGAGATCTACATGGAAGTACCATTAAAAACGTAGAACAAGGTACAAATGACTATTTAGTGTTGTCCAAACATTTCAAGTCATAGAATTTTTAATCAGAATGGTACTTCAGACGTGCAATGTGGCCGAAGTCATAGTGATCTGTAACGCGAATGTGAACTGAACAGACACATTTGTGCTCATAGCCAATGGCTTGTTTTCCAAGGTTTCCAACCTATCCGCCGTTACGTATGAATGTACATCATTAACTCAAACTGTATCCGAAGATAAGACGTCCAAGTGAAATAACTGACACAAAATCAAGAAATTGCTTTTATGTCTTCAACAACATGTCCAAACACATCGTAATGTCAATATTTAGTTAAATTATTGTATGCAAGTGTGTGAAAAGTCTTCAGTTCTTTCACAACCTAACGAGTACATCAAATCACGCAAAAATAAAAAATCGTTTCCCCACGATGAAACTTGTAGTTCTTCAATATGCATTAAAAATGATGCCACAGACGGATTTTTAACAAAATCGGGACATACTTTCTTCGAGATCATCAGATGACTCTTCATATAGCGACACTAAAATAATTTCATTTTACATTTTTTTTAATCCCCACGGACAAGCTTTCCAGCAGCACATACCTTCTGAAGTCCGGTTGGAGTGCACAAAAACTTTTCAGTTCTAAATATTTCGAAAAATTCATTTTTGGCACTTTCAGACTTTCGTCATTTTTCTATTGAACTCATTTTCGAACACAGAAACTTATGAATCGTCATATTTAGACTTAGAGGAAAGGATTCTCTACCAATTCATCGAAATGTGAGATGGTCGAATTTGATTTTGCGTGATTTGACATGGAATGACCCTAACTTAAAAATAATTTTATTTCAATATCGAAGATGAAAAGCTAGTTGGTTGGTTCGCACTGGTCTAAAAACTGAGACTCAAGGTGCCGTTTCAACAGATGGACTTTAGGCGCGGTGTCTTGGACAATTTTATGTTTACATTCCTCTCAGAAAGTTTGTGAAATCAGAGGACGTTCGGTTCTGAATTCCAATTGATTCACTTCCCGAACATTTGTTTGATTTTATTTTTCCGTGCCACGTCCTTCAATTTCGCATTAATGAAGTCGCAACATCTAATGATTGTACAATATCGATTGTTAAAAACCCATGAATATAATTGAGATTACGTTGCGAAATACGATAACAAATGCCTTGGAATATATTGCATGCAGAAATATGTTTTGAATCGAATCAATGAAAAGAATTTATTTGCATTCATAAAACGAAATCAATAAATTACATTTCCATTCTCATTGACACAAATCAACGTCGAAAATGTCTTTTGTACCATCTTCGAGACGCAATTATTACAATTTGAGTAAATAAATTAATGGAGTTAATTCAGTCCACAATTTCGTTACATTCGTGACGACATCATCAAGCTCTACTCACGAATGAAACTCAGTTGTGGTCGTTGTCGTATACCACTAACTTCCTATGTGTAGTTTTGTTATCATATATTTGTTTCTCTCTTTTAAGAGCGAACCAAAGAACTTTAGAATTTGAATCTTTCCACAACTGATTTTTGGACTAAGCGAGTTATGGTCCTATTACATAAGGTAGCCGTATCGAAGTATGTCAGAGCCCATTGATTTTGATGACCGAAATGTTCTCCCCTGCACCATCGCACAAAGAGGACCAGTTTCTCCAAGAAATCCTGAAACTATCTCTAAAATTTAAGTTTCACCAAATTTGCCTTTAGATGTGAATTTCTAGCTGCCATAGTTTTGAGATTTATCAGTTTTGGTCGGACCTTGATGATCCCATGAAACACGATCCTTTGTTTCGTCCATCATGTAAATCTTGAAAACCTCCCAGTCCAGTTAGGAACCTATCCAGAGCGGTGACTGTTGCGGGTTGGATCACATGACTTCCTAGAATCCTAAGCCTCAATGAGAAGAACTTCGGGCATTCACATGTAACATGAACGTCCGTCTCGTCACCGACATTTTAGCCAGATGCTTGCTCAATCACAGTGCCCAGTGATTGCACGAACCACCCCTTTGATGCGTCCATTTCCTAGGCCATTTCCCATCGGGCGCCGGGAAGAAACGCTTCGTGTACTTTCCTCGATCATAAGCACAGCCATAGTTAGCGAATTCCTACCTCACCCAACTCTTCACCGCTTTCTCACAAGCCGAGTCTGGTATAGCGATAAGAGGCTCTGGCCTACAACTTGATGTTGCCGAGCCTTTCCTCGCCAGCTCACGTGCTCTCTCTGGTTCAGGGCTTCCTTCAATTCTTTTATTAGCTTGGATGTTACGACTGGTGACGTGAGCGCCTTAATCATTGCTTCGCTGCCATAGTATTGTATATACGTCATCCCTCCCAATTCTAGAAGTAGCTTTATCCAGGGATTTGGTCACTTTTCCCTAAAACCCTGACACAAGTGTTCTCTAAAATTTTATTCTATACAAATTTACGTTTGGAATCAAAGTGCTAACTGCCATAGTTCTAGAGATATGAGTCAATTTTAGAAGTAACTAAATACCGGGATAAGTTATTTTTCCTTTAAGCCCAGGTGTTCTCTAAAATTTTTTTCTCTACAACTTTGCCTTTGACAGTTAATCTCCACATTGCATAGTTAAGCAGACCGCTGCTTTCGTATTTTTCCGAGAAAATCAGTTTCTTCCATTCCATCGGCCCCAGCGCCTCCACACCCTTGACCAGATTGCCACAAAAATTTTTTATCAGTTTTGTGAGATATTTGCCGAGATATTTGCGAAAAAGTTTCACCAACCCTCGAAAATCTACGTTTTAACCATATCTCCGGAACTACTTGACTGATTTTGCTCATCTTTGAACCTGAATCATCGGTCTGGTGTACCTTTACGGGAAAAAGTTTAGGGTGATCGGTTGAGCCGTTTAGAAAAAAAGTGAATATGGACGGACGTACAGACGACCTGATATATTTTTTTGTTGATTCGTCACCGAGGGGTAGATAATAGTGTATTTTGAGTGCAAAAGAATTTGCTTAAAGAAAATCCCCAAAGGATTTTCTTTTTATTTTCTATCGTTTTCTTTGGTTTGCAAGGATTTTCTTTGTCAATTTCTGAGGGTTTACACCATTTTTAGGGATTTTCATTTGCTTTTCTTGATTTTCAAGGTTTCTCTTTGATTTCCAAAGATTTTCCAGCAAGTCAAAAAACTTTTTTCTGAGTATTTTTTGAGTATTTTCTTAACAATTGATTTTCTTTTGAGTGTAAAAGGAATTTCTACGCTAATCTGCCCCTCGCTCTAGACTATTTTAGATGCATCCACCCAAATCCCACCTCGATTTACACCATGTTACAAAAAAATTATTTGCAGTAAACGTACGTACCTTTTGTACTATGTACGGGTCCAAAAACACTTTGCTCTGTTTTTGTGTCTGAAGTGAAATAGTAGATTATGTTTCCGCTGTATGCAGCATTACTTTATTTTATCGCAATAGTGGAACACTTACAAACATCGTGATAATTATTTTGCTTACAAAATCTTTTCCACCCGTTTACTTTAATTTTGCGCGGGCGTTAATTCCAGCTAAGTTATACGCATATATATAATGACATTTATCACATCGGGGCCTATAATATGCCAATTGTAGCACTGATCGTAGGGCTATAATCGACTTAATATAGAAGCGCTTACTTGTTTCACTAACAGATTTTATTAAAATAAAACATAACCAAAGACACGTACGTATCAGAATAGATGTGGAAAACAAAATAGATATGGCAAACAGAATAGATGTTACAAAAAGACTCGAACGTATCTAAATACAGAAATAAGCAAACAATCCAACGTTTTACGTACTTTTATAACTTTATAACCCTACCGAAGTACGTCTAAGACTATTCAAATCTAGAAAAGATTAATTCCAAGGATTGGCCTATTTGCTCCTGAAACCCTGAAGCACATGTTCCCTTAAATTTTGTTCTCTACAACTTTGACTTTGGAGGCAACTTTCAACCTCTCATAGTTCTAGAGATATCCCTCCCAATTCTAGAAGTAGTCATATCTCAGGATTGGGCCATTTTTACCCAAAACCCTGAGACACGTGTTCTCTAAAATTTTATTTTCTACAACTTTGCCTTTGGAAGCAACTTTCTTCTGGAGATAAGGGTCATCCTGTCCAATTAAGGAAATGGCTATATACCAGGATTGTGCCATATTTCCTCAAAACCGTGAAACACGTGTTTAAACTTTCTGATTATGAGTATTGTCTAAATGTCTGTTTACGTATGTGTAACATACGGCTAGAATTGTCCAGCTGTTTACTTTTCTTACATGACATTTACACATCTTCGAAGTATACGATAATTTTTTTTATTTCCAGCTTAAACGACGAGTCGAAAAAAAATCCCATGGCAAGCGATTGAAATGAATTAAAAACAATAATTTCCTTGCAGCTTTCAACTTCAGACTATGCTCGTATTCGTATCTAAAGAAAATTTTCTTATCAAAAGATAAGAACTGATGTTTATAAAAAACAACTAGAAATACAAAAAACAAATGCATATCAAAATAGCATTAAAAAAACTGAGTTTTTCCATGCCCCCTTCCTGGACACTTCTACACGCAAGCCGTTTACTCTCGATTGCACTTTTATGAAGAAAAGTGTATAACTATTTCACAAACTACACCTCACTAAAAGAGCGTGAACAATGTGAGAGTTTTCGTGAATGTTTTTACATTACTTGAAGTTGGTGCACACCTCAGCCAATACACACAACTAAATTCACATTTACCCAACTGCAAATGAGAAACGATTTACACAAAACATTCGAGAATGTGATAATAACACACGGTTGATGCGGAGACGCGCTCGCATCGGATATCTCTCATCATACATTTGTATGTGCGTCATATAACAGTAGGAACATTTTCATTTTCATTTCACTGCAGAAGTTAGTTAGTCCTTGCAAGGTTATTGAGATGAACGTACGCGAATCGAGAATATTGTGTTAACGAGACGTATAACTTTGTTGATGTTTATTGTAAACGTTAAAAATATTGTCATTTCGAATGTTGGGAATTTGAATTTAAAAGTGCGATAATTTATGAAAAGTTTTACGATTTAAGTGTTAAAAAAAAGAGTTGCATTCATTTTATGAAACAAATTACGTTAATTGACCGAGTGATTAGTATTACAGCGTAAAATAAATCAGAAGTTAAATTAACTTGGAAATTATTAAATGGTTTATCTTGTAAGTATATGCATGAAAGTTTTGTTAAATGTCGAGAGTCGCAACCGACGAACTATATTTTGTTTTATTGTTTATGTTGCAATTATATTTGGAAAAAAATTACGAAATTGAACGTGTTTGCCTCTAAATGATATACACAAGAGACAAGGGGCTCTTTGTATGTTTTTCTTTAAAATTCCGGAAATCTCAATTAATTGATAGTTGCTTGTATTAAGATGGGATTGTAACGATTGCAGCTCAAATTGCACATTTAGCTAATAACATTTTATGGAAAAGAGAAATTCTTTTAAATTGTTTATGGCAAAACCATTTGCGTGCATTTTTATGAATGCATGAATGATTTGAATTCCAAATTAATAAAAAAAACGAATACATTCATCGTGTTTATCTAAAAATTACGAAGAGGTCATGGAAAACCTTCTCCTTTTTTTAACACAGGTTTCTGAATGTCATTTCCTGTTATGTATTTTCCCATCGTCTGATATTATTTTCTTCATTTTTCATCCGTTCACTCACAATGTTTACTTTGTAATTTCTTTCGCACGATTAACCTTTTTCCGCTTGGACAGTAAAAAGTGAATATAATGCTTTTTCGCAAATCTTTGAGTTTGACGATTGTTTGTGCTTTTGCATACGACGAGGTCGAACATGAGGGCATTTTTCGAATTTTTTTTGGGGGATTTCTTCGTTCTGTATGCGCACCTGTTTGGGACTATTGTTTGTCGCAAAGTTGCGTAAAACCAATCGTCCAAATAGGTTTACACAGATGACCATTTCACTATAGCATCGTCCGTCACTTATAAGAATCATGTAAGATTCCACTGAAATATTTACAAAATTGCAAAATCGTCAAAGAAAAAAATCGATCAGAAAAATTACCGAAATGTGAAATATTGTCATAAAAAAAACTCCATTCAATTGTTAGTTCACCGACGAAGAAAACTCTTTCTTTTCTTGTTTTCAAAAGCCTTGAAAATAAAACAATTTCAAAATGAACCACGCATTCCAATTAACAAAATGATTTTTTTTTCGTTTTTTCACATTTTTGCGATATCTTCAAAAATTTGTGATTTCTGTAATTGAAGGTGTCAAACTCTCAAACTCCTTACTTTTCTAAATTTCCCTGTTTTTGGATTGGATTTGTGAGCTAAATTTCTACAAAAAGTTTCATATAAAAATTGTTTTTTGGACGACTTGTTCAGTTTTTACAGAAAATCGGAATTCAGAATTAAAAACGTGTCCTTTGTGTCTTAATTAAACTATCACTTGAGAGAATATTAAAAATTCACTTTATGCAACGCCGTTGTGAAAAGTCAACTTTTTCATGCATCGTTTCGGTGACGTTAGAGAGGTTTTACTTTTTATCACTAGTGACAAAAAGTAACTTTTTATCACTCATTTGGGTGATAAGAAGTTACTTTTTGTCACTACACTCACGGGAATATATTTTTGCATTAATAGAATTTTGTACTTCTGCGCAGCTTTTTAACACTGCAAAAACCTGCGCAGAAGTACAAAATTCTATTTGATGCAAAAATATATTTCCGTAAGTGTAGTGATAAAAAGTAACTTTTTATAATTGACTTGAGTGATAAAAATAACTTTTTGTCACCAGTGGTAAAAAGTAACATTTTATCACACTCATTCAAAAGTTCACGTTTCACAAGTTGTTGCATAAGTCTTGTATGAAACACGTTGCGAAATTGGTTGTTTTTGTCACACGATGTGGTTATCCAACTCGCTTCGCTCGTTTGATAACTTCACATCTAGTGACACAAACAACTCCATTTCGCAACTAGTTGCATAAATAACTATTTTGCAATTCACCGACTCGCTCTTTCTTACGTCATTTCGGTGTAACATGAGGTCACTTTACGCACTAGTGCGACAATAGTAGTTTGAATGAACAAAAATTAATTATTACGCATCTCCAGGAAAATTTATTTATCTTCGAGGAGGAATCTTGTATCCCGAGCTGAAGGCAAGGGATATAATCCTCCGAGAGGATAAATAAATTATCCTGTAGAAACGTAGAAACGTAAGAGTTTTTATGCACCGAAGCAAGAAATCAACAAAACATATTTTGAAACAAGACAATAATGTATGACTTATCTCCCTAGACAGCCACTGAGGTGTATACAACAAATTACCGCATTGAAACAGAAATTACCGCACTGAAACAGAAATTACCGCAATGAAATATAAATTACCGCACGCTTTCATATTAGTAACGTAATATTTGAGTTTATATACTCCCAAATGCAAAGGTAATACGACCTATTACATACGTGAATTGCAAAAATATTACTTTGTGCAACTAGTATTGGAATGTTGATTTTTTCAGTATTAGTTCTATATTTAGGACGACGTGTGCTGAAAAAAAAACATTCCAATACGTGTTGCACACAGTCCTGTCTGCAAAACCGGGGTTTAAAATAGACAAACAATGAAAATACGATTTTCATTCAAGAAATCACTGTTAACATCACATTGCATTGCTTTTGAATAATTCTAAATCAGTGTGGAAATAACTCATACAAATTTCATTTCCTAACTTGTCTTGAAATTTTGAACGTTTCCATCTAGTAATCGATATAGAAATATGTCGCATTTCAATCCCCGGTTGCAGAAACTTTTTTAACGCACTAGTGCGATAAATTTTTTCGCACTAGTGCGTGCAAACCGCTTTTACGCCCTAGTGTCATACAATTTTACAGCACTAGTGCGAAAAAGCTGTGTTTCACGCACTAGTACGAGAAAATAATTAAAATTTCGACAAATTTTAGTAAACACGCGAGGAAAAGCCCGTTTTTTGTCGGTGAATTGCAAAAAACGTTGTTTGATACACGTTACGTATGCTGGTAGTTTAACGCACATCTATTGCGTTAAACTACCTTCATACATAACTTATATCAAAATCTACCATTTCCGCACACATGGAATTTCATATATTTTTCCGCACTGAATTTCAAGTGTTTATAAAGACGATTCTTCGATTTATTTGGTGTTTGTCTATTTCAATACATCTTTGCAAAAAGTATCGTGTACATCTCGTTGCACAAGTGGATTTTGTAGCACACTTTCTAATTTTCCTTACTCGCTACGCTTAGGACTAATGTTACAAAAATCCTCTTTGTGCAACACGGTGGAGCGTTTTGAACTTTTGATTTTTAATTCACAAAGGGCAGGGTTTTCCACATCCCCCAGGGCCCCCAGATAACGAATATATAGGTCGTTTTTTTAATTGACGTTTTAAGAGTTCCTACCGTGCGATTTTCGAGTAGAGAATTTTCGTCGTGTAAAGGCTTTTCCAAAAGTTGACTCACTCATAACTGTAAACCAAAAATCCAACTTTGTTGACCGGCAGTTCTTAAATACTTGTTTTTTTTCATTGACAATGTTCAGAGAAAATGAACTGTGGCGATATGAGTATCGCTTGATAGCTAACGTTCTTAACTTTCTTTTAACGGCCATAGGTTGCCTAGCATGTTCTAACCTCTTTTTGAATTTTTCCGACAACACTAATCGAATAAAGATACCCTAAGTTAAGGCTTTTCTCAATGAAGCCAGCCTTTGTTAAGCTATTTTGTCACCAAGGCGAAATTCTTTCCATATCCTGCAGATCACCTCGTCTACACGAATCTTAACATTTTTCTTGAACGTTTAGCTTTGCAGTGCTACCTCACACTTACTTTTGGAGCGCATGTATGTAATTTAACAGTATAGTTGACAAATGACAAATTAATGATCTTGAGCGAAAAAATGGAATTGGGAAAGGTAATGTACAGGAGAAGAATCCTAGGATTGTGCAACGTTTCGTTTTAACTCGTTTCACCGAAAAACCG
Organism: Pseudolycoriella hygida; assembly: GCA_029228625.1. Taxonomy (NCBI): domain Eukaryota; kingdom Metazoa; phylum Arthropoda; class Insecta; order Diptera; family Sciaridae; genus Pseudolycoriella; species Pseudolycoriella hygida. The sequence goes on along the minus strand of CM055405.1, from coordinate 35,333,022 downwards.
AGTTTTACATGCACAAAATGCAAGCGAATACGTGAAAAAAGAGATAAAAGAGAAATAAGAAAGATGCGCAAGCTTGTGATTCTCTTCCTTACACCTTAAACACCCTCTATATTGCAACGTGAAAATATTACTTTTCTAATCAATGAAGAGCAAAGGTGTGAATTTCAGAGAGAACATTACACTCTTCAAACTACGTGTTCCATAGGGGACGAAGTTCCTGACGAATACGCTTTAATAGTATATTATTAACAGAGGGATATGATGACGCGATAATAGTTGAGTTGAAGTGAATGTCCGATGGGCTCTGCACCGAGGAATATCCGCGTACTGAATAATCAACCTATTTGGGCATATACTTAGCCATTCGACTCAAGGATTTGTTTAAATTGGACGTCATGATATTATAGTCGGACTATAATGAAATTTTTAGTCGAATCGAAAATTATAGTCGGACCTCCCAGTTTGTATGAAACTCGACTATAATATAGTCATTAAACCCCTACTTTCAGGTATATAAATGGCTAATTATATGTACAAATGATATTAACGTCTAAATGTCACGTAATCTTAGCACATACTTCTGAACAAAAAAAAATATCGAATCCAATTAAGACCAAATGGATTTTTGTAACGAAAGGAACAGACAACGAGCCATTGATCTGTACGGGTCATAGTAGCAGATTATGTTCATTAAAAGATAATTAAACGGTTTTCCCTAATACAATTCATTTTGTTGAAACCAAAGCTATAATTGGATTGCAAATCCAATTGTTTCGGGTTTATTTAGTTTTTCATTTATATTTTTGATAGCCAACTCGATTTCATTAAACGAAAATTATACGCTTTAATAAGTTCAATTCAAATGTGTAGTCGTATTTATTAATGAAAATCCATACCAAATTATTATAAATAAAACTATCTCTTTTTCACTTGCTTGAAATTTAATCGGATTTTCATACTTTTTCCCGAGATTATCATTGGAACATTGAGGAAGTACTTTCGAAATAGTTTAATTGAAGGTGGAATTGAAGTATTTCTCTTACGGAAAACGGAATTGTTTGTTTGTCAACATCGTTCAGTAGTTAGTCAATTTGGCGTAAGAAATACTTTTTACCAGTTACCCTAGCTAGCCCAAAGTACACGTATCGATAGTTGTCGTGGGACGTTGCTAGCAGCAATTATTCGCTAAATGTATTTTAGCTACTGCTAATCACTGCAAGCGTCGCGTCGCTAACTCAACCTTGACTTTAAGAATTCAACAACGAGAATTCCTTAAAAGTTTGTTTGTCGACTTCTGATTAAATTGTTTAGAAAATTTTATTCTCTATCGATGTGTGGCGCATGAATAATTTGTCAGAGCTCTTTTCTTTGAGTTCTTTATCTTTTTCACAATGTCAACCTATCAGATTTGACCTTCACTTGTGAACCTTAAAAGCAAATTTGTCGACACTTTTACATTATGTAAACTAACAAAAATAAAATAACTGAAATTCCACAAAACGAAGCCCTTGATGTGAGTTATTTATTTTACGAATTTCATCTTAAAATTAATGCGCAAGTGTTGACTTGTTTTTCTTGAATATTCTTTACTCGCATAAATCACAGATTTACAAAGCTATTGAATGAATGTTATCATTTTTACAAAATTCTTGATTGTGAGTTATAATTGTTTTTCGTTTTGTAGAAAATTTTTACAAGATTTTTGTTTGCTTAAAATTACTGCGGAAATGAATTTTTCGCCGAATTGAATGACATAATTTGATAAATTGATGCCATGACGTAGGATTATGTTCAGAAGGTCAACTATAAACATCAGTCATTACTTCTTACATCGTTCACTCGAAGAATAATTAGGGTTTATTGGCAGGCATACAACTGACATAGTTTTATTCAGATATTTTAGATTCGATGAATGATTTTAATAGACTCGATGAGTAGATAGGGAAGCTCTCGTACGAAATTCACTATAACTTTATTTACGCTTCCGTATGACGAGGTCCACCATCCTTGGGGTGACGGATATTTTCCCCCGGGGAGTTATCCCCCGGACAGAAAAAAAGTGGAATTATCACCCGGGAATTATCCACCGGAAAAATTGGAGGAATTATCCTCCAGATATGAGGAAATTATCTTCGAGCTATTTGTAGCTTGGGAATTATCCCCCATGTTTTTTTATCGGCCGCCGTGTAAGTGGCCAATGAGTGATGACTCCATGAGTAGATATTTTAGATTCGATGAATGATTTTAATAGACTCCATGAGTAGATAGGGAAGTTCTTGGCTTTCCACCACGAAAAACAAATTTTACCTAAGATAAGACTTCAGCGGCTAGAATTAAAAAAAAAGTATAGGCCTAACGCCAACCTTTTGAAGTATGTATGTGCTCAAGGTTTTTACGTCGAATTAAGAAAAGTTAACTAAAATTCCAATCAATTAAATGGCATTTGTCTTAAGGATATTTGATTCGACCAATATAACGAATTCAGTATCACCGATAGAAGGTAATAAGCGACCAATTCAATCGCTGAGTGTAAAAAAACAATAAATTTCGGATAGCGATACTCGCGATTACCGATAAAAATATTCGACGGAACCGATGTACCATAGCACAAATTAATTGGCTTATAAATAACTGTTTATGGATCATTTACCATAATTGGTCAATTTATTTTCTATCGGCCAAATTCTTTCAGCGGGTTGTTACTTCCTGTTGGTCACTCAATATGTTCTAGCGTTACAGTCATGTATTTTTGTTTTCGCCCATCCTATCCGTCCGTCTGTGCACCGTCACAAGTATGGCGTAGGAACTATTTTTGGGAATTTAATTCCTAAAAATTCTTAAAAAATTCCCAAAAATTTCTAAACTCTCAAATTTAAGATTTAAAGATTTTTTAATAGTTTTATGGAATTTTCAGGAATTAAATTCTAGAAAATGACGTCACACAAATAATGTGGCACAAATGACGTCACAAATATGACGTTATAAATATGACATCACAAAGATGACGTTATAAATATGACGTCACAAATACTTATAAACAAAAGTTATGACTTCACAGATATTGTTTAATTTATCAACAATACACAATCGCTTATCGCTACTTTTCTATACACATGTCAATGATTGATCACTACTTACATGCTACAGATGCAGATGTGTAATGGCGTCATTACTGGTCGGCCATAATACCGGGATCTTTTTAAAATTCACTTAACCAATAGATTTTTATATTTATCTTAACTTTCTTTGAACAGAAAAATTGGAAAAAGAAAACAAAGAAAAATTTGCATCAAGTTCTAAGGTTAAGAGAAACGTTTATTTTTATAAAATCATGCAATTAATTTGCGTTGGAAGAAATGTTGAGATATTACGTGACATGAGGCTAAGTAAATTACTTCTAAAGGAAAAATATTATGCAAGACATTGTGGTATGCTTATAAAATTATCGATGCGACGTTCAGAAGTAGTGCCTTTATGTATTCAAGGTTGTGTATTTTTTTATGATTATTGTTTGCCGAAATATTCCTCATATGATAAAGTGTAAAGCGTCTCATTATCACAGTAATGATATTCAAACAATAATTTCAAAAATAGAATATCGTCAAATTTTCTTCATTTATTTTTTTGCTGTAAGCTAAAATGTCAAGGACGATTAAGTGTTTGTTGGACAAAATTTCTAAAACTACCACGAACAAAACAATATTAACTTTTCCATTGACGATTAACCAATAAAATTTTTATTTATTTTGCGAATATTTGATTTAAGTGTTTCGATTTTCCTCTAAAATTAATTCGATTATATTTTTATGGAATTGTGTCTGTCTGGTGTGGCTTACTTCTGTTTACTTTTGATAAACAACATTCACAGACGACCTTTGCGATATATCATGTAATTAACATAACTCTTATGTCGTTCCAAAGATTTAATAGTGTAAGTTATTATGAAAAAAAATTAATTTTATTATTTAAATAAATGGCATAACATACTTGAGTTAATGATTTCAAAAACAATGAGAGAGGCATAATTCCTATTTATTAATAAATTACCGAAGTTATTAATTGTGTGTTGTGGACTGATCGCAAGGAGCCTGTGATGACGACTATGATAGCACGTTTATGCCTGTACGCTAATAATGCTGCAAAATTTTTGAGCCGTGCGAAAAGGGCTGAAGCTGTATGGCAGCAAACTACATTTTTCTCATCCCTTTCTCTCTTACCACATGAAAAAGGGCAACGGTTTCGTCTGAGCCGCCTTTTAATCCGAACTTTTGAAGCTTCCTTTTCTACTTTTTCTACTCAAACCACTCAAACCGACCTGCATGTGACGGAAGCAAGTCATTTTTGTCTACTTATAAGTAAACTCGTATGCTATATAGTATATATACTTGTGTCAGACTTTGACATGAAGTGTGTAATGAAATAACGTGTTTCAAAACTTCGTTTAAACCTGATTGAGATGAATATCTTGTGGTCGAGGTGTATGATCCGAGAGCGGCAGCAATCTAAATGCACGACATTTCCTGTTCTGCTGATATTTAAGTGAAAATGTCTTTTTTTGTACGACTGAATTACATTTTCCAATACAACCAAACCAAAAAATGCTGCTTTTATCAGGATGATAAGATGAGGCTTTTTGGGTTTTCCGTATAAAACGCAAGTAAATCTTTGTCAATTTTCATAAATCTAATTTTAATTCAAAAGTTCAATGAATGCCCAACAGTTTATCGAAGAAAATGCTTTAGGTTTGGGCCTTTGGACTTAGCTGAAGCGCTAAAAATGAGCGTTTCTAGGACCCTACGTGTATTTTCTATTATGAAAGTGTGAAAGTGACGAACATAGTAGACTGTCCAGTTTCATATGAAAGTGTGAAAGTAACGAACATTTTAGCCTGTCCAGTTTCATGTGAATAGGATTTTTTCCGAAAAAATTTTAAGTCGAGGCCTAAACCTTAGGGCCAAGGCTTGCTTGAAAGTAGGTCCTAGCCAAAAAAAAGTTTTTACTATACGACCGCGTGCTTTTAAATTTACGTGTTTTCAAGATTATCTCTTTTATCTCTTTTTTTCAATGTTTTTTGTATTGGCGAAACTGCAAAACAGCTAAAATTTGACTGCAAGTAAATTTAAAAGCACACGACCGTATTACAGCATGTGTAAAATATTGAGGGAAAACTTTTCGATAGTTCAATGAGACAAAAGACGCTGCCCTCGGGCCGGCGGGAGGGGACTCTTATTACCAAGGTATATCCTAAGGGAATCACAAGATATACGGAATCCAATTTTACGGTGAATATTGTTTTTGTCATGTTGCACTCATATGAAATTTGCTTCATCAAGTTGCTGTAATTGCTTCGTTTCTATATAATCTTTTGCACCTCGTCACTAGCTGCAACTTGACGCAACCGAATTCCATATGTGTACAACATGACAAAAATAATATTCACCGCAAACTTGGACTCCGCGGCTAACTGTGGATCTGCGCTACCTTCAGTGTTTATATACTTTGCTTATTACATAGAAAGTTTTGGAAAATGCACGAAAGTTATCGAAAGTTCTGGAAGATTTACGAAAGGCATGAAATGTTCTAGAAAGTTCTGGAAAGTTCTCACAGTTTAACGAAAGTTCTGAATATTTCTCTAAAGTTGTCGAAAGCTCTGCAAATTTCTGGAAAGTTCTCAAATTTGTGCCATACCATTGCATGGGATTTCTTAGAATATTTTTCGTTGAAACTCGAAATATCAAACTTGAGTATTGATTTTTCGATTTATGGGCTATACCACTGAAAAGTTAAAAATAAAAAAGTAGATGACCTGGAAACCACGTTTTTCGGTTAAACCGTTCGTCTGACAGTGTTTTCTTGTAAGAGAGACTTATAGATAAGGTTTTTCCTGAAAAATGTTTCATACATCACAACTCTAGCACCTTTGTACGCTTCAGGAGATTGACATTGCATGGAATTGCCCATTGACACTTATCAAAGTATCGATAATTTTCGAACGTTTCCCTGTTTCCCATGCCCAGAGTTGAAGTCTTGTGTATCTGCTTTACTACAAATTTACAATCTCTAAAAAACACAGCGCGCTAAGTTCTTTTCTGCAACGAATATAGGTACCAAGTGAATTGAAAATTCATTGAAATCAGCATAAATGACGGTACCGAGAATAAAGCCAAGTAAGCTCCCAACAGCTTAACAGTATTTGTAGTCTCATTCAAAAATTTCGCGTGACATAACACGGGTACATACAGACCTTTCTCCCCCCTGTCGCACTCTGTCACACAAATCACGAACTGCCCCTAATTTCATTACATTACACGATATTCCCTGCGACCGACGGACGTAGACTGAGGCTTTTTATAGAAAATCGTACGGTACTGCGAAGATTATGTTTTGATTTTCAATTAAAGCATCAACGCCTCAAGAATCTTCTGTTCATATGTTTATAGTTACAGCAAAATATAAACCGCAACACGCTTAATTTCTCTAATATTTTAAATAAATCAATTTTTTCTTCTTTAACGTTGATTACGAGAAAGTCCAACGGTTGTGACTGACCCAAATTTGAATTGTCAGATCAAAATAATTTATATTTCTTTGCATATGACAAAGTTTTTTTCGCTGTTCGCTAATTAATTGGTTAGCAGCTCCACTTATTCCATAAATTAGTTCAATAATAAATATTTTGTAAAGATAAAAACATGCAAACTCCATCGAGATGTCCGAATGAAAAGACGAAAATTGCAACATTGTAGACAGGAAGAATATTACCACGATAGTTTCTTATATTTCAAAATGTTAATTATTGTATATTACAAAATAAAATCAAAAATATTTCCCTCTAACGTACAATGCTATCCATTTATTTTACCACATGCATTTCTAGAAACTAAATATGTACCGTATCGATAACTGGTTTTAATAAAATCTCTGAGTGTAATGCAACTTTAAATCAAACATTGTGCAGTCGCCATACTAACTCCAGCTCTTCAATCTTAGATGCACTTACCGTGTACAAGTATCGAAGCATAACATATGAGTTGGTTTGTGATTAATAAACGTTTCGATAATAAGCAGTTTAATGGAAAATATTTCCCATACAATTTAATGACTATCGGATGCCGTAAAAATCCTTTCTTTTCAATTAATTGAGCTACAGACGAACCATAAAATTTATTCCAATGTACTGAGTAATTAAGAAACGTACGAAAATCTTCCGGATTTAATCAAATTCCAAAGCCTGAACCGATTTTGTCCCATTCGTTATTGGCTCCTATGATAGGAGTCCTATTTTCAATCGGAGAAAAGTCGTGAGATATTTTCTCACCGTTATCTCCGTTACTCTTTTATTATTATTATTTCCCATGGTCTACATTTCAGCTTTTTACATTTCATTCTACAGTTCATTACACTTAACATTTTTATCCTGTTTGAACATTACATCTAGTAGTCTTAGTTCTAATTCTAGGCATATGTTGTCGTGCAGTTTCCATGTAATCGGCCGGGAGGAAGGTCATGATACCAACAGTTCGGCCACCAAGTGATGACATTTTTTCGGACAATGGATTTGGCGTTGTGAATCCCAGTGACCACAGTGTTTGCTTGCTGGGCTGTCATCATTCACAGTTCTTATTCTGCCATTGGCTCCATATATGATGTAGCATCAGAAGTGAGGATCGAACACCATAACTACCCAATTAAGAAGTTTGGGTCAACTTAGGGACGTTGTACAGTCTATAATTTCTAAGAGAAAAATTCTCTTGTTCCGGGGCTAAAACCCGGGCCTTCTTGGTGATAGTCCAGTGCGTTCACCACTGGACCACCCGTTACTCTAACTCACACGAAATAAATTCTCACGTGAGAAGCATAATGAGAGGTAGACGTTCTTGTTTGTTGAAAATAGGGTCCCTATTGGATAGAGCGCTGAAATAGAGGGTGAGTAATAAACATATAGAACGATGAAAATCGAAAGGAAGAAGAAGACACACGAGTATCGACGGATTTTCCAAGGTTATAACCGGTTTGCACAAAATCTCATCGACTCTCTGTATAGAGAATCACACTTCCAATCGCCGCTGCTGATTGAAAGATGAACCGCCCACAATCGTGTTGTAAAAAAAATCAATTTTGCAACGTGTTTCATTTTTCGTTTCAAACGATTTCGTTGCGAAATACTCTACTTCTGAATGCAAAACACTTCTCCCAACTGACATTAATTTATGAACAATTTGTATGAATGATCACATAGCGTTTTACAATCGCATAACATATTTGCTCAATGTAAATATCTGTCTCGATAGCCAAATGACTATCATCACAGATTCAAATGCTTTCGGTATCTAGTGTGATATGGCGAGTTCTCCTCGTCGAAAATTTTTTCACTTTTGATGTGCATTTACAATACAAATCAGTCTGTGGCCACACTCATCTACAGAGCAAATTTATATGTTCAACTCCGAGAATTGATATGATGGCATCACTATGCCCGATCAATTGTACACTGGTGCCAGCTTATCGATTCTCTGTTTCAACTATATGTTACCAGATCAAAACCCTGTGGCAAAAGCATCATTGCTTTGCCACACCAAGTTGATTTCAATCAGGCAATACTACGAACAATGACAAAATTGAGAGAGTTTTTATTGTTTTTTCTTAACTTATTTTCAGCAGACAATCCTCCCTCACTCAATTAAAAATAGCACGAAAAAGTTAAATTTCCCCAATGAAATTATATGAGAACTGCTTTTCATAGAGAATGACTTGCATGTTATTTTGAAAATTTATGTTTTTCCTCTTTTACTTTCAAGTAGATTTTGACCTTACACCTTGCAATGTGTCTTAACGCGTCTTCAGCTTTACTAGAACACATTACCACTCATACGGTAAAAGTCGTCCTTGTGTAACTGGTTATATTAGAGAAACTACAATTACAGTCGTTCTTAAACGTGGCGCAATGATAATATTACCATATATTGCTGCACGAGCATCGGAGCTAACTTTAATATGAGATAATTTGTGAGCATAGAACATACTTTGCTTATATGAGATATTTCTTGTACTATTTACTTAGCTCAATTAGCACAAAAGCATCTGCTTACTCTGCAAATTATATTTATTTTTCGCAACTAAACAATTACATCGATTTCTAAATGTGATCGCACATTAGACTCGAAGCAAGTCGGTAGAACTTGTGCTAATGAGACATACGAAAAAAAACTTGCAAGCAAAAAATAATAAACATAAATTAAATAACATTATATCACAATAAGGTTCGTCGTGTCTTGTAAATTGAAAGTCTTTCGTATTCATGTGGCACCATGGCACACATTCATGTATACGACGACGGATTTCTTTGGAAACGATGCGATTGTGCCGATCATTATACGGCAATAGTAGATAGATAAATCGTAGCAATTAATTGTTTTGTAAGCCTCATAAATTTTGGAATGTGAAAGAGTCATTTTGAGAGCATGTAGTTTTTGTAAAGGAGTTAATCGGTTTTCTTTGTTTATGTTGTTTGTTTTGACAAGATTGTTTAACAAAAGTATTTGTTTATTTTTGATTTTGTTTCGTCATTTTCTTTGTGTTGGAATAAATTAATCTCTCATTAGGTGTTCGTTGCATGCGGAAAATGTAACGATAGTGTTGTATACAAGAATACGTATAAAATAGTTTCTTACGAAATGTTTTGAATGGCACATGCAACTAGCTGTAGGCAATTAGGCATTCGAGGGTGTGTCATGCATCTATATAAAAAAGTACTGAGAAAACACTTGCATTAAGGAGGAGGCACGGCTGATAATTACTTTATCAAATATCGATCGATTGTCGATATTTGTTTTTGATAATGATAATTTATGAACAGCAATGTCGCATTTATCCGTCTAGACCATTTTCATTTATCTCGATATATCTGTTATATCTGTAATGCAAGCGGAGCTCCTAGCAATATCGATAGCACCGAGACTTTCAAGAATCTTCAGCATAGAAGACTCTACATCTGCTCGGATAGCCAATCCTCAATTGAAGCTCTAGAAACCCCCATGGTCAGTTCGGCCACGGTGCTTCAATGTAAGGAAAATCTCAACGAGCTGGGTAAAAAGAACAATGAGGTTACAATTCTATGGGTGCCGGGTCATTCCGGTATTCAAGGGAATGAGAGAGCTGACGAATTAGCAGACAAGGGAGCAAACCAGTGCCCGATTGGGCCAGAACCCTTCTGTCGTATAACGAAGAACGAAAGAAAACGCATTATTAAAAACTGGCTCGACGCGCAGCATGAGAAAGACTGGAACAGGCGCGAAGGGGGTAAGCACACAAAAATTTTCTGTAAGGCTCCTCTAAGGAATTTCAGTGAATGTTTACTGGACCTTGACAGACCTAATATTAAAAGAGTAGTTGAAGTTCTGACAGGACACTGTGGACTCAACAAATATCTCGATGTTATAGGATGTGTAGATAACCCCAAATGTGCCTGCGGCTATGGTGAAGAAACTGGAGTCCACGTCATCAGTGGCTGCCCAAGATATAGAAGCAATAGACAACGGATCTTCGGCAAACCAGAACTAAGCCTACCTGACCTTACAACAGACAAAATGAAGGTTCAGGACCTAGCCATTTTCCAAGGACAAAAAGACTTGACTGGCAGTGAATTGGTACAAAGACATCACACAGATATGGTTCAACACGGATACAGATACAGACACATCGATAATAAACCCTGACAAGACATACAATCACATGCATATGACGCTTGCATATTTTTTTTTTATATTTATTTGTTTTATTTCTCTCTTTATGAAATTGTATAATTGAATTACTTTATTTATTTAATATCACAATAAACGTAGAAAGGAGGGGGCAAGGGAATCCGGACCAGAAGCTTTTTTGTTCTTGAGTGAGGTAATTGCTGCTTAGACTTCCTCTATTGTTGGCGCTACTACGATGTGACCGTCGTCGTCAAGAAAGGAAACATCGCTATCATCAGTCACATCATCATCCCCGTATCAACCCATTGTATGCTTTTTGTTATTTTTTGCTGATCTTTTGTATTGTTAGTTCATCACCTCAATCTACAGCTCCATATCCATCACTTATCCTGCTCAATTAAAAAGCGTCTAGTTTATATTGAATATCAACAGTATCCATTATTTTGTCAATTTTAACATTTTTAACCGAAAATTGATTAATAAAAAAAAAAAAAATCATCATCCCCGTTGTACGATGCATCAAAATGTTCTTTGAATCTCTCCAAGACATCATGTTTTGCAGTAGGCAACGTTCCGTTTACTGCTTTGCAGATGATTATTCGGGGGTTGAATCCTTTCCTTTGATTGTTTACACGGTTGTAGAACTTTCGTGACTCATTTGCGCTACACAATCTCTCTAGCTGAAGTAGCGTCCTATTGAACCAGGTATTGAAGTTATTAGGGTTCTGATATGCTAAGGTGTTGTTCGCTTCTTGTTTGATTACTTCACTCACCGATTGCCAGTCGAGAGGAGTATCTATATGTGGGTCTCTTAGTTTGTCCACTGCAAAACGCCTCACATCCTTTGGCATTTAAAAGAAAATCAATTGTTAAAAAAATCCTTAAATTCATTGAAAATCCTTGGAAATCCTTGAAAATCGAAGAAAATGCGTGAAAATCAAAAGAAAATCCCCAAAAATCTTGTTAAAGTGCAAGAAAATTCTCAGAAATTACAAAGAAAATCATTGAAAATTAAAGAAAACGAAAGAAAATCATTGGATATAAAAAAACCCTTTGAGGATTTTCTTTAAGAAAATCTTTTTGCACTCAAAATAAACGATTATCTACCTCTCGTTTCATGTTTGGGAAAACCATAACATTTTTGGGAAGAACATAATATAATTACAAAATCCCAAACCGGGGGGACTGTGATTCGAACCTTCGAAGAAGAGAATAATTATTCTAATGAAGTCATCATAGTTAGCACTAAATGATACTTACTCTGTATACCACACTGGGAGTCAAGCCAGTCACTTCAGAAGTGCTGCTACCGAATGAGCAATGCCATTGGAATTATTATTACTATTGGTTTTAGTGATTTGTAGGACTTCTAGTTGAGTTCAAAACCATTTTTCTTTGGGAACAAATCAGAAACGTTTTCGTGAGGCTATACATAATCTTGAAGAAATCTCGCTAAGATTCACATGATTGAAAACCTTAAATAGACTCAGTAACGAAATTTTTAGCATACTAAATGGTAAAATAAACAAAACCTTAGCATCTGGGCACAAAGGTAATTGTTTCATTTCTTGACATACAATTTCAAAGTCACAATCAAAAAGTGAGTCAATGTGCATCTTGGCAGTTGTATTTCGACGATGATTTCAACTTGGGCTCAGTGAATGCACAAGTGAATGATTAATGTCTGTAATATGAATTCAATTAGGTAACCGTTGCAGTGTTAATCCATAATAACAACGACACAGAGATATTATAGCATTGTCATTTGAATATTTTTATTATTAATACACATATCCCATAAGAGTAGGTATAAACGTACCACGAATACGATTTACTTTCTTTGACTTTTGCTTTTATTTTGTCAGTTTGCTTTCAATTTATTATTTCTGGTCGCTTTCATCACTATGTCTACAATACAGACACTTTTTTTTATATACAATGGGTGAACGAAGCTTAAATATTTTAAACATAAATTTGCAATTTTTACCCGCAGATGATGAAATAGTTAATTTGCCCATATTTGCAATGAAGACCGCTACACATTTTTTGTTTGTGCCCCCACATTTTCATAACAGTTATGTGAAGCGGTGAACATTTATCACCGACTTTTGAATAATTTTATTGAAATGTAAATTCGTTAAATGTCGAATTTATTGCTAAAACTTAAATTGATATCGCTTTGAGCCCGGTGCTCACTTCACTCACTTTTCTTATTGAAGGTTTCTCTGGAGGTTCATGAGATGCTCAGTGGTAAGTGTTGTAATGCAATTACCATCCAATTGATTAGGTAAATTCATATGATTCGCCACTTCTTAATGTAAAAATACTACTGATGAGCAAAATGGGGGTGAAAGGAGGTCGATGGACAGTCTGGCTGTGTTTAGACAGAAAAAATGTGTCACCTCGTTCACTCCATTAATAAAATTAGAAGTCGTTTTCATTCGTAATCTCACTACAATAACTAGTTTTGTTGAAAGTAACATTTGTTTGTTTTGTTTCCTAAATTTCATTCACTTGAACACGAGTCACGTACCAGTTCTTATGTAAATTTCTGTAACATGTTTCCGTAAAATAAACGAAAACATTTTTATAGTCTTCACTTAATGTAAATCTTTACAAAGTGTAAATTTCTCTTCAACTTTCAGTAGATTCTACTCAACTACTAACTGCCATTTTGATAGCGGTTTTACTCGAAGTCATAATTTTGTGTTATGTTCGACACTTAATTTTGAACACATTTGCACTTTTGTCCAACAATTATTTAATTGTGGTGAAAACATCGACAATAAAATTTCTAAAAGTCATTAATGAACAGAACATGCATGTAAATTAGCTGCCACTGTCACTCAATTAGATACGAACGATCGCGCAGAGACATTTCCAATTCGTACCCTGAAAATTTCTGTTTAAAAAATTAACATGAAAGAAATTATGAAGATTGTGAGTTTATAGAGTTGGCTAATATTCAAGACTAGAGGATCGTAGCTAGGGGGCAGGTCGAGCATCCTCGCCAATTCCCCATCCCTGAGAGTTTCAGCCAAAAGTTCGACGAATTTCAGAATGGACGAGCAAAATATTGTTCTGAAATACGAAAAAGGTAGAGGCCGCATCTTTTGAGTTATGAATTCAATCATAAAAAATTTTCCTCCCATCGCTCACATACTCTCTCCTTTTCTGAGTCATAATGTGAACGTAATAAAAAACATATGCAAAGATCCGTACGTAAAGCCTTCACGTGCGAAAAGCCTCGATGTACCAAACTCTTACTATTATCATAAATATAATGCGCATCAGAATGCATAGTCAAGTTCTTTTAGAGCTATCAGAATTTAAACGACTCTCAGAAATTACCCAAAGTAATGTCGAAAGCCCTCCCGAAGTACATTTTCTGAACTCTGACACCAATCACGCGTTGTCTAATGTTCTTATCCCTCTGAGTTCTAGAAGCGTCTGAATCTCAGGATTGGGACATTTTTCGGGAAAACCCTGAAACAGGTGTTCGATAACATTTAATTCTCTACAACTTTGCCATTGGAAGCAACTTTCTATCTGTCATAGTTCTTGATTTATGAATCATCCCTTCCAAATCTAGAAGTGGCTAAATCTCGGGATCTGGACGTTTCTGGGGAAAACCCTGAAACACTTGTTCGCTAAAATTTAATTCTCAACAACTTTGCTGTTGGAAGCAACTTTCCATCTGTCATAGTTCTTGAGATATGACTCATCCCTACCAATTCTAGAAGTGGCTAAATCTCAGGATTGGGACGTTTCTGGGGAAACTTTGCCATTGGAAGCAGCTTTCCATCTGTCATAGTTCTTGAGATATGACTCATCCCTACCAATTCTAGAAATGGCTAAATCTCCGGATTGGGAGGTTTCTGGGGAAAAATCTGAAACACGTGTACGCTAAAATTTATTTCTCTACAACTTTGCCCTTCGGAGCAACTTTCTATCTGTCATAGTTCTTGATGCATGAATCATCCCTACCATTTCTAGAAGTGGCTAAATCTCAGGATTCGAACGTTTCTGGGGAAAACCCTGAAACTCGTTTTCGCTCAAATTTAATTCTCTACAACTTTGCCATTGGAAGCAACTTTCCATCTGTCATAGTTCTTGAGATATGTCTCATCCCTCCCAACTCTAGAAGTGGCTAGATTTCAGGATCGGGACGTTTCTGGAGAAAACCCTGAAACACGTGTTCGCTAAAATTTGATTCTTTACAACTTTGCCTTTGAAAGCAACTTTTTACCTGTCATAGTTCTTGATATATGAATCATCCCTTCCAATTCTAGAAGGGGCTAAATTGGGGCGTTTCTGGGAAGAACCTTGAAACACGTGTTCGCTAAAATTTAGTTCTCTACAGCTTTGTACTAGAAAGTAGCTTTCTAACTGCCTTAATTCTAGAGATATCTGAGAAAAAGTCTCACCTACCCTCAAAAAACCATGTTTTTGACCATATTTCCGAAACTACCCGATCGAGTTTGCTCATCTTTGAACTTGAACCATATTATGTACTCGACATATGTACCTTTTAGCGAAAAAAAAAACTCAGCCGTTTCGAAAAAAAGTGGAGACGGACAATTTTTTAAATATTGGATGTGTGGGAGCCTTGAATTTGTAGTAAACTTATAGGACCTTCGTACTTCGTACTTGATTGTAAAATATTAAGGGCTTAAAAAACGTTCTATTTACTTTGTACTCTCCAGGCAGTTAATGTGAGAAAAAAAAAATTCTCTCATATGCAAAAATTTGATTTCATGTACAAAAATACGCCATACATCCCATAAAGTCAAATTTTTGGGTTGTGAAAGCTGAAAGAACAGAAAAACTATAACACTGGGGGTCCGGCATATTTGACGCATTTTTTCAATCAAAAATGAGAAAATTCGCGCGGCTGCCATAGCTGACATTTGCGAAAATGATCACAGTCACTTCCTCTACCATTCTCATTCATAAAATTTTTTTGGCACCACGGCACCTCGCGCGGCTGCCATAGATGTTTGACCCATTCCTTGAATACACACACAAACACATACAAAATATGCTTTTATATGGGATTTGTATGGGAGCTTCCATGAGCACTGGCGCCCAAACGAGGCCGGTACCCCCCCTTTTCCAAAATCTCATATTGCGTAGAATGCCCAACCGAAGGTCCATGCAAATTTTTAAGAAAAGTTATCGGACCGTTTTCGAGCCGCAGCCAAAACAGTGGTTTTTCATACAAATGGCCCTGAAACTAACAAACGTAGGCAATTTTCATTGACTTTGGCTTCTATGGAAGGAACATTTTGTAACGGAAATTGCAATTTCCAAAAGGTCATATCTTCGGATCCACTTCGGACCGATTTTGATGATCAAAAAGTCGATTTCAATGAAAATTTTACAAGGAATCCAATGAACTCAGGGGGTCACGACGAAAAGGAAAAAAGTCAAAACTTAGCTGTATACTCCATATGTAACTCCACAGCCTGATATAGTTGTCTCTTTCTGACACAGGTCCGATGAGAGAGAGAAAAGTATGGACTGTGGAGTTACATCCGATGAGCGAGACAAAAGTACCGACTGTGGAGTTACATTTGGATGACCCCTATATGGTTCCGAAGTCTACGAAAAAAAATTTTCTGAATTTTTTGTTCGTATGGGGACTTGCGTCACAGGCGCATCGCCACCGCGCGCCCATGATGCTTTCAGCCAAGAATTAACTAATTTTAATTTTACGGAAGTCGTAAGAAAACCATCATTCACTCTCCATATGGACTTTATTACTTTCTTTGAGTTCTTCATGCTTTGAAGCGTCGTAATTGATGGCCATATAAAATAACTCGTATGAAAATTCAAGAAGTCCATTAATAGTTTCAATTCTTAGACGTTAACTTCATTATGCCTGCTTCATACGTAGAATCGAAGGAAGAGGCAGAGTGAGCAATGTCCCTACTACCACCCTAGCTACAGCACTATCTTTGTTGGAATCGTCACAGTTGAAATTAATTTAATTAATTTCTCCACTCCAAATTTTGATGATTCACCTAAAATTAACTGTGAAAGGTGCATTTTCAATAGGATGCATGTCCTCGCCGACTTAGTGAACGTATAATTCATGCAAGAATATCCATTGACAAAGTTCAATGATAATTTTGTATTTATCCGAATGAAAAGTCGACAAACTGCTTCACGAATTCAGTCATTAAATGCAAGTAACAACCGCCACAGGGTTACAGTAATCTCTTCAAAACGATCTCCGATTCTAAGTAAATAAATGTTTGCTGTTTCACGAAGTGTTAGGTAAATTGTCTATTATTTGCTTTCCGCATACCAGACTTTTATAAATTATATGTTTTTGAATATATTCGACTAAAATAATTAATGGTCTTTTGATCAAAATGCGTTACGTAGTGGTTTTATCGAAGTAGTTGATGATGTTTTTCGTACAATAAACGTCTTATACTTGATTTCGTTGTTCAAGAGAGAACTAAAAGAGAATATAAACAAAATAATCGTCAAGAGGAGGAAGTGCAAAAATGTAAAATAAAATTTTAACAAAATAGAGTTGTTTGTGAATAGACTTAGAAGCAGTTGGGCATATAAAATTGAGCTAACATTAAAATTGTGTATAACTTTCGTAAATTACCCTTGCAACATACTAGAACCTTTCGTTCGCTTGTTTTTCGGAAGGATCCTCACAAAAGTGTCCACAAGACTAGACAAAGCATGCCTAGGCCACGAGTCTGAGTCCTATTTTGAGCAAACGAGAAGTTATGCGATGTTTTCTCACCGGTTTTTTCCGCTGCTCTAACTCACGCGAAAGAAATTCTCACGTGAGAAGGAAAATGTGAGATCAAAGTGAGATAAGCGCTCTTGCATGTTGAAAATAGGGACAATTTAATTGCAACCATAGGTTTATTCAAATTTTTGCATGCCATCAAGTTTGAAAGTGGGAATTCTATCAAAGTACCGCTGTTAACGTTAATCCTGTCATCTAAACCAAATTTTGTCATTTTTTGATGTACCGAGTGTTAACATTGAGCAACTACAAAACTAGCATTTCTCATTTCTTGAATGTGGTGAAGACGACATGATTAACGTTTCGCTGTTCATAAAACATTTTGAAATAGTCACACGCACAATATGTAAACTCACCTGCACGGCTCGATTTTCAACATTCTATCGTCAATAGCTTTTTCCCGTGAAATTATGACGGTTAAGGCGATTCGGCTAAAGTTTCGTTTTTTTATTCCTATAACTAAATTGCAAATAAATGATGTGCTTACAATTAGTAATGGTTCATTGTAACGCTTTTTTTGTGCAGCTAATTAGTTTCTTTTGCTTATATGGTAAATAAATGAGAAATTTTTATTTTTATTTACAGAGTACGTGACACTATGAAGAACTATGTAGTTGCTTCTTTGATTACATATTTTTTGGGGGGATTTCCCCCCATCAATGGTGGACCACTGGACACAGCTCTTAGTTGGGCAAGGGCTGATCGACTTCCAATTGAAGTGAATCTTCCGTGGCTACCTTGTAAGTAGTTCCCTATTGTAATGAGAGCTATTTTTAACGTGAAGTTTCGTCTGTGAATGGTCGGTTTTAAATTTAGAATGACCACTTGCGGATCGAATGAAAAGTGTCGTCAAAACCAGCATTCACTCTTGATAATTTTGTAGGACATATGCTTTTTGCTGAGAATATTAGATTCAGTAACGAGCAGACAAATTTACAGAAATAAAAGTCCCCGACGTCCCCATGTTTACTTTCACTACGATTGAATATTCATGCTTCATGCCACATTAGATCAGATTACGGTTGGTATGTAATCGGAATTTCTTGAATGTTTTATTAGCCACGTGACAGAATGTGACTGTCTCATAATAAAAGTGATGGTGTTGATAGAAATGTACCATGACATCAACATTGTCATTAGTTCATTATTTCTAAATTACGTTCTGGCCATCCGTGTCAGCACTCGAGTGGGTTGGTTGCATAGGTATGGGAAATGTGGAGGGTAATTTACGGTAGTACCTTAAATTGTCGAGACCTGCGTTGATTCATGTCTCGTACTTTGTTTGTGTGGTATACGAAAACCTCTTTAAAGGTTAAGAGTGGCACAGTCCGTAAGTTCCCTTCCAAAATTCCTGATATCACTCGAAGTGACGCAAAAATTTGTTTGAATAGATTGTTAGTTTGTGTTCACATTTTATTCTTTTAAAAATTGGATCAATTTTTTTAAACAAAATTACGTTTTGTTCCAAAAATTGCGTCACAAATGCCAGACCCATCAGCTTAATAATTCGTCAACACTTTCAGTTTTCATACGCGAAATTTTAAATTTACCAGAAGCAATCGTCGCACAAAGATTGGCATTTGTGACGCAATTTTTCGAAGGAGACTTACGGACTGCGACGATCTTTAGCTTTTCGAAGCGTATCTCTCAGTGTAATTAAAGAAAAATGTGTACACACTGAATATGTAAATTCTAGTGATGCTAAATGGACCGAAAACTCCTTGATCGCTCAATCAACACTTCTTAGGTTGTTCGTTCTAACTTCGGCGCACCGCCGTAACCTAAAAATCCCCCCATGAGTTTGGCTCAAGAGTATTTGAGATACGCAACATGAAATTGTCATTTCGCACATATTTGTGTAAAAAAGTGTGATGTGCATCAAATAGCATGTTATAATTTATGTAACTAAGTCAGACAAACCGATCATGCCATCAATTGTCTCTTGATTCTATTCCTATTCAACTGAACAACAGCAGCGGACATAAAAACGTTACGTAGAATACATTATACAGTGGCGGTCAATAAAGAAGTTATTTATACGAGTCATATTGTTAGGTGCAGTAAAGTATCGGACGGTCCCAAGACTAACAGACACTTTGTTTTTTATGGAAAAGATTTACTAACGCGTAGTGGCATCTTACCTGATTCCAGAAAGCACTCACACATAAAAATCGGTTGAAAATGGGGGAGAAATGGGTAAAATGACGGGATCGGACATAATCCTGTATACGAGCGCTACTGTATTTTCCTTTGAGTTATTATTTTTGGTCGTTGGAGCAAAGCTCAAAGATTAATTTGAGCCCTTACTCGATAAAATCGGCTAAAAAATGGATTTTTGGGATGCGATTTGTAGTTTTAGCCGCCATCTTGGATTGGCGTCGCGGTAACGGCTTGTGAGCTGGAATATAACAAAATAACTTATCTATACGGTCCATTCTATCGGAAATAAATAAAATCAATTTCCGCACGTAAAGTGAGAGAGAGGCCTTTTTCGTGCACAGTGAAACCGACTTTAATATAATTATTAATAAGAAACGAGATTCTTCCTGATTCCAGAAAGCCCCCACACATCAAAATCGGTTGAAAAATGGGGGAGAAATAAGTAAAATGACGGGGTAGGACATTATACTGACTATGAGCGCCATTTATAGGTTATAGGTTTTCTTATGAGTAAACATTTTTAAACGTTAGAGAAAAGATCAAGGAATAATTTGAGCCCTTACTCGATAAAAATGGATTTCTGGGAGCGATTTTCAGTTTTAGCCGCCATCTTGGATTGGAAAACATCGGAAAAGCTTATCTCGAGGGTCCATTTTATCACGACGAAATGCAATAAAATCAATTTCGGCACGCAAGGCGAGCGAACCGACACAGTGGAATTAGTGTGAATTAGTCTTTTTTGACAACGTTATTTCTCAGGAAAAAACTTTTCCCCAAAAAAATTTTTTCAAACAAAAATTTTCTTTAAAATTTTTTCCCTTCAAATAAGATT
>CM055405.1:35231164-35312049 GCA_029228625.1 Pseudolycoriella hygida | reverse complement strand
AACGTTATTTCTCAGGAAAAAACTTTTCCCCAAAAAAATTTTTTCAAACAAAAATTTTCTTTAAAATTTTTTCCCTTCAAATAAGATTTTTCAGTATTCACCAAATTCAAGATGGCGCCACTCTGACAGTCATTTTCTTAAGGTCTCAAAAAAGTCTTTTGACCAAACTCCATCACATCTTCCTAACTCTCTAAGTATTGTCATTCTGGAACCAAAATTCGAAGATCCGAAAAACATAATTTATTGCTCACTAAAATCCAAAATGGCGCCACTTTGGCACCTGGCAACAATTTTCTGAAGATCCCGAAAAAATTCTACTGACCAAACTCTATAATTCACAAAATTGATCACTTTTTCATATGCCACGACTTTTCCACCCGGCAGAGCGGCCTATGAAATTTCTCATTTGGGGCCAAAAGACTGACGTTTACTAAAAATTTCATAGAGATCGGCTGCCTAGTTCTCGAGAAAGAAGTCATTAATAGATCAATAGATAGATAGTAATGGACAGATCAGGAAAGAGTATTTTGTGGTCCTAGGATGGCAAAATAATATTTCGGAATGAGGTGGAGTAAACGGTCCAAGGCGCAGCCGGGGACCTTGTTGACTCCGCCGAGGTTCGAAATATGTTTTTACTGTCCGTGGGTCACACATACTTTTGTGTAGCTTCAAAGATTTCCAACAGTACTACAAAGTAGGCAAACAGTACTACAAAGTAGGCAAACAGTACTACAAAGTTACTCAAGGTACACAAATAGTTATTTGGATTACAAGGAATGAAAATTCAACCCTGTGCGAGAGTAGCTGCCCGCGCCGAAGGCAAGGGCTGCAAGCACACAGATTGAATTTTCTTACGTCATCCCTTGTAATTCACATAATTTTTCATTTCGAGAACAACGAAAATGGTAATTTCCCGAAGTCAAGACAGGAAATTAATAATAAGCTATCAAAGTACACTAATTGACTTTAGCATCGTGTAGGTCGACTTTCGCATTGTGTATTTCGATTTTAGCACTGTCTACTTTTACTTTCGCATTATCTAATTTGACTTTCGTATTATGTCAATGAATTTATTTATTTTCGGTTCTCAAATGGGGCCCGAAAATTTCAATTTTCGTTGTTCGAGTGATGAAATAGTTATTTGTGTGCCTGTTTTGGACGATTGTTGTTAGGCACAACTCGCGAAATTGCCTAAAATCCAGGTACACATACAACTTTACATGCAAAGGGGCGAAATTCCAAAAAAATTCAAAAAATGCCCTCAGTTTCGGCCCCGTCGCATGTAAAAGTTTTTGTTGGCCCCCTGCGAAAGATGATCATTATCATGTCAATATGCCCCCTTCGAAAGTAATCCATTTCATGAGCGCTATTTTGGGTTATTTTGGTTTGGCCATATTGCTATGAAAAGTACATTGCGAAGATTTTCGTTGACATTCCATTCATCTTTGATTTAAAACTTTTTTATTTTTCATAAATTTCCGTATTTGTCCTGCTTTTGTCCTGATTTTGTGTCCTGACTGCAACTTTTCTGTTCTAGAAAAATAAAAATTCAGACCACCTAGGGCACTCTGAAGATTCGTTTTAACGTTGCTTTCTGAAAGCGGAACGGACGAAAGTTGAGTTATAACACATCACACCGCGGCCTCAGATAGAAGGAACGACCTAAGAAGTGAATTTTCGCCTGCAACTCTCTTCAAGAAAATACTCGAAAAACGAATCAATTTCAATGACAGAAAACATTATCTAAAAGTCAAAAATTGAAACAAAAAATTTTGAGTTGATTATTGCAAATAAAAATGGCCGCCATCTTTGTTGGCTTTTGACGTCTACAAATATTTGTAAATGTATCAACTCAAAAAGTCTTTATCCATTTCTGACTCGTAGAAAATGTTTTCTGTCATTTAAATTTATTATTCAGTTGAAGATTAAGTGAGCAAACACGTTGGTCGAAAAAATTATGCGTTTTGTAGTGTTTATGAAGTGGAAAAGCTGAGACTGACTTTTTCAGTGAAATATTGGAATTCACATTTCTAGCAAATGTAAATGTTTTCTCCAAAAGTGTTTCCGCAATTTTGTTTGGGAAAACTAAAAATCAAAAAACAAACCGAGCTTTCTCTGCTCTTCCCTCACCTCGCAAATTTCACGTTAAGTAAATTCATTTTAAGAACAGAATCTGTTTCGACCTCGAGGCTTAGTGGTGGTCACAGGCTAGCGTGGTTTAGTCTTCTTCAGCCGCTTCCACTAACCTATCTTCAGGGTAGAGCTACAAATTCTCCTAATGAACGAGTTTTCCCTCTTCAAAACTTGTCCTTTTTTGTCCTTACTTTTATAGCAAAAAATGTCCTTATGTCATAAGGATTACTCAAATTTGAATACGACCCCTGGAGATATGAGCCGATATTTTTTGCAGCCCAGTTTATCATATTTATATCTCAGCTCAGTTCTAACTGATTTTGATGAGTCTGGGCTTGTTTGAAGGCTGCTGTAACTTCATCCCAAAAACAAGAACCTTCAGGAGTACTTTCAAATGTGCCAAAAATTATTTATGAGTATAGGTGTGCAGCGGCGTGGAAAAGTCCAAAACATGTTCACTGCCGCAGCCGAAAATAATTTTGACATACGCCGATTTAAGCCGCCGCGCCGCTTTCGCCCCTTTGCGGCAATTTTCGCGAAGAAAGCTCCCAAGGCAGTAAACCGTTTTTTGTCGTAAGGAAAAAATATTCCTCGAATCATTGTAACATGTAATTGTGATTTTCAGATATTGTGATGCACGTTGACCATACTTTCTGCCCTAGAAAATCGTAGGTTAATGTAATTTCCTTCACCTAGCTGAAGGTTTTCACGCCCATATCATCAGATCGATTAAAATTCTATTTAGCATAATAAATATACTGAATACTAAAAAAGTTACCTAGAATTGATTTTCAATGAAATGCTGCCCAAACGATGCCGGCGAAATCAGCCTTCATTCAAGTATTTTTCTTTAATTCGTTCTTTTTCCATACGTAAACGGTTTGCACTTAACCATGGTTTACTTATCTGGTTCCAATCAGCTAAATGAGCTGGATTTTACAAACAACTTACCATTAAAAATTGCATCGAGGTTTTAATTAAACAGCTTGAAGATTATATTTAATTTATTTCTTCGCCAACTATTTATGGCCAAATATGTAGATATTTGGGTAGAGTCTTTACACTAAGAGATAATCTTGGTATCACTTCAAGCGTTGCTGGTTTCTATTACAAAATTTTCTGGACATGTTTACACAGAAGTAGCCTAGCTACCAGATCATTGGATAACCCACCACTTTTACGGTTATCTAAGCGTAATTCTTATGTCAACAATAAGTAGCCACTTAGCCGTGCAACTGACTGCAAAAGGAACTGACGGCTTTCGCTTCTAACAAAATGCAATAAATTCTCATTTAGCATTGAGTTCATCGCCATAAATTGTCTCACTAGAATGTTTTGCCACATTTTGACACAAATATGTGCTGTGCACCGAATGCTATTTTTCATATTCATTTTATTCAGTTGATAAAACTTGATTCATTGTCTCTGCTTTCAAAAGCGCTTGCCAATAATTGGTTATTGAGGATTTTAGATTGTATTGTTGCGGTATGCATCGAAGGTCTTTCATTTGTATTTATGAAGTAAAGATATTGTTATTTTGTGCGCTGCATTTGTTTCGAAATGAGATAATTTAGCTATTCAAATCATTAGATTATTGCTGCACACATTTTCATCGAGAGATCAATGACTTTTAAAGTAACTAGAGTTCAATGTCTTCACAGAATTTGGCAATGAAAAAAATACCAGAGAGAGAAACGCTTAAATAAATATATCGAAATCAACAGATACATATTCTAGGATATTTTAAGTTAAGTTAAGTTAAGTTAAGTTAGAACGAAACAGTGAACGGAATATAACTTCAATATTTTTATACGATATTAATCAAATTCATTCCACATATTCCACAACTCGGTTTCCAGCGTCACGCAAAAAAAATTATTCCTCACACAAAGTATAGAATTGATTGTGAATTATTATAATGATTTACTTTCACATCAGTAGGAGGGATAACACGAAAAAGCAGCTTTTTAATTATCCCGCGGGTATACTTTCCATGCGAAAGCATCCCCCGATCCAAAATTTGACATACGCGATTTACACTGGGTGACACTTTATTAACATTGTTAACACTGTCTGTACACTATGTGAACAGTGTGTGTTAACGCTGTGTTGAGAAAAAAACACTTTGTTTTCGTGCCGTACTCATGAAATAGTACAGTACATTGAACCCTGCAAAAGTAATTCATTACTTAAGGACACAATGGAACGTTTGCATTTTTCGAAATTTATTTTGAAACGATGCAAAAATACAATTAAAACAAAAAATTGTTCAACGACATGTATCGAAAGTTCTTTGCTGATTTTATATTTTAGTTTCAAAAGTACGTTTTCATACATTTCCACTTTTGGATTTTTTATTAAGCAGCACTTGACCAGCAATAATAATCTTTTTCGTGAGACAATCGCTAAAAATTATGCGAAGAAAAGAGGGAGATGTAGTCAAGTCATTTTCGTGTGTAACAAATCCTTGAAATCAGAAAATCAGAAAATCAGAAAAAAGAAGTCCACAAACTCAAAATACGCCATTTAAAAGGTTTGGGACAAGTCACCATATATTCGCGAACTCTTGATTTTTTCCCCTCGCTCCTCTCCCCCTCCAAATCACGTCGCAGCAGCTTTCCAACGAGCCCAGACAAAATCGCTTGGAAATTGGCTGAGATATCGAGGTTTGAAAATGACATTTTTCTATAGGCCGTCGATTTTTCCATTGTTCCATTATTATGAAAACTTTTTTTCTGATTTGTCGATTTCTATCTATCTATCCTATCTATTAATAATTTTCGATCTCGAGAACCAGTCGGTCGATCTTCCTGAAAGTTTTACCTGAAGATCAGTCTCGGCCCCAAATGAAAAATTTCATAGGCCGCTTTTCCGGGAAAATTCTGGAAAAGACGTGGCATGTGGAAAAGTGGTCGATTTTGACGGTTTTTCAGGTAATGCTCGGAGTTTTCGAAGCTCCGGAGTGACAATAGCTAGAGAGTTGGATTCTTCAGAAAAGTTATAGAGTTTGGCCAGGAGATTTTTTTTGGGTCTTAAGAAAATTGGTCAACTGGCGCCACCTTGAATTTTCCCATGCAATAATTTAGGTTTTTTCGGAATGACAATACTTAGAGAGTTGGTGTCTTCTAGAGTTTGATCAGGAGAATTTTTTGGGATCTTAAGAAAATGTCTGCCAGCTGTCAAAGCGGCGCCATCTTGGATTTTTTGTAAACTCAAATATGCTATCTCCTTGATTAGAATACCTGGACAGTTGGTTTTTTGGGAAAGTTATAGAGATTGATGAATAAAATTTTTTTGCAATCCTCAGAAAATGGCGACCAGGTGTCAAAGTGACGCCATCTTGAATTTTAGCTATCTTCTGAATTAGAATAGCTAGACAGTTGGTTTATTCGGGAAAGTCATGGAGATTGGTGCCAAAACATTTTTGTCGCAAAAAATTTTTTTTAAAGAATTTTTTTTTTCGGAGAAAATATATTTCGGAAAAAAAATTTTCGGAGAAAATATTTTTCGTAGAAAAATTTTTTTTCGGAAAGAAAAAAAAATATTTTTCGATAGAAAATTTTTTATGAAAAAAATGTTTTTCAGAGTGAAATGTTTTTTCGGATAAAAATGTTTTGGAGAAAATTGGTTTTTCGGAGAGGTTTTTTCCAGAAGAAAATGTTGTTGCAAGAAACTTTTTTTCAGAGAAAATGTTTTTTCGGAGAAAATTTTGTTTTTTGAGAAAATTTTTTTCGAAGTAAATTTTTTTCGTGAAATTTAGTTTTAACAACTGCAAACTTCCAAAACGGCTGAAATCGCATACAAAAACCTCTTAAAAGGTAAAGTGTGACGCAGTCCATAAGTCCGCTTCCAAAATTAATGATTTCGCTTGAGGTGATGCTATCGCTGATATACGCAAAAGTTTGCTTGAATCGAATCTTGTGTTCAAAGTTTTAATTTTCTGAAAAAATTACAGCGCATTTTTTAAAACAAAATTTCGTTGTGCTAAAAAAATTGCGTCACGAATGCAAACAAACTTTTGCGTATTATCAACGATAGCGTCACCTCAAGCGATATCAATAATTTTGAAAGCAGACCTTCGGACCTACTGTGTCACACTTTACTTTTAAGGAGGTTTTTGTAATGATTGATCAAAAATAATTCTGCCATAATCATAATTTTGCCATAGCATAGAACAATATTTCCTACAAAACATATTTTTAAGAGTTAATTAATTATAAGAGTTAAACTCACGAACGTTTTTAAGCAACAACTTTACAAGCTATTGCTTTGACGAGTGTAGAGCCGAAGACGAGGAAAAGGTATGCAACTACACGAGTCAAAATAACAATTTCCAGAGAGAGTTGCTCGAAAGAAACAAATGAGTTTGCGAGTTAACATAATTGTATCCGAAGTAATAAATTACGTAGCGAAAATCGAATTTTACATACAAATTTACGAAAATTGTACCGATAATGTTCCATCATGTTTTGGATAATTTTCGCAGGGGCATATTGGTCTATGTAATGGTCAACTTTCACAATTCACGTGGGGGAGGTAGTAAAATTATATTCAATCCATTGTTGTTGTTTGCATATTTACATAACTTCAGAGGAGTAATTTATGAATTCATGAATCTTTTACCGGTGCAGTGGGGTTTTGTACCTGATTTTTTCGATGCAGCGAGACGAACATAAAAATTCGATCTCTATTTGACTCAACGAACGTGAAACAGTGCTGAAAACGATTCCATGTAATTACTTAAAAAATCATTTCATCAGATGACAAATATCTTTCCGGCATTTAAGTCAACTGAATTTGTTTTAAAAATTACATAATTTTAATGTTCAATAATTTAATAAATCATTCAAACGACATTCAAATTGCGATTGTTAAATTGGAATAAAAAAAGAAGAAAAAAAAGCGCCGGCGTAACGATGACCACAATGACGGTATGTGCGTGCTATGAAAACCCAAAATTATTATTCGAAATATAGCAATGTTTTCAATGATAATTTCAATTCAGAGAGTTTTGGTACATTGAACAAACTCAGAATTGCAGATGCTCTATTTCACGTAATTCATGACAAAGTTACATCTTATTTACAAGTTTTGCAATTGGGCGTCATGTTTGGGTTTATCTTTTGTCCATTACATACGTATTTGTTGCTTATGAGTCCAATGACCTTCCCTTTACGCTCGAAACAGGCGATTGTTTAACAGATTTTTAAAGTAAATCATTGTGCATGATGCATGCTAAGACATACTTACATACTTGTGTATTAGAGCCGTGCGCCGACGTTTCGTCAGTTGGGTCTTCAAGACAGTCTCTAGCTTTAGGACTACAACCTACACTTGTCCAATGTTCAGAAAAAATGTAGAGGAGAGTTAATTCTAGTCGGCTCTCAAATACAATTTTGCTCGAAATGTCACTGGAACAAATTATTTGAGTTGCGACGACTTTAAATCGAACATTCGGCCGCATTCGGTACAACTCATCTCTACATTTTTGCTGAACATTGAACAAATCAAATTCTTCCGATTTGAAAAGCTTAGGCAAAAGAACAAAAGAAGCTTTGTTAAGCTTTTCCGAAAGATGTCCGACTTTGAAATCGGAAGAATTTGGTTAATTGGGCTAGAGACTGTATTGAAGATCCACCCGACGAAACGCCTTCGCACGGTTCTATGGAACGGACTGTAAGGGCCTTTCCGTGAGGTGCTTAGTCGTACCTATTTTCAAAGGCTCTGTGTTGTCGTAACTCCGTAACTCCACCCATATTTTTTCTATACAAAATGCTGGAATTAGACCTAGAAATTTCCGTAGAATCATTGGGTAGTTTATGTACTGGGAAAGTACTCTTTAAAGTTATACGTTGAAAGAGTCCAAATCCGCAAATTAATTGACGAAATATGCTCTGACGAGCAATAAAAAAGATGGATAATTCCCTATTCCCGCCCGTTATTGTATAATAATTTATTTTTCCAGTTGAAAATGAAACTCGATGCTTCGGTGATATTGGGTGTCTAAATATAACAAGAGAATGGTACCACTTGATACATCGGCCATTCAATGTTTTCCCATTACCACGAAGTGTCATCAATACGCGATTTATTTTGTACACGGAAAAAAATCCAACAGAGGGTCAACTACTCACGTCTGATGACAAAGATTCGATTAAAAACTCTAATTTTAAGTAAGTAGCAAATTTCCTCTTTCGAAGATGTACGATTTTACTAATGAACTTGTTTGTGGACAGTCCAAATTGGATGACAAAATTCATCATTCACGGTTTCATAGATACGCCATTGTCGAACTGGGTGTCGGATATGCGTGATGAATTGATTATTAGGGGAAATTTGAATGTGATTGTTGTTGACTGGGCTGGTGGTTCATTGCCTCTATACACACAGGTAAAAACAATAAAATATTTTCGAATGTACGGTCATGGCAAAATAGATTTGAATTTTTTACTTCTTTGCGGTGTTTAAAACCTGCGCAGAAGTACAATGTTCATATCTATTTTGCCATGACTGTAATGCTTCAAAGATAACTTGAAAATGTGTCATTTATGCAGCAATTTGAATTGGTTAAAAAAGAAACTAAGCGGCTTTGCTGTTCAACATTTCCTTGCGTGCGTATAGCAAATATTGGGGAACAGGCCCACAGGAGGAAGGGGAAGGGAGAATCTACTCCCAAAAACGCCGGGCCACGGCTTTGATTTTCTGTGATTCTTTTTTTATTTTGGTGTTTATTTGAATAGATCTGGATTTTTCCGGATATCTCAGGATTTTCATGATTTTATGACTTTTCCTAATTTTTTCCGCGATTTTTTGTGACTTTTCGTTGTTTTTCGTGACTTTTCGTTGTTTTTCGTGACTTTTCGTTGTTTTTCGTGACTTTTCGTTATTCTTCGTGACTTTTCGTTATTTTTCGTGACTTTTCGAATTATTTTCGCGTTACAAGATTTGACATTACTTTTCGTGATTTTCTGCGACTTTTTGTAACTTTCTCTGACTTTGGACGAGTTTCCGAGTCACTTTATGACCCTCCGCTCCGGACGACTTTGTGATTTTCCGAATGTTTTTGTGACTTTCTAGATTTGATGCTGTTTTTTTCTGAGTTGGACCACGACTTGCAGGAGCTGTTTCCCCCTCGCACATTTGTTCTGCTTACTGTTCGCTAGTTAAATTATGTGGAAAGACTTCAACCAAATACCTAATTCCCGACAAAGGGAATAAATATTACCACATGGAAATAGACAAAGAGTTTCTTTTCGGTCCCCCGATTGCAAGCATACCCAGATAACACAGCGACATTAAATGTATGTGCATACAAAAGTATCAAATGTATATTTTGTAGACTAAATCGTAAGCTAGGGTTTCAGCGTACCACTGGCAGGTCTACACAACAAAACAAAGTCATCCAAGGAGGCACGTTAGTGCCCCAGAGAAGATACTGTACCAAAACTTTATTCATGACCACGTTCCTCCAAAAAGTTCCCACGGTTACCTCTTTTTCCTGTTAGTGACTTGCACCTTATTTCCGTAGACTTCAATGTGTGTGCGAGTAATTTCTCTCACTTGCAATTCACACACATAGGAACAAAAAGTAGAGAACGAAGTATGTGAGCGAATTTGCTCTTGGTCATAATTGTGACCCAAGGAATCCAAAGAATAATGTCGAGATTATGAGTCTTTAAGGACTTGTAATTCACCAGTATTAGTATTCTCCTGGTTCTAATCACTGTCACATAATGTCACATTTTCAAGTTGTGCTTTGGAACAATTTCTTGCTCAGAATCACACCAACCTGAATACCAAATGTTAAATTTTGTACGGTAAATCAGGCAACAGCTAACACGAGACTGGTAGGATTAGAAATAGCTCATCTGATAACAAAATTAAGAGACGATCACGGTTTGAAACCTGAAGATGTTCACATTATTGGCCACAGTTTAGGTAAGGAATGTTTATGAATAAAGGAATTTCTGATGTTATTGATCATTCTCTTAGGAGCTCACACCGCAGGATACGCAGGTGAACGAATTCCTGGCATCGGCAGAATAACTGGTCCGTTTTTTTCATTTATGTAAAAGAAACCTTGAATCATAATTGATTTTGTCACTAGGATTGGACCCAGCTGAACCATATTTTCAGGGAATGGGGCCATCAGTTCGTCTTGGTAGTATCAAACTACTATTCCTTCAAAATTTCTTTCATAATTGTTTGCGTTTTTTAAGATCCATCTGATGCCAAATTTGTTGATGTTATACACACTGACGGTCGAAGTTTCTTTTTGCTGGAAATTCCTGGCTATGGCATGTCACAATCCTGCGGCCACATCGATTTCTATCCGAATAACGGAAAAGAACAGCCTGGATGTTCTATATCGCAAGAGGGTGGCACTTTGATTCCATTAACTCTCATTAAGGATGGTATTGAGGAAGCGTCTAGAGTGCTGTTGGCATGCAATCATGTCAGAGCTATAAAATTATTTATTGATAGTATTAACGGAAAGTGTCCTTATGTTGGTATGTGCCATTTGATTCAACCTGACGACAAATGAAGTAATTCCTTTGTAACATTGAAGCTCATCGATGTCCATCGTATCAACACTTTATGGCTGGTAGATGCTTCAAATGCAGTTCCGGAAACTGTGCGGTCATGGGATACCATGCGACGTTGCCAACATTTATTTCATCGAATTCGTCTGAGAACGAAATAATTCCAGAAACCAGTGATGTGATCCAACCCCAGCCAGGCAAATATTTCTTATCAACCGGACGTGATTTTCCATTTTGTCGTAAGATTTTCTTCATTTCCTTATTAGTAATTGATAATTAAGTCGAACAAAAATTTAGAACGACACTACCGTTTCACCATTGATTTGGCAAAACCGAAAATAGCAGAGCCTTGGGTTCAGGGCTACCTAACAGCAGCCATTTTTTCGGATCGAGGAGCTGTACGGAACATTGATTTGACACCGAAAGGTACGCGACTGGAGCATGGAACTACCTATCAAGTGGTTATCACAAATCCTCATGATCTTGGTGATCGGATACGAAAAGTTGAATTGAATTGGGCGCATGAAATGAACGTTTTGGAACCGAGATCATTGTGTTTGTTTTGGTGTAACGATCATCTCTACGTTAAATCGCTAATGGTAGACACAATGCAGATGCCATCCAGAGAGTGAGTACTTTTTGATAAGACGAATTAAAAAACCAAATTTTCAAACAATTTTCTGCAAATAGGAAACGCAACTCCGACTTTTCCAATAAACTTTGTTCTCCGAAACGAGAGTATGCGGACATCGCTAACCGAGGCTCTTCAGTATTCTATGACAATTGCAAGAGGTGACCTTTTAATGGACTTTGGCCATCTACTCATCTTCATCAACATTTGAAATCTCTTCTTTCAAATAATTTCTCTCGAAATTCTGGAATTAAAGAAAAGCCAATGTTAGTCCGAATTGGAAAGATCTGCAATGGGATCTTAAAATCGGATTTCTGTTAAGTTTATAACTGTTTTTAACTTTTAAATTGTAAGTGCATTTATTTATAGCATTGTGATAGATAGAGGAAATCAATATTTTTATATTTGAATCTTCTATAGACATGCGTGGGTAAGCTAAAATAAATTATAAGATTTTTTTGTTTTAAATTCAGTCATTTTTCTTTCCATCGAGTTGAAAAATAAGTACGTTCTCAACGTCTCACTTTGCCACTTTGTGAGATCACGTCCCAACTCAACTCAAAGCTCTAAACGATTGGCGGCTACCTGATATTTAGGTCGTAAACAAATGATTATAGCCAATTGCCTTCCTTGAACATATGCAGCAAGGAGCTGTCCATATATTACGTAATGCTCTACCAGGAGGAGGAGTGCAGCGAAATGTTACGCAGTGTTATAGGGGGGGGGGGGGAGATTCTGCCGATACTGTTACGTAACACTCAATTTTTCCTCACAATTTTCAACAAATTGCAGTTCTTCGTAGCTCACATGTTACACAAGAAACGTTTTTGGTGCTTGGCTCCTAAACTATAATGGACGAAGTCAGAACATGTTGTAAATAATGAAATGCTGAGACATCAACTGTTGTCAAGTCTTCAGAAGCTCGTATTTCCTCGTATTCTCCTCGTTCCTGATAGATTTATGCAACCTCCAATATTTTTGAAGCAAACTGAAAAAGGTCTGAAAAAACCTTACAAATTCCCACAAAACATACACAATTTCAGAATAGAATTTCACAGAAAAATGTAAAAAAAAATCTAAAAAAGTCCAAAACTTTTTTTTTTTTGCTACGGTCGATCTTAAGACTGACGTGTGATCTTAAGGAGAGGCCTCAGACACATAATTTTTTGGGCAAAAATGTTTCATTCAATTTTCTCTTCAACATAAATCTAAAAAAAAACAATTTTTTGAGATAGGGCCGACATAAGGCTCTAAGGACAGGTCTCGGACTCATGCATCCTTGGACAAAGATGTTCTCCACATTTTTCCCTACAACATATCAGAAACTCATCTTTTGCGCAGGACCGACCTGGGGCCATAAGGAGAAGTCTCAGACACATACTTCATTGGGCAAAAATGTTCTACTCAATTATCTCCAGAACATAGCAAAATCTTATTTTTTGGGTTAGGACCGACCTGGGCACTAAGAAGAAGCCTCTGACCCATACTTGCATGGGCAAAAATGTTGTCCTCAATTTTCTCTACAATATAGAAAAAAACAATTTTTTGGACTAGGGCCTACCTATGGCTATACTCACAGGCCCGACCCCTAATTTGTCTTGAATGTTATTAGGCCCGCGAGTGCCTCTCAGTTTCTTATTTATTATAGAAAAAGAATCAAGAATTTTTCCGATTTATAAAACACTAAGGGCCTTAGCCTTGCTTTCAGTGGCCAATCTAAGTCCAAGGGCCCAAACCCAAAAAAATTTCTTTGTGTAGGGGCCTAACGGAGACTCGTTTTCAGTGCCCTGCTGAGTCCAATGGCCAAAATTCAAAAAATTTTCTTCCATAAATTGTTGGTCTTTCATAGACCTGTCGACTAAAAAAAGAATTTGAAAATCGGAAGAGATTTACTTGATTACTACGCCAGTCAATCCCATAAAAGATTTTTCGTTTAGCTTTCAGGAGAAAAAACGATTTGAAAATCGGTCAAGCTTCACTCGAATTGTCGTGTTGAAGGACGGACGGACAAACGGGCCCAAATTTATTTTTGAATATAAATTCAGTACTCGTTTTTTTTTTAAAGTTAGCCGCCCTACCCGAATAGAGCACGCACGGGGGCCACCGTTTGGGCCCATTGTACTGGCTATGGGTTAAGTTGGACATTTTTTGTCGTATGGGACTTTCCCAAACTAGCGATGTAGCTCGGGATATCCTCAGGTTGCAAATATC
Source organism: Pseudolycoriella hygida (assembly GCA_029228625.1). NCBI lineage: Eukaryota > Metazoa > Arthropoda > Insecta > Diptera > Sciaridae > Pseudolycoriella > Pseudolycoriella hygida. The sequence goes on along the minus strand of CM055405.1, from coordinate 35,298,531 downwards.
TGTTTTCTCAGGCATTGCCTGAGTGTGTTTTTGTCAACATATATTTTCACCTATTTAATGATGAAAGTGACAGAAACGGAACGGAGTCAAATGAGACATTCCATGAAAGGCTTCGCAAGACCAACGAACGCTTCGAGTATACACCTCAAAAACCAACCAAATTGCAAACGAATGTGCGAAAGAGCAATATCATTGCAAATAACGAGACAAACAAAATTATTCGTATGAATTTTTTCGTTCCTGGCTTAAAATTTGAGATATCCACTTAAACCTCCCGCTAGTATTGCAACACTTAATAGAATGTCTCATACGCGGTAACGTGGTTTTCGAACAGCACATGTCTAAAAACAAAAGAGTCTGCAGAAAGCATACATAAACGCGTGTGATGATTGCAGCGAAAAAGAAAACATTAGCGAGTCAGTGATTTGCACACCGGAGTTTAAAACCAATTCACAGATAATTACACCATTACACAACTTAGAATTGAATGAAACTAGTCCAAATACGATCTAAGCAGATTTTCACATTCGAATGTAAGAGCCAACAGACAACAGTTCCTTGGAACATTAGAGACGGGCTCAATAAGAGTCCCGACATAGAGCCATACGGCGACGAGTTCGTTAGAACGTTCTGTACGACAATTACACCAGTAATTTAACTTTGAATCCGAGCAAAAGAATCAATTTTTAGAAAAGCACATGTTCGACAACAAAGAGAACAATGAGGCAGTGCGTATAAAAGACATGTGTCGTTTGAATCCAATAAAGATTTTATAATGAAATGTAAAACAAATTCACAATTAATTACACAATTCAATTTAGAATTGTACGAAAGAAATCAAAACTAGATACTGCACAATGAAACAATAATCACAGAATCACATATAAAAAAAACAAGAAAAATAAATACTTTGAGAGAGCGTCGCAAAACACATCCACCACGCACCGAGGTCTTAATAGGTACTCGGTTACTTCTCAAATAGAAAAAGTTTATAAACAAAATCGGTTAGCATTTACCCGATTTATGTAATCCAACACGCTGGGCCCTAGTAGAAACTAAGTTTCAGGGTCCTGGCTGAGTCCAAAGACTTCTAATAAAAAAATGTTCATTCAGAAAATATGAGGCACTTCTAGGCCTTTCGATAAAATTTTTTTTTTTGAAAGTCGGAAAAGATTTACTCGAGTTATGTCGTTTTTGGTGCCCTAGCTAAGTCCAAGGGCGCGAGTTATGTATAAAAGACCAAAAACAACTTAAACGGCCCGCCCTAGCTCATTGGCCCTTGGGCCGACAGTGCACAGATTCAATCCCATAAAAGATTTTTCAGTGAAAAAGTTTGTTTAAATCGGTTGAGTTTTACTCGAGTTATCGTGTTGACGGATGGACGGACGGACATTTTTTTTATTGTTGATTCGTTGCTCCCCCGTACTCCCGACTGGTTACAGACGTCGTGGTAAACGCAATAGACCCCTCTTCGAAGAACTTCGTTCTACGACTTCCAAAAATGAATCCAGGTCAATTCGACACGTCTAATCCAGTAATCGACTTGTCCTCTCTGTTTTATTATTTCAGGTGTGTCACTGGGTAGGATAATAAAGATGAAACTTCGAAGTTTGCACATCCTCGTCATTGCCGAAGTTTTTGCTTATATACGTACAGACTACAAGCAATCCATGTAACAATTTACTTAATGCTGTTTTAGCGAACAACGAGTTTCATACAAGATTTTACCATTTTATCAAATGCAATGTTTCGACACTTTTGAATGTTTGTATAAAACTTGTTGTACTCAATACATGATAATGTTTTCCAACCCACACAGAAATCAACGATATTTTTCATTTGAAGTGACTTCTCGCTGGCACGGGCGAATAATCGTGCAGGGGTAAGGTCTTATGTTGTTCAGCCACGCAACGGCGTTCACCGACTCAAACAACAATGGCAATTATTAACTTTTACGTATTACGGCATTACGTTTTCCGATTTGGCGGAAATAAATTATATGTAAAAAAATCTGTTTTATTACTTTTGGGTATTTTTCACTATCTGAACTTCGAAGTAGGCGAATAACATGTAAAAAGCATATGCAAGGGACCCATACATGCAACAGAGTAGATGTGGCATACAGAATAGATGTGAGAAACTACATAGATGTTGCAAAAAGGCTCGAGCGTATCTTTATAACCAATGCCAAGAAGGCGCCTGACTAAAGGTAAAACCTTGCAAAGAAAAGCAGCCTGGTGCTGAAATTCTGATCATGCCTAAGTGGATGAACAGGTGAGGTTATTAGTTAGTAACAACATCGAAGTCACCACCAGGCTGCGTACTTGGGACCTGAAGCTAGGAATAAAGGAAAGTGCACATACCGACTCAAGTGTTTGAGTGACGTCACATATTTTGTGTACCTTATTTTTGCGTTCGGATACTGGAAATACTGGAATACTGGAAACTACCCAATTTATGAAGCTTGGGTGAAATTAGGGACGTTGTACAGTCTATAATGTCTTAGAGAAAAACTCCCTGTTCCGGGGCTTAACCTCGGGCTCTCAGTGTTTATCCAAGGAGTAAAGCATCGCAGGTGAAAGGTTTGGATTGTAGGGTTCAGGCTTTAACTTACCGCTTCCTGGTGCATGTCGCTCCACAGTGTTCGTGACTTCCCGGTGGCTTTCTTTTCCCAGTGGCAAATGCTGAATGGTAAGAAAATTTCCTATGATACAATTTTCCGGTCGAAATGCAAAGAATGGACGCAGCCGTAAAAAAATTATATTCTATGGGTGCAATAATAGACGTGTCTCGTGACGAACCTCAAGTAGTGACATCTATGTTTTTTCATAGCTGAATTAACATCTCAACAATGGATTCCGTAATGGTAAGATGGTATTTATTGACAAAGAGGGTGATGCCAACTCAGTAAATAATTGGCGTCCAAAAACCATCTATTCAGTTCTTAGAAGAATAATAGAAAAAACGCTAGATTCATTCGTGCGCCTACAAGTTAGCATAAACTGTAACCAACGCGGCTTTGTAAACGGTATCCATGGGTGCCACGTTAACGCAAGGCTGATCTTCGCATGCTTAGCGGGAGCTAAGAAACACCGGAAAAATTGCGTAGTAGCGTTTTTGGATATATCAAAAGCTTTTGACAGGAGCGGCCATCACCACATTTACGAATCCCTGAAATCGAAAGGCGTATCAGAAAACTTACGCAATTTAATTATGAATTTGCTCACCCACAACTCAGTCGTTATATCAGTGGGTAAGGACACGTCGAAGCAAATCCCGATCAACTGAGTACGTTACGAGATAACTACAGTCCCAAACGACAAGCGAACGTTAAATATCATTATAGGTATTTTGATTCTTGGGGCAGAAAGACGTAGTCGGGCATACTCCTTCGACACCACCCTTAAAAAAGTTGCCTTTCTTGATGGGAAATCAAAACATTAAATGTTAAGTATGGAGTGAAGGGTAAAATTGCACTTTAGTGCTTTTGACAAGAGGGGGGAAGGAGGGGTGGGGAATTGCGGTCCTTTTCAGGACCAATGGGATACACGTAAACAGCCTCCTCGTGGCGTAACCTGGGTAAGTATATACTTAGCGAATGTTTACACAAGTAAAGCGCTGAAATTTCCAGTATTACCGCTTTACATATCACAAAATCACTACTTTCACAATACATAACACACCAGCGCCACCTATAATGTACTTACCTGTTGTCTGGCTTTCATCCCCTACAATTTCCATCCATCAACTCTCATCCTTTTTTGTGTAAATACGTTAAATACAATTCTCCATATAAAAACTTTGAACTCCTCCCCCCTCCCCAACTGATCCGACCGCCATGGCGCGCCACCTATTCATTGCATATTAGTATAAGCATTTTATTCAATTCATTCTACATAATGTTGGAGGAATGTTAAAAGAAAAAAAAAACATGACAAATCACTGCAGCAGGTAAATTTCGTCCAGCGCAGAGCTCTTCGGTATGCTAGACAAGATACTGAGTGCGTTGCCATGTTGAATCGCTAAGGAAATTCTTTGAATGAAGTAGTGTTTCGCCCTTGGTTCGCCAGTAATGCGTTTCAGATTGGAGCCGACTTTCTTGATAAATTCCATTGCCTCGTTTGACCAAGGTCCTAAGGACTCAACAGCGAAAGCAAGGAAGTGGTAATTCGATTTGATTTTTGAATACTTTGAGTGCTTTCGTACGGCTGCCTTTTCGGAGGCCATTCCTGGTTGCTTAGATCTACCAATCATATTCGAAGGTGCTAATGAATCGGCACACGTTGCATCCCATACCAGAGCGCGACCTTTCTCCCATGCCGTGTATGTGATACCATCTGGGCGCTTTCTGCCATCGTCGCGAAACAGACCTGGCGGTTCTAGCATTGAGCTCATATTGATAGAGGCCAGACTCTGATGAATGATACGGTTAAGGTCTGCATGACGAAAATACTTTCCAGAATTTTTTTTGCATTTGAGGCCATGGCGACCTAACGAATCCACTGAAGCTCCGCATTCACACACAAATGGATGACAAATTTTCGTGCCCAAACGTAAGCCAATGCACGTACGCATTACGTCGTTATTTAGAAATGTTCCAATGTTTGGACTTGGTATTATATTCAGCCACGCACCAGAAACTTTGTTCTGAAGTAATGCGACTCGAAAACGTTCCGTTTCGTTCGGTAAATCTAGTTCTGAAGCGATTCGGTTAGTGTTGATTTCATCCCACAGGAATTGTGATTTTGGATTTTCTGGTGTCATTTCGTGGTTAATCTCGTTCCAGTTCATCAATGCTTCAGTGTAGTGAGGTATGTCAGAATCGTAGTCCTGTATATAGATTAGGGTAGACACGATGTCCTTTACTCCACTCACCGAAGATAAATAGGCTGGCAAAGATATTTCCAACAATGAACGAATACCAAGCCCCCCAGAATTGACTGGCAGACTTGATTGGACCCATTGAGTAATGTTCAGTTCTGTGTTCATGATTTTTTCCAATGCTGACTTCATTTTCAAATCCATTTCAGATAAGAGATTTGGAAATTTCCAGAGTGGTGTAGTTCTGAGCAGAAAAATCATCTTTGGAATTGCAACGCAGTTTTTCAAGACGAAATACGCATAATGTGTCTGTAAAGATGATAAACGATTGATGAGGACAGATATTTTCTCAAACTTATTTGTGATGTGTTGATGGTCGTCCACAATTTCTCCCCTCCTTCCCCCCTCTTTTCAAAAGCACTAAAGTGCAATTTTACCAAGACCAGCGCGGGTAAATTTCATAGAGGAACTATTAGCCCGTGTGAGTGCATAGAATCGGCTGTTTCTATTCTGAAGGAAAATTAGATCGGAAAAACTTTTTCGTTTTTTTTTCTTTTATTTTTGAATATTAAATATATTTAATTATAAAGGTAAAATTTAACAATAATATTTATAATAAATTTTTATTATTTGTATGGATTAATTAAACTTCGAAAAATAAGACTGAATGATTGTAAATGCATTTAGTTGAATGGCGATAAAGCCGGCGATTTTCGTTGTTGCTTGTCCGTTAATTACTCTTAAAAAAAGGATAGTTTTGTTCTGTCTTTTCAACATATGGGATTGAATCAATAAAATCGCCGTCTTTATTCCATCAATTAACGTCATTACGCGATCGAAATAAGAAATCAAAAATAATTAATGAAAATTAGAAAGTCTTTGAATTAGCTATTTTCCTTGTTGTTTTTTTTTAGAATAATTAAATAAAGTCCGAACTAAACGCGTACTCATGTTTTCGCCAAAATTTGACTAAACAAAATTCATTCTATACAGAACACAAACCACAGACCGACTCTTCCAATTTTCATTTATTTTTTACTGTGTTTTAAGCTCCTTGCCAATGCTGTACGAAACAATTTTACTCCAATCGATTTTAGTACGCGTAACTGGTAACTGTCTACGCAATGCCTTGAATGTCGTATCGGACATGTCTTGATAGTCTTTTGTTATTGCCTTTTGATAATCGTTTTCGGCATCTTCAATCAAACGAATTATTTCCTTAGCTGTTGCTGCTTCATTCGAAACGATTAACGATTCACGGCATTCTTTCGACGAAACTAATTGAACGTTACCATCTTCGTAGTAGTGCACCTACAGAAGAACGAAATTTTAAGATTCAACAAAACCTGATGAAAAAAATTCGTTTTTTTAACCTGCACTTTAAGGACACCCTTCAAATCAGTCGCAGTGCTTCCACTACCCGGTTGAAATGTTACATGCCACAGTGATCTCCATCGGCCATTCCAAAAATTGTTCGGTTGGAACTGGTGATCTTCGATGCAAACTGTTAATGTAATTTGATTGCCTTGTGACCGGCCAAATACAGATGAAACACCATGTCGATAGTGATCATTAGTATAAGTCAATATTTCCGAATCCAATGCGGCGCGCCACACCTCGGCCGTTGCGTCTGGTTCATGCGGCTGATAATCGGATGCTTCTTTTCTTAAGTGATCGTACTTGAATGACTGACGCGTTCGGGGATCGTAGAATCGACCGCCGCCTGTGCAAAAAGAAAATCAATAAGTTGTTGTGGCATCGTAAAAACAGCAGATACACGACAAGTGTTTGGACTAAGCCGATCGAAGAGATCAAGCGATACGGTCCTATAACAAATATGGGTCAACTTTTTCTGTGACCGGGGAGGAAGATTTTTACGTTACATAATCTATGATCGACCAGTATATTCGAAATATTTACGATAAGTAAGAAAAAGTCAAATTACAGCGTCGAAACAGAAAATACATACAGAAAAAATTTCTCGTCTTTGGATCCTTGGCATCAAAATAGTGAATTTAATAGTAGAAAGGTTTCCTTTGCACCAGTTGCTAGCAGAGATATGCTGGTTCTAAAACGATTTACACCACCCAAAATGACTACTCCCCCTTCCCTCAACCTCCTTCAAAGTTTTTGATGTAGACCTAACTTTGCCGAATTATTCTGAAAGCCCTGCTTTTGCTACAATGCTGAGATATACCTCAAATGAAAGAAAAAGGTTTAAGATTATAACATTTTTCGAATTTTCCATTTGCACAGTCAAGAAAAAAGTCGTACTTTGAAGTAGTGTAACTTCTAAACTACTGTGGGTAAGTTCTCTGTTTAATTCTCTATAACTTTGCTGAAGACGGGGATTTTTTATCTTGTATAGCTCAGGTGTGGCTTCGTACTTTTCTGTCAGCCGTACTGCAAAATAGAAATCAATTATTTCTGGAATTTAGCCTCACGCAAATATTTTCCTGTTATTTATGAAGGAAACTGCAGGACGAAAATATTAAACGACAATATGTGGATAGTCTGGAGAGGAAAATTATTGCCGCAATGGGAAGCGAACAACAAAACGTAGATGATGCATGGAATCAAATTAGGCGAAACGTAGACCAAGCCGCAGCAGAGACGATAAGAACGAGAACGGGAAAGAAAAGAAATAAATGGTTCGATGACGAACGCCGAAAAGCACTGGATGACAAAAATGCGGCTCGAGCGGAAAATCTGAATAGATGCACTCGAGCTGGCATAGCAGAGTACGGTTCTAAAAGAAATTTCGAGAGAAAACTGTTCCAAAGAAAAAAGCGACAACATGACAAGGAAGTTTAATTGCAATGATACACACTGTTAAGCGTGTATCGAAACGATTCTACCACAGAAATAAATTTCTATGGCTAATCAAGCAACTTGACTTCGAGTGACGAAGTCACTACACCGTCAAAGCAAATGGAGTTTCGAAGAAACCAACCAGCTTGATAAAGAATCAACATGCCGAGAACCGGCATCTTCCTTACAAGGAGGGTTCGCACACTGTTGGGAACCGAAAAGATATTGTTATGTGAAAATTTAATAAAATGTTTCAATGTCATCTCATCGGGCCATGGCGACAGTGGCTGAATGATGACTGGTCTGCCACCCTTAGTCATCATTCTATGCATGTAGAGCTCCAGTGAAGTGAAGTGAAGGAAGTTTAAATCGAAGTTGAAAGGTTTGGTAATAGAAGGGACGCGAAATTTTCACCGGAAAGTAAACGAATCGGGAGAAGGTTACAGTCAACAACCTTTAGCAGATGAAGAAAGGTGCATCAGACAATGGACGGGGTACTTTAAGGAACTGCTGAGCCCGAACAGACCACCGACACATATTGCAGAACCAACCTAAGGAAGTGGAGCACGAAATTTTGAAGCTCAAAAATTTCAAAGCCCCAAGAGCCGACAATATACCTGGAGAACTTTTCAAGCACGGTGGTAATGCATTATGCATAGAGATGCATGAGCGGTCATGGAAATAATGTTTTCCCGGCAACTAAAAATCAGCCAACGATTTCCCAGTGTCGTTGTTAGGATTTCCCGGTGTCGCTGGTAGGATTTCCCGGTGTAGGGTTTTCAGTATCGATCCAACGAGTAAAACGCCGCAGGCGAAAATGTTTGATTGTCATTGTAGGGTTCATTGTAGGTAAAAATTTTATTAATTGACTGATTCCGTGTAGCGCCGCAGGCGAATATTTTGAAAATATGAACATTCAAGCTCGTTTTTTGTTTTAAGTTTGGGAAGCTCCGGCTCCTTTCGCTCTAATCGCACCTGCGAAATTGTAGACTAAAAAGTTTCACTTCCCCTTGGTTTTGACTTCCAGGTAGCTTTGACTTCTCGGTGCTTTTGACTTCCCGGAGGCTTTCACTTCCCTGTGGCTTTCACTTCCCGGTGCTTTTGACTTCCCGGTGGCTTTGACTTCCCTCTTCTCGTTGCTTTTTACTTCCCGGTGGCTTTCACATCCCGCTTCCCGGCGATTTTGACTTCCCGGTTGCTTTCGACTTCCCGGAGGCTTTCACTTCCCGCTTCCCGGTGCTTTTGACTTCCCGGTGACTTCTCGCATCCCGGTGACTTTGACTTCTCGCTTCCCGGTGGCTTTGACTTCCCGATGCTTTTGACTTCCCAGCGGCTTTCTTTTCCCGGTGGTAATTGCTGTATAGTAAAAAAATTTCCTATGGTACAATTTCCCGGTCGAAATGCCCAAGGCGAAGGATTTCTCGGGATCCAATTTTTTTTCCAAAAACTTCAACAGGAGAAAGGTATGGAGTGGAGAGTGATGGAGGAATTTGGGGTTCCCAAAAACTAATCTCGCTAATAAAGTTGACATTGTATGGAGGTAAGAGCTGAGTAAGAATTCGAAACAAATTTTCAGACGCTTTCGACATTGAGGAGGTCCGCTCGAGACGCTGCTTTTTCATTTGATCCTGGAAGCAGCAGTTAGAACTATGGACATCGGCTCTACCAGCACCATTTTCACCAAATCGAGTCAATTGTTGGGCTTCGCAGATGACTTTGACATTTTAGGTCGAAACATGGAAGCTGTTAAAGAAGAGTTCACGGTTTTAGATAGAAAAGGTACCGACCTCGGGTTGAAAGTTAATGACGCAAAAACGGAATATATGATTATCTCCCCATCGAATCGACAACATGAGCAAAACGTAACAATTGACACACACATATTTAAGTTGGTAGACAAGCTCGTATACCTTGCATCTCAGCCTAATTCTGATAACGATATCATGGACGAAACCAAAAGACTCTTGGACTCTTGGAAACCGGCCTGATACAGCCTGATAAAAATTTTAAAGTCCAAATCAGTAAGCCGAAACTCAAAATGCACACTGGTATAAATTTGTGATAAGACCAATAGAGTTACAATGGGTCGGAGTCGTGATGCATGACTCAGAAAGACGAACAATCGCTGCACACATTCCAAAGAAAGGTACTGCGGACAATTTTTGGAGCAGTATATGACGAAAATCAGAACAGATTGCGCAGACGATTTAACCATGAGCTTAGCTTTATCGAGAGCCGGACGTAGTCAAAACAACGAAAATAAACAGACTACGATGGCTTGGTTCCAAAAAAACTTCTCGAAATCAAACCAGAAGGTAAAAGAAGTACAGGGCGACCAAAATCCAGATGGTGCGATGCAGCTTTTGCAAACCTGAGAACTGTGACCAGCTGGAAGACGTTAGCTGCAGAAAGGTCCGGTTGGAGAAAGCCAAGACCCTTAATGGGTTAAAGTGCCGGCTAAGTGAGCAAGTATGTATGAAGGAAAATTATAAAAATGTATTTTCATAGCAAATGAGAGTCTGGTGCTCCTTATCCAGAAGTACCTTCTATCAGAACTACCAGATCTTGCAATTTTCCGACGGATTTTTTTTGATGCGGTCTGGACATGAGCTTTTTTCGAGGTGTACCCATTACAGTTCTACTAACCTTCACACTATGCAAATTCCATGATTTGAATAAAATAAAGAATTTGATGAAATGCTCTTCTTACCTTTCATGATGGAGGTGGATGCGGTACTTCAGTGTATACTGACGACCGGGAAGAGAGGAATCAGGAAGATGCTGTAACTCGTAAAGAGAGCCTGATAATAGCCTCGAATTCCTAGCCAAGATCCTATGGATTTTCACGTAATTCGGAGCGTACCACATTTCCGCACAGAAGTGCGGAAATCTCGTCCCAATGTAAGTCTTTTGCCTGTTTGTGGTCTTGCCACTTATTCTCTACTACGACATGATTCTATTCACAGCCTCTTCCCTTCCACAGCAGACATTTCACAATAAAGTAAACCGAAAATCTAGGAGTCGGTGATACCCTTACCCAATACTGTCGTGTACAGTCATGGACTTTTTATCAGAGGCTGAATGACGAGGGAGTCTTAGCTCAAAAGTACTCGGACTACCTGACAATCTTGATCAGTGAGAGTACGCTGGAATATCGGATGACGTATTTCGTGAAGGTAGCAGATGATTGGTGTTGGAAGAAGACGGACAGATCATGCGCTTGTGGAGAAACTAATACTATTCGAAAAAGATATACAACCTGGGGAGAAGATAGAGTGTTTGGAATTTACTCTTGATCGTAAGTTGAACTGGATCGAGCACGTCACAGGACAAAGCACAGAAGGTTCTAGAAAAATGGTTCAAAGACCTCATATGGTACAGTAGCTGGAGAATTCTCACTGCAGCTGAGATTCACCAGTATATTTCAAGCTATATTCGCAGTGGTGATACAAATGGTGGAGGTCGTTCTCAGCAGAAAAACGTGAAGAAAGTATTTCATCAAATCCTTTATTTTATTCAAATCATGCAATTGTCATATTGTGAAGGGTTTAACATTAGGAACTGTAATGCGTACACCTCGAAAAAAACACATGTCCAGACCGCATCAAAAAAATCTGTCGAAAAATTGCAAAATCTGGTAGTTCTGATAGTAGGTACTTCTGGATAAGGAGCACCAGACTCTCATTTGCTAAGAAAATACATTTTCGTAATTTTCCTCCATAAATAAATAACAGGAAAAAAATGTTATTGCGTGAGGTGAAGCCTCATTGAGGCTATATTCCTGCAATAATTGATTTTTATTTAGTAGTACGGGTGACAGAAAAGTACAAAGCCGCCCTTGGTTCCCCAGCTATCCAAGATAAAAAATCCCCGTCTTCAGCAAAGTTGTAGAGAATTTACCAGAGAACGAACCCACAGTAGAACTTTTTTCCAAACATTTTAGTTTAGAAGTTATTCACCACTTCAAAGTACGAATTTTTTCTTGACTTCATGGAAAATCTGGAAAAGCCTCAGTGAAAATGGAAAATTAGGAAAACGTTATAATCTTATAAAAAACTTTGAACCTTTTTCTTGCATTTGAAGAAAAAGGAAACCTTTCTACAAAATTGACAATATTCTGTACTAATGCTGAATAACAATAAACATACATTCTACTATTAAATGCACTATTTTTATGCTTTTTGTTCTACAAGGAGCCCTACTTATTTGTGACATAATTATTTAAACGTAACGAAAGTTTGGTTTTTACTTTTTTGCGTATCGAAGCTAAACGCGTCACCCCACTGACATCACAACTTTTGTAATTGGACAAGAATTTTTTGGAGGTTGAAGCTAACGCTTCGTCACGTCTACTGATTTAAGAACTTTTGTAAGTCGATAAACAAAGACTTGGGTCACACCAACACTTTTTTATGAGATCTATAGTCTGTTCTATAGAAGCTTCAAAATCTTTACACAAAAGAGCGTAGCAACATGCAACGCTTGAGTTCTTGGATGTTTTTAGGAAGGTGGTGGAGGCATTCACATATCTCAGTTTTATTCGAATTGGTTCACGAGAATTCACTTCATGTATTGACTTTGTCTCGAGACAATCCATTAAACGGCGTCCTGAGTATGTGCCACACCAACATTACAATAAACTTAAAAGTTGTCTTTCGGAAATAATTCTTTTCATGTGTCGCTTTATCCGGTTGGAGTTAAATGGGTAACTTTGAATTAATGCTCCGGTGCTTAGTTTCCAACTATTCCACAAACCAATCACTCACCCAAATCGTTGAATTCGGTAATAACAGCTTGATGTTCGGATGATTCGATACGAACAGGAGTCAGTTGATCTTTGTTGTATTGAGCGAACGCGGCACTAGCACCTTCTTTCAACAGAGTATCGTTTTTCAGTAGTTCCCTCACATCGTTGAACACCTCATTGAACTCTCCGGGTGGTGCATGTAATATAAAATCGGATACAATTCTCACTTTTTCTTGGTCACTAATCACTTCTTCCATGTTTTTGCTGCGTTTCGAATATTTGTACTAGAGTTGACGTATCAGCGAACGGTACTAAGCGTATAAAAAGATTATAAAAATTGAATGAATCATACAACTCTACGAAAAGATGAATTTTTATTTTACAAAAAGTTTCGCACTTACCAGCTACTGTATGAATTGGTGGTAGCACAACTTTAATGGAGATTTAAAATGCAACTACTGCTCGCAATTGTTTCACCGTACGGTCTAGGATTGTAATATTTCGCGAGTATTTATGCATAAAATTTGGTGCTTCTGTCGGTTCTGTCAATCCCACAATAATTTTTGCGTGTGTCACTTTTTTACAGAGAATTATTTTGCGCCACCTGAAATTCAGTTATCCAACTTAGATCAATCGAGCGGCTATCTTTGAAAATATCTTAAATCCAACTAACTTTTGGTCGGTAAATCGCACTACGCAGCTCCTTAAGCCCTTTGAGCACTTTGGCATTTTTCTGTACAAAATATTCTACATGATAATTCAACTTTCACATATAGGCGAAGGCTAATGAAATTATCTTATAAGTTCGTTCGTTGATAGCTAGTAACTTAGTCGGTGTGTTAGTCATATGGCCGGGTACAGGGCCTTTTATAAGATACAAGTTCGGAGGAAAACTCCACCCCCGTCCCATGCCAGTGCACTCCACTTTTTTAAATCCAACTCAATGGACCCTTAGATTTATCAGTTTGGGACAGCTGAGAGCCACGAAACACAGATGTTCCGATCCTTTGTTCCTCTTTCCCGTTCATCATGTAAATCATTTGAACCTACCTGTGCTCGCTAGGAACTTGTCCAGGACAAGTGGCCCCAGCTTCAGCACATCCAGCGATCTGATTATATGACCACCAAGAATCCTATGTCTTAGTAGAGAAAAGTTCGGACATTCACAAATAATGTGGTGTCCCGTTTTCTCACCAAGGCCACAGGTGCAGTGAGGGTCGTTGACGATACCAATTTTGGCCAAGTGACTGTTTAGTCCACAGTGTCCCGTGATCGCTCCCACAACTCTTCTTATTCGATCCCGGTCCATGTGCAACAGTTCCCTCGCCCATCCACGATCGGCCACTGGGAAGAATCTCTTTGTATGTAGACCTCCTTTATAAGCTTGCCAATGCGTGTTTGCCTCTGACCATGTCCAATCCTTTACCACCTTGTCACACAGCGACTGCGGTATGGGAATGAACGGTTCTGGTCCGTGGCTAACACATTTAGAGCCCAGCTTCGCCAGCTCATCTGCCTTTTCACTACCTTCTATTCCAGAGTGCCCAGGTTCCCAAGCAACCGTTATCTAATTTCTCAGACCTAGTTGTTCAGGGTCTCCTTGAACTGTTTCATAAGTTTGGAAGTTGTGACAGGCGACATTATCGCCTTAATAATCGCTTCACTATCAGAAAATACAGTGATTCTTTCATTCTCCAATTCCTGTTGGAAAGAGCACCGTAGTCCTTCCATCGCTGCAAACGTTTCCGCCTGAAACACACTGGCGTACCTTCCTAGATAGAAATTCTCTTCCGTTCTGGGTTCCAGAGTAATTACCCCAGCCTCCGTTCTTCGAACCGTCCGTAAAGCCTATGAGTCCATCTTCGGGTATACAATCTGGCCAATTGCCTAGCCATTCTTGTCTACTCGGTACGATAGCCTCATAGCGTCTCTCAAAGTTGATTTCCGCTTTTATGCGATCTCTAGGCATGTCAAAAATAGGATCAGCTATTACATTTCTTATTCTTCCATGTCCTACAGAAAAATTCCTCATCCGCAGACCGTTAAGCCAAAGCCTATCTGCTGTCGCAAATGCTCTAGCCTTGGCGATCGTGTGGACCGGTGGTACAGCTAGCAATGCTTCCATGGCTGCCGTCGCTGTCGTCTTCATAGCTCCGGTCATACATATGCATACCAGCCTCTGGATCTCACTCATCTCCTCCTTCGCGCACTTCTTTTCCAGCCTAGGCCACACTACACTACCATGGCAGATCATAGGCCTCACTACTGCTTCATAGATCCACAGTATCGCCTTGGACGGTAGGCTCCAGTTTTTACCAAACGCGTTCCTACATATTTAAAAGGCCGTCAGAGCTTTCCTCGCTCTTTCCTTTACGTGTTCTGTCCAGTACAACTTACTGTCCAGTATGACACCCAAGTATTTCACTTGGCTTCTGGGTGTGACGTCCTTGCCAAACACCCTGAATTTTCCGATCAATTCCCGACCCATGCGTCTCCTGCTAAAGAGAACTACGTCAGTTTTATCTGGATTGACTTTGAGACCTTTCTCTCGACACCATTTCTGTACAATTCCGATAGAGTACCTGATGCGATCACCAAGCGTACTTTCAAATTTCCCTCTGATTAATATCGTTAGGTCATCTGAGTACCCTTGAGCGAAAATCCCCTCGTCATTTAACTCTTTAATAAGAGAATCCACAACTATACACCATAGTAACGGTGAAAGTATTCCTCCTTGAGGACAACCTTTCGCAGCCCATAAACTGATCTTTTGGCCACATACATTGGCCTCTACAGATCTGTTGCTGAGCATACTGCATATCCACTTTACCACAATTGGATCTACACCTCTGTCTTCGAGCCCCAGACGAATGATCTCGAAGTTCGTGTTGTCAAATGCACCTTGGATGTCCATAAAACATCCAATTGCCACTTCACTCCCTCCAAATGATCTTTCTATCCTGGCCACTAGACTGTGCAGCGCCGAATCAGTGGACTTACCTACTTGATATGCATGCTGGTTCACATGCAGCGGGTATACCGGCAGAATTTTATCTCTGATATAAAAATCTATCGGTCTTTACAATGTCTTCAATACGAACGACGTTAGACTAATCGGTCGAAAGTCTTTACCTTCCACATGTGATGGTTTACCTGGCTTCGGTATGAAAATTACTTTCACCGTTTCCCAGGACGATGAACTCAGTGGACCCTAGAAAAACTCATTTCAACTCATTTTTATTTCGGTATGCCTGACACATACAGCGATCCGGATAGTCCCACCATTTTTTTATGGAAGAACTCTTTATTAAAATACAATCTTCAATTGTCACAAACTTAATTTCGTGTTTTTTTAAATTTATTTCAAAGTGAAAATAGAAAAAAACGATCTTTTCAACAAAACCCAATTTCTGTACCAAAAATTGGCTCATCTACTGGGCAAAGATTTTTCGCTCGCTGCGCTCGTGATTCCTTCATAATATACTCAAAGTATTGTAATTTGAAAGAAACTTTGCCTGCGGGCGCTTGACACTATTTTTAGTGTGGTTATGTATTGGTGCGTATACCTGTGCATATTGATACGTATACATGTACGTATTGATACGTATACCTGTACATATTGATACGTATACCTGTACATATTGATACGTATACATGTACGTATTGATACGTATACATGTACGTATTGATACGTATACATGTACGTATTGATACGTATACATGTACGTATTGATACGTATACCTGTACGTATTGATACGTATACCTGTACGTATTGATACGTATACCTGTACGTATTCATACGTATACCTGTACGTATTCATACGTATACCTGTACGTATTCATACGTATACCTGTACGTATTCATACGTATACCTGTACGTATTGATACGTATACCCGTACGTATTGATATGCATACTTGTACGTATTGATACGAAGCGGTATGTGAAACACCTGTGACTCACACGAAAATCGATTCTGATTCACTTGGCAATCACCTCTAATTCGCATGGCAATCGCCTTTGATTCAAGTGGAAATCGTCTCTAAATCGACTCGGAACTGAATATCATTAACGAATGTGACGTAATGATGCGTACTTTGACGTATAAGAACGTATTGTGACGTCTCGTTACTTCACAGTGCGTCGCTGTATGTCACGATACGTCCCAAACACGTCCCAAACACGTCTCAAACACGTATCGATACATGTCTTGATCAAATGACACCATTTTTTTACTTGGTACACATATGATTCACGTCGCTGTCGCTGTTAACGCCAGCGTATCGTAGACTTTGTCATTTCCTAGTCTAATAATGTATGAAACTCATTCATTGGAGCAAGCAGCGAGCAGCTGTTTGATGACAGACCAGTGTTGTTGATGGAGACTAAAAAAATATAAACAAAACAGATTGTGTCATCGTTAAAACCAGACACTGTATCAGTTTCTACGCTTTAATTTCAAATCAAGATTTTTGAGTTTCGACTTTTATTTTTACCGAAAAGTTGGTTGGAATAAGTTTCGGGTAATAATTTACGCAAAGCGCTGATAATCGATGAAACGATGAATGAAACGACTGTTGAACAGGACGTGCTGGAAAAATGCGCCCAAAAGATAGCCAACGCACGCCGGATAGTTTGCTTTACGGGTGCAGGAGCGTCGGCTGAATCTGGCATTGATACTTTCCGTGGCGGAAAAGGGTTGTGGAATGGTTTTTTTGGGAAAATCGGATTGGCATGGTTTGGTACACCGTTCGGCTGGAATTGGACACCAGGATTCGCTTGGAGTCAGTACATCGACAAGTTTTACAATCCCATACGTGATGCAGAACCAAATGACGGCCATCGGGCACTAGCACGCTTAAGCGAACTGCATCCGGATGTGACGATTATCACACAAAATGTAGATGGTTTGCATCAAAGGGCAGGATCACGAGCTGATAGAATATTCGAGTTACATGGAACTGTTT
The DNA here is from genome assembly GCA_029228625.1 of Pseudolycoriella hygida. Classification (NCBI taxonomy): domain Eukaryota; kingdom Metazoa; phylum Arthropoda; class Insecta; order Diptera; family Sciaridae; genus Pseudolycoriella; species Pseudolycoriella hygida. Next base: position 35,281,184 of record CM055405.1, on the reverse strand, counting down.
TGCGTAGTCGTTGTGTTTCCCAAGGCCATATTTACGACTTCAACGGAGAAACCAATTTGCCAAGAAATTCTCCCACATGTCGCGAAAAAGATTGCCGTTCTACTTTACGTCCTGACTGTGTATTGTTCACGGAAAGCTTGCCAAGCAATCAGTGGATTGGTGCTCAACATGCTACAAAGCGTTTGCAAAAAGATGATGTAATGATCATTGTTGGAACTTCGGCTAAAGTTTATCCAGCTGCAAGTTTGCCGGAATTTGCCAAGAGTTTAGGTGCAACATTGGTAGACGTTAATTTGGAAAAAATGAATTGGCCTAACGCGGAAAATTATGAGTTTCTGGGAGGTACCGCTGCATCCACTTTGCCAGCTTTAGTGAGTAGAGTAGAACAACTTATGAAAAGTGACGATGCTAAAAGAACGGCAAATCTGTAAAAAAAACTTTTGAGCGAATCAAACAAAAAAACACTAAGATTCCAACATTTCTTTATTTTATTTATATTCGTTCCTCATACCAAAATTAGACTTTAATATGCCTTTTGTTCTGAGGGTTCGCAATAATTTCATTCGTTTCTTTGAACAGATTTGTTAATTGAACCCTCTAACATTTACTTCGTGTGGATCTGTCAAACCATAACACAAGCGACATCTAGTAAATCGTCTCTAATTTTATGTTGCAAATCTTCTCATGTTCTCCGAGCTCGACTAGTGTGTTACATCGTTTATTACAAAAATAACAGTAAAACGTTTGGCTCACATCGACTTGGTTATATCCACTGCCACATGAACTATCCCAAGTAGATGGACCCCCATTTGAAGCGTGCATGGAGCTAGGTTCTTGTTTCATTCGTAAATTCGCATTGTTCATTTGATAGCGAATGGTCGCATAGTCTTCGTCGTCATCGTCTGATGATATTATTTCGATAACTTCGTCATTATTGCTCTGCGACGTACTCGGTTGATCGTCGTTACCACCGTTTTCCATTGTCATCAGATTTTGAATATCAACTTCCGACAGAATAGCATGATCGGCGCCACCTTCAGTCTCTATGTCCATCCGGTCTGAGGAACTTTCATCCATCTGATCAAAATCGGCCTCTTCGATTCCATTCTCCGCCTTGATGGCAAGATGGCTGGACAAATGGTATTTTAATTGGCTCACACTTGTAAATTCTTCCCTGCAGACGTAGCATTGGTAGGCTTCCGTCTCGCCAGAACCAACGTCGTTATTCGAAAGAGCAACATTTTTGCAATCTAATACAATTTTACAATCAATTGGAATCGGATTTCGTTCTTGTATGTTCCGCAGACATTTCCTGTTTCTGTGTAGTGTCAAGTAACAAATTCGAGTGAATGATTTTCCACATTTATCGCAATTGTGAAGAGCCTGTACAGAAAAAAAATTAGAGAGTTGATTAAGGAATCAAACGATCGCTGCTGTCTCTTATAAGTGACCCTAGATAAAGCATTAAAATGTGCACACTTTACACGTTCTTTTGACTTCACTAGTAAGTAGAGAAATGCATGTGGCGTGGGATAGCATATCCTATTCTGTTCTGAACACTAAGGAACAAGTATATTCTTAACTTTTCAACGAAAAATCATTCATATTTTGTGTAGTTTTCTTTAGTCATTAGACTATTCCATAAGTTTAGCGAAAAATTATAATTTCACCGACTGTCAAAATTCCGAGTGAAAGTTACGTTTTAAAGGTCAAAGCATGAAGCTATTCGACCAGTTGGTAAAGAAGTCCAAAATATGTTTGTGTAGCTAATGTCAGAGTGCGTACAATTTTTTTTCGTTAAATGAACATTTTGACACTTTTTCCATATAAAATCTGTCAAAATTTTCACCAGCGAAATTCACCAGCAATTGCTGTACGCACTGTCCCAATCGTCAAATCTGTGCAGAGGTGTGAAGTGGTGAATTTCTCTATTGTCTTCCTCTTTTGTTAAATTTGACGTTTCACAGTTGTGCTGCACTGTGTCGAACGAAGTTTATTCGGAATGTATCAAAAGATGATCTAAGAGCGCGTTCAGTTTGACGTTGTTCACTCAGGAGCGCGTACAACAATTGCTGGTGAAGTGGTGAAGCAATTGCTGTACACGCTCTAACACGAAAGAAAAATCGTTTAAAGTTTAAAGTTCCAAGTTCTAGTCATTTTCGAATCATTTCCATATTCAAATTTTCAGATTTTAACTTTCTGTCGTTTCGATTCATTTATCCGATTTTAGTTCATCTGCCTGATTCATTTAGAAAGTGTAGCTCACCGGGAAATATAGCTCTTCGAAAAGATTTGTTTACCTGATCCCGCTCTTGAAAATGTTTTCTGATGCGAAACTCCACAATAGTAAGAAATTCGTAAGAAATTAGAGAAAATTAGCGAATTGATTCAAAACATGAACTTCGAAGATCTTATTGGTAGGAAAAATGTAGAGTCGTTCACCGGGAAGACTTGCTCACCGTGAAGAGTCGCTCATCAGTAAGAATCGCTCATCGGTAAAAATCGCTCATTGGAAAGCATCGCTCATCGGGGAGAATCGCTCACTAGCAAGAATAGCTTACTGAGAAAAATCGATCAGTGGAAAGAATCACTCAGAGGGAAGAATCGCTCAATAGGAAGAGTAGCTCACTGAGAAGAATTTATCAGAGGAAAAAATCACTCAGAGGGAAAAATCGCTCAGAGGGAAGATTCGCTCATTAGGAAGAATAGCTCACTGAGAGGAGTCTATCAGAGAAAAGTATTTTTCAGAGGAAAAAATCACTCAGAGAAAAGAATCGCTCAGAGGAAGAATCGCTCACTAGTAAGAATAGCTCACTGAGAAGAATCTATCAGAGGAAAAAATCACTCAGAGGGAAAAATCGCTCAGAGAAAAGAATCGCTCAAAGAGAACAATCACGCAGAGGCAAAAATCGCTCAGAGGGAAGAGTCGCTCAATAGGAAGAAAAGCTCACTGAGAAGAATCACCAGAAGGAAAAATCGCTCAAAGAAAAGAATCGCTCAGAGGGAACAATCGCGCAGAGACAAGAATCGCTCAAAGGAAAGAATTGCTCACTTGAAAGAATAGCTCACTGAGAAGATTCTATCAGAGAAAAGAATCACTCAGAGGAAACAATCGCTCAGAGAAAAGAATCGCTCAGAGGCAAGAATCGCTCAGAGGAAGAATCGCTCACTAGGAAGAATAGCTCACTGAGAAGAATCGCTCAGAGGGAAAAATCACTCAGAAGAAATAATTGCTCAGAAGAGGAATCGTTCACGCGGAAAATACTCTAAGGGATGTATAACCCACTGTGAAAAATTGGTCAAATTGGAATGATTCAAGCTTTGCATCACTGTTTTGCTTCATTACAACAATCTTTCCGGGGATTCCCTTTCAACCCCTACTTTGTTAATGCTATTCTGGCTTTCATTTCTTCAGGATGACATATTTTCTCAAAAAACTCACCTTTTTGGCGGCATAATTTTCAATTGCTCTCAAAATACGATCTTTCTTTGGTGTATTTGGATGAAATTGTTTGTAGTGATAGACCAATCCGGCTTTGGTGAACACGATATTGCAAATGACGCACTTCAAATTTCCCTGGTGAACCTTCATATGATCCTCTGAAATGTTTTTATTTTTGTTAAATAAGTGATTTTCTTAAGATCCCCAGTCCATTCCCGTTCTTACGTAATCGGGCTGGTTCCGTGCATATGTAAGGGCACTTATCGCATTGTAATTGATCTTTCGGGCCTTTCGCAATTGTCAGTTCGGGATGAAAACGCTTGCAATGGTAGTCTAACGACATTTTGGTAAACCAAGTTTGGCACACAGGACAACGCAAATCGCCATAGGCATGGATTTTCATATGAGTGACTGGAAATATTGTCGTCGTTATTGAAATAGAAGTCACGCAAATAAAGATAATTTCTTACAAAAATCCTTCTGTTTCACAAAATTCATTTCACAAATCGTGCAAGGAAAGCCAGTCTCGCTTGATTCACCTGTGACATGACGTAACGCTGCTCCCTGAAACGAATGGAATGTGAAATTGAATCAGCTTAGTTTCGTTCAGTTTAACTGAAGCTAAACTTACCGATGCTGAAGGATTTCTTGCAAGAGCTTTCCTAATAATTTCGTTCACATGATCAGGAACAATATGCGGATGCATGCGCCTATTATGAATGTTCAATGCTGCCTTGGTGTAAGGAATGTTGCAAATATCACATTCCGTGTCAGCTTCAGTATGAACAGTCATGTGGACCTCTAAAAATGTTTATTGATTATCAACCATCAATCGTAATATTAACACAAACGTCAGTTACCCAAGCGTTTCGAATCTGAACATTTTATCTTGCAGATTGAGCATTGTAGCATTTCAGGAGCTTTTGGTGCTTGACGTAACTCTGGATGGTAGCGGTTTCGATGATAGCGATAAGCGCACTCCGAAAACCGAATTTGACAAATTTCGCATTCGACCTTTCCAGTTATGTGCATTTGCTTATGTTGAGCTAAAATTAATAAAAAATTCTTATTTAATTTGCCGCCTTAAGAAGGTGGTCATGAATGACATTTCTAATGCAATGACAAAACATAGAGCGTAACAATGTTAGTTGGGTGTGCATTGCGCAACGCTGCACGTTACGCTAACAATTCGCCGCGCTCATAAAATTGTTAGCTTCTTAACGCGCCACGCTTCTTACAAGCTAGAAGCTCTTGCCATGCACTGCATCTGGTTATATTATGTGTTATTGTTCCATGTACATTGTACACAATGCGATGTGTAGCACGTCGAGGCAAACATTTTTGTTTATTGAATCATTGGTCAGGGGGCTGAAGGACATTATGAGGAACATTTTTGCACACGGAACCATACTTCCCAGACCACAGCATTTCGGGAAAGTATGGTCTTAAGTGGGGACGGACGGTGGAGGATTACAGGTGATTGGAAGAAGGTCGGAGACAGTAAAAGTTACTTAGTTAATTCGAATTCATTTCCTATGTTCTCATTGCATTGTGCGATTAAAAATCATCTTAAAATTACCCAGCTTCTCTTCGCCTCCGCATTCACTTCGGCATATATCGCATCTGTGTGAGGTTTGTCTTTCATCCGCAAATGTATTTTCTTTAATGTCTTCACCAAGCTATAAATTTGAACGAATAAACATAAAAATCGCTAAAGCCTCTAAGATTATTCGTAGCTGCTGGCTTACCTCTTTAACCAATTTAATTCCATTGGACGTACGCTCTTCATAAAACTCCAAATGAAAACGCTTCTGATGACGTTCTAACGAAATTTTTGTGAACCAAATGTTACAAAACTGACATTTGTATTCGCCTTCAATGTGCACCATCATATGATTGTCTACGATTTTTTTTTGTTAAATTTTTACAAGAAAAGTACTTTGAACGCCCAGAGCCGGACATAACACACTGTTCCTTCTCTAGGTACGCCTTAAGAACTTCATTTACCTAACTTAGAGCCTAGACCACATGGCAGTTTGCAAATGATGCATTGATGTATCATTGTATTGTGAGACATCAGCTGCTGGTATTGATCTTCTAAAATGATCGGTATTTGCGTAGCATCCGTTTCACTGAGTGATTTCAGCTGAAACAATTTCAAAATGGTGGAATCAGTAAAAACTTTACTTTAAGTTTAGAAAATGAATGATTGTAAAAATGCTGGTATGTACTGGTACATGTTGTATGTACTTGGCTAATTCCATCGGCAATCTATACATTGTCGCTACCATGCCACCTGAGGAACGAATGTGTTTTGTCTCATGCTAACATAAATCACAGTGAAAGAGTGAAAGAGATGAAATTTGTAATCCAGGTGACGGTACCGGTGGAATTAGCCACTTGTACATGCTTATATGTACTGGTATGCTGATATGTAATATTACACGCTGATATGTTCTATTATATGCTGTTTTGAACAATTACATGCTGGTAGCATATGCTGACACGTACAGGTACATGTTGGCATGTACTGGTACATGTTGGCATGTACTGGTACATGTTGGCATGTACTGGTACATGTTGTCATGTACTGGTACATGTTGGCATGTACTGGTACATGTTGGCATGTACTGGTACATGTTGGCATGTACTGGTACATGTTGGCATGTACTGGTACATGTTGGCATGTACTGGTACATGTTGGCATGTACTGGTACATGTTGGCATGTACTGGTACATGCTGAAAAAAACTGGTACATGCTGACAATTTCTGGTACATCCTGGTATATACTGATAGATGCTGATATATACTGGTGGTATTTACTGGTAGATGATGACATTTACTGGTACATACTGAACTGTACTGGTTTATGCTGATATATATATTGGTATATGGTATAATTTACTAGTACATGGTGACATTTCTGGTACATGCTGGTATGTATTGGTACATACTGGCATGTATTAGTACATGCTGTTTTGTACTGGTGTATGCTGGTATGCACTGGTACAAGCTGGTATGAACAAATACATGCTGGTATGTTTTGATGACAGGTACTTGGTGGCATTTGCTGGTACATGGTGGCATGTACTGATACATGCTGGGTTGTACTGGTATATGGTGGCATTTACTTGTACATGACAGCATTTACGGGTACATGCTGGTTTGTACTTGTAATGCTGATTTGTACTGGTACATGCTGACATGTAGTGGTATATGCTGATATGTACTGGTATATTGTAGCATTTACTGGTACATTAAAGTATTTCTTGGTACATGCTACAATGTACTGGTACATGCTGATATGTACTGGTGCATGCTGGTATGTACTGGTACATGCTGGTATGTAATGGTACATGCTAGTATGTACTGGTACATGCTGATATGTACTTGTACATGCTGGTATGTACTGGTGCATGCTGGTATGTACTGGTGCATACTGGTATGTACTGGTGCATGCTAGTATGTGCTGGTACATGCTACAGTATGTAGTGTACGCACTGGTACGTAATTGTAATGGTACGTGCTATTGTCACTTCAAAAAAAAATATTTTTGTGCTTGGAAATGAAGTGCGAACTTTTAAAAATCGACAGAATTACACGTGTAGTTAAAAGTACTTTTTCAGTACACTTACCTCTTCAGCAATGTGTCTATGGAGTGCCCTTAAAATTCGCTTTTTTCTATCAACATCCGAATGAAAACGTTTCAGGTGGAAAGCGAGTGAAGTCTTGGTGAATCGAATATTGCAAATATGACATTTTAAACCTCCACTAATATGGACTTTCGAATGATCCGCTGAAAACACAAAATGGTAACGAGCGGAAACATAGAAAGTAAATAATTTCAAATTTACATAGTTTCTTGGCATCATGAAAACATAACTTGCATTCTTTGCATTGGAACTTTGCAGACAGTGCCATTTTAATTCGTTTTCTATTTAAATATTGATTCTGGGAAGAAGTTAAAGATTTGATATTTTTTTGTTTTCGAAAAATGTGAAAGTTTGTTTACATGTCGCATTAATTTGATCGATTGAGTTGAACGTAACTTTTCATGCGGATGAAAGGTTTTATAATGATGGGCCAATGAATTTAATGTGAAACGAATCCCACAGATTTCACATTTGACGTTGCCGATGGAATGGACTTTAATATGCTGGGCTGAAGTTGTTAAAATGCATTAGTACATACTGACCATGGCTGTGTAGCCACGAACTTACGAAGATTGGAAAAAGTTCCGTTACAAATCGAACATGTCGCATTGCTTTCCGGATGAAAACGTTTTTTATGTAACTCCAGTGCTTTCTCTGTAAAAGAGATGTTGCACGATTCACAATTGAATTTCCCAGTTTTATGCATTTCGACATGAGATTCTATGGAGCGACATTTGTAAGATTTTCAATCCAAATTTTTTAGTTCAATTTTTACCAATTTCAGCTCTGTTGTAACAAGTGACTTTACAGACTTCACATTTCTGCTTTCCGAATGACCTCTGCAATTCCGGATGGAATTTTCTATCGTGGATCATCAATGAAACAGGAGTGAACTTAATGTTACAAATTTCACATTTCAATGTTCCGATTTCGTGAACTTTCACGTGTTTTCCTGGAAAATGAAAGAAATTGAATAAAATTCGTTGAGAATATTTTCAATTTTGTCTACTTAAAGCAATTGGCGATGCTAAAATTGCTTTGCAAATGTTGCATTGACGTGCGAGGAGGCTGAAGTTAATTTCCGGATGAACACGTTTTTGGTGCCAAATCAACGAGCTTACAGTGAATCGAATGTTGCAACATTTGAACTTTCCGTACTTATGAACTTGCATGTGGCGAGCTGTTTAAACGAAAATAAAAAAAATCTTCAATTATTTTCCATACTTTCGCATTCCGACTAAAACCAACCCTAGTGAGGAAAAGTAAAATGGCTAAAAACAATTAATCCTTCCAATAGAAATGTAATCTTTTGTTAAATCGATGACAAATCTATCGTACCATCAGCCTTTTGGAAGTGCTATACAAGTTATTTATCATGCCCGCAGCGGTAGTCCCTACACCCTAAAAGAAAAGTCCACAAACTCACACGTCACACAAAAACATTTGGGACAAGGAACTTTTCTCCCCTGCCCCCTTCTCCTTCAAAATATTTAAAAAAAAACTAGGTCGCAGCAGCTTTCAAACGAGCTCAGACTCATCAAAGTATGTTGGAAATTGGCTGAGATATGGCACTTTCATTACGATCACCAGCAGCCAGCCAATTTTCCTGAAATTTTTACTGAACTTCAGTCTTGGCATCAAATGAAAAATTTCATCCGCTACTTTTCAGGAAAAATCTGGAAAAGTCGTATCATGTGGAAAAGTGGTCAATTTAATAGGTTTTAAAGGATCTCGAATTTTAGCTTCGGAGTGACAACACTTAGAGAGTTGGTTTCTTCTAGAAAGTTACAGAGTCTGGTCAGAAGAATTTTTTTGGCATCTTAAGCAAATGGCTGCCAGCTGTCAAAGTGACGCCATCTTGGATTTTTCTTATATTCTGAAATCGAATACCTAGACCTAGTTGGTTTTTCTGCCATATTTATACAGATCGGTGAGGAGAATTGATGACACGAAGTGTTACGAAGGTAGCCGAGGGTGACACGAAGTGTTCCGAAACTAGCCGAAGGTGACACGAAGCCTTTCGAAGGTAGCCGAAGGTGACCTGAAGTGATCCAAAGGTAGCCGAAGGTAGAACGAAGTGTTCCGAAGGTAACCGAATGTGACAGGTCAGAAAATGACCACGTGACTGGTGGAGCAAGAAGCCCAGGCGCCTAAATCTAAGACAGGACAAGAATGGAAGTGATCCAAATAAATCTTAATCATTGTGACATGGCACAACAACTTCTTTGGCAAATCTTGCGAAACAAAAATGTGAAGTAGCAATTATTGCAGAACCGTACCGAATTGATAGAAACAACGGTAACTGGGCTTACAGAGCCGGGATGGCTGCAATATTGACGACGGGCAAATATCCCGAAGTTGTATCAGACGCCCACGAAGGATTCGTGATAGCGAAACTTGACGGAGTGTATATTGCACGCTGCATGCACCACCAAGTTTGAACGAATGTTAGACTTACTCACAGGAGAACTAACGGGACAAAATCCAGTTAACATTAGAGGCGACTTTAACGCATGGGCAGTTGAGTGGGGCAGTAGATTTACAAATGACAGGGGCTTCAGTCTACAAGAAGCGCTTGCTAGATTAAATGTGGGAAACATGGGAAACGCAACTACATTTCGCAAGAATGGGCGAGAGTCGACTATTGACGTGACATTCTGCGGTCCAGTACTAGTACCAAGTCTGAACTGGAGAGTTAACACACAGCAACCACCAGGCACTGAGGTACAATGTGAAAAAGAGGAAGAAGGCGACAAGACAGATGACTCATAGAAGAGAGCGAAGTTGGAGGACGGGAAATTTCGATCAAGAAGTCTTCAAGGAATATCTCCAATCAAAAGGCAGAGAAATCGGCAGAAGAATTGACGAAAGAAATGGTGAATGCATGTGACGCGGCGATGCCAAGAAGGATGGAACCGAGGAATGGACGAAAACTGGCATTTTGGTGGAACGACGAAGTAAGACTTTTGTGAGCGACTTGTTTTAAGACAAGAAGGAGAATACAACGGGCCAGAAACGAGAGCGTCAGAGCGGTGAGGTGCGAGGAACATCGAAATGCAAAATTAGCACGGAAGCGAGCAATCCGGACAGTTAAAGGGTATTGTTGGAAGAAACTGTGCCAGGAGGCAGACGCGAATCCGTGGGGCAAAGTGTTCAGAATAGTAATGACGATGAGAAAGGTACATCGGGGCCAAAAGAAAAAAGCCCGGAGAGGCTAGGTGCCATAGTGAGAGAGCTCTTCCCACAGCACGAACAGATCACATGGCCTCAAACTCCTTATGACCATGAAGCGGAAGACAGACATGAACGGTTGATCACTGCAGAAGAGATCCAGATGGCTGCACAAAAGTCATAGAATAACAAGGCGCCAGGACCAGATGGAATCCCCAATGTAACTCTGAAGACAGCAGCATGCACGAACCCAGATTGACGATGCAGAAAGCCTCAACAACGGATATTTTCATGAAATATGGAAGAAACAGAAATTGGTCCTAATCCCAGACAGGCTATCATCATATAGATCTGTATGCTTGTTGGATGGATTGGGAAAAGTGCTGAAAAGACTGAGAAAATACACAGAGGGCGAGCAAGGACTGTGAGACGAACGATTCGGATTTCGAAAAGGGAGACGGCTATCGAGGCTGTTAAAAAAGTTATAGAAATTACCGTCAAGGTGCGGAAGCAAAGAATACGGGGCAACCGCTTCTATGCTGTAACGACGATAGATGTCAGAAATGTCTTTAATACCGCAAGCTGGATGGAGATAGCCAAGGCGTTGTATGCAATGAGAGTTCCCGATTTCCTCTGCAGGATGCTGAAAATCTACTTCGAGCGACCAGTGCCTACGTACGATACTAATGAAGGGAAAAAGACAGTAGAAATCACAGCTGGAGTACCACAGGGATGCATATCAGGACCAACGCTGTGGAATGTAATGTATGCCAAGATGCGCTACGACGATTGCTTTTGCCGACGACTTACCATGGAGACGATGGAGAAACCGGCAAAAACTGGATGCCAACGGCAAAACTGAAGCTGGCCCACCTGAAAACCGAGATCATGCTAGTGGGTAAGTGCAAAAAGACTGAGCGGATCGTTTTGAACATTGACGGGAAAGAAATCACGTCCACTCGCCAATTAGAGTACCTTGAAGCTATGCTGGACGACGGCAAAAATTTTAATAGTCATGTGGACTACACGTGCGAAAAGACAACGAAAGCCACCGCAGCACTGGCCAGTACAATGGCAAACGGCTTTGGATCGCGCAGCGTTTTCCTATCGATATTGCACTACGGGGTACCAGCGTGGCTACAGGCGCTAGATCCGAAGAAAAATCGGAGGAGGCTTAATAGAGCCCGAAGGCTGGCAAGCATAAGAGTAGCAAGCTCATACCGAACGATTTCCCTAGACACGGTATGTGTCATAGCTGGGACGATGCCCATCATATGCATAACGCTGACGGAAGACAGCGAATGCCATAGAAAGGAGAGAAAGGAGGGTCAATCTACCAAAACAGTAAGAACGCAATTAAGAGCCGAATCAATGAGACAGTGGCAGCGAGAGTGGGTCTCCTCGAACAAGGGAAGGTGAACCCATAGACTCATACCAAACATAACGACATGGGTACAGAGGAAACATGGAGAGGTTAACTTCCAATTGACACAGTTTCTGTCGGGCCACGTATGCTTCAGGAAATACCTGCACAGGTTTGGCTTCACATTCTGCACGACATGCGAGGGAGAGGAGGAGACTGCCGTGCACGTGTTATTTGTCTGTCCCCGCTTCGAACAAGAGCGAGGTGAGCTGATGACTGTGAGTAGGCCAGATGTAAATGCCGAAAACATAATATCGGAGATGAGCCGCGATGAGGAGGTCTGGAAAGTAGCGGATAATGTAGTTGCAAAAATAATGGGGAAGCTGAAAAGCTCATGGAGAGATGATCAAAGAAGACTGCCAGTTGATCTGAGAGAGTAGGTGCGAAAGCACAGCCCCTCCCGGAAGTAATGCTGTGAGGCGGTTTCGGGGAGAAGAGAGCATGGAGAGTAAGGAAGGAGGTTTAAGTTGGTAGGTCATTGAAGAATGGAATCCAACACTACCTTGGTCCAGTAGGGCCGGGTGTCTATGAACTCAAGGGCAACTACTTCGACTCGAAACTAGCGCCCGAGTGTGTAAACTCAACAAGACAATTAGCAAATGAAAACAGTGTAAAACTAATATGGGTACCCAGGATATAGTAACGCTGAAGGGAATGAGAAGGCAGATACGCTAACACGAGCCGGAAGTAATATTCCATTTCATTGTCCCAGTCCTACCTTTGGACTAACGTACTCCGATTAACGAAGGAAAATCAGGAATCACTTCAAAGCCACACACTCGAACACATGGAAGAGTTTGACCAACATGTAGAAGAAGCAATCAAGAAGAGGAGACAAAACAAACTGCCCAGCGCTTATAGCAAACAGGACCGAAGCCTTCAACACTCGGACTTTACAAGCAGAAGAACTAAAAAACATAAAAATTGAAAACATTGTCAAATTCGCAAAGATAGTCAACATGGAAACATTAAAACAATTCAGCGAATCTTGAACATTAATAGTTTAAACTACTGCTACTACTAGTCCAGTTGCAACGCAAAGGCGTCGAACATTTCGAACGCATCTGAAAATCAACGACTACACCATGAAGTGACGAGAAAAAAGCCATCACAAAAGAACAGACGACTTCATGATGAAATGAAGAGGAAATATTTGTTTTAAAGAATGAACGAATTCTTGAAGAAATGTGGTGTAGATCAATGGAACTGGTCAGTATATCTGGGAAATATATTTCGAAAGTATTTTAAGATTATGGTCATACCCAATCGCACGCCCTTGGCTGGAACTTTACAAATCTTGCAGCAATCTGTCAGAGGAACGGATGCTATCCGGCTAGCTTGTTTCTTCAGCGTCAATACTTTTTTCTCAATGACGCTCTTTCGGTGCCCTTTTTCATGTTTGGCTGAAATTTGACATTTCGGTAAAAACTTTAACATCGATTTCAAGATAAGAAAAGAAAAAATACCCAAAGTTTCCGCACTCGGACATAATTGTTTACAAGTGGAACACTTATATTTGCCAGGGTCGTTCATTTTATGTATCAACTTGAGATGCCAGTACAATGTGACGCCTGTGAAACGAATTTTGCAAATTTCACATTGAACGTTGCCTTCGCTGTGGCACAAAATGTGTTTTTCTAAGATGACAATGACGATTAGAAATGAAACATCGAACGACAAAGTTAGATTTACCTAAACGTAGACTGTTTCGGACTTTAATCTTGCAAATGTGACATTGGGTCGCTTTTGGTGGTGTGTTCGATGGAATATTTGGAACAAGTTCCGATGAAGTTGCAGACGTTGATTCGATTTCTGCAGGTGGAACACTTGACACACTCACAAGATCTTGAGATTTTGTGGATTCAGCTGATCTTCGCTTGATGCCTACGAAATTTTGAGATTTCGTTGGTTCAATGGATCTTCTCTTGCTGCTTCCAGAATCTTGAGATTTCGTGGGCTCAGCAGATCTTCGCGTGTTGCTTACGAAATCTTGAGTTTTCGTTGGTTCAGCGGATCTACGCTTGCTTCTCACGAAATCTTGAGATTTCGTGGGTTCAATGGATCTTCTCTTGCTGCTTCCGGAATCTTGAGAATTCGTGGGTTCAGCGGACGTTCGCTTGTTGCTTACGAAATCTTGAGCTTTCGTGAATTCAGGGGATTTTTGCTTGCTGTTAATGAAATCTTGCGACGTCGTGGATTCCGTGGATTTTTGCTTGCCACTTACGAAATCTTGAGGTTTTGTAAATTCAGTGGATTTCGGCTTGCTGTTTGCAAAATCCTGCGATTTCATTGAATCAGCGGATTTTTGTTGCTTGTTGCTTACGAACTCTTGAGATTTCGTGGATTCAGCGGGTTTTAACCTGCCGCTCATTTGTTTCTTCAATTGTATTACAAATTGTGGTTCGTGATTCAGTGAGCCATTCTGTTCACTTGTAATGCCGTTGACGGACTGAGGTATATTTTTAAAATTCCACTGTTTCTTCAAAGTAATTTTCGGTACTTTTGGTATTTTTCTCACAATCTTGGTGTGGTGATATTCAAGATGGTATTTTAATCCAGCTGTATGCTGAAATTCCTGCCAACACTCGAAACATTGCAAAAAGGTTCCGTGCTTTTCTCGGCATTTGGCATTGAAATCAAAATGCCCCTCGAACAAAATGAATTTTTTGAACGAAGTGTCACACACTTTACAACGGTATTGAAAATTATCGGACATCTTTCGATCGGACACAGAGCGTTTTTTTTTATTACTTCACAACTTCTTGTGCGGTATGTGAATCATTCGACACCTTCCGCCAGGAGTGAATGAAAATGAAATGATCGGTTCGTTTCATACACATAAAACATACACACACCGTATGCACACTATCGCAATGGAAAATATTTACTTGCAAAAACGCGATGTTAACAAAATTTGTTTTGATGTTTCCATTCGTTTGTTATTTTTTTTATACTACGAGTGCTGGCTGCATATGGTCAACAATCGGTTACTATCGGTACAAGAATTCCTTTCAAATGTCATAAATGAGCGCGTATTTATAACATTAGTTTGATGTGAGCCGTTTACTACGCACACCACCAAAAGATGTCACACACGCATCCTAAAACTAAAAAGAAAAACGCGAAAAACTTATTCGGAAGGAGACAATCTGATGAAGCTTACGTTAACTGCAGAGTGAGTTGCAGGAAATGCTTACTTATTAATCAGAGTACAAATTTGGCTATCATTGTTGTTATTGTAACGAAAATTCGTTTCTTTTGCATTTTTCCCCGTTTTTTATTGACACCTGAACAACGTTTACAAGAGCGTGAATGCTTGTAGGTGCTTTTCGAACTGATTTCTGAATCTTTCGCTGGTTCAAACGCCCATTGAGTGTTTCATGTCTCGTTAATTGTTCACGCTTTGTGGCCTTTATTACGTCGCCGGCTTATGTCAAAGTATATTGATTTTCATGACACGATGCTTATGATAAAGGCGTGAAATTGATGGTTTTTTGAAATTTCTGGAAAAGAGGTATATCCTTGAAACAAAAGACTTATAACCCCGCTACCAAGTCATGTATTCTATCTTAGTTTGATTCGAACATCATATTTGTTAATTTAGTCTGGAAACGAATATTATTGGCGGAATGGTCAGCGAGCAACAAAGCGTAGGCGATGCGTTGAATCAAATTAGACGGAATGTAAAGAGCGCCGCAGCAGAGACAGTGGGAACGGAACGAGAACGGGAAATAAAACAAATATCCTGAAAACTCTAAGTAGATTCACTCGAACTGGCCAGAAAGAGTACCGTTCTAAAATGAATTTCGAGAGAAAACTCTTTCGACGGAAAAAACGACAGCGTGACAAGAAAGCTTTACTCGAAATTGAGAAGTTTGGCAATAGGAAGGAGACTCGGAACTTTTAGCGAAAAGTGAACGAATCCAGAAACGGCACAGTCTGTGTAAGGACAAGAAAGGATTTATCTTAGCAGATGAGGAAAGGTGCATTGCGAGATGGGCTGAGTACTTTAAGGAACTGCTTAACCCGAACAGACCGCTCAACCGAGACGATGAATTGCCATTTCAGACTGCGCAACCATACATAGAAGAACCAACGGTGCAGGAAATTGATGCTGAAATTTAAAGCTTAAAAATTTCAAAGTCCCGGGGACTGAAAACCAGCCCGTAGAACTTTTCAAGAACGACGGCAACGCTCTATGTTGGGAGATGCACGAGCTCATCACGCGTATTGGAATGTCGAGGAGTTGCCGGAAGAGTGGAAGACCAGCATACCATGTCCTATATAAAAAAAGGTGACGAATTGGAGTGTGGCAATTTTCGAGGAATCGCTCTGCTGAATATTGCTTACAAGATATTTGCAAATATTCTTCAACAGCGAATTCATCCATACATGGAAAGCTCTGTAGTTGAATACCAAGGTGGTTTTCGTGTAGGTCGTTCAATATCAGACCAGCTGTCTAATATCAGACAGATCTTGGAGCAGTGCGAGGAGTACACTATTAAAACACACCATTTGTTTGTTGACTTCAAGGCGGCCTATGACAGTGTTAGAAGATTCTGATCTCCAAACCTGAGGGTAAAAGGAGTGCCGGGTGACCCAAATCCCGGTGGAGCGACGCTGCTTTTGCCAATTTAAGAACTGTGGGAGTAACCAGCTGGGAGACGTTACCTGCGGATAGGGCCGGCTGGAGAAGCATGTAGGAGAAGGTGAAGACATTGAATGGGTTGTAGTTCCGGTAAAGTAAGTATTTGTCAATTTAGTCCTCTCACTTTTATCTCACGTTTTACTTCTTACGTAAGAATTTATTTTGAACATTTCTTCTTCTTTTTTATTTTTTTTCGCTCCTTTAGTAATCTTTTTTATTGTACTAAAAAATTATAAAATTCATAACAAAATTTCGTGGTCAATTTGGTAATAGTAGCATTTTAAATTATGTGCTGCTTAGGAGTTTGAGATAGAAATTTTGTTCAGCATGAAATGGGGAACAACGTTCTTTAAGAACTTTTTTTCCACTAATTTTATAAGATATTTTTATATCATAAGGAAAAAAACTTGGAGAAAAACAGCGAAGATGTTGAACGAATTTCGCCCAAAAAAGTCAAATCAGCGACAAAATTAGACAAAACATTCGCCGAGAATCTTTTGTTTAATTTTATCGCTAATTTGACTTTTTTCACAGAATTTCGTTGAAAATCTTCACTAATTTTCTCTAAGTTTTTTTTTCTTATAATGACAGTTTAGTAACTGCTAGCAAAACGGTAGCCTTGAAACGAGAATGCAATGATTTTTCATAGCAACTTTCGGCTTTCATGCCCAAGCTTTTTGAATTGTGATAAATCTATTTTTCGTGTAAGAGCGATCCTCTCACAGTGCATGAGCTATAATTTTGAATTATTTCGCTGCTCTAAAAAACATAGCAAATTTGACAGTTTACATTTTCGCAACGTGCTCTTAAGAGCAAGTCACAAAAATGTGAGCTGCCAAATTTGCGATGTTTTTTTAGAAGAAAATCCTGCGTAAATAACAAATGACTCAAAATTAAAGCTTATTCGTGTGAGAGGATGGCTCTTACACGAATAATAGATGAATCAGAATTCAAAAAGTTTGAGTACGAAGGTCGAAAGTTTCTCTGAAAAATCATCGCAATCCGTAGCTGATTTGCGATGTTATTTCAGAGCAAATTTGTACCACCATACTTAAAGTTTTTGAATTCTGGTCCATCTATTATTTGGGTAAGAGTCATCCTCTCAAAGTACATGAACTATAATTTTGAATAGCTCTTTCTTTACGCAGGATTCTGTTCTGAAAAAACATCGCCAATTTGACAGTTCGCATTTTTCGCACGTGCTCTTAATCGGACTTTTCAAGCGTACAATTTCATTCAATAGGGGCACCTTATTCCTTTTCTCAAAGTGGTTGAATCCGACTATAGTAAATATTACTAAAAAGTCCGCTTATCGATAGTTGCCCACGGCTCTGTATTGATGAGCCATGATTGAAGGATGGTTCCTATCATTTGCACCCCTTTTTCACTTATTCCTGATTAGTAAAATTAGGTTTTATTTCATTTTGTGTCTTTATCAAGCAGCGATAGCTACTTTATGTTTTCACCCTTCCTGTCGGTCCGCCCGTCTGTGCACTACACCTCAGACCTCACTGCACCTAGTTGCATCACTCATCACACCTAGCTGCATCGCTCACTGCACCTAGCTGCATCGCTCACTGCACCTAGCTGCATTGCTCACTGCACCTAGCTGCATCGCTCACTGCACCTAGCTGCATCGCTCACTGCACCTAGCTGCATCGCTCACTGCACCTAGCTGCATCGCTCACTGCACCTAGCTGCATCGCTCACTGCACCTACCTGCATCGCTCACTGCACCTAGCTGCATCGCTCACTGCACCTAGCTGCATCGCTCACTGCACCTAGCTGCATCGCCCACTGCACCTAGCTGCATCGCTCACTGCACCTAACAGCAACCAGCTGCAACACGCTGCACCAATCTACTCAAGTTATTTGGCTTCGCTCTATCGCTATAATTTCCTATACCCATTTCAATGGTTCATTAAACCTTTTCTTGAACGCTGAATCGTAGATAATTCTGTTTGTAGCATGAGTAGAGCGAGCGCTGTGATGTTACATGTGAACTTCGAGAAAAAGTGATTTGGAACGAGCAATGGCTTCTGAATGCAAATCTACCAGAGAACATAATTTGTAAATGTCAATGTTTTATATTAAGAAACGTCATTTATTTATTTATTTATTTAGCGTATGGTATATGGTTTATATTTATATTACAAAAAAAAAGGGATACTAAATATAAAAAGGAACTTAAGAAACATCAAAGCGTAACATTTAGAAATTAAGTACATACATTCCGCTGGAATTTGCAGAAATAAATAATTAACTGAAACGAAAAATGCGAATTTTGAAAAATCGCGGTTAAAACAAAGCCAAGGCTTCATGTTGTAATAGATTGACGCAAAATGTACTGTGATGGATGATGTACTTGTTGACTGTAGCGCTACCCGTGTGACAAAGCAAAGAGGGAGCTAGAGTATGGTATGTATTGTATGAGTGGTGTATTGCTCGTGAGTTCACAACAAAAGCAAAAACCAGTTTTTAGTGTGTAAATGTTGAAGTTAAGGCGTGCAACAAGTGTGCCTGTATGCGTTTATTGTAAACCGTGTATCTTGTGTATTGGACGCGAACAAAAGTGATTTTAAAAAAACTGAAAAAGATTTACCAAATTTCCACAGTTTTTCCGATTTTTTTCCTATAAGTTTATGTGGAAAGTGTTTATGAACATTGGCCGCATACGATCGATGTGAATTTAAGTGAAAAATCGTTTGAAATGATTCGTATGTGTGTCATTCGTTTATGAATGGTAACAATAGAATTGAAGCCATACACACTGGTTTCGAATGTTTGTCGCGTCAACGTCAGAAAATGTGTTATATTTGAGTCACTGACATTAACTTTGTATTGAATATTCCAAGAAAAAATAATGTTTCATGCTGTATATTCGTGAATTCAATTTATTTGTGCACCAATGGTGATTTTGATTGCCTAAAATCACGAAATTTTTTTCTTAGTGTAAACCGAAAAAGCAACACACCGCGAATTCATGCGATAAATTTAAGTTTTTCACAATAAAAAAAGTTCCATAGACAAAGATTGTAACTATGGAAATTCAGGTGCTGTTGTCATTTTCAATATGCTGTATGTTGTTAACGTTAGTGTCCGGTAATTACAATAATGGCTTTTCAACAAATACGCGAAATTTACGTCAAGCATTTTATCCCGGAAATTTCATCGAAAATCAGGAAATGACTTTTTCAAACGGCATGCGAAACGGTACGGACAATCGAAAGCCGGCATTCAGAAATTGCAAAGGATATGCTCCTAGTGTCAAAGAGGAGCAACCATCCAATAACTTTGTGATAAAAGTGGATGCTGATGATCCGGATCCATCGGATAGCATTGAATACAGTTTTGTGACGGCAACGAGTGAACGGCCCAAATTTCGTATTGACTCAAAAACTGGTGATATTTACACTTCTCATACATTCGATCGTGATGAGCCCATTCGTGAGAAAGAGGTAATTTATATTTGATGTTAATGACGTAACGTTACAAACACACTTTAACATTGCGTTCAGATCATTAAAATACGTTTAAGATAAGGACTGATGTCGTTCACACTGTTGACACTACACCCTAATTATGCTATGCGTTTTTCCTATTAGCTTCTGTTTGTCTGCTATGCAAATAATAGAACCAATGGAGACACTTTGTTAAGAATTCGAAGAATTTAACGCCAGGCAATGCATTTTTTTTAAATTCTTTATCTAAACAATTATTTGTTTTCGTTTCGGATCATTTACTCAAGTTTCTTGTTATCTCATCGAAATTGTTGTATTCTTATCTTGTCCTGTTTTCTCGGCTTTGGATTTTAACAGATTCAATAAGTCGAAACAAAATAACTATAAAATTTGTTTTCAATGGTGTGAAGAGCCTACGTCTCTCCAAAATTGTAAAAACGCCGGAAAATATTGTTGCTGCTACCAGGGCCTATTTCTCAAAAATTGTATTTCTAAAAATTTCTGCGATTACTAAAAACTTTCTACAATTTCTAAAATCTTTAAATTTGAGAAATGGTGAAAATACAACCGTCTATGACCGGTTCCAAATCAACTTTATTGCGTGATTTCAAGTGGTCTACGCAAAGTTGTCGTAATTATTGCATAGGTGGCTAGTGTACGTTTGGGAGCTACGAGAACTGTTCAAATTGCACTTTTCTTCGCGAATTTATTTGGAGTCCGGCTGAAGTGGCTATGAAGTATTTTTATTAAAAATTTTTATGATTTATCAGGGACCACTAGAGCTTGACACCGAGCTAATTACGTTTTGGGATTAGTTCATATTTTAATAGATTTTGCTTCTCACACATACACCTCCGTGAAACCTTTCTCTAACAAAATCAACATAATCGATCCTGTTTCACACTTTGTATTGCATTTTATTCGATGCCTCCGGACTTTCCAACCGTTTCAAACATGACGTGTTTGGATTGATGAAAAGATGTTTCGTTACCTGAGGCTCTTCATGTATATACCGACAAGTCGAAAATTGAATAAAAAAATGCTGCACATTTAATTACTAAGTAGCGATAGCTACTTTATGTTTTCACAATTTCTGACCTACAACTACTACACCTCACTGCACCTAAATGCACCACAATCAATCATCAACTACTTTGACTTCACTCTATCGCTACTTTCATGTACCCATCTCAATGGTTTATTAAGTAGTTTTCACCCTTATTCTCCGTCCGTCCGTCAGTGCACTACAGTTCAATACAGTACGCTACAGTTAGCTACACATCACTACAGTTCGTTATACTTCACTCCAGTTCGTTACACTTCAGAAATAGCTTCCAATTCAGTTGAAGTTAGTACTGAAAAAAATTTTGGAGCTCGTTTTTCTCCTACTTTTGTCAGTAATTTTATCATATCAATTTTGTTGGACCCATACGAAGTATAAAGGTCCTATACGTTTACTACAAACAATTTTATTGTAACATGGGGTAGGTCGACGTGGGAGTTGGGGGGATGCATCTATTATCGTGTAAATATGAGGAATCAGCAATAAAAAAAATGTTCGTCTGTCCGTCTGTCTGTCCGTCCGTCTCCACTTTTTTTTCCAAACGGCTCAACCGATCAGCCTAAACTTTTTTTCCCTGAAAGGTACATGCCTCCAATGATTCAAGTTCGAAGATGAGCAAAATCGACGAAGTGGTTCCGGAGATATGGGCGAGGAAGTGACCAAAAACATGGTTTTTCGAGAGTCGGTGAAACTTTTTCGCAAATATCTCAGCAAGTCAAGCACGGAAATTGCTCAATTTGGTGTCAAATGAAAGCATTTGATACCAAAAAAACTGGGCACTGTGAGCCATGGAATGGGCGAAAATAAATTTCCCTGCCCAAAATGATAAGAGATAGTTTTTTTTTCAGTATTTGCTTAAATACGCAATACAGAGATTTACTTTCAAAGCAAAGTTGTAGAGAATTAAATTTTAGCGAACACGTGTCTCAGGGTTTTGGGGAAATATGGCCCAATCCTGGTATATGGCCACTTCCATAATTGGGCAGGATGACCCGAATCTCCAGAACTGTGAGAGTTAGAAAGCTGGTTCCAAAGGCAAAGTTGTTGAGAATTATATTTAAGCGAACACGTGTTTCAGGGTTTTGGGGAAATATGGTCCAATCCTGGTATATGGCCACTTCCATAATTGGGCAGGATGACCCAGATCTCCAGAACTATGAGAGGTAGAAAGTTGCTTTCAAGGACAAAGTTGTAGACAATAAAATTTTAGATAACACGTGTTTCTGGATTTGAGGGAAAAACGATTTAGTCCTTGAATATAAGCTTTTCTAGATTTGAATGGTCTGAGACGTACTTCGGTAGGGCCTTTGACATTACCTTGGGTAATTTCTATGGATCTTTGAAATTTCTACAGTTATAAAAGAACAGAAAACGTTGGATTCTTTGCTTATTTGTATATTTAGGTACGTTTGAGTCACTTTGCCACATCTATTCTGTTTGTCACATCTATTCTGATACGTACGGGTCTTTGGTTATGTTTTCATTTACAATTACTTCCTGATTTTGGCAATAAATCGATGACTAAAATATGTTCACATTAAAATTGTTCACCCTACCCCCGGCGGTGACTAAGGATCGGAGTGGGTCGACTCACACCTGACCCACAGTTGCAGAAGTCACAGAAATCGTTTTTCTGTGTTCTAAAACTGTGGGTCGACCCGCTAAAATTGTGGGTCATGTGTGGGTCGACTCACTCCGATCCTTAGAGACATGATATAAGACGACGCCTCTGCCGCCAAGTTTCTTCGTATCTAACATTTTTAGACCCGTACGAAGATACGAAGGGGGCGTACATGGAAATAAGGCGCGAACCTGCGAACGTCGTCACTGGCAAATTATTGGTGAAACATTTTAGTTCGCAGGGAAAAAGTAAAAGGAAATGAGGAAAGTCATCACAAATTTTAGGGAAGTTATGAGAAATTGGAAAGTTTCATGTTGAACTTGGGAAATCTTACTGGTGCCATAAAAACAGGTCATCACTTTGCTAAAAAAACTCAGAAAAAATGTAATTTAGCAAGATTATAGGTGTGTACTACTGGGAATTGGGAAATATGTATTCTGAATTAGGAAGTGTGCGTTGGGAATCCCAACTAAGGTTTAGGGAAGCTGGTTGCAAAAGAAGCATTATTTCCTGGCACGGTAGGGGGGCGCATCGATCATGGTTCTTAGATGACCAATCAGCAATAAAAAAATGTCTGTCCAACCGTCTATCATCGCGGCAACTCGACTAAAACTTGGCCGACTTTCAAAAAAATTTTTCCCCTTAAAGGTAAATGAAAAATCTTTCTTTGGATTGAATCTGGGCACTGTCAGCCCATGAGCTAGGCTGTAAAGTGCTTTTTGGTCTTTTGTACATAACTCGAGCAAATCTTTTCCGATTTTCATAAACTTTTTTTCGTTTGAAAGGTCTGGGCATTCCTGACAACTTATGGAAGACACTAATTTGATTTTGAGCATTTGGACTCAGACAGGGCACTAAAGTTTTCTACATAAATCGGGTAAATCTTATCCGATTTTCGAAATCTTTTTTTTCCTGAAAGATAATTGCAACATATGAAGGAACCCGTACGTATCAGAATAGATGCGGCAAACAGAGTTGATGTTACGAAGAGACTCGAACGTATTTAAGTGAATATTGCCTTACCTCTTAAGTGTTTGAAATTACGTCCACATAAAGTTGTATTGGAAATTGCCGATAGGGTAATATTCAGAAACCTGTCCGAAGAAACGGTGTAAAAAAACCTTTCCGAAATCACAAAATTGACCCTCAAATATAGAAAAATGTTCTACTCAATTTTCTCTAAAATTGTTTTTTGGGCTAGGGTTGACCTTAGTACTTACCTAGGGCCCTAATTAGAGGCCTCGGACACACAATTCCATAGCCAAAAATGTTTCCCTCAATTTCCTCGCAACATAGCAAAAAAACATAGAAGGGACCCGTACGTATCAGAATAAATGCGGGAAACAGAGTTGATGTTACGAAAAGACTGAAACGTATTTAAGTAAATATTGCGTTCACATTAGACTGTATTGAAAATTGCCCGTAGGGCAATTTTGAAAAACCCGTCCGAAGTAACGGTGTAAAAAAATTCTCCGTACGCACGTAATTGACCTCCAAAAAATTTTGAAAATCGGTAAAGATTTACTCGAGTTATGTACAAAAAACACATAGAGCCCTAGCAGAGACTCGTTTTTAGTGCCCTAGCTAAGTTCAAGGACTCAAATTAAAAAAAGTTTCTTCCATAAATTGTCGGCCAAAAAACAATTTTCGGAAATCAGAAAAGATTTACTCGAGTTATGTACAAAAGACCAAAAATCAGTTAAACGGCCCTAGCTTGGTGGCCCTTGGGCTGACAGTGCCCAGATTCAATCCCATAAAAGATTTTTCGATTACCTTTCAGGGAAATAAAAGTTTTTGAAAATCGGTTGAGTTTTACTCGAGTTATCGTGTTGACAGAGGACGGACGGATGGACATTTTTTTATTGCTATATCGTCATCTAAGGACCATGATCGGTGCCCCCCCCCCTTACTCCCGTGTCGAAATTCGACTGATGACAAACGTCGTGGTTCCTCGTACGGGTCTAAAAATCGATTACTGGATTGAATTTGGACCAAATCAGTCAAGAATTTTCGATGTTAGGGTCGAAGACGTGGTGAAAAACGTGGTTTTTTGAAGGTCGGTGAAACTTTTTGTCTTATATCTCTGCGAAATTAGAACTGAAATCGCTCTTCAAGGCTTTGAATGAAAGATATGGACTTCCTTTAAACATTTTTGAAAAATAGGCACTGTCTGCTACCGTAATATACCACATACAACAAACTTTCGTTTGCTTCATCATTTATTTATTTAGCAACTTTTACAACTGATATTTTCACAATTATCTCATTTATGGCACTCGAGGGTATAGTACGCATATTATACCCCGGCTGTCAAAGTTTAAGACTCTCGTTCAATCGTATAATACAAGGAATGTGGGTTATTACCGAGGGGCAGATAATCCTGTATTTTGAGTGCGAAAGGATTTTCTTGAAGAAAATGCTCGAAGGATTTTTTTATTTCCCATAAATTTTCTATCGTTTTCTTTGATTTTCATTGTTAATTACTGAGGATTTTCAAGCATTTTTGCATGATTTTTAGGGATTTTCCTTTGATTTTCAAGGATTTCAAAAGATTTTTTTGCAATTCAAAGGATTTTTTGAGGATGTTCAATGAATTTGAGGATTTTCTTTCAAGTACAAATGGATTTACTACGTTTATCTACCCCTCGGGTACTACCGGTATAGTTATATGCCACACAAACTGCTACGTATGTTACAACGTCAGACATGATTTTGCACAAATTCGTTACGGGCAACGAATTCAAAAACTACCAAATTTATGAAGTGTTTGTAAACTTAGGAATGATGGAACATTGATTTACAGAAAAATCCTATAAATCCTGTTTTTTTTTGGGAAGTCGAGCTCGTTGCCCACCACATTCAAAGATTCCTCAATGTGAACCTTTGACTCATTCGCTTCTTCAAACTTATATGCCGGCGGCAGGAATCTTCGCCTGTGGAATTATCGCCTAAATAAAATGAGATTTTCTTCAATCGAATTATTACCTGACGCACACACATTCTTCACTGAGCAGGCTAAATCACTTTGGATTGCGTGGACTTTGGACAAAAATTTGTTGATTGAAATAATGGGGACATTGACGTAGAACACTTTCACTTACTGTGACTTCGGGACCTGCGTCATGGGCAAACTAAAAATGTGATAACATTTCATTACTGTCGGTACATTTTTTCGAATCTCCAACAATAAATGTGTTGTCGGTTATAAGTATTGCAAAACACCTTGTAGAGCCCAATATACAGTCATCATCACCACCACACAAGATATCGTCTAAACACTTAAGAGGTTTTTATTGCTGGTTTGTTTGACTATTTAAAGAAATTATGTGTTAACTGGAGCGAAATTAGTGCGAGGCCTTATTTACATTAAACATTGAAACCGCGACTGACCGACCACTCTTACTTCACCACTAGGGTGACTTTGCAAAGTCATTGTTGAGAGCGCAGATTATGAACAAGTAGAGATATGCAACTTTGCTTGACACATCACAAAAGAATGCAGCTCAAGTCTGTCCAGCAATTGTGTAGCTAATTTCTAAATCAATTATACTCTGCCACTCATTCTATATCCTTGAATCATATATTTTCTTCGTACGTTCTATGCGTACCATTGTACATTTTATGTCGAGTTCTCAAATGCTTAGTGAACTGGAACAACATCGTTTAGTGTTACTATACCTTGTCACGCACGTTTGTTTTCTTTCTTTCCTCTATATTGCACGAACAGTCCACGATTTGTTTTTGTAATTCAGAATTTATTATTATTTTTTTGTCGGTTGTGTAAAAGGTTTTCGGAGTCTGAACTTTTTTTTCGTTCGAATATTTTGTTTGCAATTGCCTTAACACCGTACAATGTAACGCTTTGTCACTGGATTGCATTCCACTTTAACTTTCATAGCATTGAGTAAAAGGTAGTTCAATATCGAAAATGTTTTCGTGTTATGAAAACTGTACTTTTAGTAAAGAATCCTTTGGAATTGTTTCAAAAGATTCTTATTATCGCTGGCATGAAATTTTTATCGGAGGATCTGCAAAGGTACTAGTTTCATTAGATAGTGAAGCAAGTCTAACGCTCAGTTTGTAACTATTGTAATAATATCGGAGTAGAGGTTCCGAATTTGCATAAAATTGCGTCTATCAACATGAAGACTCTAGTAAACAGTAACCGATTTACTTACGATTTCGCCTATTTCTATGCGGGGTGTCACAGAAACATATGAGAATATTTGGTTGTCTATAGTTTGTCTAGTATTTATCCGAAGATAAAGTCTAACTGGCAAGTTTTTTGTTATCGATAGATGGTTGGGGATGGGGGGGGGGGGAAGCATCGATCATGGTCCTTAGATGACGAATCAATAATAAAAACATATGAAGGGACCCGTACGTACCAGAATAGATGCGGCAAACAGAGTTGATGTTACGAAGAGACTCGAACGTATTTAAGTAAATATGGCCTTAACTCTTGAGTGTATGAAATTGCGTCCACATTAAGTTGCATTGGCAAATATTGAAAAACCCGTCCGAAGAAACGGTGTAAAAAAACCTTTCCGAAAGCACAAAATTGACCCCCAAATATAGAAAAATGTTCTACTCAATTTTCTCTACAACATAGAAAAAACCACGGCTAGGGCCGACATTAGGACCGACCTAGGGCCCTAAGTGGAGGCCTCAGACACACATTTCCACAGCCAAAAATGTTTCCCTCAATTTCCTCTGCAACATAGCAAAACAAATTTTTTTGGCTAGGGCCGACCTTAGGACCGACATGGCCCACTTGAGCCCTAAGCACAGGCAAAAGTTTCTTTTATAAACTGTCGGTCATGCCTACATCTTTCAAACAAAAAACAATTTTGAAAATCGGAAAAAATTTACTCGAGTTATGTACAAGAAACACACAGAGCCCTAGCAGAGACTCGATTTTAGTGCCCTAGCTAAGTCCCAGCTAAGTACATAACTCGAGTAAATCTTTTCCGATTTTCATAAAAAATTTTTTGTTTGAAAGAGCTGGCATGGCCGACAATTTATGGAAGAAACTTGTTTTAATTTGAGTCCTTGAACTTAGCTAGGGCACTACAAACGAGTCTTTGTCTGGGCCCTACGTGTTTTTTGTACATAACTCGAATAAATCTCTTCCGATTTTCAAAAACTTTTTTATGTTTGGAAGATCTCGGCACGGCCGACAATTTATGGAAGAACTTTTGCCTCTGCTTAGGGCTCGAGAGGGCCTCATGTCAGTCCTGAGGTCGGCCCTAACCAAAAAAAAATGTTTTCTGCTATGTTGCAGAGCAAATTGAGGGAAACATTTTTGTCCATGGAAGTATGTGTCCGAGGCCTCTACTTAGGGCCCTAGGTCAGTATTAGGTCGGTCCTAGACCAAAAAATGGTTTTTCGCTATGTTGTAGACAAAATTTAGGATAACATTTTTCTCTATTTCAATATTGCCCTATCGGCAATTTCCAATACAACTTAGTGTTCGAGTCTTCGTAACATTACGAGACGTTCGAGTCTTTTCGTAACATCAACTCTGTTTGCCGCATCTATTCTGATACGTATGGGTCCCTTCATATGTTTTATACAAAATTTAATTTTTGAAAGAGGGTAAATGCATCAGTTATCGGCCATGTAGTAGACTCCGGCCGGGGACTACTCCATAGCTCATAACTGATGCATTTACTCTATCTAAATTTTCAAATTACGAAATTTTTTTGAATTTTGAACAGTTTTGTCAATTCTAAAAACTTTGGTCAATTTCTGAAAATTTTCCTTTCAGTATATTGTACAGGCAACAGAGAGGAGCACCTCTTCTCTCTCCCTATCTCTTGTACCTTTGCGACAGTAAATTGGTGTTTATCTGCAAACTTTCTCTCAGCATTTCGATTTTTTAATGACCTGGGGCCCTATTTTCAATATTTTGTGACCTAGAGATTTTTTCCAACGAGAAATATTTCTCCCTTACGAAATACCACGAGAACAAGAAACGTCAAAAGTCACGAATTGAAAATTAAATTTCTGCGAATCTCGACGTCTCGACGTGTGGAGATTTCTCCCCATTTAAAACTTCTCGAATATTGAAAATATGGCGCCTGTAGCACTGACGTAATTTGCTTCTATAAGAAACAACTCCCACAAATGAAACAATAGAATTCTTTTGTTTTTGTAGAACAGTTGAAACGTTGTGATAGACCTAGACTAAAAACTTTAAAGTCTGTCTCCGTGAGGCTGAGTTTTTTCGCTGAGACATGGGTTGCTTGCAGCTCCTCAGATTGTAGTCTTTTCTCAGGGTTCCCACTTGCCCGAAGTTTTGAAGATTTGTCCGAAATTTCAAAAATATTCAAAATTTACTTCAATTACCGGAACGGAAAAGTGAAAACCGACAAGTTTCTGATTTATCATAGGAATTTACCATAAAAATCAGAAACCTGTCGATTTTCACTTTTCCGTTCATGTACTGAATAAAAAGTGCGACTTTTGTCCGAATTTTTTGATAAAATTGTCCGATTTTCGGACGCCTCGAAAACAGGTGGAACCTCTGCCTTTTCTAATCAAAACACTTCTGGTTCCACATTTTGTTGGTTTCTCGCAAGGGTTTCCGCTATCGAAATTAATTGGCCAAAGATCAATTTGTGCCTCAGTAAATCTACCATATACGAAACTTTTCCTAAAATAATTTCTTGGCGATTGCCGAAGTGATAATCGCTGTATTAGCAGAGAAGGTAAGCTTCTGTAGTTTACTACACCCACATTTGAAAAATGTGCGATGTCATTATTTGAACAGATGGAATTGGTAAAAGTCTAAATTTGGATGAGTTTTACGTTCTATTTTGTAGTATGAAAATTTGGGTTGTGTTTAAAGTTTCCTCACATTCCATTTTCGCATTTATGGATTAGGTTCATATTCCAAATTACGACGCTGCATGTGCACGTCTCTAAGTCGAAGTTATTATCGACATATTAAAATTCCGAATTAGTTCATTCAACTTTTTTTACGTTTAAATTCCCTGACTACGACATAAATAACTCGACTCTTTGGATTATTCATTCACTTAAGCTACCAACTCATAAATATTATATAGGGCGATCAAAACGCAAACAGTAAAACTGATTATGTAAAAGAAAACAATTTGTTGTTCAAAATTTTAAATTATTTTCTTCATGGTATCTGATCATAACACACACATTCTTCAAAGAAACACTGCGATGGCTGTCAATATGTTTGTAAGTGTCTGAAGACGGCATTCGAACGAAAATATAAATCGAAAGTAATTTGTATAGGAAAACCGTTCTTTTGATAAAGACAACAAACTGTATACAAACAAATTGGTTGAAATTTTGTGTGTAGCGGTCAGTTGTCACAGAGATTTGTTTGAGGAACACTTAAGAGAGGGGGAACTGCATAGACGACAGAAATGATTGTCTGTCAGCTGAGAGCTTAATAAATGTTTTGTAACATCAAGAGCTAAATTGGGTAAAACGCATTCTCATCATTTTCAGACCCGTGCAAAGTACGCGTCTATTGTGTTTGTCACCAAGTTTTTATTTATTCTAAAATCATTCTCGGACTTGATGGACTTTGCTTTTCGATCGATCTATCATAAAAGTCAGTAATAAATGTTTGTGTAAATGATACAGCTGATTCGTTCAGTGTGTTGTGGCTTGAGAGATCACTAAGGAATTGATGAGGGTGACTAAACATTTCGGGACTTTCAGATTTCATTAGGTATCTCGCTTCTGAAGACACAGTTCGTACGGGTCTGGCGTCAGCTCCCTGTTTTATTCATTCTTTTATGTGAAAATCTACCTCGTCTATATTCGCTGTTTCATCACAAATTTTATCTTTATTTTATTAACTGACTTGCCTTGCTACCGCCACATACACTACACATCGTTTATTTTTATTTGCAAATATTTTTCCAGTCAAAATAAAAATTGTCCAAGGGTGAAATATAACCATCCGCATCTCAGTCATTGTTGTTTGTTTTTATCCGACGAATTCGATATGGATCGGTGAATTTAATAGTTAGGCGAGAAATAAAAGTAAATTCACATCTGGTTTCGGTATTGAATTATTGGTGAAATAAAACATTTTTCCCAAATCACTTATCATTTCATGTATTTATTAGGGGTTCTAGTAGCTGTAAAAATAAATTAACGTGCGATTCACTTTCGCTTGAGTGCATTTCACGTGGGATTCAGTGAGTTGCTACTGATGTTAAAAGTGTTATAATTGTGACATGGCAACCGATTTCACTCGATTACGGATGACAGAATCTCTTCGTTAGGTTGTCCCAGGAACTTAAGTGTGGGGTGGGCATGTATTTCAGTCTAATTTGGTCAGCTACACATCCGTTGAGATAAGTCTACGATTCGTTCAATTGCTGAGAGGAAAATATCATTGGGGTAAAATTGAAATTCTTATCGAGACACCGTGACAGTAAATATTGTGAATTGCGGAATCGTAAATCTATGCTTTATGTGAGTACGAAAATAATTTTGTTTTTTCTGGGAGAGAAAGACACAATTTTCGTGGAAGAACTGTCTAATTTGAATGACTTTTCTTCATGGAAAAACAAAACCATGTCAGCTAATAGGAAAAAGTGCCTTAGACCAATAGTGCAAAATCACCCTACCTTATGAGTTTTTCCCTCTTAGTGATGTAAACGTAAGTACTTTTTGTAAATATTTTGGTTTTTTTAACTATCAATCTTTTTTTACCATGTCGGCTTTTCAGTAGACAATACAATTATTATCAATCAATCAATCAAATAAATATTTCTTGACAATGCTCTTCTTTCCTGGTATACTTTTCCGATCTTTCGAAATTCATTTCCCGCACGTCGTCTTAAAATTCCCAGTAGACAAAACAATTATTTCCTACTATGATGTAGTAGAAGCAGCAGAAGTATAAACTATGAGCTTTGTTTCTGACACCCGGAGAGGTGATATTTTTACTGGGACTTACGTCTAGAGGGCTGCCGGGGCTGCCTTAATTTGCATAAGAAACTTGGTGCGAAAGAGATAAAAAACTTTGTATGTTTTTTGTCTCTTTCGCACTAAGTTTCTTATGCAAATTACGTCGTTTTCTATTGAATCCACAATTTTATTGTTTTTTTTTAATTGCGACTGGGTACTAATTGTCAATGTCACTAAAAAAAATTATTTGTTTTGATCATAAAACTAAATACATTTTTTTATTAACATAACATAAATCAAATCACAAATTCGCTTAGAATAACAAAAAGAAGATATTGCATGACAGGTGATTCTCACATGCCTGAAAAGTGCAATCCGTGTGTTATTTTCTGTCGCGATCCATCCTTTCCGGATACAGTTTTATTAAGAAAATGCATTCTGACTCAGGTACAATGAGGCGATTTCTTTACGATCTTTATTGTTTACACAAAATGTTATCTGACACCATACAAATAAATCGTTGCCTGCCCTCCTCCTCCTCCTACGGTCGCATTAACGATTGAAGTTCACACATTACTTCTAACTTTCTTTACCGCACTGTTGTCAAATGTATATTGTTCTTCATCGTCATCCCTGCTAACATTTTCATGAATGGCGAGGTTGGTTCCTTGCATTTTAATCCGATCATCCACGAATTGAATGGGAAGTGCATTTCTAGCAGTAAATGTTCTTGTTGACGAACGAATCAACTGATGCTTTTGAAAATGTTCCGAGCAAATGCATCCTTGCTTGATGTTTTCTTTGTCGTTTGATCTACCAATCCTCGTCTGTGACATGTTCCTCTTTTGGAATCCTTTAGTAAATGTAATTTATTTGCAAAAATGGAAAAAATGTGCTAATGTGATAAAATTTACCAATGAAATGATGTCGAATCACTTCCACCTTTCTTCCCACTATAATTTTTGGAGTTTTTATAAACACAACTTGGCATATTGCACACTGAATTACAAGAATACAAAAATAACAGAAACGCGCCAACGGAACTTTGATTTTGTTTGGTTATGAAATAACGTTTGACAGTTAGTACGATATTGTTCAATTTTTTTCATTTTTGCCGACATTGGCCCTCTAGACGCATGTCCCAATCGTAATATCCTAGTGTCCCAGCTTATATATCACCTCTCTGCTCACACCCATTTTCCTCTGTATTGTAGCTATTGAAAAAGTACGAACTCGCGAACATTATATAGAATGGGAAGTTAATATAGAAGGAGAAAATGTTAATAATAAAAATGAAAGCTATATGTTAAAATCAGTAAAAATTTTCCTCGCTCCGCTAGCGACTTACTTTTTTAGGAAATCTCAACTCAGCTTAAATCAGACCCATGAAAAAGTTTCCGCTCGCTGCGCTCACGATTTTTTTCTCAAACACCTTTGCCCAGCAAAAAAACCACTCGTACGGAATTTCCACTTCACTCGCTATTTTTACTTACTTTCCTTACTCAGCTGAAATCAGACCAATAAAAAAGGTTTTCCTTGAATTTGCACACTCAAAAACTGAGTCTCTCTCAAATTTTCGCTCGCTCCGCTCGCGTCTTTTCCTTCCTTCCTTTCCTGAGACTGAAATCAGACCAATTCCTTCCTTCTTTAACGTATTTCTAAGAAATCTTTACTAAAGGCATTTTTAATACACTAAAAATAGAGTGGGAAATCGCTGTAAGTATGGCGGGAAATAATTGTTACTCAAACGGAAAATCAATTATGAAAATGTCAGTTTGCGGGAAGTTTCCGATTGGTTCGCGGGAAGAAAACATTTTTTCCATGCCTGCTACATCGTATGTGAATAATTTTGTAAACCACTTCCACTTAGCCCGGTTTTGGGATTTAGGAGTTATAATTATAACTTCTTTTTATATGTTTCCGGCTACCATACATAGGTCTCTTGGAATCAAAAGTCGGTCTATTCCATCTGTCAAAATGACGTTTTGAATGTCAAAGCTATAAAGCAAATGAACAAACGACAAATTGTGTCGTTAAGGTCTTTAATATATTTGATCAAAAAAGTATCTAAGACGAAAGAAATCTATTTTATCCAAACGTCATTTGACGTTTAAAACGTCATTTTGACAGTTGGAATAGACCGACCACAGACGTAAATGTTTGTACTATGCACAGTACGACTTGTACAAACAATTGCAGTCATGATAAGTCACTCAGGGATGCAATATTATGATTAATTCCACATATACTTAGATTACTCAGGACACAATATAATTAGGGCAATCATATTAAATCCGAAGATTAAAGTCTTACGATTTGTAACGAAATATTTAGAGATGATCGAAAATTGTTTACAATTTTTATACTGTAACAAAGAGGTCAGAGGTCGCGTTGCGTGCGGGTCTGCTGGTATCTCAATAATCTTTGTCTCATGCCTACGTCTTACGTTGACTGTTTTGTAGCAGCTTAAACTCTTCAGTTATTCATAAAATATTATTTGCAAGTCAATTTCTTCCATATAGTTCGTAAGATAAATAAATTAACATTTTTTTACGGGCGACTGTATTACTCTTTAGAGTTAAATTTTTTCTTCGTTTTCTTTTCAGGTATACATAACGGTTCGTGCTACCGACAATGGTCGTCCGCCGCTTGACGATGTATGCACATTCAAAGTGACAATTGAAGACATAAATGACAATCCGCCGGTCTTCGATAAAGCGAGGTATGAAGAGTCAATGTCAGAAGATACCCAAGTGAACAAAGTGGTAATGAGAATATCAGCATCTGATTTGGATGACGGGGATAACAGTATCGTTGAATACGAAATTCTACCGGACAAAGATCATCAATATTTTCGCATCGACAGTCACAACGGTTTGATTCATTTAGCTCGTCCAATCGATAAGAAACCGGGACAGTATTATGCGATTAATGTGCGGGCATCGAACATTGTACCCGATTCACCACAAGACGCTCAAATCGAAGTCAGAATTAAAATTATCGAATCGAATAAAAAGCCACCAACGTTTATCGATCCACCAACACAACCAATTCATCTTCCGGAAAATTTTCGTAATTATAGTAGAAGTTTGGTGACATTACGCGCACAATCAAATGTTCCCGATAAGCCCGAACTAATCTTTGAATTAATAACCGGTCGTACCGAACAGACAAATAGCAAGAAAACATTTGTATTCAATCAAATCGATGATACCGCATCGATAACGCTTGGTAAAGCATTAGATTACGAAGCAATCACCGAATACACATTGACGATGAGCGTGAAAAATACTTGGGACTTAGTCAGCGAAGTGATGATAAAATTTAAAGTTGAAGATGTCAACGATAACATTCCGTATTTCACTGAAGTGACGACCGGCTCAATATCGGAAAATGAGCCGCCTGGTACACCAGTGATGCAAGTCCGTGCATTTGACATGGATGGAACATCTGCGAACAATATCGTTTCATTTGAACTCGCTGACAACACTGAGTATTTTACGATAGATCCAACGACTGGAAACATCACCGCCCTGACAACATTCGATAGAGAAGAACGTGACTTTTACAATGTCAAAGTCATCGCAACTGATAACTCACCATCGAGTTTGTACAATACGGGGGAACCGAATCGCGGCCAACAAGTTTTTCGTATCGAAATCGCCGACAAAAACGATCATCCACCGCATTTCGAACAAGACGAGTACATCGCCGAAAAGCTTCCAGAAGATGCGAATGTTAACTTTTTGGTTATCGAAGTAAATGCGGAGGATAACGACGCTGCGTCGCAAATAACGTATACCATTGTCAATGGTAACATTGGCGACGCGTTCAAAATCGAAAGTTCGACCGGTAAAATAACGGTTAACGGAACGTTGGATTATGAGAACATTACCGAGTACTCGTTGAGAATCCGTGCATTTGACGGAATCTACGAAGATTATGCGACTGTAATAATTCGTGTGGAAGATGTGAATGATAATCGACCAGTGTTTACAGAGGAAAAATACAACGCAACATTCGAAGAAGAGAAATTGATCACCGGTTGTATACTCACAATAAACGCTTATGATCCAGATATCAAAGATCGATCTGGACCTCAAAACATAAAATATTTCATCGTCAAAACGGAGCAACAACATCTGCTCGAAATCGACAGCACTGGATGCTTGAAATTGATTCAACCACTCGATCGGGATTTACCGGATGGCCATAAGAATTGGCAGGTGTATGTGGCTGCTGTTGATGAAAACGGTAACGGATTGCGATCGGTAACTGACGTCACCATAACACTGCTAGATGTCAACGATAACGCACCGTTTCTCACCAATCAAATGCCGGTGGTTTGGTATGAAAATCAACAGCCTGGCAGAATTGTGGAACTAATGGCCAATGACTACGATGAACCGGAAAATGGTGCGCCATTCTTCTACGAAATAGACAATTCGGCCAGTGCGGATATCCGGCGAAAATTTGGAATAAACGGCGACTATTTGATGGCAACGGAAATGTTTGATCGCGAGGAGCAAAAGGAATATTCGATTCCAATTATGATCTCAGACTCTGGAGAGCCGTCGATGAGTAAAGTTAGTTTTCTGAAAGTGATCATTGGTGATGTTAACGATAACGCGATGAAGGATGGTCGGAGTAGTGTTTTCGTTTACAATTACAAGGGTGAAGCGCCTGATACCGAAATCGGTAGAGTTTATGTCGAAGATCCCGATGACTGGGATCTACCAGACAAAATGTTCACATGGAAAGATGGTCTAACCGATCCTAATTTCGACTTAACGCCATATAATGGGATGATCACAATGCGTGAAGGTACCAAGCCGGGCGAGTATACTTTATACTTTACTGTCTTCGAAGAGTCTAGAGACATTACACGTCATTCTGTCACTGCTGAAGTGTTGGTTACTGTGAAAGAAATTCCGGAGGAAGCTGTCGACAAAAGTGGATCCATTCGATTTTATGGAACGTCTGCCGAAGAATTTATTCAAGTTCCTAGCGATGGTAGTGCTGGTGGTTTAAGTCAAAAAGATCGTCTACGTTTGAGTTTGTCCAATTTGTTCAACACATCCGCTGAAAACGTGGATATCTTTACAGTCCTGAAGAACGACAATTCTTCGCTTCTAGATGTTCGATTTTCAGCCCATGGCAGTCCGTACTACGAGTCCGAACGATTGAACGGCAAAATTGCACAGAATCAAGGCAAACTAGAGGAGGAACTTGGCATGACAATGTTGATGATAAATGTCGATGAATGCATCATCGAACGCTTGAAATGTGAAACGTCTTGTACGAACATATTGCACAAATCAAATGTTCCGCTACTCGTTTACACAAATACAACGTCATTTGTTGGAGTAAATGCATTCGTTCAAGCCGAATGTACGTGCAATGTTCCACCGAAAGTCGTTTGTCTGAATGGAGGCACACCCTTTTCTGATTTCTGTGAATGCCAGGAAGGTTTCGACGGACCGAATTGTGAAATCATTAGCATCGGTTTTTACGGGGATGGGTATGCTATGTACCCGCCAGTGAATCCGTGCGATCAGACGAAAATTTCATTAACATTGTCGCCACAAATAGACCGTGGATTGGTCTTGTACATTGGTCCCATAACATACAACTCTTTGTTACCAATATCCGACTTTTTGGCATTGGAATTGGTGAAAGGTTTTCCAGTTTTAACCGTCGATTACGGTACGGGTTCCGTAACAATCGAACACAAACATATTCATCTATCACCGGGCAATAGTTACGACATCGACATCATCCTACAGCGGACGAGCATCGAAATGACGGTAAACAACTGCAAACTGTCGACGTGTATGAGTCTGGGAGCACCACAAGGTCCGAATGAATTCCTTAATGTCAATGCACCCTTACAGTTGGGTGGAACGGTCGTTAATTTGGAATATCTCGCCTCTCAATTCAATTGGTCACACACACCGCAAAGTCAAGGCTACAGCGGATGCGTCAAAAACCTGACGGTGGATGGACGAACGTATAACATTGGCGCACCGAGCTTATCGAAAAACGCTGATCCAGGATGTCAACGTTCGGTGGCGGTCGCCGTATCGTTTGGCATTGACACTAACTTTTTGATTGCGATTCTTGTGTGCATAGCCGTTCTGATCATTTTGCTGCTAGCCGTTGTTGTGCACAAACGTCATCACGACGGATGGCATGAAAAGGACATGGATGACATTCGTGAAACTATCATCAA
The DNA here is from genome assembly GCA_029228625.1 of Pseudolycoriella hygida. Lineage (NCBI taxonomy): Eukaryota > Metazoa > Arthropoda > Insecta > Diptera > Sciaridae > Pseudolycoriella > Pseudolycoriella hygida. The sequence continues at coordinate 35,243,559 of CM055405.1, read as the reverse complement.
CTACGAGGACGAAGGTGGTGGCGAACGTGACACCGATTTCGATCTAAATGTGCTACGATCACCGCCAATCTACGAGGATAAACCATACAAAGAGCATCTAATTGGTCAAGCACATGAAATGCCTGACATTGGTGGATTTTTAGTCGATAAAAAAGACAGTTGTGATAAAGATACGGAACAATATCCCGTTGACGATGTGAGACACTATGCCTACGAAGGTGATGGTAACAGCACAAGAAGCTTGTCGAGCCTTGCTTCGTGTACGGATGACGGTGATTTGAAGTTTGACTATTTGTCGAGCTTCGGGCCTAGGTTTAGAAAGCTGGCTGATATGTACGGTGAGGAGCCCTCCGATTCCGATTCCAATGAAGATGCAGACGAAGGATGGCGAATATGAGCACCAAAGACTTATTTTTGATTTAAACAAGTAAGTATAAAGTTTCACTCGTTTGATGATTTAATTGCATATTTTAGCGTTTTTTTACCGACTCTAATTCTCCAAAAGTTAACATTTTTGGGATATGTATTTCCTAAAAATAGGAACTGCATCTTTGTGTCCGTCAATTCACTGTTCTTTAATCGGTTGCAAGGCTGTTGAGTAATTTTTTTTGTATTTTCCTTTTACCATTGTGTTTTACATCTTTTGCATGTAGCAAGGACGTGATAGTCTTTTGTTTTGATCTTTGAAAGTTCAACGTCAATTTAGTTGCATATTCGACCGAGGTTAACTTCATTGCGAGAAAATCAGCTGATTTTTGAACTTTTCAATGAATTTACCTGATTTTTTGCAATGAAGTTCGCAACTGAAGCTTACTTCACGTGGATTAATTCTTGTAAAAACCATAACAAAAAACTATTACGCCGCTGGCATGTAGACAAAAATCAATGACGAATCATAGGAGGCTAGCGTTTGCCAAACTCATGACCTCAAAAATTGAGCTTTGCGTGATGTATGGAGTACGGGTAGCCAAACTTTGGCGTGTGAAATCTGAAAGCGCAGAAAAATTATTACGTTGGGAGGGTCCGGAATTTGTGGCGCATTTTCTTAATGAAATGTGAAAATATTTCAGAAGAATTTTGTGCGTTCCGGAGCTGCAAGCCCCACCCAAATGATATCAGTTGTTTTGGATGAACACGGAGATCGTTGTTTTTCCCACTGTGAAGGGAGGAAGTCAAGACTTAGCTGTATGATTCCGCAGTCTACAAAAACAAATTTTCTTAATTTTTTGTTCATATGTGGACTTGCGTCATGTGGCTACCGCGCGCATGTCACAGAAAACAACAATTCAAATCAAGCGCTGTCACAAGTTACCATTGCTTTCGTTTACGTCGCAGTATTTATATACTATTTTACCAGTACGCGCAACGCCATCTTTCAGCAAGTTAAGCCTTTTTTAGATTTATCAGATTGGGTCGGTCCATTCCTGGTTCTTGAAACGCAGATCCTTTCGATGATCCTTTGTTTCGTACCCCGTTCATAATGTAAATCTCGAAAACCTCCCAGTTTCTACAAGAAACCTGTCTAGAGCGGCGCAACAGGTCCTATTTTGGGTACTGTTACAGGTTTGACCACATAACTTTCTAGAGTCCTAAGCCTATGAGAAAAACTTCGGGCATTCGCAGGTACAATTGGGATCGTTAGAGATTCCCATTTTTGCCAAGTGCTTGCCCAGTCCGCAATGCCCGGTGATTGCACCCACCGCCCTCTTGATGCGCTTCCTGTCCATGTTTAACAGTTCTCTGGCCCACCTACCATGGGGCACCGGGAAAAAACGCTTCGTGTGCATTCCTCCTTCATAGGCGCTCCAATAGTTAGCGAATTCCGACCTCACCCAGCTCTTCACCGCTTTCACGCATGCCGAGTGTGGGATGGGTATGAGAGGTTCCGCCCCAAAACTCAATGTTGCCGAGCCTCTTCTCGCTAGCTCATCCGCTTTCTCGTTTCCCTCCACACCAGAGTGTCCGGGAACCCAGACCAACGGACCTGATTTCTCAGTCCCATCCGGTTCAGGGTTTCCTTCAGTTCTTTTATTAGCTTGGATGTCACGACAGGCGACATAAGCGCTTTGATCATCGCCTCACTGTCAGAACAGACTGTCACGTTTTCTCCACATACCTCTGCTGGGAGTGCCTCGTGCGCTCCCATCAGTGCCGCGAAAGTTTCAGCCTGAAAAACATCGGCGTATCCACCTTTCCGCCGGCTCCCGTGCCTTCTGAAGTTTTAAAGCCGTCAGTATAGCTCACAGTTCCTTCATCTGATAGGCAGCTTGGCCAACCTTCCAGCCATTCTGACCTGCTGGGTACGACAGCCTCGAAACGCCTTACGAAGTCTGCCTCCGGTATCATTCGGTCCCTAGGCATTGCAAAGACCTCGTTAGTGATAGCCTTCTTGATTTTCCCATGGCCCGAAATGAAATTTGGAGTCCAGAGATCGTTCTGAGACAGCCTATCCGCCGTAGCAAAACCTTTCGCCTTCAATGCTACATGGACCGGTGGCTGGTTAAGTTAAGCAAGTTAGTTAGGCAAGTTATACCTAGTAAGCAACTGATGTCACGAGGACAAAAAAACTTAGAGAAAAGCAGCGACGATTTTCAATGAATTTCGCCGAAAAAATCAGATTACAGTTACAATTTCTCTTTTATATCTCTTTTCACGTATTCTCTTGTATTTTTTTCGTGTTAAACTCGTTGTCTTGGTTCGAATAGTTGAAACGAAACGTTGCACAATCTTATAATTCTTTTCGTATAGCGACAAAATGAAACAAAATAATTGCCGATAATCTTCTGTTTAATTTTGTCGCTAATTTGATTTTTTTCGGCGAATTTCGTTGCAAACCTTCGCTAATTTTCTCTAATTTTTTTTCCTTATTTCTCACGCATTGTATGCATTCTCAAATTTGGATGCAGAATAATTTTACTTCATTTTGAAGATTTTCCCCAAAATTATAGATTTGCTGACAGCTTTTAAGGGCTCGAAGGATTTTATTTTTGTGAAAATTCGAAATGATTTCCAGTAGTTCCCCTTGCATTTAAGGATTTTGTTTATAATTTTGGACGATATTCTCAAATTTTGAAGGAATTCCTTTTGTTCGATCACCTTAAGGATTTCCTTGAATTTCCCTAATTTCACAATTGCGATAATTAAAAACTGCCAGGATTTCAATTTAGACACCCTGCACATTTCTCGCGTTAAACTGCTTTATTAGAATGCAATATTTTGACGAACATGAATTAGAAATTAAACTCTAAAAAGTCTAAAGTCTAAAAACTCTTAAAGTCTAAAACGTATGCAAAGACCCGTACGTATTCCGCTTACTACCGCCTCAACCTTTCTCAAATATTATGAGCACTTCGTACGGGTCAAAGTATTGCAGCTATTCTCCGTATAGAATAGTCCACGATATTTTTATTTCACATCAAAAAAAAACACAAATTTAAATACCGAAAATTTTAGGCTTTCATAAACAAGAAAATTATTATAAGCTTCTCGCATAGTCGTCAAGAAGCCGTTACAAATCAACTTATTGTAAAATGAAAAAAATAATAATTTACTCTTGAAAATAACCATACGGACTGAAACATGAATCAAAGTAAAGGTCTTTTAAGAATAACTTAAACGGCAGGGTGGATCATATCAATGAGTCAATAATTGTAATGTTAAAAGATTTCTGTGTGCATTGTGCAACTATTTATATGCTCAGGTTGAATTCAACAACACATTTTTAATGCCTCAGGCAAATATCTACTCGAAGTTTTCTGTTTCGTTTGTTTTTCTAAGTTTTTCAACACAAACAATTGTGATATCGAATCGTTTGTGTTTTCTTAATAGCTTTAACGGTTTGTTTAACATTAATTGATTCAAATTTCAACGGTTTTTTCATGCATGCGATCAGGGCATAATATTTGGGAAAATAAATCTGAGAATCTCTGAAAAAATTTCCTCGAATTCATCAAAAAAGATCTTTATATTTGTATCTCAAGACTGTGAGACGCTAAATTGAGTTCAATGGAGCAACTTAACGAGAGTCGTCTACAAAATTTCGGTGGCGGCTAATACTCAGCTTAAAACAGCGACTAGAAAATCGTAACTTTAAGTTTAATTTCGATAAAAAAGTTCCAAACTTTTTTTTCAAAACTGAAAAAACTAAATTTTTTCCGTTAAAAAATAGCAAAATTTCCAGCGGATTTCCAGCTGGATTAATCCTTGTCGGCTTCGGCGGCTCTCATATTTGCTGACACACAATAATGACTTTCTTAAACGTTGTCGCCTACAACAGCAATAACACGCGAAACGATAGCAAAATCGCTGCACCCTACCATTCAGCTTGACATTACTTGAACTATTGTATTCCAGCATAAAGAAATAAAACCCAAATTTAAACTGAATATAATTGTACAATTGATGTTTAGTTTCCTATTCAATTATATTCTCGATAGACTCGATGTCGATATGGATATTACCAATATATTCTCATATAGGCCGCACCTTTTTCCATTTCACTATCGGTTTCTTATTATTGTAAGAGGTTTTATTTTCCAACAGCTGGCACTTCGCAATGAATGCCCAAAACGTATAAGATATTTCATGGATATAGCTTTTGTATTTTATGCCATTGTAATGCATTTCGATAATCAGACAAGTTCAAAAGTGTAACGAAAAAGGAAAGAAATTTATTTTAAAATTTATTAAAAAAATTGAATTTATATCGAGATTCATATGGAAAATGTTTTCTATCGATGACGAAGAGAGTGTTGATGTAACGTTACCAAAATGTTTACATTCTGTACCCTACATACCTGGCGTGTCAACCAAAGTGTTTGACGAAAAGAAATATTTTTATCTTAAAGATATGACCACGAGCATTTCATTATTTGCTTAACTTCCTGTTGGTATTGATAAACTTGATTATGTGTGTACACCGGATTTGTGTACACCAATGGCTTTTCTTTCGTAGCATAAATGTTTGTTTAACTGGTGCTACGAATACACACTCACACAAAATAATTGTAAGAAATGAAAAAGAATCTTGAGCAATTACCCGACTTAATGGAACATTTTTCAATTAACAAAAGAAGCATAGATCTATAATTGATCTATTTCCATCAATGCAAGTCGAAAGTTACACTCAACGAAATGTAACTGTTTAGCTGGCACGAGGTTTTTGGATCGAATTAACACACAGCTGTACACTGGCGCAGTAAGTGTCTAATTTGATGATACTGTGTAATTATGAGACATAAATTATTCAAATGTTTTCAAATCTGAATTTCGTTTACCTTTCATTATTTTTGGGAACATTACTTTTGTGTTAGTCATTCACTAAACGACTTATTGAACATGTTGGTTGATCGTGCTTTTAGAATGGAGGGCTGCACAGCGTTCTTTTTATAGTCGATGCAAAATTTTTTCGGTTCGCATTCATTCAATCATGTTCGTCGTCTCACACCTGAATCAATATTTACATTTCTAATGTTTGATATATATGTTTAGATCAAATAACATTTTATGTAGCCACAGGGTGATTATGTTGTTCGTCTTTACACGGCCAGGGCCGGAATATAAGTATCAGAAGTATGGGCTACTGTATATTAGCGATATTTAGAAACGAAGTTGAGTTTGTCTTGAAATTAAACCATAAAAAGCAATTTTGAACCTTTTTTTGGAACTGGCATGATGTTGGATCACAACAAAAACCCTTTTAAAAGGGAATGTGACGCAAGTCGTTGTCCCTTCTTACAAAACAACTGATATCAATTTGGGTGACGCTGAACGCTTCGAAACGCAAAAAAACTTTCAAAATATTTGCACATTTGATTAAAAAAATGCGTCACAAATACCGGACCCACCAACGTAATAGTTTTTCTCTTTTTCAGCTTTCACACCGCAAAAATTTGAATTTGGAACTGGCATGATGTTGGATTGCTCTAAAAACTCTCCCAACAACATTGGCCGAAGCTCCTGTCTTTTTAGTCATAAAACGAACTACAAACTAAATTTTTATGTATAGAAATCTTCGCTCTGTTTTTGCTGAGAAAATCGCAACTTAGGGATGATTTTGGTTCGCTTCATCTTTCTATTATGTCAGCTAAGTACTGGGCAGGGGAATTTGATTCTTACGGAATGTGAGACAGTGTTAGCGTTATGGTCCGTCAAGTCCAAGCGTTTGGATTGGATTAGATAACTAGAAACTGGTCAAGCTTACGGGTCCCATTATTATGCCGTATGTCAAGCATATGTTGAATTGTGCTCTAACGGCTTGTTCGTTCCTCAAAATTTGGAAAATAGCCAAAGTGTTCACGCTGCGCAAACGAACTAAGACGTACGAGCTAGACGACTTTAGAGCTCTTCGGTTATCTCGAAGGTTCTAGAAATTCTAATGAAGAAACATATACAGGAACTTTTGGAGGTTGATGATCTTCTTTGTGAGTACCAATCCGGTCATAGAGCTGGACATAACACCGCCACAGTTTTGTTAAAGGTTGTCGAGTGATATAAAGTGGGCAATGGGTAAAAAGCTGTTAACGATGCTAATCCTACTAAATTTCTCTAAGGCGTTTGATTCTGTGATTCACAGCATTTTGTTAAACATAGTCAACAATTTAATTTCGATAGTTTAGCCATCTTTTCAATAAAAATTATCTCTCAGAACTATTGCAAGCCGTTTGTATTGACAGGACTTCTACCCCTGCTGAATGGTGTTCCTCAGGGAATCATTCTCGGACCACTACTGTTTTCCTTGTTCGTGAATAACGTGCCACAATGTTTGAAGTACATGATGTACCACATCTTTGCGGACGGCATGCAGGTCTATTGATCTTTCAGTCTCTGCGATACGATCCAAAGACTACATGCAATCAACTCGGGTCTAAAATATATACAGGCCTGGGCATTGGAAAATAGACTTCACTGGAATGCGGCCAAGACGCAGGCCATTGCAATTAGTGCTAATTTTGAGACTAGGTTCTGTGGCTTGGAGTCCTTTATTATCCCATACTCAGATCGGCTAAAGAACTTAGCTATGATCTGACAAAAAAGTTGAAGACTGGAAGGATTATATTAGAGTCGTCTGTGATAAAATTTACAAGTGTCTAAAAAGCGCATTTTAGGAACACTCCTCAAATCACTCTGGCTTTGATGAGCAAGTCAAGTTCGAATATTACATCGTGGTTTACTCGTACGGCATTGATGAGGGAGTTTTTTTATTAGACTTGCATATGGGTGTAGAAAATATGATAGCATCAGGAAAAACACTGATAGGCTACTGGGATTTCCTTTGAGGAACTTCTACTTCTACACTTTTAGGGCGCTGACATTTTTTAAAGTCTCATCAATTTGAGGAAACGAAAATATTTGAACTTTATCGTCAATCTGGGAAGATCGAAGACAAGGAAGCAACTGAAGATTTATTTATTTATTAAAATGGTTTGAAGAAAACGAAAAACAGCAAACAATTTTTGGTGCCTCTAGAAAACTACATACACAAACTCGTTAGCAGCAAAAACATTCATTGAAATGCGTTCGTCGAATTAATGATTCTCTTGACTGGGAGATTCCCTTATTGGAATGTTCAGACGTCAGCGTTGAGCCAAAACAGATGAATTGATGAATGGTTGATTAAATTCGAATCGGTTGGCTTTGAGACTTCAGAAAAGTGTTCAGCCAAAATGCTCCGAAAATAAAATCCAGTCGGCCAATAATTGTTGATGCGGTAAAAAGCCAGATTAAATGAAATCATGATTCGCTTGTTCCACTGGGAGATTTTTCGGAAAAAATGTTCAGCCATTGATTATCAGCAATCGTCACAGCGTTTGTTCCAGCACTGATGTTGAGTAGACTCATTGTGTAGGCACTTTTTTGCTAGTTTCAGCTTGACTGGGAAACTTCTAAGAAGTGGTCAGTGACGACATTTTTGGTGTAAACCTTCGAAGACCAATTTAAAAAGGAAGTGAGTTGAATCGGTTGTCGTCACCTTCGATTTAAGCACAAAGAATGACAAGGCGGTTCGTTGGTGACAATGAATGAGATTATGAATCTCTTCTGTTTTTTTTCTGCAAGTTTTTGTTAATAATTCGCCGACCTTACAATGTACTCCATGTGTGTGGTGTAAATGAACCATATCTAATTTAAATGCAATGGCCAATAATTAACTGACTTCGTACTCAGAAGTACGATAATTTGTCAGGAGTCAAACGAAGACCGTATGACATTGTGGCCGCGTTCACTTCACTCCAACTGAGGATACCGAGGCATAATAGCCAGTACGGGGATACATTGATGGTCAAAGGTGTGGTAGAATGCAACGTCGCGAAGTGCCGATGATTGTTAGAAATGTCCCATGTTTTAGAAAAAAAATTTTCTGTTCCAAGAAGTGAAACAGGTGGCAGACCCGGAAAGACTTTAAACTCTCAATAGTTTTGTTTTGCACATCCGTCTTAAGGAGTTTATTTTTATTAAAAATAAATAATTTGTAGTGGTTTCCGTATGTTCGCAGCGTGTGCGGAATACAAAAAAATGAATCTAAACAACTTGTCCCAAAAATCTCTAGACTAAACCAAAAAATAAACAAAAAACTCAACAAACAATGGAAAAATTACATTGTTATTTTTAAAGTTTTTGCTACTAATTGGGTATGGTGGATGTAAAATGGTATCTCCCAATCGAGGTGTAGGAAATGTTTCGCTTGAACGGAAAGCGTAAGACTCATGCCGATAAAAAATAATTTGGTTTACCACGCTTTCAGAGCGGCGTCGTGTTATGTCAAAGTATACACAATTTCTTGAAATGTTGTACTTTTTAGCTTATGTACTTCATCATGAAATTTGGTCTTTGACATAAAGCCGACGTCACACTAAACTTATGGATGAATATTGCATATGGCTAATTCCATCGGTAACCCATACATTATCGCTACCATGTCACATGGGGAACGTATGTGTTTTGTCTCATGTCGATATAATTCACATTGAAAGAGTGAAAGAGATGAAATTCGTTACCCAGGTGACGGTACCGATGGAATTAGCCATATCAGAAAGGTAGCTTACTCTACTATAAAAGGCACCTTACAAGGTGTGTATATTTAAATGTAATTTAACTTGCTAGACATTGAAAATTTTGCATACATCTGAAACCCACAAATGACGTATTTTTACATCGTTAGCAGGACATCTAGCCTTTCAGAATCAAAATAAAATGTTTATAAAATACATACATTTATGTTCACCCTATGCTTTTATTAGCCAACCCTAACACAAATCTTCCAGAACTCTATATGCAGTGACTTACATAATTACATCATCTAATGCCTCATGTTTAATTGAAGAATAGAAAACATAAATAAATAAAAATGCTTCATTGTAAGTGTTTTTTTCCATTTTATTTTTTGTTTGTGCCCGCAATTATTTTGTTTATGTAAATAAATAAATGCAATTTATTTACATCCGAATGTAAGTTTTATGATCACAGAACGTTAAACGATTTGATTTATTTATATGATCCAAAAAAAAGGCCTTTCATCCCTCCATTGTATACTATAATTGCTGTTGTCCACATATTGTGCTATTCATTCTTTATTTTTCTTTCAAAATATAATTTTTTGTTGGACTGCATATGAACATACATATAGTGATTAAAATTTTTGTTCGTCGCAGCCAATTAGATGCGTATCAATAGAGGAAAATATGCTGACGAACAGTTTATTTGTATACAAATGCATCGAGTTATTTTGCTGATGATTGCATATTACCTTCACACAATGATGTGCATTGTGCAACATACTGACCTAAGCTAATACGACGTTCTACTTTTTATAATTAAAAAAGAAATGACTAATGCGGTTATGTCTGTTCTTTTCAAGCTAAAATTTCAAATCGGAGTGTCTTTGTGGGTCATTCAATTATCCATTATCCATCCCTCTGATTTGTTTTCAAATATATTAGTTTTGATAACGAAATTGTGATTTGAATGTTTGACGGCAGTTAATGAATATCACTATCACAGAACTAGATAGTAGAGTAGAGCCGCCAATAAACGACTAAAATGGTCGCTGCCACAAAGTATAAGTCGGCTAAAATTTAGTGAAAGCCGTGAGCTTCAGAGCCGTACATAGAAAATATTGACTTTAGGGTACCAGTTGATTCTTGCAAAGATCTATGCCCAAAGACATTATTTCAAAAACGTTAACTTCCAAATACCTACAAAATTTTTTCTCAAATACCGTCTTCTCAGGATTGGATATTGTGAGAATCAACTGGTATAAGAAGTCAACATTTTCTAGAACTTAAGGACTTTAAGTTTGCTTTGCTGTTAGATAGTTAATGCAAAATTATTGCAAATGTTCACATAAACCTAGCGTAACATAACGTTCTTCTGGCCTTTTTCCCTCTTCACAATCTGACACGCAAGTCTTAGAGATTCTCTTTTCCTCTGGCGTGTGGTATTACGATGGTATTATTATGTCGTAATTATGATGATTCTTTAGATAAGTTAATCATGAAACAAGTAAACTTAAAGGCGGTTATATACACACACGCTCATTGGCATCTAATGTCATCACAAAATACAATTTTCATATGAGTTTTCAATACTGAAGCGTTTACTCCTACTCTAACTATCGTTGCATTTGCAATAATTTTTATATTCTCCTTCAATTTTCTAAGACTGATATCAGGGAATACTAAAGTTAGAAAACGTTAGCAAAAATCTTTTATGCTACATGTCAATTCTGATGTTCAATGTTGTGATAAAGCCTAATACACCGCAAAAACAACTAGCCCCTTTTGAGGTGGTGGTTTGAGATTTCAGATTTCACATCTTAAAATGTAGATGCATGATCTTAAGGAACTAGATTATGTTTAAATACTACAACAGCTCGTCAGTCGTTGAAATAATTTATTGCATTGGTGGCTATAAAAGGACAATTATAGCACTCAAAATCGCGTCCAAAAACATGTCACTGCCGAAAACTTGAGTGAAAGCGACTGCAGAATGCTTCGATTGTCACTGATTGTCGTGCGATGTTATTTGATAAACGTCATTGCTATCGTTTCGTATAAAACGGGATGTAGGGTTGCATAAGAATTTTTTCTATTTTCTTTTGTTAACGTGTTTCGGTGATATTGTTCGATACAGTGAGATGTTTTCGGATGTTAAAAGCATAGTTTCGTGCATAATTGATTTTTATAGGCACCTGCAACAAACTATCGTATAACAAGATGACTGAATTGCTTGATTAAAGTCTCGGTACGTGGATAGACTTCCGGCTGTGGTGCAACGTCTATTCGCACACCTCTGTACGTGAATGACCTCGGGCTGAAGCCGTCGGATCATTCACTACACCTCGGTACGCGAACAGACGTTGCACCACAGCCCTTGGGTCATTCACTCCACCTCGACTATAATCGCGCGATTATAGTCCTTGTGTTATAATATACTATAACACCTTAATCGCAATAGATTCTCTGAAACTGCGCCAAGTGTCAGATTGTCGATGTCCCACCGAAAACATGTCATTACATGCACATGTGCATCCCCCGGAAGAATTCATTACATGTATGCTTAGCGCACCCACCGGAAATATCTTATTACATGTATATTTACATGTACTGACGCGTTTTCGGATGGGACACCGATTAAAGCAGCATACAGTGGAGGGTGCTTAGTAAGTAATCCATTCTGTATCATTTCGTGACACTCGCAAACCCACTCGTGTATTTTTAAGCAAACAGCTTTGAAAACTGTTTTTTGACGAGTGTAGAGTTTGTATCCCGACCCCGAGCCCACATTTTTGTGTTTGACTTACTTCACAGAATTGATCTGTCATGTAATGACTTACATCCACACCACCAATCTACTATTGAAGTTGCCTTTGTTGCATAAATACATTGACTAGGTGCGATTATATAATAGTTGTTTTTGCGTTTATAACCCAAAAAAATAAAAATTTTTAGTTGGACGCGCAAATCGTTTGAATCGTTTGAAAATCGCCGATGTTTAGAAAAGCTTTTGAGCGAATAGCGACAAGCAAAACTATGTTCGTCAAAATCACGAATAGAGGTAGCGAGATAAATGGAAAACTAGCGTCGCTACTAACGATGCTAGTTTTTAGCGACGCTAACCCAACATTGCTCATATGAAGCATTGAAAACTCAGTCAATAGACTTAGACTGTTTCATTTAATAGAGAACTCATCGATGGTGGTTAAGTGAGGTTAGTTTTTTGTATGAATTCGACAATAACTCCATAAAAAAACTAGCCACAATCGACGAATTGTCTCTCAAACGAAAAAGTCTATATTCTACATCATCATCATCATCAAACTTTATAGACCGTTAGTACCTTCCGGTGTGAGGTCTTTCTGTCGCAACCCCAGATTGGTGAACTATCGTCCTCCATGCCCT
>CM055405.1:35134020-35230664 GCA_029228625.1 Pseudolycoriella hygida | reverse complement strand
CGACCTCAACTGACTGACCACCGCGTTTCCCATTTTCCTCCTTTCCTCAAATTCCCTAACTAACTTGCCATCCTCTACAATATTCTCAAATTAGCATTTACTGAATAAGCGACCAACAATCTAATAAAAATTGTTTCACTCTGTTGCCACCGCCAATCGATCTTTTCGTGGACGTCGAAATACTTTTCACAGTCGAACGCCCCTGTCAATTCTTCTCTCTACTCTGTACATAATTAATAGAAAATTCAAATGAAAAGTTGTAAAATTTGTACGGAAACTTACTAAACTGCTGGTAAACAAACGCTTCTATTCATAGTCACAAAAATAAACAAAAAATTCTAGCATTTCATATTAATTAACCCAAAAATTTTAATGTTGCGTGTAAGCTCCATATATATATATAAAAAACCATTAAATCTACCTAATTATTCATCGTTTTCTTTCAATTATTAAAATTACAAAAAAAATTATATAATTCCAACATTTAATTTCACGCGAAATTTTCAAAAAAGTAATAATCCATTTACTCACACATCGTAAAAAATCATATTAATCCCGGTGATATATGGAAGTGAAGAATCGTTGGTTTGTATACACAAATATGTGAGGAATTATGGTCAGCACTCCGGAGACTCTTTAGATGTCGTTAATCCTTTATGGGCGGAGAAAATTAGACGTAATGAGTACGTAATTAATTATTTATTATATTCTATTCGAAACCCACAAATAGTAGAATATAATAGGATTTAAATCGATCGGATAAGGAAACTACTTCAGAAAGAAAATAGGTGGGAAGTGTGAATGAATCATACCATCATGTGAGAAACCTGGCGAATGTTTTTCAGTAGGTGTATCTATTGTGATGTACGCACAGACACGCCGACTTCCACGGTTGCACAATTTGCACAATATTAATATTTAATTTAAGAATTGATCAGAATAGCATAATCAGAGCATAATTTGATTGTTGAAAAAAATTTGCGGCGCTTGTTCCTTGATTGTAGTCGTGGGCTATGCCAGTCATGTTTCGAATGACCTTCACGAGGGAAAAACTTTTTCCAAAACCTCAAATCGACATACTAATTCCAACTGAACTCAAAGTCTGAGACATCGCCGACGAAACCAACGTCCGTCACTTCGCCCATAATCCCACATAATAATAAAACCTTAAATTGACACACTATTTTCAACTGCCCAACTCTTTGCACTAGTACTGGTCGCTTCTGGCCACAAATCGATACGCTTTTGTCAAATAACGGATGCTCTTTAAAGGTTTTTAAAAAATTTGTCTTCCACACCTGCCGTACCTACTGTGTTTTAAAGTCCTCCCTTGTATCAACATTACAGTACCCTTCATAATTCCTTTATGACAAACGAAGCGTCTTCATAAGATCTAACAAACTAAAGTGCTGATTTCGTCGTTTACGACTCATGTGTACACCTTGCCTACTAGACCATGTGTATATCAGCACACTCGGTCACAGAATGATGACTTCTATGAACAGAGCACTTTCTTATATACTACCTGAATCGAAACGAACGCCTAGGTGAAGTAGTGTTTTGAACGCTTTGAAGTACATAAATTATGAAAATTAATACACGAATGCTCTTTACTTTTCAAGTTATTCGCATTTTTCTTCAAAATCGCTCTCCAGCAGCGTAGGTCGCTGAACAAAGGTTTTCACAAATCGGAATTTATTTTCTTCAGTAGGTCGATACATTTCATTTGACACCTCACCTAACTCGTTCTGACCCCTTCCGACCAATAGTCTCAGATGTTCTCCGTCGTGTCGGTGAATATTTCGTTGAATAGGCCCTTTATGTAGTGATATTTTTTCCACATACATTCTTCACCACTTCTGTTGCCCGCAACCCAGACTGTCCTTTGAAACTCAAAAATGAAAAATATTCGACTATTCTGCCTGACTTTGAAAAGTGACTGATACCCCAAATTTTGACTATTTTCACGCCTTACGTCCTCAGGCTTAAGTCTGATTCAAAAATGTTGTCCTGCAAAAATGTTTCTTAAAAAACTCTCACACTTTTCTTCTACAACTTGAGACACTTTTGATTGGAAGACACCAGTGATTTCACGAGACGTTTTGACACGAATGTCAGAGATGTCTGGCTAAATGACCTACCAAGGGATTGAGTGGCTAGACCAGTGGGGTCAATATCTTCGAAAGATCGCTAGGTAGTACGCTCGAGATACGGGGTAAAGCTTTAACCTCCATCTGCAGAAGTATTTCGAATTGAGAGAGACGGATAACATGTGATTATAAGCAAGAGGTGGGTGCTATTTCTCTGACAGAGAGTCGCTGGCCTTATTTGCCAATATCTCAACCAGTTTGTGCAAAGGCAGGAAGCACTTCTACCCGAAAGCCAATCTGTAATGGACCAGTAAATTGCTAACAATGAATCGGAAGAGTAGTTCAAGTGATAACTGGACATTGTGGATTGAGCAGGAAGTTTGAGTTAACGGTTATTTCTGCGGATCGGGAAAAGAAACGGGTATTCAGTGAATACTATTCACGTAATCTCTGAGTGCTATAAGTTCCTAAAGGGAAGTTTAGATGACTACTTATATGATGAATGGGAAAGGCAAAAAGGATCACAAGTCTTGTGGTTGAAGATCACAATTGATCATCCCAAACTGATGAATCTATAAAAATGTGTTCTTAACTATCACTTGGTAAGAAGTTTGTCAATTAGCTGTGGAGTCTCAGATGGCGTTGCATTAGATGGGATGTCAGCTTTCAGTGCTGGCTGAACTACAATCTTTCGTTCAGATAAGCGAAGCAAAAAGGAACAGAGTAGTGCAATTTACAACTTTTACTTTGACTAGCTTCACTCAAGATCATCTAGGAAAAAATGGCACTATACTGGGATATGACCACTTCTAGAATTGGGAGGGATGACTCATATCACTAGAACTATGGCAGTTGGACAGTTGCTTCCAAAGACAATGTTATAGAGAATACATTTTTAGAGATCACGTCTCACGTATTTCAGGGTTTTAGGAAAAAATTGCCTAATCCTGGGATATGACCTTTTCTAGAATGGGGAGTTAAGACTCATATCTCTAAAATTATGGCAGTTAGAAAGTAAGAAAGGCAAAGTTGTGGAGAATAAAATTTGAGAGAACACCTGTTTCAGGGGTTTGGGAAAAACTGGCCCAATGCTGGGATTTGACCACTTCTAGGATTGTGACGGATGACTCATATCTCTAGAACTGTGGCAGTTAGAAAGTTGTTTCCAAAGACAAAGTTGTGGAGAATAAATATTTAGAGAACACGTGCTTTAGGGTTTTACGGAAAAATGGCTTAATCATGGGATATGACCACTTCAATAATTTTGAAGAATAACTCATATCTCCAGAATTATGTCAGTTGGAAAACTGCTTCCAAAGGCAAAGTTGGTAAGAATTACATTTTAGAGAAAGTACTTTCAGGATTTTTTGGAGAAACTACGTTGGTTCCGCTTGTGATATGGTGCAGTCTTTTTACAACATCTATTCTGTTTGCCACATCTATTCTGATACGTATGAGTTTTTGCTTATGTTAATTTCTGTCATTGTCATATATGGAAGTCTGAATGACTGTTCATGAGATACTAATATTTTTTATTTATTTTTTAGGACGTCTACTGATAATCACATCGTGGCTTTAATGCGTCCATTTAACATTCTTGTACTACGTTATAAGACTTGGCAGCTGAATTTTTTTTTTGTCATCCACGAAATCGTTATTATAAGTAACCGCAACTTGAAAACATTGCCTTATATATTTAGTCTATTCAAAATGTAAGACGAAAAGATTATTTCCAAAATAAGTCCAATTATATCTTTTAGTAATGTTTAATGTAAGAGTCAATCAAAATTAGTTTTCCGTTTTCAATTTACAAATGAAAAATGTAATCCGTCCTTTTAATGGACCAATCTATTTAGAAAGTTTTATGAATGATTCGATTCCTTTGCACATCTTCAATTATAGACTTTATACTTTCGGTTGTTTTAGATATTTAAATGCCAGATTTTGAATTATTGATTATGGAATAAAAGGTTCAGGTAGAAAAATTTGTCAAAAAAAAAATTATGTAAATAGAAAAATGGAAAGCAATTAAAGAAATGAAAGAAAATATTTTTTTTATAAAATATACAAATCAAACTTTAGATATTAAGAAAAATCAGTTTTTATTTTAGAAAAATTGACTAAAATGCCTAGCGGCAACTTTTTGCTAAGAATAAAATTATAGTTCGAAGCAGTCAGTAGTCGCAAATGTAAAATTCTAAGAAGGTGACTTGTTGCCTTGTATAGGAAAGTTGCGGCCTAGATGCATAATTGTAGAATTGACGAAAAAGAAAAAAGTGCCGTAATTTTGTAATCTAACACAAGCAAAAGATAAAATATCTTCGTTGCAGTTCAGTGAATGAAAACAGATCGGACTGATTATTGACGTGATCAACTTCGTGGAAAAGGTAATGAAACAAGTGTATGCAAAAAAATAAGAAGAAAATGGCAGTAGTGGTCCAGGTGTGTCACCAAGTTAAGGGTAATAGGAGCCAAAAAGTGGGACACTAAGAAAAGACCAATAGATGGCACGGGCGAAGCCTAAAAGTTGAAAACTGGCCGGAAAATCATGTTTTTGATTTTTAAATTTCAACAATATTTTCTGTCACCTAAGGCCTTTGAATGTCTTTCCTCTCTACCGATTCATTGGCCAAAGGCATTTACATCCAGTCAAATGAGATCTTGTTACCTAATACTGAATTTTCCCTTTAAAAATTGAAAAATGACGACCTCCACATTGCAAAGAATTTATTTCAAGATGAAAAAAATTCGGCAGCTTTTTATTCTAACAGCCGCTCACATTCTACATATGAACTGAAACACTTCCATTCTCGACACTTCCTCTGTTAATAATTTCAGACGCGCTATTTCCCTTCACCGGGACAAAAATCCGCTCTTTTAGTGCAGCATATGCCAATGTCAAAGCACACAAAATATTTGATGACGCAAAATTCATAATATGTCAAGCGACGAAAAATGGTGTGCGCTTCTGCGGTTATGCACTTCATCAGAAACATGATATGGCGGCTGGGTTCACCTCATAGACTATAAATTTGATGAAACAAATTTTTATGTATGGAGAAATTATTTTCTCTGCAATTTACATGGTGACAAAATGTCAAATGTTAATGATATTTGCTCACATTTTTACTGCAGCTTCACACTAGAGGGTATGCGAAATATTTCCAGAGATAGAATGACAGCGCGACAACGAAAATACAATCCAAAACGCACTTACACAAACATAAAAACAAATTATGCCACGTAAATGTTACCTCTCTCATTGAACGTCAGCTAATGCATTCTTACTGGAAATATTGGAAAAATACGTTGGCAGAATTGAAAAATTTCAGTTGGGAAATTTTTTGAAAGCTGAAGTTAGTCCATCTGAGAAACCCAGTCGCCATAGGAAATTTGCACTTCATTATACGTCGTAGACTTTTGAACAAGTCGCACTAATGCTTACAGAGCGTATACATCTGTAACTTCACGTATTTTATATCGTGAGATTAGTCTGTTTTTTCAATTATTTTAAAGGAGGACTTGTTGTGTCATCGTTAGTGCAGCTTTTGGTTAATTGTAACAGCTATTTGATTTAAAAATTACACTGAGAAAAATATCTACAATCGACGTAGGAATTGTGTTTATAATATACGACGCCGACGTATTATATACGCCGCCGACGTATTATATACGCCGCCGACGTATTATATACGCAGCCGACGTATTATATACGCCGCCGACGTATTATATACGCCGCCGACGTATTATATACGCCGACGACGTATTATATACGCCGCCGACGTATTATATACGCCGCCGACGTATTATATACGCCGCCGACGTATTATATACGCCGACGACGTATTATATACGCGGCCCACGTATTATATACGCGGCCCACGTATTATATACGCGGCCCACGTATTATATACGCGGCCCACGTATTATATACGCGGCCCACGTATTATATACGCGGCTCACGTATTATATACGCGGCCCACGTATTATATACGCGGCCCACGTATTATATACGCGGCCCACGTATTATATACGCGGCCCACGTATTATATACGCGGCCCACGTATTATATACGCCGCCCACGTATTATATATGCCGCCCACGTATTATATACGCGGTGAAATTTTCAACCTTATTGAAGTATTACTATGCCAACGTGTAACAAACGTGTTGTGAGCTCATTTAACACGTGCACGGCGGTGGATAAAATACGACGGCGGTTTATATTATAAACACAATTCCTACGTCGCTTGTAGATATTTTCCTCGGTGTACGTATTTCTGTAAGATGCTATTTACCCTCTCACAAGCGATGAGCGAATAGTGATTTTGTGACTTCTTTCTACAACAGACATTATAGTCTTTTCAAGGTTATTTGCCTTCTGCGTTTCTGAATTATAGAAAAGGAAATTACACCGAAATAAAAGATTTCAAAATTTTACCCGTATGTGCGTACCCGCGGGTATGTTCGTAATTTGATGTAGCTTGCCTGGAGATAAAATAATCTGCCACGAATAAATCTTTTTTTTCAGCAGAAGGGGAATTAGTATGAAAACCGTACTAGATCTCTGAATCATTATACGCTCTCGAGAGGCAAATAGTCCACCTCGTACATTTGTATTGAAATTAATTTTATATGAAAGTGTTCTAAAAGTTTTTGACGATTTGGAATAAAGAAATTATTGCCATGAATGCATAATGATCAAGCAAATAGAATTTAAGATAAATTGTTGGACGATATGAGAAAATTATTATCACATCATTGAATTTAAGTTTAAGATTTTAATTTTTCGCATTTAGAATTTTATTTCATGGTTTATATAAAAGTTCATAAAATAATTTCAAATGTGATACAGATATGTAAGGCTTCAATTAAACGTTTAAATATTTTAGGTTAAGGTAAATAACAAAGCTTATGAGTTTTCGCAGAGCTTCAATAACGAGAGAAATGGCACTGACTTTTTACGTAGAATGCAATGATTCGAAATCTCTATCCCGAAAAAGTCATTTCTCCACACCATTTTATGTTCACCGCTCTTTTAACAAATAAAAATCTTTAAAAAAGGCAACTAAAACCGCAGCTAAAATATGATTGTAATTTATAAGTAAATAAAATATATAACTGACTAGATAACTGATCGCAGCTTAGATTGTCTTAACAGTAGAGTCATAATGGGTGACATTTCGTATTAACACATTCCACCACCTCTTTTCTGATTCAAAGTGCAATCACAACAGAATCGATGTGGACTCATTTTACGACTTTTTTTAAAAACTTCGATTTGCTTTGGATTTTCTTCAAAAAATTTTTCAAAATAAAAAAAACGCGGTTAACAAAAGCTCTTTCTAACAACATATAGACAACAACAGTAGTTTTTGATACTAGTTACGTATGAAGGTAGTTTAATGCACTACATGTGAGATTGCCGATACGAGCCCAAGGCGAGTTCGGCAGCACATCGTGTGCGTTAAACTACCAACATACGTAACGTGTATCAAACAATGTTTTTTGCAATTCGCCAACAAAAAACGAGCTTTTCCCTGTGTGCTTCCACTTGTAAACATTCGCCTTTTTTTGCGTCGCGTCATTTCGGTGTCGCATGAGGTCACGTTTCGCACTAATGCGACAAAACTTTTCTTACTGTTTTTACGAACTAGTGCGAAAAATAATTGAAATTTCAACAAATTTTTGCAAGTGAATTGTAAAAAGCGTTGTTTGATACGCGTTACATATGGGCAGTTCCATGGGAAATGTAACGTAGGTAACACTCGGATCTCATTAAGTACACACCGCGATTTTTAAGATGTTAACATTTTTTCCAGCTTCCAGGCTGTATCTCATTCACAAAACAGTGATATAAGCGTTCATTTACATTTCATTTACATGTCATCCAACAACACCGTGAAACTACCCATATGTGGGTAGTTTAACGCACACGATGTGTTGCCGAACTCGCCTTCGACTCGTATCGGCAATCTCACATTGAGTGCGTTACACTACCTTCATACGTAACTTGTATCAAAAACTACTATCTTCCAATCCGGATAAAATCGAGCTAGTCAACGCTCCGATTTTGTAGAAACAAAATGAAGGCTAGGTATGTGTACTCATACACTCATGTCCAATTTACACAAATCACAGAGTAAGCACCTTCTAGTAATATACATGGTGAGGATCAACTCGATAGCGTAACTGTTAGCACGTCTGTCGTCTATGAGATTGAGTTGCCAGTGAGTTGGTTCGAAACTCAACCGCAGACGGATTTGTTCGAATGGGTTCAAGTCATATGAAGTTAAGTGTAGTGCCATCGTACGGCCTACCGATGTAAGGCATTGTTACGAAAAGCCGGTATTCTACTCATACTAGTTTCGCTCCTAGTACATCTTATTCAGGTCTCCCGCGTTTTATGCAGTGTGAATAACAACAGAATTACAGCAGAATATTTTGTTATTCGCACCGCATAAAACGAGGGAGACCTGTAGATGGCACTGGGTTTGTCGCATGGCTTACCACTGGCACAGTAAAAACTTTCCGGTAATAAAAGGATCTCAGAGAAGTAGAACCACAACAGCGAAACTAGTAAATAATGATCTAGTCCGCAACCATCTAGGCAGATTATTATTAATATATTTATGGTGAGGATATAACATCACTTGATGGCCTGAACTACTTCTCTGTAAACAGAAATATATACTTAGAACTCAGACTCATTTTCATAAAATCGAAGCGAATCCAACTGCTCATGTGGTTTATCTTTTGAGACTGGCGCCCACATGCTCATGTACTGTCAACTAGCCTTAACTGTAACATCTACCATATTTTGGCAACTTGTCCCAACATCCTAAGTTGGAAGGACTTGGTACAATCACAAATTACGTGTATGCCCCTTCCTTCTTGTCCATATTTTTCCATATTTTTTTTGCCGTTATTACTTTGTCCAAATACAGGATTGAATTTTTGGCTCGCTTTAGTCTGTCTAACGAGCTTTTTTCTTCAGAAATGAAGGGACTATTCGCCTATGTGGACACTTATAGCACTTTCTTTGTACAAATAATATTCGTCTACAGCACATGCTAATCAGTTGAGTTAAAAGACAGTTATGACGGTTTTTCAGAGCATTTTACTACGATAAATATTTTATACCAGTCTGGGGTGCGACCCGTGGCAAGGAGGAATTAGTACGTGCATGCGGTAACTTTATTTTCTCCTTCGTATGAATGTATTCGTTGCAAACTTCACACAAGGGAGAAGAAAAACGTTCCCGCAGACACGTAACCGGAACAAAGCATACAAAATTATATTTTCACCGAACGTGTGCCTTTACTATTTGGTGAATCACACACATAGCCTTTGCAGTGAGAAACAGCATCTAAATGAGGATAAGCTTTAAATTGTAATCAAAATTGAAACTTGAGTGAAACAAATAGAACGAGTAAAAAGTGTCTTATTGTGAGAACTGATTTTTTGTATAAATAAAAGTCATTCAAATGCAACTCTTATCATTCCAATTAAATAAAAAAAAAAATTAAGAGAAAATATTTATTAGAATAATAGAAACGAAAGGCATATTTATCTATATACGAGCAATTTTTTAATCACAATGGTAACCAAATTCAGGCGTGTTTTTTGTGTCGAAAATATCCATTTTATTTATTCGACATGTCGAAATTCGAATTGTGTTTAAAGAAAAATTTATAAATTTTAGATTCGAATATTTTGCGTTTAATATTAGTGGATAAAAACAATGGAACACGCAATTTTGTACACTTAATTCAAGATGAAATCAATGTATTTTATATTTAAGAAAAGTAAATAAATTTTTTACAAAAAAAAAAAAAAACTGAGACTCTTCTTGTTGGGTGTGTCAACTTCCTGCCAGACTGTTAAGGACTGATTTAACGTGTATTGGAATAAGACGATTTCGGTGAGTCTATTCGTTTTGATCGATGCGATCTTCAAAGAGATGATTTCTTCTATTGATCGAGTACTTGTAAATTGTATCTTCTTTCTTCATTTGTGGATCTTCTTTATGATATGTCACACTGTTGCTTTACTGTCCTCTTAACACAATATCGCATGTACGAAGTAGTGATAAGCTCGATACCTGAGTTGGCAGCCATGGCACAAGCGCGGGAACGTAGAAACTAATTCCTTCGGAAATTTTTACGATACATCAAGGCGGAAGGCGTTAAAGTCACACCAAGATTCACATATTGTTCGAAAAAATGTAAATGAATCTGCTGACTCCTTTATAATCATACTTCTACTTCCTAACAGGATACTTCCTAACGGCTAGGAGCTCTGAAGTAATCAAAGCCTGACGCTCAAAAAATTTTCGTCGGGGTTTTAGATTTCTGTCTTGTAATCACCAACTGTTCTGTTATTTTATAAAAAATCTTGCATTCGAACAGCCCTTTGCCCCAAATTCGGCACTTTAACACCTTAAAAATGATGGATTTCTGGGAAATTTTAAGTTGTTTCCTTAGAAAAGAAGGAAGCTCCGACGCGACGGGACGAGTAGAGCAAAAATTCACCTACAAATCGTGTTAAGAGCACACCGATAAAAACAATGTTTTTTCAGAGTTACTTTTGTTACAAAAAATTGTCAAATTCTAAAAGGTATCTCAAT
Source organism: Pseudolycoriella hygida (assembly GCA_029228625.1). Lineage (NCBI taxonomy): Eukaryota > Metazoa > Arthropoda > Insecta > Diptera > Sciaridae > Pseudolycoriella > Pseudolycoriella hygida. The sequence continues at coordinate 35,219,945 of CM055405.1, read as the reverse complement.
AGCTAGATAAATTCATTCAAAATTTGGAAATGTCAAAATTAATGAGGTAGCGAGTAATTACATTACATTATATTAATTTAAGCCTGGTGCTTAGTATCTGCTTTTACCTGAGTATGGGCAGTAGAGCCGAATTGAAACTTATGTGACGTATAGAACTCACTCCTGCCTCCACTTTGGCAAAAACAGATGTATACCTTCTTTACTCCGAGCTTTAGGTTCCAAGTACGCAGCCTGGTGCCGACTTCGATGGCATTACTTACCTTGCTCCTTATTCCAGTTAGGCGTTCTCAAAACTTCAGCATTAGGCTGTCTTGGTCTGACAAGGTTTTACCTTTCTTCGGTAAAACCTAGTCAGACCAAGGCAGCCTGGTGCTGAAATTCTGACTACGCCTAAATGGAAGAAGAAGCGGTGTTAATAGTGAGTATCACCATCGAAGTCGGCACCGGCTGCGTACTTGGAACCTAAAGCTGGTAATAAAGTAGGCAGTCTGGTCTGAGTATCTGTTTTTGCCATAGTGGAAACAGTAGTGAGTTCTATTAATCACATAAGTTTCAATTCGGAACCAGGCTACACTTTGGTAAAAACAGATGTTCAGGACCAGACTGCCTTCTTTATTCCCAGCTGCAGGACTCAAGTACGCAGCCAGGTGTCAAGTTATAAACTAATATGATGTAATGTACTCGCTACTTTTTTAGTTTTGGCATTTTCAAATTTTAGGCACCAAGTGTCCTAACTGAAAGTGCAGACCTATCTTCTAGCGAAAAGTTTGTTAGAAAAACTAAGCAATCTCGAAAAAGTAGCTCAACCAATAGATGAAAATAAAATGAGCTACTGAAGGTACTTTTTTAAATTTGACATTTTTTTAACAAAATTTACTCAGGGAAGAACATCGTTTTTATCGGTTGTGCTGTTAATTCCTTTTGTAGTCAAGACTTCTTAAAGTTTGGAAAAGAGAAGATTTAATAAGAAGGAATATTTCTCCCAGTGACATTATGGAAATATGTTGTCCTACGTTAAGAAAGTCGTCCTACGTTAAGAAACACTCAGAGAAATGGCTTTTTATACCCGTACAAATATACGAAGTTCTTCGAAAAGGGGTCTTTTACGTTTACCGCGACGTTTGCAACCAGTCGAATTTCGACCCGGGAGTTGGCAACTTTTTCGTTTCGGGGTCTAAGTAAAAGGAAAATGCCAAAAATTTGTGTCAGTCTGTCCTTGTGTCAAAACGATGACTCGAGTAAAACTCAATTTAACTTTGAAAGGAATGGTTATCAATTCATGAAAGAAATTTTTTTTATTTTGAACCTTTAAGCTCAGCCAGGACCCTAAAACTGATTCTCTACTAGGGCCCACCGTGTTTTTTCTATATTAATCGAGTAAATCTTATTCGATTTTCAAATTTTTTTTTTTGAAAGAAAATTGAAAAATGTTTACGGGATTGATTTTGGGCAAAATCGGTTGTAAGCTTTCGAAGCTACGGTCAAAAAAGTTGTCAGAAACGTGGTTTTTTGAAGGTTGATGAAACTTTTTGACCTATATATCTGCGAAATTAGCAAGGAAATCGCTATTCAAGGTTTTGAATAAAAAATATGGACTTTCAAAATTAGAGAAAATTGGTTGAGTGATTGGGGCTGTAGGGTCCTTAGTGTAGGCCCAACTCAACAACGCGACACTACATGATAGCTGGTGGTTTTTCATGAATATTCCTATAATAAAAAGTTTTTGCCCAAATCTTTAAGACTTTCGGTCGGTTCTAAACTTGGTGTTCACCAAAAATTTTTTTGTTTTTTTTTTTTCATGATGTGGAACTTCGCTCCAGAGTCATTCACAATATGACATTTCGTATAAGGAAAATGTTCTATTCATAATTGCGAACGTCCCCGTTACCGCAGCAATAGTATTATGATTGGCACCATCTGTGTTCATGTTTGCCGCAAACATTTGAGTCTGTTGGAAGCAAAACCCGGTCTATTCCGACTGTCAAAGTGACGTTTTAAACGTCAAGCAAAAAAAATTTTACGAAATTTCTAAAACCTGTTTATTTTTCCTCAATTCTATTAGGGTTATAGAAATGAGGAAAAATAAACGTTTGACGTTTAAAACTTCACTTTGACATTTAGAATTGACAGGGTTTTGCTTCCAACAGACTCATTTATTATGTATGGAGATATTATATTATGATTGTAACTATCATATTCGGTTTATTACAAACATGTAATAGTGATCCCAAATAAGGAAACTGAAATTTTTCCGTTCAGTGAATCTACGGGTGTTATAGGAGAAATTGGCGAATTGCGAATCAGGAGAAGACTTATGAGAATCCAAGGAAAACCAATCACAACAAAAACCCTTTTTAAAAGGGAAACGTGACGCAAGTCCTCGTCTCTTCTTCCAAAACAACTGATATCAACTTTTGTGACGCTTGCAGCTTCGGAACGCAAAAAAATTCTTTTGAAATATTTTCATTTTTGATTAAAAAAATGCGTCACAAATGCCGGACCCCCCAGTGTTATAGTTTTTCTGTTCTTTCAGCTAACTAACTAACTAACTAACTAATTAACGTAGGATGTTTGAATTAACTTTGGCTTCTATGAAACAGCCCTTTTTGTATAGGAAATGATCATTTTCTAAAGGTCGTATCTTCGGATCCACCGAACCGATTTTATTGAGTGAAAAGACATTTCGTCTTAGAATTTTCCGTAGAATCCAGGAAAAATATTTTCCGGGGGGTACGTCGCAAGGGGGGAAGTGAAAACTTAGCTGTATATATGGTTCCGAAGTCTACGAAAAAATTTTTCCGAATTTTTTGTTCATAGAGGGACTTGCGTGACGGGCGCATCGCTACCGCGCGCCCATCATCATCACTTGTGTGCACACTGAATGTAAGCGCATGCAAAACTTTAATCCACCGATAACAATGACATCGTGTACAGAAGTAAAGTTCTAAACATGTCTGTCTGTTCGTATATAAAACAATATTCATGACAAATACCGATGGCGTTACTAATAAAAATATATTTGTTGATCTCAATTTTGTACATAATATTTCTTGCTACTTCAAAGTTTTGTTCTGTGTGAACACCCCTGATCCGCTCAACTTTTTTTATTTTTGTGAGAAAAATTAAAGTTGACGTCGTAGCAACAGACCTGTAGCTATTATCAAGTGTACAAGTGTATCTGTAAAAGCTGCTCTAATATTTGATCATTACGTGTTTCTCTTCGTCCAAAAAATATTCTCAAGCTCTACAAGTTTGAAAATGTCGGTTCAATCATATAACAAAAACATAACATCATCACAACTCTAACAAAAATCAAATTTCATAATGAAATGCGTAAATTCGGAATTTATATTCGACGGGTAGATCGCACGCGTCTCATACTTTGAAAAAAAGCGATGTCTCACTAGACGCGTGGATTGGGAGTTTGAGTCTTCCGTATCCATATTATAGTTTGCCAATAACAATCCTATGTCCAAAACAAGCCTTGAGATGCTTAACTATAGATTGAAGATGTAGAATGAAGACGCATCTGTAGACGATGTCCTCGTTGGTCTATTTTACACATTTTCTACATAAAGTCAACCCAAGCAGTGACGCCACCACCACAACTTAAAATCATCGCTGATGTTGTCATTTTTTGACTCACAATACACAGCGAGTACGAAGCATTCTTAATATTTACACGAGGAGATGACAAAAATGGGGTCGCCAACGGCTGGAGCTCCGTAACAATTTTTATCCCAAGTAGCAACCATTGTTGTTATGATGATTTCCAGATCTTCATTAGTATCCGAAAGGTAGAAATTGAAATGGACGCAAACGATTAAATATTTTAATCAGCAGCAAGCCAATACACAGTACTTTGGTAGGAAGACTTCTGCTCTTCCTAATTTTTGTAGTAAAATCTTGAGTATGTACGAGTAAAACTTTACCTAAATTATGTAGTGGATAATGTCATTTTCCTAGCGACCGTTCTCAGTGACTTCACCTAGTTTTTTGGACCCGTACGAAGTACGAAGGTTCTATACGTTTACTACAAACAATTTTAATGTAACATGGGGTAGATCGAGGTGGGAAGGAGGGGGGGATGCATTTATTATCGTCTAAATATGACGAATCAACAGAGACGTCCGTCTCCACTTTTTTTTTTCAAACGGCTGAACCGATCACCCTAAACCTTTTTTCCCTGAAAGATGCATGCCTCCCATGATTCAAGTTAAAAGATGAGCACAATCGATCAAGTAGTTCCGGAGATATGGTCGAAGAAGTGGAGGTCGGACATGAAATTTTCGAGGGTCGATGAAACTTTTTTGCAAATATCTCAGCAAGTATAGTACGGAAATTCCTCATTTTGATGTCAAATGAAAGCATTTGATGTCACAAAACTGGGAAAATCTTTTCGTAGGAATCGAGTCAGGGGTCTGGGCACTGGGACCAACGGAATGGACGAAATTGAGATTTTTGGCCATATACGAAAACAGTTTTTCTTCTATATTTTCCTAACTATGCAATATGGAGATTTACTGTCAAAGGCAAAGTTGTAGAGAATTAAATTTAAGCGAGCACGTGTCTTAGGGTTTTGGGGAAATATGGCCCAAGCGTGGTATGTGGCCACTTCCATAATTGGGCAGGATGATCATTATCTCTAGAACTATGAGAGTTAGAAAGTTGCTTCCAAAGGCGAAGTTGTACAGAATTAAATTTAAGCGAACACGTGTTTCAGGGTTTTGGGAAAATATTGCCCAATCCTGGTATATGGGCAGGATGATCCAAATCTCCATAACTATGAGAGTTAGAAAGTTGGTTTCAAAGGCGATGTTGTAGAGAATTATATTTAAGCGAACAAGTGTTTCAGGGTTTTAGAAGAAAAAAGCCCAATCCTTGGATATAATCTTTTCTAGATTTTAATGGTCTGAGACGTACTTCGGTAGGGCCTTTGACATTACCTTGGGTAATTTCTATGGAACAGAAAACGTTGGATTGTTTGCTTATTTGTATATTTAGATACGTTCGAGTCTTTTTGTAACATCTATTCTGTTTGCCATATCTATTCTCTTTGCCTTACTATTCTGATACGTACGGGTCTTTGGTTATGTTTTATTATTAATTTAATTTTGATAAAAACGGCATGTGAACTGCCGCCAATTATACAAACGTTGAAGAAAACTAGACATACAACAGAGACCTCAAATAAAAAAAAAACAAGAACAATGCTGTGCTAATTGAAAACATTGAATGCCCAGTATCACAGAAAGAATCTCGAATGCTAATGCAATTTCTCCCTTGAATCGCTAACGATATGCGCTGGAGGTGGAGATCTTTTGTTCGTGGGTCGCCGTTGTGTTATTACATTAGTCTGCCTAGTTTGTAAGGAACAATTTCACTACGCCGAAGGCTTCCAACGCGAGCGGTGTAAGGATACACCGGCCAATTAATTATCTCTTCCCGCTTGATCCACCGCAGCCCCAATGTTGACTGACGTGCCATAGTTGACTTGTTCACCATTACATTTTAAACGAAAGGAACATTTAAAAAAATAAAAAATAGAGTTGTCTATAGCAACAGAGAGTAGTTAGTTGCGAGTTTCGTACTCAACTTGTTGAAACAAAAATCAAAGGATGTCTCAAATGAACATTCGGATATTTTTAATTTTTTTCTTATTAATTTTTTCTCTGGAAGTTAACGCATCGTACTCAACTAATTTCAGCATCAGTGATTTCGCGAACAAGTCCGAATTGATTTTCGTGCATGTGGTTTGTATTTTTTAAAATATTTTTCGAATATTTTAGCAGAGAAACGAAAATAGTGATTTGCGAGCTCACACATATTTTCACAAAGTAAATATATTTCCAAAATGACTACTTTCAAGAGAAGGGGAAGAAAATGTGGAACGAGAGTAATGATTACGTGGTTAATTTGCGAAAATGAAACGTCCAGTAACTTACTGCAATTACATTTTCCAATTTCAGGGAAACGTTTTCTACAGTATTTCTAACCAACCTTGTGTACCACTTGTGAAATTTCTGTATTTGATGATCTGGAGCCGCCAGAGTATAAAGAGGTCGTTATAATGATCGTGATATAGGGATTGGTTAGCTCAGTGGTAACGTATTGGCTTCCCACCAAGATTATCCGGGTTCAAGTTCAATCCTGGTGGGGACAAATTCTGTATAGGATTTTTCTTCAATGTGTTCTTAGGCACATCCAGGCTTCATAATTTGAGTAGCTGTAAACTTGGTGCCGCAACGAATCGTACATAGAAGAATGAAAAATATGATGTCACCCATATTCGATGTACAAATATCTGAGTCTAACTTTAGGCGGAGATATAATTAGCACCAGATGAAATCCTAATGGTAAAATTCTAGCTACCGTTAGGCGTGGTTCGGAATTCACGTTAAGTATGTGGTCCAACAAATGCCTGCCGGTAATATAAGATTATCGATTCACTGAGATAACTTGAGAATAACCGTTCAAGTGTATATTACACGCTACGAGCGAGTGTGTGTAATACACACGCGAATGGTATTTCGAAATTGCCGCAGTGAGTCGATACATTTTTTTATTGTAATAGCGATGATAAGTCGAAGAGTAACTAAGACTTGGCAGACTTTCATTATGGAACATGACATTTTTTAAATCTTTTTTTTTATTTGATTTATCGATCTAAGCCGAAAATTACAGGAAACACACATGACCATTAGGTGTAACGTAGGAACGCTCGTATCACTGTTTTTTTAATGAGATACGGCCTTACAATCTTCTACATAGTTGTTGGCCATATGTAACTATGTAACTTAGTGGGAAAAAATGTTATCATGATAAAAATCGCAGTGTGTATTTAATGAGATGCGAGTGTTACATTTGGAATTACCCATATGTCTTCCGATTTGGCAAATCGGACTTCTTTCGGTGTAGCAGTCGGAATTTAATTTCTCTAGTAAAAGTACAAGAGAAGAAGTCCGATTGCTTTACAAAAGGAAGTCCGATTTTTTGAATCGGAAGAATTATGGACGTATTTATCTAGTTTGACGTTATTTATCGTCCTAGACAGGGGAATTAACCCCTATAGTAGGAAAAATACTGAGAATAAATGTAAGAAAGTATCAATTAATAATAATAATCTGCCTTACAACCCATGAAAGGTTAGAGGCTAGATCATTATTTACTAGTTTTCGCTGTTTGTGGTTCTACTTTTTTTGAGATCCTTTCATTACCGGAAAGTTTTACTGTGCCAGTGGTAAGCTGTGCGACAAACCCAGTGTCATCTATGAGATGTAACTAGGAGCGAAACTAGTAGGAGTAGAATACCGGTTCTCCCAACAATGCCTTTTCCGGTAAGCCGTACGATGGCACTACACTCAACTTCACTTTACTTGAACGATTCAATTAGTTTTGTTTTGTTTACAATCGGTACAAATCCGTCTGCGGCTGAGTTTCGAACCAATGCACTGGCAACTCAATCTCGTAGTAGCAAGCACACGTGTTAACCACTGCGCTATCGAGTTGATTCACTTCGAGTATCACTTACCATATCAAAAATTGGTGTTTAATGCGTGACTTATCGTCGCGTATACAATAAAACACATTGATGAGGCAAACTGGCATTCTAAGCCCTTCTAGTTTCCTCTCCTAATTCATCAAAGATGGCACTAGGATTGTGTGCAATTTACCACTAACCAAGTTGGACTCGCTAGTCGATATTTCTTGAGACGCTAACTCTAAAAGCGAAGAATATTAGCGACGACACTAGTCGCTAGTAGCGAGGCTTTTTAAAAACTAGCGCGCTAGTAGCGAGCTCTAATCTTCACTAATGGTACAAAGTTTTCATTACTTTGAAATAATTAAAAAAAGGAGAAAATTTTTGTGTAAATCGTCTAACCGAAAAAAAATTCAGAAAAGCTGAACAGTCTTTCACTGCTACACAGTACAACTGTGCTGTACTTTTCAATTCCCTACATCGGTAAGTTAGTCAAACTCTCTATTTATATATTTGCCGAAGTCACAATCAACATGCACTTACGAGGATTTTCACTTACGCCGTCGTCGTGGAAAAGGTTCATCCCCTTTTGACTGTGTACTTCCGTCTCACAGAATTTTTGAGAAACTTGCATTACACAATTGCAATACGAGCTTTTTACAGTTAACAATAAAGTGCGATGCTGTGTAGTTTAGGCGTAACACGGCAGTACATATATCGAACGTTCAATCGTCAAGGCTAGGAACAGGTCAGGTTTGACTTGACTTGAACCTGAACTGAAAAAACCTAATTTAATTCAGGTCAGGTTCAGGTTGGTTGAAGCTGAACCTGAAATTTATAACTTCAGGTTCGGAAAATACAGGTCAGGTTCAGGTGCAGGTCAGGTCAACCTGAACAGGTTTGCTTTAAAAACAAAAAAACGTTAGGTTTTTCGAACAAACCCGTCAGGTTGACCTCACCTGAACCTGAACCTGACCTGTATTTTGCGAACCTGAAGTTTAACTTTCAGGTCAGGTTGAATCAGGTTGAACCTGAAATTTGAAAAATCAGGTCCAGGTTGACTTCAGGTTCAGGTCAACCTGAAAGAAAAGGTCAGACCTGACCTGTTCCGAGCCTTAGTCGTCATATGCTAATCAATATTTGTGTTACGTGAACATGATTTTTTTTTACATTTCAGTAAATTTTTTTTCAAGATGTCGATGAGGAAATCGCGATTTTGGCTAGTCGAATTTTGGCTGTACTAATAAAATACTGTGGAAATTTGAATTCCAAATAATTCGAGTTCGTAGCGACTAGCGAAATGAATCCGTGCTAGTTGACTGATTAGCGGATCGCTAGTCGCTACTAGCGAAGTGACTGACAAAATAGCTTCACTACTAGCGGCACTAGTAGCGTCGCTAACCTAACCTTGCCACTTACACAGTAAAAATTTCGGTAATGAAATGATAGCGCCAAAAATTCGCATATCGTTCTAGTATAATGATCCTTTAAGTACGGGTCGGCGTAGCAATTACGATGTGAAGTAAAAATGATTCATAATGTAAGAGAAAAGTTCAATTCTTCTGACGACCGACGTGGCACTACAACAAACGATAGCAGACACGAAACTTTGAACTTATATAGATTTTACTCGTTTTGCAAATGTTTTACTCATTCCAGCTATATTTTTCACGACTTCAATTTTAAGTAATAAAAATAAAAAAAATTCACGATTTTCTTTTTGCAAAATTGGGGAAACAGAGACAGGGAACAATGAGGTTAAGTCTTCACCTCCTCAACAATTACATAATTTATTTCCTTTAGCTTTTCCGACATGGTGATAGAAATCCATTGTGGCAACTACCTGGTGTCCCATACAATGTGTCGTACTGGCCAGAAGGTTGGGGTCAACTCACATCGGTATATTGTGAAACGTTTCGTGAATGACTTTGTAATGATGGTACAATTCTAGATAGGAAAGGAGCAGCACCTTAAACTGGGCAAATGGCTACGTTCCAGGTACAACGATTTCCTCGATTCAACGTATAAGGCAAACGATATCTACGTGCAATCATCCGATTTTGATCGTACGATAATGAGCGCACAAGCGAATTTGGCTGGACTTTATCCACCAATAAAAAACGATAACTGCAATCCAGATTTGTGGTGGCAATTAATTCCTGTGCACACCAGAGTCTGGAAAACGGATTATCTGATAGGAGGAAAAGTGCCTAAATATTGTAGGGGTTACTACAAAGAATTAGCAAAATATTATAAGACCCCTGAAGCACAAAACATGCTTACGAAAGCGCAGCCTTATTTCGAATTCCTGACAAATAAAACGGGCAAATCAATACACACCACAAAAATGTTAACTTACATTCGTGATTCTTGGATCGTTCAATCAGATCACAAGTTTCGGTGAGCTTAAACATTTCGATGAATTTAATATTAATAATAATTTTAATAATTTTTTATTAGAATTCCCAAATGGGCAAAAAAACTACTGCATGAGGACAAACAATTCTACAAAGTAGCTTTGTTTACATACGAGGCCATGTGTGCAACACCAAAATTAGCTAAATATTTCAGCGGTTTCTTGTTCAAAAAGATACTAGATCGTTTCACTTCGAAAGTTCAAAAAACGTTGTATCCTAACCGCAAATTCTGGATCTATAGCTCGCACGACACAGCAGTAATCAGTTTTGCCAAAGCTCTTAATATATTTGATGTGAGTGTGAGTCAAATTGAGAAGTTCAATTGTTATTCGATTGGTATTTCAGAACGAATTCCCTGATTACACAGCGACCTTTATCTTGGAGTTAAGACGTTACAAGAATGAACACTACGTGCAAATAATTTACAAAAATTTCGAAGCAGAACCAAAACTCATTGATATCCCTGGATGTGGTCTAGCTTGTCCGTTGTGGAAAATTAAACAACTTTATGCCAACATTCTGCCCAAACACTCATTCGAGAAGGAATGTCAAATATATTGAATCCATAAAATTAGGAATTTAGAATTCCATTCGACAACATTGATCTATACGTTCGATAGTCGCAAGAAAATTTATTCATATTTAAATCATATAATAAAATTTGGCAAAGCTTTCGATTTTTTTTAATTGGAGACGTGTCTCAAGTATGTACTTGTTTGTATCAATTCGAGGCAAACTGTGTGGCTACGATATGGAGTTTGTATGTTGGATTTGCTTTCTTGCTTATAATTTCACAAGGTATGCTAGGAAAAGGTATAAGTACAAGCTCGTAGCTAGCCGCCCCCCCCCCCCCCTGAGACATTCGAAAGATTTTTAGAATGAATAAGTAAAATATTATTCGCTTCGCTCGCATATTCTCTGCTTCTTTTATACAGGCTCGACGAGAGGGGCTATTCCAAGAACTCTGTCTTACTAAATTTTGTCTTGGAGCTAGAACTACAAATTACATTCGCTCATCGTTCCGCTCGCAATTTGATAATTTGTTTGAACTGCATATTGGATTGTGTACATAATTTTCTCATTACACAATTTTAGACACCCTCCCTGGCGTAGAATTTTTCTTCACTCTACAACTCGGAATTCATACCAATTTTCTCAACTATACGGCCCTGTATAAGTAAGTGTTAACCAAGGACGATTCGTGTCTAAGATCTCATAAGATGGTGTAGCTCAAGAAACTTCCAAACACGCGATAAATAAGAGATAAAGAGCCAATTTCCTACTCAGGGAACCATATTGGTACTAGAGTTCATATCAAGGTCTTAGATCTCTTTATACATACGAGTTAACGATAAATCCTAGTATTTAGCCTTGGTTTGCACTTAAAAAAAAGCTGTCAGTTTAGAAAAGAGAACGCTCTGAAAATGAACGAAATGAACTTTTTGAGAGAGACCTGTCATGTAAACGGAAACGAAATTGAATCATTTTCAATTTTTCCTCTGTTACGTGAGAGTTGTCTCTCATACGGAAGCAAAACGGAGGGGAAATGGAGGACTTTTTTTAAGTGCAAACTAGGCCTTAATGTTGCTTTACTGGTGTTGCAACGAAGTAACTTGTGTATTATTCTTTTCTATATCCCATGAAAATGAAATTCCAATTTTAGAGCTTTGACCCTAGCAGACCACCGTTTTTAGCGTCTACCGGGTCTGCTAGGTTGAGGATGTAAAGTTTCTTTAATAATATTTTCCTATAACTGATTATGTGATTATAAACTTGTTAGGAATGAGCTAACTACTCGGCTAAAAAATCTAAATGAAAAGAGATATGATGACCCCAACGTGATGATTGGTGAGCTGGTGGGTGTGATGTCAGAGGTGCGAGACAGCGCGACTCTTGAAATAAGAAACGTTGTAAAACCGAAATATGATCTGTGTCCATGGTTCAACGACCATCTCCAAATGTTAATCAATAAAAGCCAAAAGTGCTATAAGATCTATAAGAGGGCTAGCAACCACAACAAAGCGCATATTCTGAGTGAGCTTAAGTTCTTAAACTCTGAGGTGTCGAAGTGGAGATGGTTCTATAAATCTCGATACTATGACCGCTTGTTTGAGAAGAGCTCTAATGACCCAAAGAGAACTTGGAGAGAAATTGATAAGGTCTTGGGACGGGAGGGATCAAGGAAGGGGAAGATTGAAAAAATCAGATACAAATATAAGGAGCTACTGGATGATTGCGATAAAGCGCAAGCGCTAAATGCATATTTCGTGGGGATTGGACTCCTCATTGCTGATCGTATCCGAAATGATAATGACCTCAACAAGTGCTCAACCTTGCGAAGGTGCGTAAACAGCACATTTCCTAGAAATGTAGATGAATATGAGGTCTTAAGTATTATAGATGAAATTGACATGGATAAAAGCACTGGAGTAGACGGATTATCAGCTGTATTTCTCAAGGAATGCGCTGATCTGGTTTCTACGATCAGGCCCGTATCTGGGGGGGGGGGTGGCAAAGGGGGCTTAGCCCCCCCCTGGACGTCTTCAGAGCCCCCCCTGGCGAAACTGAAATGTTGCGAATTTTGCGAAAAATATAAATCTTGACGTCATGATCGTTTTCAATACTTGAAATATTCGCCTGCAGCGCAATCATTATTTTCCTTTCTAATCTCATTTCAATGTTTATTTTTCGTTATTGAAATAGATTTTCTGTTCTACATTGCAAGAAAAAACTTTTCACACTTTTAACGACAGTGGCGAGTTATCGGTCACATGTCCTGAGCTGTTAGAATTTTTGCTATGAAATGGTAATCAGAACTGTATTACTTTCATAGAAAACCAAAATGTTCAATTTTGAAAAATTTTCGCCTGCGGCGCAGCTTTTAAATATAACATTCACCACCCAAACTAAACTTTTTATTTTTCTCGCATAAGAATTGTACTCAAAAATTTTTTTCCCTGCAGTGTTATAACAGAAGCTGTATGCTAGCTGCTAACAAACCTGCGGCAAAAATTTAGGAAATTTTCTTATAATTAGTGTGAACGATTTCAGGGAAATATGGGAAGTGAAGGACAAATTCTATTGTCAAAACTTAGAGTAGCTTGTTTTTAAAAATCCATTGCTACATATATTTTAGGCGGAGGGGAACTTCGCACATTTAACTCACATTTTGTGAGCTAAGCGAACCAAGAAGAAGATAATTTCATGTGAAAATAAGTAATGAGATTATTTCATAAAAATGGAAACGCCATGAATAATACTACATTTTTCAAAACTTTGTGAAAACATTTTTTCGCTCGCTCCGCTCGCGATTTCTGACGTCGGTTCTGTTTCAAAGACGAAGAAAAGGTTTTTAAGATTTCTCGAAAAGAACAAATTTTTATATGTGAGACAATATGGATTGAGGGAAAGATCAGGAACACATACAGCTATCTATGAGATGCTAGACAAGCTGCTGACTAATATAGACAGAGGAAAACGTGTGAGTGCCCTTTTCTTAGACTTGACCAAAGCTTTTGATTACGTTGATCACCAGAAGCTTTTGCATAAGCTTGAGATGGCGGGAGTGCGGAGGATCCCTTTACGATTGATGGACAACAGTGTGGCCGACAACAGTGTGTACAAGTGGGCTGTGAACGTAGTGGGCATATGGGAATTGAAATTGGTGTGCCGCAAGGAAGTGTACTGGGGCCACTTCTATTCCTTATCTATATAAGTGAGATACATCAGTTACATTTGAAAGGTACTGTGAATTTATTCGCAGACGATACAGGAGTCTTTTGTGCGAACTTGACGTTTAGCCAAAATGCGACCGATCTTAATGCTAATCTTGCTCTGATTAATGATTTTCTGAAAACAAATAGTCTCACTCTAAATATCAAAAAGACAAAAGTCATGTACTTTCGTATAAGAAATGACGCAATGAGAACATTGAGCAGGTGACCCTGAAACTATCCGCACCTATAAGTATCTTGGACTCATCAATGATGAAAGTCTTAGTTGGAGTCAACAGATATCTAAGCTATGAGGTAAGATGGCGTCACTTAGCGGAATTTTATGCAAATTCAAACACAAGCTTCCAAAATCAGTCTTATCGAAAATCTATTATGCGCTCGGGCATTCCCACCTAAATTATGCAGTAGGAGTCTGGAGGAGTGGGAACAAATCTGACCTCAAACAACTCCAGATCCTTCAAAAGTGATGTCTTAAACATATATGCAAGCTGAAGCAAACACATTCGACACGTCACTTGTTCAGAACCCACTGCCTGGGAATTCTGAATGTCTCTAGTCTGTAAAATTTGCGGTTTCTGTGTAATGCGGTGTATTTCGGGGGGAAAGTATTCAATGATTTGCCAGCACGGATACAGAATTCTTTGCCTAATTATTTCAAATCTATGCTGAAAGAGTGAAAGAGTGGCTCTCCGAAATACAGTACCCAGGATGATTCATCTACTGGTCTTTCTGATGACGGACGGGGGGGGGGGGGGTGGTGGTGTTTAATTATTTAGTTATTGATCACTTATAAATTTAATTACTTATTTACTTACTGGTTATGTCTTAGTTAAGGGGGGGGGGGTCGATTGGAAACACAATAAATAGTGCGTCGGAATCTTCCAAAAGAGAAATAGTGGCTGAACATTGAGAATGTACTTCCAGCTTGGGCTCTAATAGTTGGCTTTATCAAAATATATTATTAAAATTGGGGAAGATGTCATTTCTAGTACATGAATTAAAATTAAAACAACAAATTTAACTTTTTGCATCAGATTGTTACTGGCAATATTGTAAAATTAGTTTTATTTTAGTTTGTGTTAAGTTTATATTGCATTTTTTCTTTTCTTTTTTAAGTCCCTTCACAGTGCAAGGCACATTGGGACTTAAGTATATTATGACATTAACACGGAAATAAACTTGAAACTTGAAACTTCTAGGTGAACAGAATTTTCGCCATTTTCAAATATTAGAACAGCTTTCATAACAAACATTTAATGGAATATTGACGTTAACTTTTAAAAAAATTGAACAAATAAGATGGCAGGCCCGAGTGAAAATGGAATTCTAAATGCACTAAAATTGAGTGTGCTCAAAGCCTGAAGTCAGTCTCAATTTTAGAAAAAAACTCAGATGTACTCAATTACGATTTTTTTAATAAAATCATCATTAATGGGACCAATGCATTAGATCCGTACGAAGATACGAAGGTGTATTGCGTTTACCACAACGCTTGTAACCAGCCGAATCGAGATCCAGGAGTTGGTAGGTTTTTCGAGTTAGGATCGAAGTAAGAGAAATATGAAAAAAAAAAATTGTCCGTCCGTCAACAGTTTTTTCAAAAAGTTTTTTCCCTGAAAAGCAATGGAAAAATCATTTATGGGATTGAATCTGGGCACTGTCGACGCAAGGGCCGCTGAGCTAGGGCCGTTTAAGTGGTTTTTGGTATTCTCTACATAACTCAATTAAACCTTTTCCGATTTTCATAATTTTTTTTGTTTTACAATTTATTTTACAATTTTTTTTTACAATTTATGGAAGAAATTTTTTTGATTTTGAGCCCTTGGACCAGCCAGGCCCTAAAACCAGTGTGTTTTTATACAAAAAACGAATAAAAATCGGCAAAAATGATTACTGGATTGACTTTGGAAAAAATCAGTTGAAAACTTTGGAAGTGGTCAAAAATGTGGTTTTTTGAAGGTCAGTGGAACTTTTTTCAAGACGACACTACACGATATTTGGTGGTTTTTAATGGATATTTATCTAATGGTGAGGTTTTCTGTGCATTGATGTAGAGAAAAAAGAGCCAAACGAAGTCTCTCCTTATGGTCTTAGGTTTGTCCTAAGGTCGGCGACAGCCCAAAAAATTTCGTTTGCTATGTTGTGGAGTAAATTGAGGGGAACTTTTATGTCTATATGAAGTATGTTTCCAAGTCCTCTCTTTAGGAATCAGGTCGGTTATAAGGTTGACCCTAGCCTAGTCCAAAATATTTTTTTAACATTTTTAAATTAAAACATAAAACAATTTTTTGAAAGTTTTTTTTTGAAATTTTTTAAAAATTTTCTATGACAAATTTTTCTTAAATTTTTTTCTCACTTGCTTCGGACGGATTTTTTAATAATTCCCTTTCGGCAATTTCCAATACAATTTCATGTCGACGTAATTTCATAAGGCAATATTTATTTAGATTTAGTTCGAGTCTTTATGGTACAGCTGTTCTCTTTGCCACATCTATAATTCTGATGCGTATGGGTTTATTATTTGAATTATTTTTTCATGATATACAGTTCGAAAGTACACTAAAACATGCGTAAGCAAATAACAGAAAGTACGAATTTGCATCGTACTAACACCACCAAATAGTATGCGACGGGAAAAGTGAATGAAATTCATTTTACAAACTCTAGGATACGAAAGAAAACAAAATTCATTTTACACTACATGCGAAGCGCACTTTATGCACTCATTGTGGGGAGAGAGACGAAACAACACACACATAGTAATCGCATGATTTATGTTTGTCGTGTATAGCATTTGATGTGCTAATGATGCATTGCTTTCATATTTTAAGGTTGCTATGTGTATTTTTGTGTGCATCATACAAAGTAATCACGTTAAAGCATTTAAATACAAATTGCTTTCATATTTAATTCTTTAAGCTCGCTAAGCGTGTTTTTGTGTTTTAGATATTTAAATTAACTTCGAACTATTATCAGGTACAGTTCGTTACACAACTTGAATTGGTTATTTCAAAATTCTCAATATATATGTGAGCCTCGGTAAACCTCGGTATATAAACTCACATCTTTATGTTACAATACTCTCAGCTCACAAATTAATCTCGAATTGTGTAATAACCAATTTTCTCGTCTCGTTGTGTAAACAACTATTATGTTCAGACTGATCTCAGTATGCTCAATTGTAAAATATTTTTTTTGCCCATGAGGCCGTTTAGTTTACCCATTCTAGACAAAAATATTTTTCATATAGTCATTGAAGCCATTGAAGACTTTCACCATACAACAAACGAAGCAGTACATCGTTTACGAACGCTCTAGATATTTTTTTACATAAGCAGAGTAAAGGATGCTAATGTGGAACACTTTTAACAAAATAATACAAAAGTTTTCCACATTAGCATTCTTTACTCTAAGGTGGTAGTTTCGAATTGAATGCAACTAGAAAGCTCCTCTGTCCCTATTTTTTCATAAATATTTGGTGGTAAAGTCGTGCTTCTAACATGCGGATACGATTTAAGCTCACCGCACTTACAGTTCAGTTACTATGATGCCTTCTTTGTCAGTCGTAAGGTCTCAGGACACCCTTAAAATTGACATAGAAAAATTAGACCAGGCAATGTTTTCGTCCATATGTCTCACATGATTGAAATTCATAAGAAAATTGCAACACTTTAATCATGTGCGACATATGGACGAAAACACACTCTGGTCTAGTTTCTTTATGCCGATTTTAAGGGTGTCCTAAGACCTTTCGACTGCACCACAACACTTAAGTGAATATGTGAGTTTGAAAGTCGTTGAATTTTTGACGTTAACGCTTTTGAGCTACCCCTAAATCGACTTGGATCAAGTTACGCCCATATACAATCTTGATCAGGGATCAAAAACCTTCTGTTTTTCGGTTGGTGCCCCAAATTTTTTAACACTTTTGTATTTTGGACACCCCTATTGTACATCTGCATGAATTTTTTTTTTTTGAGTTTTAGAGTTTTTAGCAATTTCGTGTGTTATAAACAGGGTTGCAGCTTCGAGGAAAGGGTGCAAGGGATACTGAGTCCCTTCCCCCCCCCCAGCTGTGCGTTTTTTTCAAATTTCACCATATAACATAGTTTTTTGTAGTTTCCTCAGAATTTAGGGGCTAGCCACGGGTCTGGTTGGAGACAGAGTAGAGCGAATCAGTAGTTCAAATCCAAAACAGGTATACAAATAACTATTATTTTGCATTGTTTAATTGATTGTATGCATTTCTTTCTGTGAAGAAATGCTATTTACTAGCAATGAATTAATTCACGGGAAATTTTAATTCGTCACGATTCTAAACTCGTAACTAAATGTTCTTTAGTAATTGTAATTTGCCTGCATTTGTCTGCATTACTGACACATATTCTTGTTTGGACAATTATTGCCGTTCGAGGATTTTTTACCGAAATCTAAAATCTTACGGCATTTTCAAGTCACTTTGAGATTAAAGCCCGTTATATCATTGATACAACTCATACACGGTCACTGACCATTGGGATATTTTTTTCATTGACATGACGCATGATTCAGATATTTGTCAATTAAAATTCCACGTATTTGATTACTTTTACGAGAAGATCCGCTCAAAGTCCAGGAATCATTGCTGGTGTTATTATAAATCACTTGCATCAGCTCGAGGTTCTTTAACCCTCCCAGATACGAGATCTCAAATTACAGCCCGTGTGTTATACAATTACTTCCATTTATTTTTATAGGGATATAGAATATCCGCATATTTCTTAGAATTCCATTGTTAGAACAATGGAATTTTATTAACTTCAAAAAACCTACAAAGCTAAATGAAAAAGATTGTACGATATGCATATTATAACCCCAAGTGTTATTAAAATATTTATCACGTCGAGGCCTATAATAAACCAGTTATTGCACTGAAATTAGGGGTATAATTGCTTTATTATAGTCGAGTTTCTTGTATTCAACATGCGTTATAATAAAGTCATTATAGTCGAATTCAAGGTTTTTCATATCGATGAAAAATAGTAAACTTTCATCTTGCCTTTTTTCGAATCAACCACAACTTAAGGAGAGTCTATTTTATTTCACTAACTCTTTTTGTTATAAAACATACCAACTCGACTTTAAATTATTCAAATTGCTTATAATTGCTTACTAGATTAAAACTATCTACATTGTAGTAATTTCGATGTACCGTGTTTTTTTATGTTTTGTGCGAAATTGGCAATTATAGGTCCCGATATGATAACGATATGTTATAAACAAATGGTAATGTTAACGTAATTAAAAAATTTAGTTGAATACAAGAATCCCTGAAGATGAGGACATAAGTTTCCTCGAAACTGCAGTAGGAATTTTGAAATAAATTTGGTACAATTTAAATGAAGTTTGTATTTTGACTCAAAAAGAAATCAAGTATTGTTTTAATTGTGCCGTATTGCGCGAAAACTTTAATTTAAACGAAAACAAAATATCGTATAACACAAGGTGTTATATCGCACAATTAAAGTCTCGGTGGGTAAAATTCCACGGGGCTAGTTATATAACAGGAATGTTATGGTCCACTCGACTATAATTTTCATTATAGTCCGACTTTTTTTTCCGACTATGACGTTAAATCTCAATGAAAATTTAAAAAAAGCCACGAGTCGAATGGCCAAATGATATAAACTATCGCATTAACCTCGACTATAACCGCGCCATTATATCCCTTGAGTTATTAAAATTTTCAGATTATATCCCCCAAGTGTGACGGTGTATGCAAGGGTTTCTTCTAAACTACTTAAAGGATTGATGAGAAAACTTTGGTCATTACAATTACATCAGTTATTGGCTCTTCCTGGTGTGCTACAATATAGCACTAGAGCAGCTAACATCCTCAGTGACTTTATATAATTGACATGTTTTCCATACACTTTTGGCTGTATAAAAAAATGGGAAAAATTCAGGCGTTTTAAGCAAAGCAGAGTAGTAAGTTGTGAGGTACGTACATAGCTTGTTGGATAAAAGTCTCGAAAGATGTTTCAAATTAAGTCGTGGATATTTTGTGTCGTCATCTCAATTTTTTTCCTGGAAAATGCCGCATTTTACTTACCTGATTCCAATGTCAGGGATTTCGGAAACAAATCCAAATTGATTTTCGTTCATGTGGTTCGTACTTTTTAACGTTTTTGCGTAGTACTTTAAAATAATGTAAATAATGATTGTTAAGGCAGATTATGATTATTATTGCCTAGTACTTTCACGTACTGAAAATTACGATTTTGTCTTATATTTGTGACTGTTAAGAAATGGCTAAGAGTGTGAACGAAATTTGATAAGTTCATTTGACAACTCTGAAGCTTCAGAGATATGACCGGTAAGGCCAAACATTTTTTCAGTCAAATTGAACTCACCGGTCTAGAATTAATAATTGTCTATGAACAAAGTTCACGTTTTATCAGTTTTCGTGTACATTGTACCCGGGCATCTGTTTTTTTCACAATCCACGACAGCAGTTGTGACTTAATTACAATTAGAACATTTTTACATTTAAAGCCTCAGTCGAAGCAGATTCTTGAATAAAATATTTAAATGTTTCACGCATATAAAACACACTTTATTTGAGCGAAAAACTCGATATAAAGAAGGCTTTGCAATTTGTGTAAAAACATCACCGCCTAAAATATACATACACCAATATATAAGCTTTACACTCGAACTGTAAAAATATATAAGTTTTACAGTAGAACTGTGAAGTTACATAGATGACGCGTTTATATGAAAACGGAATGTGTGTTCTGTTTTCGATCAAATAAAGTGCGTTCAAGCGCTCAATATATAAAACTGTTTTCACTGCAAGAACTGTACGAGCATTGTACGAAAAATTTCATGGCGCACTTTTTCGCTGTTAAATTTTAGAGCAAATCTGTAGTATTTAAATTAAAAGCGTCTGCGTTTAACAATCGAATTCCATTCAAGTTTGAATCGTTTCAAGTTAATGCATTGTGAAATGCACCAACTCAATACGGCAATTTTCGAAATGAGTGAAAGTGAATGGAATTCGATTGTTAAATCCAGACGTTCGAGTTAATGGTTTTTGTAACTCTTAATAACATTTTAACAGTACTTTTTGATACATGTTACGTATGAAGGTAGTTTAACGCACTAGATGTGAAATTTCCGGTACAAGTCGAAGGCTATTTCGCAACGCTTATCGTGTGCGTTATACTACTAGCATACGTAACGTATCAAGCAACTTTCTTTGCAATTCACCAAAAAACGAGCTTTTTCTTCCATTTTTTTTTTTTTTAATTTTTTTTTACATTTTTTTTCATTATTTTTTTCATCATTTTCATCATTTTTTTTAATCAATTTTTCATGCTTGCTATGAGGAACGAAAAGAAAAATGTAATCCCACGGGGTTCCATTTTTCAACGTTCGTCCCTGATAGCAAGCATGAAAAACTTAATACGTCACTCGGAAATGAATTACATGCCTACTACCTCGTACGCAAATAACTATTGATGGAATTCACGCAACACAAAAAAAATGTAAAAAAAATGGGATTTGAATCGAAAATTCTGGAAAAAATGAGTTTCTAACGCCGGAGCATTGCTCACTGAGCTACATAGACCGTTGATGCTTTGCGTTATTATCACATCGACAAATGAAATAACAAAATGAGCGCAGCACATTGTTCTACGATAGTTCATTTGATATTTAGCCTACTCTAAAAACTCAAATAGTGTACGCTGTATTTCAGGAGTCATTTTTTTTGTTTTCAAAATGTTTAATGTTTAATTGTTTGTTTCACCGACCGAGCGCTACTACGTTAAAGCATAGTACAAGTGAGGTCATGTAAACCGCCTGTAACACAAGACGATTACACAATCTCGCCTTCGGCTCGATTTTGCAAACTTCGCCCTTATGTTATCGGCTGTTTACATGACGTCAATTGTAATATACTATTAAATAAATGAACTGAAATTTACGTCTACTTTCATTCAGTGCGAAAGAAAAATTTTATCGCACTAGTGGGAAAAATGTACGCACTAGTACAAGAAAATGATTTCATGCGACGAAAAAGCGTGTTTTTTATGGGTAAATTGCAAAAATCGATTAGTGTACTGTGATCGCACATTGTTGTTTTGACTTCGGGAAATTACAATTTTCGTTGTACTCGTAATAATTCGTAAATAACTATACGCAACGAGTAGGCCGAAAACTCTTTCCGCGTTGTGTATTAAGTTCTTAATGCTGCCTACAAGGGACGAAAAATGAAAAATATAATCCTAAGGGGCGAAAAGCTTGCTGCATGCGTAGGCATTGCTCAGGCTGCATGAAAAATTATGTGAATTACAAAGAATGACGTACAAAAATTCAACCTGCGCGATTGCAGATCTTGCCCTCGGCGCGGGCAGCAATTCACGCACAGGGTTGAATTTTCATATTTTCATCCCTTGTAATTAAAATAACTATTTGTATTGGTCAGCTTTTCCGACATGGTGATAGAAGCCCACAGATGCAAGCCCCTGGAGACCCATACGATGTGTCATACTGGCCAGACGGATGGGGTCAACTTACATCGGTACATTGTGAAACGTTTTGTGAATGACTTTTCTAATGATGGTACAATCCTAGTTAGGAAAAGAGCAACATCTTAAACTAGGCAAATGGCTACGTTCTAGGTACAGCGATTTCCTCAGTTCAACATACCATACAAACGATATCTACGTGCAATCATCAGATTATGATCGCACATTAATGAGCGCACAAGCGGATTTGGCTGGACTTTATCCACCGAAAAAGAACGCAAACTACAGTCCAAACTTGTGGTGGCAACTCATTCCTGTGCATACAAGACCATTACCTACGGATTATTTGATTGGCGGAGAAGTACCTGCAAGTTGTAAGGCTTTTTTTAAAGAATTAGCAAAATACTATCAGTCCCCTGAAGCACAAAACATGGTTACGAAAGCGCAACCGTATTTCGCATTCTTGACGAATAAAACGGGCGTACCAATAACAAATCTAAGTACGTTGACCTTGCTTCGTGATTCATGGCTCGTTGAATCGGACCACAATTTAAGGTGAGTGTTGGGTGTCAATGACTCGACCTGCTGATTTTTCGAAACTAGTTACGCGTGAAAGAAATGAATTATTACCATGTAGTGTCTAACAAACATCGAAATACCAACACATTAGAATTTCTGAAAGTGATGTCAATATATTCCTCATGTAACGTATAGACAGTATAGACGTTCATGTTTTGCACACCACCTTCGAGGTAGTTCTTCGTGTTTACATTCCAAAAACATGTAATGGATCAATTTCGCAAGGGACATATTGCAGTGTAATGCTTAACTTTCGCATGGAATTTGATTTATTGCCTACCCCATCCGAAAGTTGAGCATTACGAATTACGACAACCATGCGTTATATGTGGGGTCGTTTTGGGATATTTTATGTGAAGCTCTTGTCTTCACTAGAGAAGTAAAACTCTTGTCGAGTAACAGTATATTGCAATATGGTTTGGACATTTTTATTTTAACGAGTGGGGAGTTTACATCCCAACAAACACGAGTCAAAATAAAAATTTCCAAGTCATATTGTAAGTTATTTTACTTGCTGAACTCCGCGAAAATGAAAATTACCGCAACTGTCATCAGGTAATGACTCATTTTCGCGGTGTGCTGCAAGTAAAATTTTTACCTATCAATTTTACTTTATGTAAATTTTTTTTAGAAGTTAATAGAAGGGAAGGAAAGGAGGTTTGCGCGACCTTCATATATTGTTTGTTCCTTGAGCCTTCCTGTTTCCAAAATTGCGTATGTTATTGACATCGTATGGATTTCCATACGATGAATGTGATGCTCGTGAAGTGAAAACTTTTAAATTAATTAACTAAATGTTTCCACCATTTATTGAGGACACTTATCAAATGTTTATCTGTTTAGAATTCGAAAAATAAATCAAATAAACTTACGCGAAATATATTTCGATCAAGGTAGATCATCATCGGTCGCGTGGATGGATGAGACTGTTTTCGTTGTTTCCGTTCTTCCTCAACATTGATAACGAAGATCACATGATTACATAAAGTACATACAGACAAACATCGAGTTTCATCCGATTATTTTTAATTGTTTTAAATATTGAAAGGTGGTGACAAAATGGGTGCAGGGTCAGTGTTCATAAGTTTGGATTTGTTTTTATGCATATAAAAACTTTCCTACACATCTAAATTATATGTTTTGGTGACTCGTTTTTTCAATTTTACATACAACTCTGTTATACCTGAATGTAAGCCTTTCAGGACATGTTTCGCTACTGCCGACTTTTCCGGTCTATTAAAACGTATATGTGCACAGTGTTCTTTGTAGCGTTTTAGCACCTGTCTACGAGTTTGTCCTATGTAGATTTTTTCACACGCTTTTGTTTTCACAAGTGAGGTGAAACTTCTGTTTTCACTAGCGAGGTAAAACTATTGTAATGCTCCACTTTCGTATGGATAGACAATAAAACGTTATACCCTGCTACATAATTTATTACTTCGGACACAATTTTGAGAACTTGCAAACTCTCTCGTCTTACTGTGAGCAACACGCTTTCGAGGCTGTTATTTTGACTCGTTAAGTTGCATATCCGAGACGAAAGTTTGTCGCTCAAAAAAATACTCGTGACAAAATAGTGTCCTCATGTAATGAATTACATTCGCAGGGTCCAATGTAATGTACTTAAGTCACTTCACAGGATTTTTCTCAATGCGTTAATTAATTTTAAGTGAACGTTTGATAAAAATAACGATAGTTTCTAGAATATAAATAGATAGAGACTTACAAAAATACTAGATTACTATTACAGGGAAGTAAACTGATATCTCGTATTTAGACGAGTAAAAGCATCTGAGGGCTTTAGCCCGAGGTACTTTTATTCATCGTGGTACGAGATACCAAATTATATCCCGTGTGTTCATTTTACTTAACGAGCGAAGTAAAGTAAAAAATTTCCGAGTAGAAAATGGTCAACGGTACATTTTCTATTTCGTCGGTGCATTCGACATTCTATCAAGAAAATTGTGATTTCGTATCGGTAAAATTAATTTGTTTCATTTTCCATTTCGTATTAGGATTCCAAAATGGGCTGAACTATTACTGAAGAAGGATAAGACATTCTACAAATTAGCGCTATTTTCTTACGAATCATTCTTTGCAACACCGACCTTAGTTAAATTTGGTGCAGGGTTCTTGCTTAAAGACATGTTCGATCGTTTCACCTCAAAAATTGAAAAAGTGATGCGTCCCGATCGTAAATTCTGGATTTATAGTTCGCACGACACAACTGTTATGGCTATATTGAAAGCTCTGGGTGTATTTGATGTAAGGAATCATTTAGTGGAATTCAGCAGCTCGAATGTTACTTCATTTTATTTGTAGGGTGTTTTCCCTGATTACACTGCGACCATATTGACTGAACTAAGATTCTACAAAGACGAATACTACGTACAAATGATTTACAAAAATCTCAACGCAATTCCGAAAGTAATTGACATACCTGGATGTGGTGAAGCCTGTCCGTTGTGGAAGATACGGAAAATATTTGCCAATATTTTGCCTAAGAAACCTTTCGATGTGGAATGTCAAATAAATTGATTTAAAAAAAAATTGCCTTTTACTGACCAGTAAGTACCGACAGTACTTCTGGTGACATTTGATGGATCTTCAGAATCATTTCCCCACGGTAGTACCAACGAAAAACTAACAATTAAATCACTCATTAAAAATGAATGAAAATTGAGAGTGTATTGGTGTGAATGAATAGTTATTTGTGTGGCTGTTTTTGACGGCTGATTTTAGACAATTTCGCGTGTTGTAGACCGAGCAAATTCTCACTTATTAGAAAAAAAAACTTTCTCTGTTATAAATACCACATTACATACTTTATTAGTACTTTCACGTACGTACACATCTTGTGTGATTTGGGGTATGTTGAACTCTACTATGTCTGCATAAAAACCCATTTAAAGTTGAGATGTGGCACAAGTCTTTTTTTTGTCGTCGAGTACTCCGATTTGACGACGAGCTTGAATGTGTCAAATACGTAATGCACTGAGAAAGACTTCCTCCTTTTCATTTCATTGTGTGACTCAACCTGATATGCTGTCGTCAATTTATAGCGTGAAATGGAATACCTTTGGGCTGAATCAAATACCGATCTTTTTTATCAAACTGGTCATTCCATTTCCAAAATGCTGGAAAGAAGCAAAGGTAATTTCCCGGCAAAAGAACACGCGTAGTCAATCACTAGACGATTTACGGTCTATTCAAAGCACTTGGGAGGATTTTGAAATGGCAAATGATCGACTATGTGAAGAGGCACGGCTTGATGTACAAATTCAAGTCATGGTTTCGGACCGGTTACAGTACGACATCAGCGCTTTTACAAGTTACGAACGACGTGAGAATTAACATGAGTAAGAACATTGCTACTGTTTTCTTGCTCCTGGATTTCTTCTTCGATTCTCATAGGGTCTCATAGGGAACTACTTGAATGACAGTTCGCAGTCAGTATTCATAAAGGATTCAAATCAGCAGCTCTCCCTGTTACTTGCGGATTGCCGCAAGGCTCTGTGCTAGGCCATGTTCTGTTTGCCGCGTTTATTAATGACTCCATATGTCATCCGTTCGCAGACGATTTTCAGCTGTACCGAACTGTCAATCTGGATAACATTTTTATGAGTTTTCTGAAGTCAGATCTGTCGGTAGTCTCCTCTTGGGCGAAAAAGAATAGATTGAAGATCAATGCCGGTTAAACTGTGACCATTGTTTTTTCGGCGAACAGTACCCTGTGGTGAAACTTGCACGGGGGCCACCGTTTGGGCCCATTGTGCTAGCTGAAAGATTAGACATTGGCTGTTATATCAAACCTTCCCATACTGCTAATGTAGTTCAGGATGTTTTGGGATTCTAAGTTTTTTATCGTGTCATACCTAATCGTGTATCCTCCTAGATGTATCCTCCTATTTGTGATGAATGCCGGGCAGTTACACAAATAGTGTTCGGCTGTGTTTGTGTGGTGACCGTACCGATCGCACCCTGGGTCGGATCGTTTACCTATTGTGGTTAGATGTTTGTTGAAGCCGTAGTGTCCAGTTGTCACACCGGTAAAAACTTTTAGTCTCGTGCGACTTATGTTAATAAGAAATTTGGAGTTCTTTTTGTTTATTCTGATCACTGATCTGATCTGATCACACTCCGAGTTGATTTTTGAAGGTACGACGATAAGTTTAGTCTGTTGGGAGCAAAACCCCAGTCAATTCCAAATGTACAACTGACGTTTTAAACTTCAAACAAAATAAAGCTCTTCGAAATATCCACAACTTGTATATTTTTCCTCAATTCTATCAGGGTTATTGAAATATCCAAAACCTGTTTAAAACGTCACTTTGACAGTTGGAATAGACCGTTTTTTGCTCCCAATACACTCAGTTATACTGATTGAGCTGGGAACAGCACGCTAGGACATCAGAAGGCCAGAACGATCTACGAGAAAGCCTTAAACGCATGCATACGTTTCGCCTACATGATTATAGAAGTGACCCAGTGTCCAACCATGTGAACAGGCTCCTCAGCAAAGGCACTTTTGCATTTTTACATGCGTCAGGACAACTACCTTATGATGAAATTCCCCGTAATTTGACCTGAGCGATGTTGCGTTAAGATCGTCGGTTTATGTTAACTTTAAATTTGTTGGCTTTTGGTTTATCGAACTCTACGATTTCTATTTTGTGACAAGAAAATCTTCTGTTCATAATTTTTATGGACAAGATTATCAGGCAAGCGAATTTGCAAGGGAATGTGAAGGTGGGGGAAGTAATCATGAAAATCCTGGCCTATGCGGATGACTTAACTCTATTAGCAGATAATGCCAAGGATTTGCAGGAGAATTTAGACTGCCTGAATGCTGCATGTGAAGAATACGGCATGAAAATAAGTGTCAGTAAAACTAAAGTTATGCATATTGGCAAATCCCGGAAGGATGTAGTTTGCAGTTTAAATGGGGAGCAGTTGGAACAGGTCTCTGAGTTTAAATATTTAGGAGCCATTTTTTCGGAGAATGGCAAGTTAGTTAGGGAATGTGAAGAAAGGAGAAGAATGGGGAATGCAGTGGCCAGTCAGTTGAGGTCGTATGTGTTCAACAAAAAGGAGTTAAGTAGTGGCACAAAGCTAGCTATTCACAGGTCAATCTACAGACCAACGATTTTATACGGTAGTGAAAGTTGGGTGGACTGCGGATACCTTGTGCATGACCTGGAGGTTTCTGATATGAGGGTTCTTAGGAGCATAGCAAAAGTAAAGCGGAGGGAACAGTGGGACAATCATATTAGGAACGACGACATCAGGGAAAACTTAGGGGTTACATCAGTGGAAGAGGCGGCAAGGATTAGTCGTCTGCGGTGGTACGGGCACGTTCAGAGGATGGGTAATAGCAGGCTACCAAAGAGGATATTGGCTGCTCAAGTCCCGGGTGTGCGTCCCAGGGGTAGGCCAAGGAGAAGGTTTATAGACTCAATTAAATCCGATTTAGAAGTTAGGGGACTTTCTCTAGGCGAACAAACCATCTCCTTGGCACAGGATAGGGGGTATGGAGAAGGGTGGTCCATGATCAGTAGTAAAGACCTCACACCGAAAGGTACAAACGGTCTATAAAGTGTGATGATGATGATGATGACAAGAAAATCCATTTTTCTATTTTTCGTAAATTTTCATTTTATTTTTGAATATATCACACTGTAGTAAATTCAGTAATTTATTTGACTAAATGTAAACTGTGACAGTTTTTTTTTGTAATTTGAGTAACACCTTCAGATAAAATTCTTATTGCTTTGATTTTTGCAATTATTTCTACGTATTTTAGTTGCAATGCAAACGTTTTACCTCCAATACTTCAAAGTACATAAAATGTTAACCACTGAAAGAACCTTTTACTTTTACTAGTAAAATTTGAACTGCTTGACTGCCAATAGAGAACGCCAGCACTTTGAACTAAAACGGTAATTTCATACGAAAACGGAAACGATAACGTTAAGTGACATTGGAAGAGATCAGAGAAATGGTAATTTTAGGTAATGTTAGACATATGTTTTCAGCTATTATATTTTTCTGATGTCGAGCTCAGATTCAGAACTTAATTAAATTAAGTTTTGAATGACGGTGCAAAATAAAGTTGAGCAGATTATGTGTTTCATTTTGCAATGTATTATATTTGTTATTTCAAACATGTTCATTCAGATATAAATGGAGTTCGGGAGGCTCACATTCAAAGTATTGGCTGACTTCACTGCCATATAAACAAGTATGGCAATTAGTCAGGATCGTTGCCACTTTGAAATATGTCGCTAATCTTTGATTTTGAACCTTCAGATTTTTTTTATAATCAACGAAAGCAAATAATGCAATTATTTTAGCGAAGCCCCATTCGACCGAAACCCGAAGCTTGCTCATGAGTTTGTTGGCTTGTTGCTTTTGTCGATCCAATCTTCCTTTGAAAGGTGTTATTATGTGTTTTGAAAGTGGATAAGCAGAATCTGCATAGAGGAATGGTGGATTCGACCATTCATTGAAAGCACATTTTAATTTTTCTCGTAAGCGACTCCTAGCCAACATGTAACTATCGTGACGTCTGCCAACAACATAGCCAAAGATGTCCATTATTAGTCCATTTGGAAGCACAACCGACTGAAAATTGATCGAATGTACGCGCTTGTGACCGTTGTAAAACTGAAAATGAAAGACCAATTAAAGTGTGAACCGCACGGTTTCATTCATTTATTACATTTCTTTGGTTTCGAGTCGGCCGACATATCGGTCTCACTGTGCCATCTATAAATCCAAAACATCTTCTGTATGGTGATCCTTTCAACCATATACTTTCGCAAAGTTGATCGATACCGTCACGCGACAGATGAGCTTGATTTAAATTGTTTAGAACATGGCCCTTCTCCTTCAAAATATGTCGTGCCATATAATTAAACACTCCACTCAATACAGTTCTTCCTCTCGGAAAAATAAATAATTCATAAAATAATTCATTTACTGAATCGACACAATCACCGCCTGGGAAAAGTCGCTTTTCTAATCCAAAGAAAGATTTGATTAATTTCTTGGAACGAAAGTCACAGGTAATCATGAGCTTCAATTCATTATACTTTCATGAATGCATATTGACGTGTCGGTCAATTAAGAAAAAAAATATAAGATTTAAGCAAATTTTGTCGTACTACTGAACAATTCGTTCAGAGCGTTCGTCGTCTAGAACAATCATATAACGTTTAAAACATTTTTTGTATACTAGAACGAAATGGACTTACGAAGAGAAGAAATTCGGATTCGAGAAATAGAAGCGTCAAATAAAACTGAGGAATTAAAAATCCTACGGATAAGAACGGAGGCTGAGTTGGAAGAAAGAAAACAAATGAGCAATTTAATGTTTGAATTTGTGTCTAAAAATTTAAAAAAAAAATCTGAATAAATTCAGAAACAATCAACAGAAAAAATGTTTTCTTTTTTTTTCCAACAATTTACGAATTTGCTTTCATATCAACTTGGTTTAAATTTGGTCATGAAAATCAAGTCTCTGATTTCTCTCACAATGTCACTTAACGTTATCGTTTCCGTTTTCGTATGAAATTACCGGTTTTGTTCAAAGTGCTGGCGTTCTCCATTGGGCAACGGAAAGTCTGGCATGCACTTTATTTCGTAACATACTGTTAAAGACGACTTCGGATACAATTAAGGTGTGGAAGCACTAAGGAACAATTTTTACTTTCCTCCTTCCTTTCTCTCCCCCCTTTACTCTGCTAAAATGGGTACTATTGGTTTTAATAATTTTCTCATTTTCCAGCTGGAATTGGTCATCAAACAAATCGTAAATGAAAAATTTTTTTATTTGTCAGGTTGATAACCTTACCATAGGACACATATTGATGATGTCTTGCTCCTTTGTCAGTTCATCATGCAAATCATTCAAATTTACCTGTACCACCTATACCCATCAGGAACCTGCCGTACAGTGAAGGAAACTGCCACCTTTATGTTCATAAATCTAGTACTGTTGAAACATTTTTGACAAAAGTTCCAAAATTTCACTAAAATTTCTTTATACTAACCAGATATATAGAAAAATTTAAAAAATATTTTGATTTTTTGAAAATACAAAAATCCCACTCCACTTTTTACTTGATGTCTGTGAGGATTCAAAAATCATAACTTCAACTCTTCATCATATGTGAACGACAGCTGGGTTCCATGAGAGAGAACTACGTACAAAATTGAGCTGGTTTTCTCCCATACAGTCTGGTTCCCGCCCAAGCTGTCTTTCACATAAGCGTTCTACCTCGCCACAGGTGTACCACCTTATCATTTCTCTGCTCTTCATACATTCTTTCTCCTACTCTTTAACTCACGAAGTAACACCTCTATCTAACAAGGTGATAATGACTCCAGAAAGAGGTAAAAAGTTCATCCCAACAAAAACCTTTTAAAGGTAAGGTGTGACGCAGTCCCTTTGTCCACTTTCAAAATAAATGATATCGACGGAGGTGACGCTTACGCTGGTCTAATGAAAAAAAAAATTAAATGGAAATAACTTTATCTCGTGTTCAAAAAATGCGTCACAGATGCCAGACCCACCAACGTATAATTTTTCTGTTCTTTCAGCTTTCAAACTGGAAAATTTTTATGAGAAAATTTTTTATTTTTCGTGTGAAATTTGAAAGTGTAGAAAAATTATTACAATAGATTTTTCAAAAAAAAAAAAAAAATCCAAAAAAAAATTTCGAAAATCATCCTACACACTATCATCCCACACACTTCTCACATCATACCACAAACTTCCCACATTATCCCACACACTTCCTACATCATCCCACATACTTCCCACATCATTCCACACACTTTCCACATCATCCCACATACTTTCCACATCATCTCACATACTTCCCACATCATCCCACACACTTACCACATCATCCTACGCACTTTCCACATCATTTTCGGTCACCTCAAAAAACAAAATTTCTCATTGTCGCTCTACGACAGCGTAGCTCATTTAACTTTGAAGGCCAAGATTTTTTGGGGGTAGCCACCGCCTGAATTTTCCATTTGGGACCGAAACTGAACTTCCCTAAAAATTTTAAATGCATAGATACGTACAGACATAGATAGATACATCGTGGACACACAACACAGGAATAAAATTTTGATTATTTTCAAATATATTTTTACCATTTTTATATGGAAATTAGTCATCTTTGATTGGCGATATCTCGGCTCGTTTTCAACCGATTTTGATGATCCAAAGTGCGTTGGAATCAGGATAGGAAGTAGGTTTTTTTATCAATTTGGATGGGGAGGGTGGCAGGGGGAGAAACTCCTATACATCGTGTCTTGTCCCAAAGGTTTTTGTATGGAGTTTTTTGGGTTTGTGGACGTTTTTTTGGGGCTTGGGGACTGCGTTACGCTCTCCGCTACCGCTCCAAGCCAGATTTAGTGCAATTTCATGGTAATTTTTGTATAATTTTTGACATCTGTCAAAACTGGAATGGGATTCTTGACTTTTCTAAAAGTCAAACGTTTTCCTATAGGCAGTTCTTAATGAAAATAGATGGCAGCACATTCTATACACTTGACAGTTGAAGCAGACTGACTGAACGAAGTTTTACAAAAACAGGCTAAGCAACAAATGTCAAAATTATCTTGCATCCATTTTTTTCATTAAATTCAAGAATTACGAAAAATGAGATGCAAGATAATTTTGACATTTGTGGCCTTACCTACCTACTTACCTACTGTGATGACGTAACAGGACATACTATGTAACTGGATACCACGGAGGAAAGATCGTCGGAACTATATTAAAAAAGAGGACATGTAGCACCATCTCGTAAGGATCTGGTGCACATTTTTTTGGGATCTGGTTCGGGGTATTTCGTCCACTTGAACTATAGATTAATGGCGTTGTATTTATATTGATCAATTTGAATTTGAAAAGATCGTTTTCTTGCCACTTAAGTTACACGAATTTAATTGAGCTTGTGTAACGTTAAAAGCTAAAAATATAATGAATAAAAATAAATTACATTTGTTATTGGAATTAAATATCGTTGATCAGTTAATGCTACCCATCTTTCCATTTCGGTTCTTGTTTCAAATAATCACGAGTTTTCGAATGCACAACATACAGAAAAATACGATTAAAAGTTGCCTCGCAATTGTTAGAAATGTTAAAAAATGTCCTAATTTTAGTGATTCTGAATCGATAAGCTTAATCTAGCCACCTGTATATAGTTTTAGTTTTCGTTTATTTAAACAATGAAGTAATGGAAAATGAAATCAGATAAAATTTTCTTGTAACAGCAATTTTTTTGATTTTACGACATTTATAACGTTTAATCTTCCTCTATTTCTATGCAAAGTCCTCCATTTCCAAGCTTTCATAAAATTGTTTTCTTTCCTCTTTCAAATATAAATTCGACTCACAACAATAGCTAATTGACTAAAACGGCATTTTATTTCTCGTTTCTATTTACTATCATAAGTTTTTTATCGTTTTTTTTGTTAATCTTAAATAAATGTGTCTTCCTCATGCGTAGGTTACGTATTTTGTGAATAAACGATCGTAAGAATTGACCGCGAAATTTTTTTAGTAAAAAAAAGTTGCTCCAAGTTTATCTTAATTGAAATATTTCAGTCCAGCAACGAGTAAAAATTTTTCAATAAATAATTCCGAATCTAAAACCGCTATGTGAGCTGCTCTACCAATTAATGCATTGGCTGAATGTGGCAGAGCATGATGAACGTCAAACCTGGCTATGTTCAGCTCCGATCTAGCTAACATTGGAGCGATGATATTGTGAACCATTTCGCTGTAATTTTACTTGACTTTATGTTTTCCTTTTCAAGTATTGTACAACCGCTTACTTACCGATAAACAATACCCAAATTTGACGTATCTTGAATGGCGGCTTTACACAATTCCAGTCTTGCTGAATGTGATGGAACATACCGATCTTGACTAGATCCGCACAGTAGGACATTTTTGAACTGATGCAATGTGCTTCGTTGGCTCAAACGATAGAGAAAGCTTTGACGCAAATCAGCTGAGTCACGTAAACACAACTGCAAAAGGGATCCAGATTTCTTCCATTTTTGCATAAACCACATTCCTATTGAAGAATTAGTTGAGTGTTCATTTGGAGAATATCTGGGGCTGGTGAAACCTTACCCATGTTTACCAAGCCACTATTGTTGTACAGCGTACCCAGATGCGGCCCTGATAGCGACAAAAAAGTGTACAGTTTCGGTAGAAGCATCCGCATTTGTGGACGAGCTAACGCTGAACGAACTATTATCGTGCCAAGAGAATGAGCAACGAATGATATTCTCGTTGGATTTAGTCCATACGTTTCGATATGACAAAGAATTTCATGCACCAGGCTAAGCGAAATAAACAAATTCTTCATATTTGAACGCATAGATTTCTTAAAGTCAAATATTTGAATTAGAAATATTTGAATCTAGTCGGCTGATAACCTGAATGGCGATTTGATTTTCTTTTCGCTGCGTAATTCTCGAAAATATCAAAACGAAAAAAAAAATGCTAAAAATGTTAATTTGATTTGGGAAAGTCTCCTCGGAAGATTCCCCTGACTTGCATAGTGTGTGAATTTTTTGTCCGACCGAAAGAAAACTTTTTTTGTTCCAAACATAACTTTTCAGATGAAATCATCGGAGCAATTCTAACTTTGGAATTCTGGTACCGTCCTTCATCCAAGGTGAAGAGTGAAGACCGAGAGTAGTCTCTTCAGGAATTGATATCCTGGAGTCTGGACGATAGGTGCATTGCGACATGATTGCATGATTAGAGAATGACTTGCGTACCTAGTAATGACTATACCCCACGGTCACCATAGACTAGAACTTATAACGCGCGTACCTCAAAAATCTCTACGTCGCGGCCCTCATGGGCGAGGAATTAGGATACGACCAATTAGCGTGAACGTACTAAGCATAAAGCCTTTAGTTCTACCTAAAAGCGACAGTTTACGTCCTCTGCCGCGGATGCTAGGTCGGGATCGAGATACTATCATCTCTCTACTACTGTTTTCCCTAATTGCTTAGGAAGGGGAAGGGGCGTAGTCACCCATATTCATCACATGAGCTGCTTCGACCTAGTTCATTATCTCCACAGCAACCATGTTGCAGCGCCACTAGGCACCTCAACCAAACGTTGCGGCTGGATGCAGCCCATATAAGACAGCCAACAACACCCAGTGGCCTCCAACGCAGTGGTTCCGAATTTGAATGCTTTTAACCAAACCACTTCGCTATGGGACGACTTAAAACCCTCTCGCCAGTGAAGATACGAGACAATGCAAGCAAAGTCCGTTTGCGACCACCCTTGTGGCATACAAATGCATTTCTTCAACCTGGGTAGAGGCCGAGACCTACACAAATCTCTACTTCTTTGTGGGATTGGCATAGTCACCGGTTAACACCACCAGCCACCACGCTACAAATCACTGGCACCTCTCAACCATGATGGGGTCAACATCGATGTGGCACTGATATTAGACCCTGGGGTAGGGGACCATCCATAAATTACGTACGCTTTTTTCAGTGCTGTCATCAGATTTAAATCAACAATAACTTGAAAAATATTTACATTTGAGACATTAAATGTATGGCCGACTCCCCCATTTAGGGCGTAGTATGGAGGGGGGGTGGGGGGGTCGGTCATACATTTGACGTCTCAAAAGTGAATATTTTCCAAGTTATTGTTGATTTAAATCTGATGACAGCACTGAAAAAAGCGTACGTAATTTATGGATGGTCCCTAGGGCTCGCAGCCACTTCAATAATTGGAACGTTGCACATGGGGTGCGTTACGACAGGGTGGAGCAAAATTAGCGTTACGTAATTTAGGGAGGGCCAGGGGCGTGACAGTCTTTTGATTTGACCTTTGCTAGAAATACTCAACGTGAAGTTAGCTATAGTTGCGACCGAAGCTAACTTCATTGTAAACAATATCAGATTTTCATTCATAAATTTACCAAAACCAGCTGACTTCGTTGAAAAGTTCAAAAAATCAGCTGATTTTTTTTGCAATGCTCGCAACTGCAGCTAACTTCACGTTGAGTATTACTTGGAAAGATCAAAACAAAAGACTGTCACGCCCCGTGGAAGGGCCTTCGGTCACTTTTTTACCATTTTCACTCAGCGACGATGAGAAAAGCTGCCACTTTTAATTATATCGCCGACGGATTACCTTCTACCTGCGCACACATCTAGCGCTAAGAGTTGCATCGAAAATTATGACCTTGAGGTTTGTTTTTATTCATATTTTTTTAGTGATGTGCTGAAACTATTGAGTCATTTGTTGTTCATCTATTGTTCACTGAAGACTCATAACAAAAGCTTATTTGAAATAAAATCATCATGAAACTGTGTTCATTTCTATCGTTTGTTGTGTTTCTACACCTTTATTCGAATGCTTATTGTCATACTGGGTGCATGTCCCTTCCTCAGCTTTATGCCGCAACAAAAGTTTTGTGCCATCAGGAAAGAGATAATAAAGAGTTATGGCAAAAGGTCATCGATTGCCATCAACCCATTTCCGAACAGGTACAGTGAGAAAGTAAGATTTCCTAAAATTTCATAATAATGTCTTTTTCTCGAATTGAATTAAGGAATTTGTTATCACGAATTACGTGTTGGTTATACTACCCAAATGGGTCATTTCGTGTTTAGTGTGCTCTAAAGAAAGAAGTTTTCAGAGAAATTTTGTTAAGTAAACTCAACGATGAAAAGTCTTCGATACTTTTCGAATCCCTACGGATTAACTTGGAATCAATCATGATGTATATTTTCATATCATTTTTGTTGAAGCCTTTATAAGGATTCAACACACAATTATTTAGCAAAATATAGACAAAATGTTATGGATTTCTCCGAACAAAATTTCTATGTGTTTCTATGCAAGTGTGACATAACCAAAGGTTAACGTTATTCCAGCAACGAAATTGATTTGATTCTCTGAATATTCGAGTAGCCAAATTCATTTGAAAATTTTAAGTAACGCTATTAACTTAACGGAAACTTATTTCGGTCACAAAGTCAAGGATTTACACACTACGGAACGAAGTAGTTTAGAAACACTTGTCTATTGGCACCAGCGAAAATTAAACTTTGCATCGGGCAACGTTTTTCCACTTCTGATATCAATTTTCTTTATTTAGTTCTTGAGGAAAAGTAACGAAGCTGTATGTCCAAATCCAAAGCAAGTTGAAAACACAACCGACACTAGCTACTCTATCCAGGAAGTCTTTTTCAATTTTTGCGGATTGGTTGACGGAACTATTTTGAATGTGATTGAAGTAAGTGGCTTTGCAGTATTGAGACACAACGGTAAATATCGAGACTACAACGGTAGATATTTTGTAGGCTTTAACATGTGCGGCTTTCGGAACTGAATCTATCATGTCGACTGCATGTGAAAGGAAAGCAGTAAAAGCGGTTTGGGGAGACGATGTTCCCTGTAATATTGGGGTAAGCGTAAGAAACATTATTTCTTTTTTGCATTCTCTTTCCTCTTGTTTCTTTACAGAAATGCATTTTAAAATTAGGTTTGATCTAATCTACTGCACGCGTGATTTTTTTTTTCGATGTTATTTGTAACGTAATAAATTGTTGATTAAAATTTTGGTTTCTTACTTTTGACTCGGTCAATATTATCTACTGACTGATTGGAAAAAATTTTAGATTCAACTCATAAGCAAAGGCATCGATTTCGATCGGTTGTGGCGGCAAGGCTTCAAAATTGCATTTTACAACAATTTATTCAGCAATGAAAAAATATCTGATCAAAACAGGGGTAGCTATGCCACTCCAATCTGCCCTATGGAGGTCGGAGCACCTGAGCTAAAGACAGGTTGCATCTTTATCTTGATCACGACAATTGAGAAAAGATGGTGTTCGGAAAAAGTATCCCCTTGACAAAATAACACCGGACGAAATAACTCCCTCTCAAAATAAACCCGACTAAATATCCCCTGGACGAAAAACCACATGGAGCCGCAGCGCAAACCGTGAACATAATGAGAAAAAAAAGTGGAGTCGAGGAGCGGCAGCGCCCGCAAAGATTGGTCAAAAAGGAATATTCCCCCATTGTCCAAGGGGTAGAGCCCCTAGCGGCGTTTGGGGCAAAGCTCTATGCACATAGGGTAGGCTGCAGGGCGTATTGAAGTTTGCCGCAGGCGCGGAGTAAAAGGGCAGAGCCTCCAACACGACACAATATCCTTTTAATACACGTAACTTATTAGCATTAAAAAATTTCACTGACATTTTAAAACAAAAGAAAAGTCAATAAATTGCAACAAAGGTGTCCATTTTTAAATGTAAATAACAGTAAATTTGAAAACTTACAAAATTCGAGAACCACCGAGAACCCTGCCATCATCAGGGAAAAAACGTAGAGAAAATCAGCGAAAATGTTCAACGAAATCAAATTAGCGGCAAAATTAAACAAAGAATTCTCGGCGATTGTTGTTTGATTTTGTCGCTAGTTTGATTTTTTCGGCGAAATTCGTCGCTGCTTTTTTCTAAGTTTTTTTCCCCTTATGACCTCTCAATACTACGGTAGCCCAGCAGTGTTATTTTGTCCGTTTTTTTGTGGAGGGATATTTTAGCTGAGAGCCATTATGTTGGCCTAAAACCGGACAAAAAAACCCCAATGGTGCTCTGCCGTTATAAGAAAAAAAAACCCAGAGAAAATCAGCGAAATTCGTCGAAAAAATTAAATTAGCGACAAAATTAAACAAAAGATTCTCGGCGTTAGTTTTGCTTAATTTTGTTTTTAATTTTTTTTTCGGCGAAATTCGTCGCAGATTTTCTCTAAGTTTTTCTTATTATTATACGGCCAGAAACTTCACCACTCTGTCATCATAAGGAAAAAAAACTTAGAGAAAATCAGCTAAATTCTCAACGAAATACGCCGAAAAAATCAAATTAGCGGCGAAATTAAACAGAAGATTCTCGGCGATTGTTTTGTTTAATTTTGTCGCTAATTTGATTTTTTCGGCAAAATTCGTCACTGATTTTTTCAGCTTTTTTTTCCTTATGACGGCAGACGTTTCAAATGACTTCAACAGCTACACTACAATAACACGGCAGTGTTATTTTGTCCAGGAATATTTTAGCTGAGAGCCAGAAAAGGTGTAGGGAAATCACTCTTGTCTTTCACACTATTATGTTGGAATGTAATGTTTGCATAAAAACTGGTTTAAAAAAACCTCCCTGGTGTTCTGCCGTCATAAGAAAAAAAAACTTAGAGAAAATCAGCGAAGATGTTCAACGAAATTCGCCGAAAAAAATTCAATTAGCGACAAAATTAAACAAAAGATTCCCAGCGACTGTTTTGTTTAATTTTGTCGCTACTTTGATTTTTTCGGCGCGTTCGAGAACTAAAAATGTTTCACTGAGTTGCTCAGTCAATCTAGTCGTTACAATTGTTAAAACTTTGTGCTACATACTCTCCTGATCCCATCTATCAGTTGGATCGAAAACTTTCCGACTTTTACAATAAAATATTCACATTTTGTGCGAAGGGCATATGCGAAAGCTCGGAAATTAAATAAAAATTAACAAAAAACTTAACCACGTATTCCAATTAATTATTAAAATGAACGGATAGAGAGTCTAAAAGTACTTTAAAACATTAGCGAATGTTAATATTTGTTCAGGTGTACCGACTAGTACCAGACGCTAAAAATAAAGTTACTCACCGATCGGTCATAGTATCGAAATCCGAAAATGTATCTCCTTGGTTTCGTTCCGACATCAAAAATTCCAAATGCATTCCAGGCAGTCCAAGTTCCAGATAAGTGCGAACGAGTCTTAAGTCAGCAGAATTTCCGTCCAATCCGTGCACGCAAATAATCAAATGCATACCATTGGCTGAAAACGATCGATATTCATTGCTGATTTGAAAGTACGGCACTTCCGATGCGAATTTATTGAAATAAGAATAAATTTGACCGGCGTATTTGATTTGCTTGCGAAATTCTTCGCGACATTTTTCGAACTCCAACTGTGGGGGTTCGTCCGCACAATTTCTCGCAAAGTTTCTAATCGATTTTCTATTAGCCTTTCGACTTATGGATTGGTCTTTGTCATCTTCCTGAGCACCCGTAGAAGTTAAGTCGTTGCTGCTTTTACATTTGATTACTTGCCGATCTTGATTGATTGACTCGTACACATGATACAATGGATTGTCAAAAGCTCCAATATCATTGGAATGACTGGTGTGTAAAGTAGTCTCGTTGCTTTTCACTGATGATTCACACGTATCAACGTCACGAAATTCATATGGCGGCAACGGAGCATCACGAAATTGTTGTGGTGGCGGTAACTGAAACTCGTCGCTGATATTTGTCAAGTCAAAGTCTGATTTTGATTTCTCGGATTGATCCAACGATTTCCATTTTGATTCTATCGCTCGATTCATTTGTTGCATTTTAGAAAATCGATAGATTTCCTTGCTAATGTACGGATGGATACTGTTTTGCACCGGTGGCGTTTCAATCCATTCGTCTCTCATGTTTCGCATTGGCAAAGCCGATGGAGGTAGTCGTACTGTGACTGATGATATTTTCTTTTGAACTATCGGGCGTTCAGATGTTTGACCGTTTCCATTTGATAGTTTCACATCAGGTGATTGATCATTGAGTAGCTTGAGCAATTTCAAACG
Source organism: Pseudolycoriella hygida (assembly GCA_029228625.1). Lineage (NCBI taxonomy): Eukaryota > Metazoa > Arthropoda > Insecta > Diptera > Sciaridae > Pseudolycoriella > Pseudolycoriella hygida. The sequence continues at coordinate 35,179,530 of CM055405.1, read as the reverse complement.
TAGTTGCTCTCCGTTCAGCATAGTTTGTTGTTCATCTTTCAATGTTTCAGGACTGGACGGTCCAGAACTTTTCCGACTCGACACCCAACCGCTATGATCGCTTAGTGACGATTCACTGCTGACCGGCGAGGCAACAAATTGTGGTGGTGGTTGTGGTAGGCCATTTCGGAAGGATTTGTTATTTTTTGAATCGAAATTTTCTAATTTAAAAGGCACGCTAGACGATGACGGTAGAATTTTCACATACTTTCGACTGGATGGCTTAGCTAGTTCACTTTCCGAACTGCTTGAGTTGGACATCTGATGGCCATTACTCGAACGAAATTTCTGCTCACTCAGACGCGTTCGACTTAATTCTAATGTGTTATGCTCCACTGTGTCTCGATGTATATTGTGGGCCGATTTACTGCGCGGAAAAGTGTTGTTGTTCGATGAAACCAAATCAAAATGCTTTTTATTGACTGGAGTTCGCTTCTTGCTGTGAATCGGGGGGTATGAGTTCCGCAATCCCATTTCATTGTTTTTCGGAGATAAATTGTAATCACAAGCTTTGGTCACAGGATTTATTTCTTGCTCGTCATTTGTCCGAATGTTCGTGTCGATCACTTTCTCTATCTTTCCCTTTGTACTTTTGTGTGTCCTGTCAAGTGTTGAGACATTTGTTTGCTGTGTAAATATTACGTCCCGACTTCCTAAATTCATTCGATTTATTGTTTCGCCGGGATTTTTATATTTTTCTCGAAACTCCTTGATATTAGCAATCAAATCATTCGAAAGAACCAATTCCGTATTCGGTTGCTTAACACAAATGGAGCTATTTTTTTGATTCAGCTTCTGATCATTTGGCATTGGTGTTGGCACTACTTCTAGTTGATCTAAGGACTTGCTGTGGCTGGTATGAATGATCAAACCATTGTTACAATGAAAATGCTTGTGATCTCTCGGTCCAGGTAATGTTGATACCGAATGGTGTGAAAGTGTTCGAGGCATTAAGCCATTTTGACTAGTTGGCTGAATTGAGAGATTAGCTTGAAATATGTCACCAGGCAGTGCGAAGCGAGTTGCCATAACTTCCACAAAGTTAGAGTTTTTTGGTGTGAATTCGTTCTGCAGTGATACAACCCCACAAGAGCAATGTTTCCGACCATTAAGATTAGATGTGGAATTGTTGCGATTGTTTTGCATTGACCTGGGAGCACTTTCTATAGCATTGAGATGGGGATCTGAAACAACTAACTGTTAGCTCATAATTTTCTGAGAGCTTTATTTCTAATCAATTCATTTTCTTATAATTCACCAAAACTTCACATCCCTTTCGAGCTTATGAGATAGGATTTTTTTTTTCTCACTACGATTCAACGAAATATCCAACTCGAATATAAATGAGAAGCTTAAGGGAATGATAGGAAAAAACCAGACACACAGCTTACCACTACCGATATGTTTGTTCGAATACTTTGGTGTGTCTCGGTAACGGTCTTCAAAAATTAACGGCATCGAATTGTAATCACCATCCAGCGAATTACAATGCACTGGCAAAGGAGGTAGTAACGTCATATAACGTGATCGTCTAGCCAGTTCGGCTATTGCCACATAGCTCTGATAATTGGTATCACAACAACCGCGAGGATTTTCCATCATAAAAAATCCTTCAGCGAATCTACGCACTCGTAGAGAATGATGTTTTTTGGCAAGAAGAGCATGAACTGACGGTTGACTGGCCGTAGCTATTACTCGACGCCAAAATAAAATGCATTCGGCGCATAGTTGAGCAATGTCGGAATTGGCACAAGCAACAAAGTCGTCCTCGTTGTCGTTCATCTACAATCGAAAATCAGATTATGAATGCATGGAGCTTCAAAGAAGTGTAAAATATTGTAGAGATGTCCCGAGAAGCCCAAAGAATATTTGAGGCCGACGTTGTAAAACCTGTGCGCCGGCCGCTCAGAAATCGATAGGATAACATTTTGACAAAATCGGTGGTGAAAGTCTTTATATGCGTTCAGTGCGGCATCGGCTTCTGTCAGTAAATTCCGATATTCATGAAGAAATGCATTCGAGGCAGTTATTTAACTGATATTTGGTTTATGCGTCATGAAAACAGTTATATCTTGATAAAAGCCGAGGCCACACTAAATGGGTAAAGTGGGCGGTGAAAGCATCGTCTTAATTTTTTCGCTTTCGTTTTTTCCGTTGCAATCTTCTCTACAAATGGTGTCTGAAGAAAATTTCGTTCTTCAACGGAACAGTTTTTCGGTGGAGCTAGCATCGGCACACTGGTCTTAATATAGCAATACATCCCCAAAGATATGCCTTTTACCTTTGCAATATCAGCCAATTTTCTTAATCTTTGGCTTGTGTCTAGATTTGCTGATGGCGATAAGTTCACCAGAACTGACCATTGATGAGGTAGTACAGTACAAAATTCCATTAGATTCATTTGCAGCGATTCTAAGGCATCTAAGAGTATTTTGCATATCGCTATGTGCAACTAGAAATAGAAGAATCGATAAAAATCGCAGAAAGACACATTTTAACGGCATACTTCACGGGCAGTTGTCATTCTTGCGGCAGTACCACCGGCACATTTGATGCTACCGGCCATTTGTGAGCTAAAAAATACTTGTTCCATCGATTTTGGTGAAATAGTACCACGGCAGCTGAAAGCTCCATTCCCAGTCCATGGTTTCGTACTCTTTGGTGCACTTTTTTATAAAAAAAAGTAAATACTTTGGTCGCACACAAACTTGACAAAACGTAACTCACTTAATATAAGGCTGGTGTAATGCAATCAAACTTGCATGAATTCCCATTGTTATCGACGCCAAATGAAAATAATCGAACAGAACTGGCAGATGGTAGTGGAGGCCTTTTACTGGATGGAAATTTAACTTTAGATTTCGGGTCGACACCATATTTGTCTCTGTCGCCTTTTCTCCGAACCATAACTCAACGTTGAGGGAAAATTCAGCTCGTTCAATTGAATCTCTTAAATGACGACTGTCGACTGGAAACGTTTATTTTGAATAAAGCGTAAGCTAACTTTCACAAAAGGCTAAGTTACCCAACAAATGAGCGCGAAATAAAATCGTTTCTTTCAATGTAACTTCTTCATTACGATAAAGTATTTGAAAAACATGTGTCGCGCCAGTTCCATTTACAATGCATGCAGATGGAAAAGCAGTTGTCGCTGCTTCCGGTATACACGTTTCCACCTGAATGGGTAATCGAGAAGTTGCACGAAGGGAACAGCGAAGTTGGTACAACCTGAAAGGTAAGTGGAACGATTATATTTCAAGACGTTTCGATAATTCTATGTAAACCAAAATTACGTATACGAGACCCATTGTCATGCCGCTTGTCAATAACTTATGGCTCTTAACTTAACTTGTTAGTTGAAGTGAATTGTTGTTGAAACACTCTTGAAAAAGAATCGTGCCGAACACAATAGCAAACAAAGTAAGTTATCGATTCAAAATTATTGTCCGAGTTATTCAATCGAAAATTGAAGGTAGAAAGTTATGGATGAAAACCAGAAAAAGTTTTTAGGTTGCAATTTCATCTCCCACGTTTCCCTAACCAATACTTACAGGTGTTCAAAGTAAGTCCACCCCTACCTAAGACTGAAACAACGCTTTTCGTTTAAGAATAATAGTGTAGGGAGCATTCACACAGACGAAAACAGACAAGGAGGGGGTTTGAAAAATACAGACGTCTTCTTTGGTAATGTACCTACTTCAATTTGATTTAAAAAATGTGTACATGGGGGGGGGGGGAGAATCTAAAAATTTTTTAGTATATTGACTACAGGGCCATAATCGTGACGGAGTGATGCAATTTGTTCATTCAAATTTCGAGATCCGAAATCTTTATAAACCAGGGATTATTTTTGAGAAATTTTAAAATGAGAACTTTTTGAGAAATTTGAGAATTTTTTAAGAACTTTCTGAGAAAGCGATGTCTCAAAATAGTCACAAAATGTTATAAACTGACCTATTAGTTTCGCAGGCGCGCCGCAGGCACGGGTATGAAGGGGAGGGCAGAGGTAACTACAGTGAAACGCCAAATTCGGTATGGGAGAACAAAGATGGGTCAACACCAATAAGTTGATGCTTCTGATGCATTCAAAAAAAACATTTGTTCTTGGAGAATCCAATAAGAGGGTCACCACAATGACAAAGTAATTTCATCAAAAATGTCCTTCGACCATTCTTCATTTCTGGTACTATTCCGAGACAGCTAAAATCAAGAACAGTATGGCTACTTCGCCCAATCAACGGCCACGAAAGATGTCAGATGTATGTTGTATCACTCAATCCATAATAATAATTAAATGATGACACCCAGCTGTTTAGCGAGGGTCTGGATGCTTCAGAAAATACTTGCACTGAGGAAAATATCTACAAGCGACGCGGGAATTGTGTTTGTGATATACGCCGCCGACGTACTATATACGCCGCCGACGTACTATATACGCCGCCGACGTACTACATACGCCGCCGACGTACTACATACGCCGCCGACGTACTATATACGCCGCCGACTTACCTTATACGCCGCCGACGTATTACAGACGCCACTGTCGTGTTATATACGGCATATATGTATTATGTATACATATGTGGTGAATGTATTATCAACCTTATTTAAGTACTGTGTAGTTTGCCAAACGTAACTAACTCGTTATGAGCTCACATAACACGTGCATGACGTTCGTAATACGTGCAGAGTGGAAAAATACGTCGGCGGCGTAGATTATAAACACAATTCCTACGTCATTTGTAGACATTTTCCTCAGTGTGCACAGATGTGGATTCGCAGAGTCACCTTTCTGCACAACATGTATAAAAGAAGAAAAACTGCAGAGCCTGCCCCCTTTTCGAACAGGAACGATGCGAGCTGAATGGCTGCGAGTAGGCCAGACGCAAATGCCGACAACATAATTTCGGAGAAGTGTCGCGATGAGGAGGTGTGGAAAGTGTTGGATAATGTAATTGCAAAGACAATCGGGAAGTTGCAAAGTGTATTTAGAGATAGATGGATGGAGAGAAAAATGGAATACAACACCAATTAGGTTCAGAAGGACCGGGTGCCTGTGAAGCTTTCCTCACCCTTGAAAGAAAAGCTGTTTAGCGAAGGGTTTCTGTACCTATTAGTAATTTAAATCTTCTTTAAAACTTCTGCGAAATATTCTAGTAGATACCTTTGCATAGAAAACATCGGAAATATCATTTTTCACACGTTAAAAGTATTTCTGTTCGAAATAATATTCAACTAATGATGATTGACAGCTCAATGTTTCTTTAAGTGAAATTCCGACTGCTTCTTCATTAGTGTAGTGGCAAATTAGTATATTTTTTTTTGTTTTGAGATTAAAAACAACTTAAAAAAACGTGCAGTCCGTTTAATATGTTCGTTTGACACACGACAGTTGTTACGTCACTACAAAATGTTTGTCCTTTTCAAATTTCATAAGTTTTAATTCGAGAATTAGGCTCATTCGACCAGAAGAGTTCAAATTCAGAAATGCTGTTTGCTTTTTCTCTATCCATTCATTTTCATTGATAAACGATATCTCTATATTTGCACTGCACATGAAATACATCTCTGTTATGTCCATGATTTCACAATGACGTCATTCTAAAATTCAACTATATGCCTTTGCTACACACACATAGACATTCCCATGAATTAACGTGTGTACTTAGCCAGGGTTTATTTGGACAAAGATTTTTCGCCAAAATTGACATCTCCGATGATATGTGATTTCGAGATTTGAGAGGTGAATTAAAGGAAATTTCTTAATTTTGAGGAAAAAATGTAACTTCATCTTTCGGATTTACAAAATGAAGTTAAAATAAGTCGATAAAACTGTGAAAAGGGTCTTAGCCGGTGGTGGCGGTAGGTAATTATATAATTCAACTAATTTCATGTAAACTTTTTCCCGGACTTGAGCTTGCTGATACAACGTCAAACACCAAAGCATAATAAAGTAAGAGACACCCTTAATCAATACTCAGAGTACTCACCCTCGTTGAAATAAATCGACATTGTAAAATTTGTAAAATTCCACTGCAAATTCAATAGTTGCCTGTAAATCAGCCATTTTAACTCTTTAAAATTTTCATTTTCCAAACAAAACTTTTTTTTTTTTGGTTCATGCACAAGAAATTTTACTCCTTTCTTGAAAGGAAAGATTTGATTACAAAAAAAAAACTTTTCACAACTTTTGTCTGCTACAAATACGATATTTTATTATCGTACATTTGCAACATTTTTGCAAAACCGAAACCGCACATTGTTCCGAGTCTGAGAACTGAATTTTCCTATTTAACATTTATCAAAACAAATTGATTTTTCAGGTCACATCATACACTTTGCCACAGAAAATATGTTTTCTCTTATGATTTGCCACTTACAACACTCATGTCACGTTTTATATCCATTGAGCATGAGCATAAAAATGCTCTTTTTCCCCATTTTCCAATGACAGTTACTTCATACTCTTATTTGTTTGCTTGTTCTGTGTTATACCGGGAACAGCTGATTGATACAATTTTATGGAACTAAAGCTTTTTTTTTGCTGAGCTGTCTTGCAAACCTCGCACTCTTTTATGTAAGTACTACAAATAAAACCACCTAGTTAACTCCTAAGATGCATACGTTTCGTCCGTTTTATAAAAAGATTTTCACGACGAATGGAATTTTGTCAACACTCAAGAAAATTAAAAAAATGAAAGAGCAGATTAACCGCATCAATTGAATGAATAGCTCTCAAGACAGATACAGATTTCACTGGAATATTACTTTCACATTTCCCAATCAACATTTTACAGTATAGTAAATTTACAAATGTCAAATTATATGGAAAAAAATTTCCCACTACATTTGACTTTGCCCCACTTCACAAATTCGTTCATTGCGATGAAAATCGCACAGCCGGTTTATACCCTTTTTACTCAGAATAACTGAAGAAATAGATGTCACTTTAAAGTTAATAGTAGATTACAATGGGGGATGCGGAAATAAGTCCTTACATGAGGGATTAATTTTGTGAAATGAGCCAAACTCAAGAGGGTGTTTTTAAGCAAAAAGCTTTGAAAACTGTTTTTTGACGAGTGTAGAGTTTGTATCCCGAGCCGAAGGCGAGGTATACAACTACAAGAGTAAAAAAACAGTTTTTAAAGCGAGTTGCTTAAAAATACACGAATGAGTTTGCGAGTGTCACGAAATTATCCAGAATGGATGACTTATTAAGCATCCCCCACTATATGCTGTTTTACTCGGTGTCCCGTACGTACGCATAAAAGGCGAGAGATCTGTATTAGGATATCACCCTTTTTGAAAAATCTTCATCGCTTTTTGAAAAAAATTAAATGATATTTCATTCCATATTAAAAGACTTAAAACGATGTATACATGTGAAAGTGAGAGGTTCTATATGCTCAACATGGGATTGAATTTTTTTACGTGTCTTCACAGTGAACTAAAAATAATTTTCTCAGTATACAAGTAACGTGGTTTCTATCATTGTGACACAAAAGACTATTGTAGCTACATTAATGACTATGAAAAGGATTTATGAGTTCTTCTAACCGCTTACACGTACGAGTCTAGCATTTTTCATCACTTATTGTGTAGGTTATAACTGAAGAGTTGATATAATGCGAACAATAATGTTGTCTTTTGCTGTTTGTTTTTGTTGTTGATGTGAAAATCTATTTTAAGTTTTCCGTCGCTTCTCTTTGCTTGCAAATATCACAAACAGTTCGCTGACATGAGTTTCGGTTATGTAGATAATGAGGGGAAATTTTTTACAATTGCTTTCAAAGGAATTCAAAGAAGTAGGACGTATTTAATAACTCGAACAGAAAGTCTCTTTCATTCCCCGACTTAGCAAATTTCTAAGGGACTTTGAGAGCTTTAAGACTGTCAAAGGAAGCCTTTTTGCAAGCTAGAACTAATATCATTATAATTTTCCAAAGACCGACTCTATCAGCCCTTAGTACTTTTGAAAGGAATAAACCATTGAAATGATGTCAGAAAATAGCGGTGGTGAAATTTCCTTCACAAATTAGATTTGTTGAGAGAGTGCTCCCAAAATTAATTCCGTTTTGGATAGAAGGCTCGTTGGGATTCACTCCGGTCGTATGTCCAACTTTTTAACAATATAGATTTTTTTGATAAAATTTTTTTAACTGTCGAAGTAATAGATTCAGAAATTCCCTAGGCATTTAGAAATTTAGCGGCCATCTGAAGAAAATTTAAAACGTAAACTCATACTCATACTCATACTTTTTTCCCTTGCGTCGTATACCCCCCCCCCCCCCCCCCCATTTGGCCATTTGTATGAAAACCGACTTTTTTGGCTCGTGCTCGAAAACGGCTTGATAACTTTTCTTGAAATTTTGCAGGGACCTTCGGGTGGGCATTCTACGCCATATGAGATTTAAAAAAAAGGGGGGGGGGCGTACCGGCCTCCTTTGGGCGCCAGGGCTCTTAAAGGGCGCCATATAAAGCCCATATGTATATGTTTGTGTGTGTAATGTGTATGGTAGCACATTTTGTATGAGACAAAAGTTGTGTGTTTGAGATAGAGATTTGGTGTCAAAGAGAAAGTTGTTGGGTTGGGTATGTAGCGTATCAGGGTGACCGCCAAAATAGACGGGATTTCAAAAAATAAACTTTTTATATGCTGTAGAGGAAGTTGAGGGAATCATTTTCGCTCCATGGAAATAGTAGCCGCCGCGCTTCGGTTTGGTGGCGGCGGCGGTTCAAAAAAAACTTTTGATATGTTGTAGAGAAAGTTGAGGGGATCATTTTTGCCCATGGAAGTAGGAGCCGCCGCGCTTCGGTTCGGCGGCGACGGCGGGCGGCAGCGGCTAAAAAAATAGAATTTTTTTTCGCCGAAATTTTTTTCCTATTTTCTTCCAAAACTACTGGTATCACAACAAAAACCCTTTTTAAAAGGGAAACGTGACGCAAGTACTTGTCCCTTCTTCCAAAACAACTGATATCAATTTGGGTGACGCTTACAGCTTCGGTACGAAAAAAATTCTTTAGAAATATTTTAACTTTTGATTAAAAAAATGCATCACAAATGCCGGACCCTCCCAATGTTATAGTTGTTCAGTTCTTTCAGATTTGACACGAAAAAAAATTAAGTTTTGCGTGATGAGTTGAGTACGGGCAACCAAATTTTTGGCGTGCGAAATCTGAAAGCGCAGAAAAATTATTACGTTGGGAGGGTCCGGCTTTTGTGACGCATTTTTTTAATAAAAAGTTAAAATATTTCAAATGGATTTTTTTTGTTCCAAAGCTGTAAGCGTCACCCAAATTGATATCAGTTGTTTTGGAAGAAGGGACAAGTACGTTTCCCTTTTAAAAAGGGTTTTTGTTGTGATTGATATTTCCCGAAGCTAGGAGGGAGTATTTATCGACCTTCAAATTTAAATTGAGTTTCGATTTTACTAAATTTTTCGGTCTCGATTGAAAAATTGAGCAAAATCAAAAACTCAAAGAATTTAAAACGCATTCTCAGGGCTGTAGAGACCTGGATTGAGCAACCTTTCGTATAAGATCAGTGCTGGTTTGTGTTCCCTTATAAAACTGCTTTTGCATCTATTCTCTAATGAAAAAAAGTAAACGACTTGACCGTTTTGTGGTGATACCCTCTTTGAAAGAATGGAATCTTTTAGTTCCCTGTTCTTCATGGAAAACTAGTAAATTAGTTGTTGAGCTTCTTTTATGAATATGTAAGTACGTATTTTTCCTACTCGTTAGTTCCATGCCATTTGGTTATGTTTGCTGCCATAGCGAGCAAAACGAGCGAAATTTTTTTATTGGAAGTTTCGTTCGTTGTGCGTTTTTATATTTCGCAGAAAAACTTTTGTTTTAGCTACTCCCCTAATCAATAAGATAGATTCGATCTTCGCTCTTTTAAAATTTTGCACCCCCCAAATCGCTGCACCCTAGGCAAATGTCCGGATTGTCCATGTGAAGTAGCGGCACTGCAATCTAGATCTGTCAATTCAAGTGTTACAAGCCACTCAAAATCAATTGATCATTTTTGCGAATCGTAGGTTCTTCGCCCGTGCTCTATCTCTACTTAATCAAACCTTACAACAAATATGTTGAAAATGTATAATGAAAATCTTCGAAAGGAATCATTTATCAATAGTGGACATACCACACACCTCACTTAACTTGTTTAAAATTGTGTTAAAATATATGACTTTGTGGAAAAGAAGAGAATGTTAACTAAACACAATTCTATCCGATGTACTAACTCAATTGCGGTTCTCCAGTAAAGTTGGTGTCGACGACTCTGTTTCAAAGAACTAAAGTAGAATTTAATTCAACAGTAGCAACTGTACAACGGACGGTGTACCTATCAATGACCTTACAAAAGGTTCAAAGGGTTTCATCATGAAACATCTTTGTTATATGTTTGCTTTATATAATAATCTATGCATGCACACACTTGATGAAAACGGAATGCTCTAATTCGACAATGAATATCAAACAGATTTACATGTTTCTGAGAAGAGTAAATGTTGTCATTGTCGTACGATAAACATGAAAGGTGGTATAGAAATGTAGTTCTTTCGAGGGTGAAACCACTACCCGAAAATTTGTCCCATTTGCTTCAACTTTCGAAATATTTCTAAAACATTTTCTCGTCTCAACATTTCGAGTTGAGGTTTTGAGCTCTAGTGTTTACATCACATTTACCATGAACATAGACACGCTACATCATCACACTGCTATTACATTATTTTTTATCAGAATTCAAGTTCTAAGGAAATCGTAAAGAAAGGCAGTATTTTTTTCTCTAAATGGAATTTCGATTCTAGGATACACAAAGAGCATTTTCCATGAGATAAAGAGAAGTATATTTGGTCAGACTTGCTGTTTTCGGTGACCGTACTTTCTGCATTTCGGGTCATCGCTAAGTTCCATCCTATTTCGATGGTATGGTATTGCGACCCGTCACCGCTCCTATTATTCTTCTTAAGGATCTGTTGTCCACCACATAAGTTATTGGTGTACCTATTTTGGATGATTGATTTTAGGCAATTTCTCGAGTTGTAGAACGAACGAAGAAATATTTTACAATGATTTATAAACGGGCACCAGTCGATGAATTCAGCCGACCCCAAGCACTGGCGGCGGCTAACCGCAATTAGCCTACCGAAAACGTCGTCGTCGGCGGCGACACATTTACCCGTCAGCCGCCGCTTTCGGCCGGCTAAAAATCGGCGGCTCTCGTCTCTGCTACAGGTGCGCATCCAACTTTACATGCGAAATCCAAAAAAAAAATCTTTAAAAAATGCCATCATTTTCGCCCCATCATCGCTTGTAAATGAAATTTGGTCGCTTGCTAATTGCTTCCTGCCACAGAGTACTCGCCCGCTCTCAATAGTTCATGGTTTCTCATGAATTTTTCGTTATGAAGTTGAAGAGGGGAATTGGGTAGAGACCAGTTTTTTGATCTCTTTCCCCCTCTCTCTCGCACGCATATTTTCATAAAACTAGAATGTATGGCTTCACTTTTTTGCCAAACTTCACCTCCCCCCTTGGTAGCGTGCGTACTTTGTGAATGGCCACAATTAGGCGGAAAGTTGTTGGGGGTTGGTATGTCGATTTTCTTTTGGAGTGGGGGAAATAAGTTGGTAGATTCACAAAATTTGATTGAAATTTTGAGAATTGAGTCTTTTGGAACGGTTCTTAGCTTATAGGCATGTACCCCCGCCTTCCTTAACAATGGAAGTCACGAAAAGTGTGATAATTTTTGGAAATTGTTGTTTTCGTGCATTTGATTTTCACTTTACCTTAAAGCAGTACATACAAAAATATGTTGCTACATTTCCCCTCAAGTTAAATAGGCCGTAAAGTCAGTGAAATTGACATTTATACAATAATCCGATTTCAGTAATCTCATTTGAATTCGGATGTTTTCAAAGAAATATTTAACCAACACTTCATGAATTAACGTGAAGTTTATCAAAGTTTGTCGTTTGTATTTATTTCCGGAAGATTGAAATTTATTTACCTCCAAACATACAATCCACAAAATCATCGCACTCGGTTGGGTGCCAGCTCCCAGCACAATAAATTTTAATTGATTTGGTGGAGAGCAATCATTCGTATCGGAATCTCTAAACACATTTGGTTTTACTGGCACGGCTCCAAAAGTAGATCTTATTTTTCATTCTAAATTGTAATTTAATGGAAACCGTGTAATAATTTCTTTGGCTAAAATTCCTTTATATAATTTCGCATATTACCTTTAAACGTCTCCGTATTCTTCCATTGAATGTGGTCTTCTCTTCATTTTCATCGAGTTTTAAACCCATAACGATATGAATAGATGAATTGTAATTCGTTTGATATTCCATTGCATTAATGCATTCCAATTCTTTTTGCTGCCTCATCATTTCAACGGTGGATATATTGGTTGTACTTAGTGGTTGTACTTAGTAGTTATTATTTTAACCGGACATCGATTTAAATCCGAAAGAAATCTTGTCCAGGAAATACTGGTATGGATTCATGTGATCTGATTATGTAGAAGTGAGTTGTGTGACTGTAATCGAACTTCTAGAATGCTTTTGGTGGGCTCTAACGCACCAACTTTTCAGCAAAAGACCTATTCTACATTAAAGACCGACTGTCATTATCAGTCAAATATATCTTAAGTTTCCCTTCAATAACTAACTCTTTCTATAAGCACAAATGGATTCATCGGTATACTTACGTCAATGATAGTTTGGGTCACAAATCCATAATTGATTACGTAATTATAGAACAGGACAGGAGGCAGGCAGTCAGGGACACGCGTGCATACAGTGGTTTCGCTTACGATTCGGACCACCACTTTTTAGGTACCCATCTGTTAGTTGGTAAACTCTGCCAGGCTAAAAGGAAGAAAGTGGTAAATCTCAAGTTTCTGGTAGGCAAATTCAAGAACGACGAAGTAATTTCTCGTGTTATGGCAAAATTCACCGAGGGATTTGAGGGGCTTCCCACTGACTGTGGGGACATTGAGGCTGAGTGGGTAAATTTTAAGAAATTTGTCTTGTTTGTAGCTGAGGAATGTCTGGGCAGTGTCGCTAGCGGGGGTCGAAACAAAAAAAACGGGTTGGTGGAACGCCGATATTAAGGGGGTTGTGTTGGAGAAAAGGAAACTATACTTGGTCTGGTTACAGACTCTGAATAGACTAAAAAAATACGGCATCCGGACAAAAAAACACATGACAAAAAAACGCCTGGACAAAAAAAAAACCCGGACAAAATAACACAGACAAAAAAAAAACCGGACAAAATAACCCGGACAACTGACAAAATAATCCCGGACAAAATTACCCCCGCAAGCCATGCGCTGCGCCGCAGGTCTGAACTTTATGGGAAAAAAAGCGTAGTCGAGGGGCGGCAGCCCCGTGATGGGGGTTCAAGGGGATATCACCTCCCTTGCGGGGTCTAAGGGGCGGAGCCCCTAGCGGGGTTTGGGGCAGAGTCCCATGCTTGTAAGGCCGCCTGCAGGGCATATTGTAGCTCGCCTACATCATAAAAACAACATATGCAAACCATGCTTTGTGCGAAATTTGTCCGGATTCTTTTTTAACATTTCATTAATTCCTGAAACCGGACAAAATAACCCCTGGGGGAGATCGGCGATCGAGGCCATTAAAGTTATAGAGATTGCCGACAAGGCGCGGAAGCAAAGACTACATGGTAACCGCTTCTATGCTGTAACGACGATAGATGTCAGAAATGCCTTTAATAGCGCAAGCTGGATGGAGATAGCGTTGCATGCAATGAGAGTTCCCGATTTCCTCTGCAGGATGCTGAAAAGCTACTTCGAGCGACTAGTGCTTACGTAGGATACTAATGAAGGGAAAAAGACAGTAGGCATCACAGCTGGAGTACCACAGGGATCCATATTAGGACCAACGCTGTGGAATGTAATGTATGACACAGCGATGAGGCTGAAATTGCCAAGATGCGCTAAGACGATTGCGTTTGCCGAGGACTTGATCCTCACGGTATCCGGAACGTTGAAGATGGAGATGGAGGTGGTTACGATGGAAACGCTAGAAACTGTCGAAAAATGGATGTCAACGGCAAAACTGAAGCTGGCCCACCAGAAAACCGAGATCATGCTAGTGAGTCACTGTAAAAAAAAATAAGCGGGTCGTATTGAACATTGACGGGGAAGAAATTACATCCACTCGCCAATTAAAATACCTTAGAGTTATGCTGGACGACCGCAGAAATTTCAATAGTCATGTGGACTACACGTGCGAAAAGGCAATGAAAGCCACCGCAGCACTGACCAGAATAATGCAAAACGGCTTTGGACCGAGCAGCACCAAAAGGAGGCTCCTAGTAAGCGATATTGCGCTACGGGGCACCAGCGTGGGTACAGGCGCTAGATGCGAAGAGGAATCGGAGGAGTCTTAATAGGGCCCAAAGGCTGGCAAGCATAAGAGCGCATACCGAACGAAATCCCTAGAAGCGGTATATGCCATAGCATAGCCGGGACGATGCCCATATGCATAACGCTGACGGAAAACAGCGAATGTTATAGAAAGAAGAGAAGGTAGGGTCAAACTACCAAAACAGTAAGAACGTAATTAAGAGCCAGAGAGACAGACTCCTCTGACAAGGGAAGGTGGACCCATAGACTCATACCAAACATAACGACATGGGTACAGAGGAAACATGGATAGGTTAATTTCCAACTGACACAGTTTCTGTCGGGCCACGGATGTTTCAGGAAATACCTGCACAGGTTTGGATTCACGCTGTCATATATCGGCACGACATGCGAGGGAGAGGAAGAGACTGCGGAGCTAGTGTTATTTGTCTGTCCCCGCTTCGAACAAGAGCGAGTTGAGCTGATGACTGTGAGTAGGTCAGATGTAAATGCCGAAAACATAATATCAGAGATGTGCCGCGAAAAGGAGAGTAGCGAATAATGTAGTTGTGAAAATAAGGGGGAAGCTGCAAAGTGCATGGAGAGACGATCAAAGAAGACTGACAGTTGATTTGAGAGAGTAGGTGCGAAAGCACAGTCCCTCCCCGAAGTAATGCTGATAGGCGGTTCCGGGGAGAAGAGAGCAAGAAGACTAAGGAAGGGGGCTTTAGAGGGTAGGTCATTGAAGAATGGAATCCAACACTTGGTCCGGGAGGACCGGGTGTCTATGAAGATTTTCCCACCTTTATAAAAAAAAGGATAAGGCGGATGGGAAGTGGAAGGCTTAAAAGGCTTGTAAGCAAATGGTTAGGACTCTAGTCAGGAAAGCGAAGGACCGGGTGTGCAAGAAGTTCGGGGAGGAATTGGAAGAGGACGGTCAAGGAAGGGGTAAGAAATTTTGGTCGACGATTAAAGACATTAGGCACGGTTGTGTGAAAGAGGATCCAGTCAATTGAGATCGCATGTGTTCATCAAAAACGAATTGAGTAGCAGAACAAAGTTGGCTATCCACAGGCAAATTTTCAGACCGACAATTCTGTATGGTAGTGGGAGTTGAGTGGACCTCGGACATATCGTGCTTGACCTGGAGGTTTCTGATATGTGAGTTCTTAGGAGTATAGAGAAGGTTAATCGGAGGATATTTAAAAATTACCACAAATTACCCTGTCTGTCGGAATAGACTAAAAAAATGCACAATCTCATTTTGTGCATTACTAACTAGTAGGTATATTTTTTCCAAATTTCATGAAACATGTGTAGGCATATAAGCCGCGAACGGAACGAGCGGAAATTTTTGTGATTAAATCATTTCTCGTCTTTCAGTTATTTCCTGTTTTACGTCATTTCCCGTCTTTCCTCTTAATTATATTTTTTTGGCAGTTTTTTCTTCCTGTTCGCTTTGGCTTCCCATTCAAGTGGATTTCCCGGGATCCGATCTTCCGGCCGATTAACTTTCCTTGATACCAGAACACATTTGTGCACGAGGTCAAAAGATGATGTTCCGATACAATAAATACATAACCATCGCGATACAGTTTTTAGGTTACTTGTTCTACGATGCAGCGGACTCACTCTTTTGGTGTCGGTACTAAGAAAGTGCCAAGAAGTGTTTGATTGAACGATCATTCTCCACACTGATAAGTTTTTTTTGAGCGATATCCGCGTGGAATTTCCAAAAAGAGGCTGGGGAAGACGAGAATGACTTTGAAGGACATCAGCGGGCGTCCGGTGCACTCTTCTTTAAATTTATGTTATTTTAGACTCTGGCTCAAACTCAAACTCACTTTTTGACATCATCTGAAATATCTTACTCTTCAAGATACAAGTTGTGCCTATGCCTATCTACAAGTCACAACAGCGTTCCTCTTCCCACTGTACCTTTTCTTTAATTTTCTAGTTAGTCGGTATAGTTGAAACGCTTTAGCCTTTAACCTCAAACCGTTTAGGTTAGTGCCAAGTAATAAAATTCATATTCGTTGTTTCCAACACTGAAATTTCCTGTATTCAACCAAGGAATGTGAGTAGAGACTCCGCGGGAATTTCTATTCGAAATTGTCAAATTTCCGTAGTCTAGCCGCTTATGTGTGTGTTAATGGTTAGGTGTAACACATAATAGAAATCTGATACCGAATTCCACTTCAGAGAAATTTTCTACTAGACCCGCGTTTTCGTCCCCAAAGCGTATAAAAATTATCTTCAGCTTTCAATTACAGACAATTTATTGTGAATAGAAAACACGCTATAAAGGATGAATATTTCCAGGAATTTCGTGATAATATAACGAAGTTGTGGTATAGAACAAGGTGGTTGCGGTCGCGAAATATTTCAAATAAGGACAGAGAGTTACATTAATGTTTTACACAAGCTTTGGGAACGGGGACTTGTTACCTAAAATTCTATGGTTTTACTTCAATTTAATTAGCACCTTTCAATGTTCAGCATCGTCTGGGGTACATGGCTCAATTGTAGGATTGGTGGGGGGATGTAATTGTGTTTGAAAATCGATTCTGTTCAAACAACGCGCTGCTGGTGTTTATTTACTAGAAAGTTAATTGCCATCTCAGACGACTTTTCGAATAGTCACTTTTATCTTCAATAAATAATTCACTGAAAGCATCGCAACCGTTGTTAGTCCTTGCGACAAAGAAAATTGTCACCCATTTCAGCCGCAAAGGTTTGACGACACACATATCCTTTTTCTATCGTAAATTCTTAATTTATGTGATAAACCCTTGTGTTGCTATCCTTAAATAAACCAAATAACAACTAACCCAAAATGATTCTATGTCCGTTCCTACACATTATGGAAGTCAAAAGAGATTGAGTGAGCAATAAATTAGCTATCAATTTGTCATCGGGGAGGAAGATGAAATGATTTATTTTTTTTTCTGTTTCATTGCTTTTGATTATTTATTATTTGTTTTAGACGTGTTAATGACTGGGACATAAACACAAAAATTGATTTTCGTAATTATAATTCTTTAATGGCTTATTGTATCATTCAATCGCATAAATTGGTTGAAGAAATTGCGATGAAAGCAAGACGAAACGCCTAGCTGACACTGCAGAAACATATCCCCACAATAAACTAATTCCAAGACTGATTCCTTTGGGAATATATCCGAAAAGGAGTTTTATATTTTGTTCTTTTTAGTGTTCGTGATGTAGAGTTTTTCTGTAGTTGACAAAATAGAAAATAGCTAACATTTTATACATGTCCATAGTATATGGCGCTCGCATACCATTATTTTGTAACAATCAAATTTGTACACAGAGGAAGGGGAGACATCGATTATCGTGTGGAGATACGTAATCTTAAAAGAAATCTCCTTTTAACACAACAACTCGAGTAAATCTTGATCGATTTCCTGAAAGATAATCGAAAAATACATGGTGGAATTGAATGAGTAGATTTCGAGCAGAATTCTACACCTAGACGTTGAGAGTATGTAGATTCAGTGGGTGAATTCCGAGAAAAATCGTGCACGTAGTCCTCCAGTAAGTCGGGCTAAATCGTGCCATTCGACTGTTTAGGATAATGATTTCACCAGAATATTTCGTTTCTCGGATTAGAAAATGATTTTCGATGGCAAAGGAGTGGAGGATATTTAGTGAAGCAATTTTACCAGAGGTACTATGATGATGGAGCTAGCGGTAATGTTCTAGGTTTGTCTGGAAATTAACGACATATCTAAAAATGTGTTTTCATTTAGAATAGATTGAAGTTAACTTGGGGGTTGAGCTAAGTTTAGGAGGGTGAATAGGTGAAGGACTGGGAGGGGGATTAGGTAGTAGGTAGGTTAGAAAGGCTCGATATAGAACAAAATTTCGTTTTTCGTGCACTTAGTCACAAATGCGTATGTAAGAGAGATCCGAATTAATTCGAGTTTTTTTTTTTGTTAGGTAGAAATACTTTCTTCGACCCTAAGCTTCTTTAAGTTTTCAGTGCACAGATAACTTTGACGATTTACCGAGAAGCGATTGTTGCACCGATTTCACTAAATTTGGGCTCAAATGAAAGAAGAAAAATCAAGGCTATTTTTGGGAAACTGAAACTTTTCATATTTTTAGTTTTCCGGGCAGTTTTTCTATTTATTTGAAAAAGTTAATTTTTTTCCTGACTTTGTACCCAAATAACTTTTAAATTGGATTTTTTAGGAGAAAATTATTTAGCTCTCCATTCAATACTATACAAACTTTCTGAACATGGGGATATTTGATAAGGGAAAGAGCTGGAACCGATTTTCCACCACTATGACGGAATTCTTAAGTGTAAAAACGAATTTTTAATGAAAAGTTACGACATACCGTGAACGACTTCCTATAACAAAACTGTTTGCAATCGTCTGTCAAAAAAATGTTTCCAGCTCATCGTCATCGCTCATCAGAGCATCGAGATTTGAACGCTTTTCTTAAGACTTTTTATGTTCCATTCTGGACTAAGAACATTATTAGGATATTCCCGCTCTGTTTCCTAAATTAGGAGCTTCTTGTTCCCATCTATAGAACTCTGTGATGACGTGGGACGGGTGGTTCAGTGGTGAACGAACTGGACTTCCACCGAGAAGGCCCGGGTTCGATCCCCGGAAAGGGGAATTTTTCCCTGCGAAATTATAGACTGTACAACGTCCCTAAGTTCACCCAAGCTTCTAAATTGGGTAGTTATCGGGATTCGATGCCCTAACCAAACATGTATACATGCAGTGACGTCACTCACAGAAGCGTGAAACGGTCAACAAATTGGTGGGAAATAGTTGACACACCCACAAGTCCACTGAGCGAGCCAAAGATGGCGCCACTTAACGAAAAGAATAGACACGAAGACGACAGCTCAATCACACATGGGTTCGTGCGGTCCCAGAAGATAAAGATGTCGTCACCCGGTCGCAGAAACTGATTGCTAGCCAACCTCCCGGCAACAGCATTCGAATAAACAAATCAACTGTGAATGGAATGTCTGAACAATCACAAGTATTAAGTTCTAACATACAAATCATGATGAAATAATCAAACCTGTCGTAAAGACCTCTTGGTCTATTATAATTGTAAATAATTAGAATTTAATGTGCAATTGTAAAAATACGATGTAATAAACCATACGCTAAATAAAAATAAATAAATAATGTGATGAAAGTACATACCCTCAAGACTTTGCTTCTTTATTCTTCATTCATTACCAGACTTTTTATGTTGTTCTAGATTTGTGACGCACTTGAGATATTTACAAGTTAGTTCTTAAGAATCAAGGTGAGAGCCGATTCCGTCATTTTTTGCTGAAGGGCCATTGGGCTCTGGAAAAAACCGTTTTTTATGAGCACATCCCTTATACCTTTTCCAGCACTCCACATGTCTCAGCCTCACCCAATGTTTCAGAGATTTCGCACATATTGATCGAGCAATTCAGATACAGCTCGGAAGCCGTTTAACTTGATTCGCTCAACTGATTCGGCATGTTATTCGATTCCAACCCTGAGTTCCCATGTACCCAGACCAAAGTGATCTGATTACTTCAGTTTAATAATCCTTTTGTTCTTATTTACTGTTAACTAAAGCACTTTCTATCACAATGACAAGAATTGTTGCACCTGATTTTGCATTTTTACAGCGAGAAGTGAAACATTTTTCTAGGTGGAAGCTCGGTGTCAATAGTCGTTTCATCATACTGCTGCACGTGGCACATCGTGCTAATGGCCTCTTATTAAGTAGCGATAGTTGGACCCGTACGAAGTACAAAGGTCCTATACGTTTACTACAAACAATTTTATTTTACCCCATGTAGATCGAGGTGGGAGGTGGGGGATGCATCTATTATCGTCTAGAGATGACGAATCAGCAATAAAAACAATTTCCGTCTGTACGACCGTTTCCACTTTTTTTTGGGGCAAAAGATGGGCAAAATCGGCCAAATAGTTCCGGAGATATGGTCGAAGAAGTGGAGGCCGGACATGAAATATCTCAGCAAGTATATCACGGAAATTCCTCATTTTGGTGTCAAATGAAAGCATTTGATGTCACGAAACTGGGAAAAAAATTTTGTGGGAATCGGATCAGGGGTCTGGGCACTAGGACGAATGGAATGGACGAAATTGAGATTCTTGGCCATATACGAAAACAATATGGAGATTTACTGTCAAAGGCAAAGTTGTAGAGAATTAAATTGAAGCGAACACGTATTTCAGGGTTTTGGAAAATTGTGACACAATCCTCGTATATGGCCACTTCCATAATTGGGCAGGATGACCCGAATCTCCGGAACTATGAGCCTGCTTCCAAACGCAAAGTTGTAGAGAATAAAATTTTAGAGAACACGTGTTTCTAGATTTGAATGGTCTGAGACGTACTTCGGTAGGGCCTTTGACATTACCTTGGGTAATTTCTGTAATTTCCGTGAAATTCTTACAGTTATAAAAGAACAGAAAACGTTGGTTTGTTTGCTTATTTGTATATTTAGATACGTTCGAGTCTCTTTGCCACATCTATTCTGTTTGCCACTTCTATTGTGATACGTACGAGTCTTTGGTTATGTTTGCTTTATGACAAAAATGACGTCGCAAAAATGACGTTACAAAAATGACGTTACGAATACGGCGTCACAAAAATGATGTCACAAATATGAGCAAAAGTTATGACGCCATAGATACTGTTTCGTTTAATTCTTCAACAATACACTATCGCTACTTTTCTATACCACTGTACTGTATGAGATGACATTAGCCACAGTATGACAAAGAGACTGCATGCACCAGGTGTCATTAGCCACATTATGATAAAGATCCTTTTAAGACTATGTGAAGCCAATAGCATCTTCGACTTTTCTATTTGATTTACTAGATTCTTTTCCTATTTGAGAGGTAATCGAAGGCATCAGAGTGTTCGCTTATGTTTATTATAATATTTCTTTATGCATAGAGACAGCGGAATTGAGGTATGACTAAGAGGTTCATGCGTTCAAATTCTCCCAAAAGCTTCTAAATACCTAGGTAGGTGAGAGCAATAATGTGGTAAAGAGCTATAAACACAACGTTACATGCTGTCAATAAATGAAAATCGACCAAATTTAATTTGGAAAGATCCGTAATTTTATTTTAATGTTCTCTTAAATTTGATGACATTACATTAATTTTAGCGTTAAACATTTTTATTTTTTCTTAACAATTTTTTTTTAATTTCGTCTTGCTTATGACAATTACATTTTCACTTGTTTGGTTTAAGTTAACGTTAATTTATTTTTTGATTGTTTTTTTAGAGATTTGATTTACATTTATTGTTTTGTTTATGATTTATTTGCTTTTAATTGTTTTCGATAATTAATTGGTTGCACAGTTGTGGAAAATGTATACGTCTATCTAATTATTTTGGGGTATGATGAGCAGAACATGAAATGTAAACATCGGGGACATAGCATTTGCAATGGAATTTGTGTTATGGAATGTTTGAAAGTAATATGTTACACCCAGCAACACATTCATTACGTTTAATAAAAATTGCGCGTACATCACCCCATAAATGAAGCGCTGCTGTACATTACTGGATTTGTTTGTGTCTACGAGGAAGGTCAGGGTTAATACATTAGTGAATGTTAGCTGATCAAAAGCAACGGAAAGATTTCTAAGCAGCCTGACACCTAACAAAGATTAGCTTATGAAAAACAAGGTTTTCTTTATAAGAAGACAAGAAGAATTATTTTTTTATCACGAAGTTTAAAGTTTAGCACAAGCCACCGCCGCAGTGCATTTTCTCACATACTAGAAAAACGGCTAGTAGTTGTATAGGTGATGCTGGTTTGTATGAACATCTTGTAACGTTAACAGAAAATTATTGCGAAAATAGTTATTTACCTGCTTTTGTTTCTCCAGATATTGATACTTGAAAGAATTGTAACTTTAAATTGTTTACTTTTGAAACTTTTCTCTTTTTGTCACTAGATGTGAAAAAACACAAAATTTTGCCACGTTTTATGCACATACATACGAAATATCACATTTCCTACAAGACTGGGTCATGTCTGTCAGGACTTTTTTTAACTGTTAACTGTCCTTGTGTCCTTGTTACTTTATCTAAAGATTCTTCGAATTTACTTCACTTTCACTAAATGATGAACTCAAGATTATTATTAACACAATCGAAAGTTAAAGGGAATAAGAAAACAAAATGAAATGAATTTTGAGTTTTTGACGCAATTTAGCATTTCGTATACTTTCCCTGAATAATCAAAAAGTTGTGCAGATCTCCATGTAACAAAAACGTTTATATCTTTCGTCGATACAAAAAATTTGTACAAAAAATTATTTGAGGTCTTATTGTTTTAATGAAAATTCGTTCTTACCATACTAAATGGAGTACACACTAAAAAATGGGCAATTTCTCAACAATTACATTTTAATGTTAGTTAGAATTTATTTTGTTCAAATCCTACACTATAAATATTTGATTACACATCACAATTGGAATACAAATACATAGTAACTTTATCGTTTTTTTTTTTATTCTTGTTTTTATAAAAAAATTAATTTACCTAGGATATGATTGTTAAATTTAGAGTAACTTAGTTGCTTATTTTATAATTTTATTATTTAATTAAGTTAGTTCTTGTATATTTATAGCTTCACTTATGATTATTTCATTTGAATAGATTACTGTTACTGAAATAGACAAAATACATTCATTTAACACTTTTATTTATCATAGAAAATAATGAAACTTAACGTGTCTTTTGTAACAGATTTGATTTTGCTTGTTAGCGCATTTAAATTTTAAAAAACAAAAACAACCATCGCAACCTATATCCAGTGATATGGTCATTGTCTTTGAATGAAATATACCACGAAATGCACATGTAAGTATTTCTTTTTTTGATGATGTATGAAGTCTAGCACTTCCTTTTTCTCTCTTCTTTATCTTACTTCTTTCTTCCCTTTTCTCTATCTCACTTCTCTCTTCTCTGACTTATTTCTTTCTTCTCTATCTTACTTCTATCTTCTCTCTCTTACTTCTATCTTCTCTATCTTACTTCTCTTTTCTCAATCTCACTTCTCTCTTCTCTGTTTTATTTCTTTCTTTTCCATCTTACTTCTATCTTCTCTAATTTCTATCTTACTTCTTTCTTCTGTATCGTACTTCTTTCTTCTCTATCTTACTTCTTTATCTTACTTTTCTTTTCTCTATCTCACTTCTCTGTCTTATTTCTTTCTTTCTTTCTATCTTACTTCTCTCTTGTCTGTCTTATTTCTTTCTTTTCTATCTTACTTCTTTCTTCTTTATCTTACTTCTCTATCTTACTTGTCTTTTCTCTATCTTACTTATCTTGTTTCTATCTTACTTCTCTCTTCTCTTTTGTATCATTTCTAATCCCATATAATACAGTCTTCTCTTCCTTATCACTCTATTCTCTTCGCTTTTCCACTACAAATAGTTTGTCACTTGTTGACCATTTGGGTCACTTTCAATGCTTTTAGATTCAATATTCAATAGGTAAATTTTTTATTAATTTTAAAGTATTTTATTATGCAACTTACTTGGTAAAACGTATATGGCAACAGAAAGTCCACAGACCACATGTTTAAATTAGACAAATCAGTCAGACGCGTTTACTGATAGACAACAAAATTTGTCAAAGAACATTGAGTCTCATGACGCATTTAAGGCTCGGAACAGGTCAATTTTCAGATGGACAATAAACGCTTTTAGTTGCTTTATACCAACAACTAGACCCGAGAAAAGTAACTCAGTCTTCAGATAAGTCCTTCAGCGTTGGGTTTTGTTTTTCGGTTTTATGCGGCGTTATAAAACCGAAAAACAAAACCCAACATTGATCCGTCCACGGCGAATAAACAAAAAACACCATAAGTCCTTCAGCAACATGTGCGCTTAGAATTGGAAATGAATGCTGCAACACTCAACCTCATAAGTCCTTCAGCAGCATGTGCGTTTTGAATTGGAAATGAGTGCTGCAACACTACATCATATAAGTCCTTCAGCTACATTCGCGTTTAGAATTGGAAATGAGTGCTGCAACACGTCACCAGGCCAGGTCAATGTGATTCGATACACTTCATTCGACCAGAATGCCATAAATTTATCAATAAAGTTAAGCTGAAAACTGAGTTACTAAAATGAGGCTTAATTTTTGGTAGAAAGTCACTAGAACCTTTTTATTTTCAACGTGAAGCTGCCCTGTTCCAATCCTTATATGAAATGCATACTGGCATGGAGACATACCGTCATGAAATTCTCTGTGCATTACATTGACCTTATGCAGCAATCGCCTTTTTCCATTGAAGAACAACGGTAAAAGTTGGTTAGTGCATAAGGGCGTTGATTAATAGAACCGATATCGCAGTAAACGCATCAATTAGCGGCCTCATAACGGAATTATTTTCGTCCTACCTCCTAACGAAAAATGTCGTAAAAAGATCAAAAAATATTTTCCAACTTCTTTCTCGCCTCCCTTTGAGCTTCACATCCCTCTTACTCTATTCTTTCAAGTTATTTTCGAAGACTCTGGCAACGTTTTTATAAAATAGTATAGGAAGTCCTTCTTGATTTCTAAAATTCGATTCACTGGTCTATCTTAGTTGGAAACAAACAAAAGAACTTAACGAGTTAATTGACTTTTATTTAACATTTCGCTGTCAAAAGTCTGACGAATTTATTAAAAAAAATTTGGCGTGTAAGACTTGCGTCAAGGCCCCTTACTACCGTGGGGCCATGGTAAGTTTAGCATTCACCGCCAGCCTTCCGAGCCTTTCAACTTTCTCAAAGGTTGAGAAAAGCTAGAAAAAGTACACCTGCACCGCGCCACCACTACTAAAAAATATTTTGACTTCAGAACAAGCGCCGCCGCACCGCTGGCAGACTCTTCTCAACCGGCATTAGTCGTCTAAAAAATATACTGAAAACTTTAAGGTTTTAAAGGGTTTAGAAGCCCAAAAATTGCTGAGGTTAAAATTTTTTCTAAAGTTAAACGCGATCACAATGACGTTCATGTATACCCCGAATAGCACACCGATCAGCGAAGTTTTACAAAATTAAATCTAATCCACTTTTAAACAGAAATTCGATAATGGAATCACAATCTTACTTATTTCTACAGTGGCTAGGGGATCGCATATAAATGACGGCAGCTTTTTCCAGTGCTGCTGCAAAGTGAAATCGGCGATATCTTGAAATAGACTCGTTGATGTAGACAGGACAAATGCAATTCCCTAAAAAAATTTTGGAAATGTCGCCGTTTTTTATTTACGTCATTTATTTACATTCCTCTAAGCAAAACGTAATACAAAACGAACAAAATTGTTCGGTTCATCAAACTACACGATACTTTCATCCACCGAACCGATGCGGTGTATAAATTAGTCTTCGTATGCATTCACTTTGATGTAAATTTATTTATTTATTGTTGATATAGGGTAATGGCTGCTGATCGCTAGTCACGCTAACAGTACTCATGTTGTGATTCATCGCGTCATGTTTGAGCATTTTCTCAGTCTCTTGTCGACTATTCGTCATGATTCGTCGAATTGTGTTGTTTGTAGCTCCTGAGGTCCGTCATAATCGAGCATCCTGGATATGTTCGCGTCAGACCTGTGAATGTGAGTTCTGATGACTGCCATCTTGCTCCTGTTGCATTGCTACTTGAACAGCTGAAGGACCATAGTACTGTGAAGTGTTAAGAATTGTTATTACAATTTTTTTTACAAATTCCGATGGAATATTACCCCAACACGTCCATTATCATATTCCCTTCCACCTTGGATAGTCAGTTTTTGCTTTGATTTCATTGCTTCAGAATGTTGCTTTGAATTTTGATGGGTTGTTGGACTCTTTAAGCAAAATTCGAATAAAGCCACAGCTAATGCAACCAACAAGCCACCAATAAGAATGAAAAATATTCCAGCCACATTGCTCAGTGACAGTTCATTGCGAGTTGCTTCCTGTTTTTCTACTTGTTTACATTCTGTTCGATCGAACCACCATTTGTTCAACAATTTGGTTAACTCTCCGCTTTCGAGTAATGACAAAACTGCTAGATTTATGGGATCTCTGTAAAAGTCAGGAAATTAACAAAAAACAAAGCGTCTCATTGATGGACTTGCCTCAGTGGCGAGCCCAATGGCGTGGCAACACCAAATCCTTTAGCATCAAGATTTCGACCAACTTTCATTGTATTGCAAGGTTCTCGTTCGTTGATGTATTCATTTTTCGGCGACTCAATTAGCAGCGCGTACTTTCCTTTCGAATTGCGTACACGTTTGATTCCTTCCTCATAGCTCTGAACAAATACTTGCGGCTTGGAATTCATGTACTCCCACATTTTCGTATAGATCGGAATCGGTGATTTCTGAATGGGGGAATCAGTTTGAGGAAAGTGATCCAAAATATCATTTTCCCTCTTACCTTGAAAAAATCATATGTGGAACCATGCAATAAGGTGCCGTATTGAACTTCCGTTTGTGATGCTAAATCTTCAGGTGAATTTATTGGCGTTACCATTCTTTCAACGGTTAAAAAAGCAGCCAGATTGGCAGTGTACGATGATATTAGAATGAGTATGAAAAACCACCAAACTGAACCCTAGAATTTGGAATCACGATGGCATTTGGTTTTAAGTTGTTCGAAAATTTGCAAAATCACGGAAAAAGAAAGGAAGCCATTTTTTGGTTAGTAGAGGCATTTAGGTATAGATGCCTTCAGGTGTACTTTCAATAATCTGGAGAAATTAGTTACTTCAGTAATATTAGTACATGAGATCAACAATAACTTGAGCCTACTCTTCCGTTCGTGTAGCCACAGGATAAGTTTACTGTTACAGGAAGACTTCGTGAATCAATTCGTAATTTGAGAACAAAATCAGTAGACTTTCTAACAATCTTCAATTCCCGCACTAAGCATATCTTCTGCCTCAGAAAATACTTAAGTTTGCTACGTAAAGCATAAAACGCCTTGGAAAACCATTAGGGGTTACTAGTATTTGAGCGTGTGGTATTATTTTCCTTGAGAAAGTACATTATCCTTAAGGATCGTAAAAATGTACAAACTTTTAGTGACAAAATCAAAAAGAATACAATTGCCAAAGCAGTTTGCTCATTATTATGTTTGACCAGTTGTGGCACTCATACACAGAAACAGGGAAAAATTGTAATCGTAAATCAATAAATTTGGCAACAATGAAAACACACACAAAGCCCAATAGTCCGCATACGCAATACGTCATCGTTGCTAATTTTTTTGAACAATAATTACGAATTTATCTGCTTTTCTTTGTATGAGTTCATCAGCTGGAACAGAATTCAATGGCAATTTTCAAATTTTATAATTGTAATATCGTGTAAGTTGTAGTAGGTGTAGCAGGTGTGTGCAAAGTTTGATGCAGATGAATAAGAAATGCATTTAGTAGTATTTTAGTAGTTACCAGGAGCTTATGCAATTCTGTTTTTCCCTGTACTACTATTTCTCCGTAAAACCGTTTCCCCCGTACTACCGTTTCCCCCGTACTACCGTTTCCCCCGTACTACCGTTTCCACCGTACTACTCCACCGTACTACCGTTTCCATCGTACTACCGTTTCCATCGTACTACAGTTTCCATCGTACTACCGTTTCCATCGTACTAGCGTTTCCATCGTACTAGCGTTTCCATCGTACTACCGTTTCCATCGTACTATCGTTTCCATCGTACTACCGTTTCCATCGTACTAACGTTTCCATCGTACTATCGTTTCCATCGCACTACCGTTTCCATCGTACTACCGTTTCCATCGTACTACAGTTTCCATCGTACTACCGTTTCCATCGTACTACTGTTTCCATCGTACTACCGTTTAATATGTTCTACCATTACTCCCGTACTACCATTTTCCTCGTACTACCATTTTCCCCCATACTACCGTTTTGCCCAACAACCGTTTGTTATTTACAACCATTTCCCACGCACTATCGTTTTCTATGTGCTATCATTACCCTCGTACTATCATTTTATCCGTACCACCGTCTTCACCTGAGCTGCCCATTACTTTCATCAATACTGGTGACTTTTACTAACAAAACTTTGAGAATTTGCCAAAGAAACCAATTGTCTGCCTCTCATAACCTCGCAGATACTTCTGAAACCATAAAAATTGACCACATGTCCAACTGCCCGACATTTTCAGCAATACTGGTGACTTCTACTCAAAACTCTAAGACTTTGCCAAAGAAGCCTATGTTGTAGCTGCCATAAATCCCAATATATTCTCAGAGACTGATTTGGCCAAAATATTTCCAGTTTTGGTCATTTGTCACTTATTCTACTACCAAGACTCTAAGACTTTGTTGAAGAAACATCATCCACGAAGAAACCATCAACCAGCACCCCATAAAATTTTTATTGGGACACACCACAGAATTCGTGTGGTAAATATGTGAGCACCTCCTACTACGCGAGCATGAATGAATGAAGTCATGTATGTGAAATAGTATTTTCCTTTCTTCCATTTCACGTTTATACACACACATATGCATGCATCCGTAACAATAAATATATTCCCTTTGAAATTACTCGAACACATTTCTGATATAAAAAATTTACAAAAATTTTATACTTCACGAAATCTGAGTGTTTGCTAATGTATAAATACCTTTGTACAATTTGCATGGAATTATCGCCGGTTGGTGAGTCCAGCACGAAAGTATCGTTGAAAAGTGACGCTAAGCGCGGATGGCGATATTGTTCTTATGAGAAATTGCTCTCATAAAGAGGAAACTACTTTTGAGGGACTACTTAATTGCGGTCCAAGTACTTTAACAAAAGGAACGTCTTTCGTTCTCTGTCTCTAAGTTTCCCTTGTGGATTTCTCTTCCCATTTGAAGTTAGGTTTGCATTGCTTTTTGGGGTTATAAAAGGCAATGCAAAACGGAATATTACTTTGTTCCTCGGAACTCTTGAAGCAGGTAGGACGCACGTTGTTCACGCTGGGAATTTGTGACAGACAAGTTACAGGCATAAAGACCAACTTTTGACTTTTATAAGTAGACAGCAATTACGTAGCCCTCAAATGAAGCAAAAGTAAAAATACGTAATTCGTATTATAGGCCCATTTCAATTCTCCCAGTAGTAAATAAAATTTTTGAGCTACTAATATATAAAAGGCTGATCTCGTTTCTAGACAGAAACAAATTTTTCTACCTGAAACAATATGGATTTCGAGTGAAAGCAGGTACCCACTCAGCGACGTATGAAGTGCTGGACAAAATATTAAGGAATCTGGATGATGGGCTTGCTGTTAGTGCTATTTTCCTAGACTTGAAAAAGGCCTTTGACTGCGTTAACCATGTGATCCTACTACAGAAGCTTGAACACGCGGGTATAAGAGGAACTTCTCTGGAGTTACTGAAGGATTACCTGGCGAATAGGAAACAATGTGTAACAGTTAATGGTGCTGTGAGCTCAATGAGAAAGATTGAGATTGGTATTCCACAAGGGAGTGTCCTTGGTCCATTGATGTTCCTCGTATACATAAATGACATGTACAGGCTTTCTATTACTGGAAATCCTTACCTGTTTGCGGATGATACAGCTCTTTTCTATTCCGCTAAAACTACTGATCACAATGTACAAAACATGAATGATGACATAGCATTGCTTAAAGACTTTCTGGACACTAACAAGCTAACCCTGAATGTCAACAAAACCAAGGCAATGCACTTTAGAATGCACAGAGGGCCCCAAACGGGGGATATCACCCTTGAAGGTATACGAATTGATGCGATGAAAGTGTACAAGTACCTTGGACTTATTCTGGATGACAAACTTATCTGGGACGCCCACATCTCGAGAATGTGTAGCAAAATGGCATCAGTGTGTGGAGTTTTATGTAAATTAAAGAGACTATTGCCAAGGTCGGTGCTACTGAAGATATACTTCGCGTTGGCGCACTCATGTCTCATGTACTTGCCTGCTGCGTGGGGAACCGCATCTAAAACTGCTCTTCGGCAGCTACAAGTCATGCAGAAGAGATGCTTAAAACACGTAGGCAAGCTTCCTCTTCGTTACCCTACCAAAGAGCTCTTTCGGTCACACTTCTATCCTTAATGTTGACAGTATTGTACGCTTCGGCGTGTGTACTTATGTATATGAGGCTATCAACGAACACTCCCATAGCACTCTAAAGTTTGCAAGAACGCAGCACAATTACCACACACGGAATAGAACTATCCTCAGACCAATCTCCTCCAAAACCAAAGTTGGCCTTAAAGCAATGACCGCCCTTGGCAGTGCTCTATTTAATTCTTTGCCTCGAGAAATTAGACAAGCTCCTCCCCACCGATTCAGACTTGCACTCAAAGACTTACTGCTACGAACCCAATTCAATTAGTAACAAAGATAATTCACTCCCTTACCATACCTTCTACTTTGGCCCCCCTCCTCCTCCCTAACCTTTTACTTTATCTCCGTCTATTACCTTCCACTGATTGCCATTCCACATAACTTCTGCAGTTGCCTGCTATTTCTCCCCACCGCTACTACCATCATCCACCACTACTCATTGCCATTTTGCTCAATTACTGCTATTCCCCAGTCATACGACAACATCTAACAGGCTTTTGACATCGACATCAGTATAAACAAACATGGAACATTATTTTTGGTGCGCTCGAAGTATCATCTGCCTGCTTGCCCCATTCGCCATGCTCCTGCCGACCTACTAAGACGTCATCTGCTTCATACCCTGCATCGTAATTTATGCTGTCGTTCCTTTCTCATTTTTTTTCTTTATCCATACTCGCTAATAGGAAAATTTTCCCAAAATTTTGCATACGAATTAAGTAACCTTTCCTTTGTTATTTCAATTTGATTGCAATTTAGTTTAATTTCTTATTTTACCACTTCTTCAAAGTTGTTCAACAGTGAAGTGCAATTTGATCTTTTTTATAAGAGGCTCTATTTTCTAGAAAACTTTATAAAATATGTAAATTTCAAGATGTAAAAATAAATATCATATCATATCGTGTGTAGTATACACAACGCACGCTGATTTGATTTGTTTGAAATTACGTCCACATTAAGTTGTATTTGAAATTGCCTAGAGGGCAATATTGAAAAATCCGTCCGAAGAAACGGTGTAAAAGATCCCTCCCGAAAGCACAGAATTGATCTCCAAATAGACAAAAATGTTCACCTCAATTTTCTCTACAACATAGCAAAAAAACAATTTTTTGTTAAGGGCCGACTTTAGGACCGACCTAGGGCCATAAGGAAATGCCTCTGACATAGACAAAAATGCTTCCCTCAATCTGCTCTGCAAAATGTTTTTTTGGTTAGGGCCGACGTTAGGACCGACCAGAGGCCCACTTGAGCCTCAAGTACAGGCCCAAATTTGTTTATGAACATAATTCGGTACAC
The DNA here is from genome assembly GCA_029228625.1 of Pseudolycoriella hygida. Taxonomy (NCBI): domain Eukaryota; kingdom Metazoa; phylum Arthropoda; class Insecta; order Diptera; family Sciaridae; genus Pseudolycoriella; species Pseudolycoriella hygida. The sequence continues at coordinate 35,147,669 of CM055405.1, read as the reverse complement.
GGTAGCCTCTTAAATAGAAAAAGAATCAACAAAATCGGTTAGGATTTGCCCGATTTATGTAAACAAAAACATGTTGAGTCTAGTTTCAGGGTCCTGGCTGAGTCCAAGGGCATCTTATCAAAAAACTGTCTTCCATAAAATGTAAGACACTCCTAGACCTATCGATTAAAAATTTTTTTTTGAAAATCGGAAGAGGTTTATACTCGAGTTATGTACGCAAAAAAATGTAGAGCCTCGTTTTTAGTGCCCTAGCTAAGTCCAAGGACTCATATTAAAAAAAAATTCTTCCATAAATTGTCAGCCATGCCCAGATCTTTCAAACAAAAAAAATTTTTGAAAATCGGAAAAGACTTACTCGAGTTATGTACAAAAGACCAAAAACCACTTAAACGGCCCTAGCTCGGCGGCTTTTAGGCTGACAGTGCCCAGATTCAATCCCATAAAAGATATTTCGATTACCTTTCAGGGAAAAAAGTCTTTGAAAATCGGTTGAGTTTTACTCAAATTATCGCGGTGACAGACGAACGGACGGACAACGTTTTTATTGTTGATTCGTCATCTAAGCACCAGGATCGGTGCTCCCCACCTACTCCCAGGTCGAAATTGATGTGGTTACAAACGTCGTGGTAAACGCATAAGACCCCTTTTCGAAGAACTTCGTTCATCCTACGGGTCTAAACATGGCTCGGAAACTAAATTCGAAAAACTAGTACGTTCAGTACAAATTCATTGAAAATCTTGGACATATTATCACTTCGTTGCTCTTATCTCAACTGCAACCAACTTCGTTATGATAACAGTAACTAGAGTGAAGTTGCTACGAACCGAGATAGTGTAGACATGATGATTGTACTAGATTCGATCGCAGCGCTGTGGTCGCCAACCGTGTTTTTCTATTAAATATATCATTAGTTTGACAGATAATGCATCGTATCATGAAAATCCCTATACTTTGACGTAAGTCGTTGATGCACCAATTGCGTCTATTTGACTTTTTCTTGCCGTTAGTGAATGGCTAAATGTTAAGAATACACAAAGTATGGAGAGTGATGCGATATTAGAACAAAGAAAAGAGCTTGGTTGCCGTCCAAACACTTAGTTTCTTGCATTTTAGCTGAGGAGTTACCTCACTATTTTATACTTATCAAAACCAGCCATCAAAATATCTATATAAAGGCTGAAACTTCGCGGACAAAATACAAATATCGAAAATAAAAAATTTCGTGTTGTTTGTTGGAAAAGTGTTTTTTATTGTCTGAATTGCCGTGGGATTTCAACATACAACCTGTTAACTTGTGAGAAGTATTTTTAGAAATGAAAATCATGTATGACAATCGACAACGTAATTTAAAAAGATTAGACATTTGGTGCGAATCGCAAGATAAGCAACACGAACAATTTCTGCAGAAATCCCTGAAAAAGATTATTTAAAGGGAAACGGTGTGCCATAAAATGAAAGATTTTTTTAAAAGGATTGTTGAATTTAAAAATTATCCAGCAACAAAGCCCCCCAAACGCAGCATAAAATGGTTTTGGGTTGATATTACAAACGATAAACGATGTAAGTAAAAAGAAGCGGATTATCTCCAAATTAAAACCAAAATCCCCGTGAATTTAATCATTTTTCAACGAAAGATTTCTTCATGTAACAGTTGTTCCAACTTAATGAAACATTAGAACGTCTTGGTAGTGAAATTACTGTCCGGTGTTAAAAGAAACATAAAGTTTTATGGGGAGAATTTTAAACGAAAGAAAAAAAGACTTCCCTTCCATTTAAGGAAATTTTCTTTGCCTTAGTAACGCAATTTCTGTCGACTTACCACAATACGACCAGATATGGAACGAGGTGAAAAATCACATCCTTGCTGCATAAATGCGCCCAAAGCAAACCAAAATGAATTCAAAATGCTAAACTCATTTACGGCAGCATGTTGTGGTACTGATACATTAGGCATTTGTTCGAGTTGTTCACCTATAAACATAAAATTTTAAACATGTGAATGAACGTTTGGATAAAAAAAATCGAATATCGATCGAAAAAAGGTTTTTGTTTTGCTAAAATACAAAAAAAGGGAAAAAAACAAGAATCAGATACGTGAGTGTTGTGTGAATAGATATTTTTTTTTGTTGACCTAAAAGTTTTTTTTTGCTTTGTGCATTTAGTTATTGCCTAACGTAATCCCAGTGAGTGACAGAGTACTACTATACATTTTCATAAAAAGTAAAGAATCTTTTTGAACCTTCAAGTGCAAGAGTATAGCATCCGGACATGATTTTATCCACATATCGTTATAGAACCATTATTATCATAACACTTTGTGGACCATCACATCTAGTGCAGTCTTCAAATTGGATCACTTACTGATGACGTACATCCCTTTACGCAGCTCTATTACTCGCCAAAACCATGTTTCGTCTTACAGTTTTAGTCTTTTTGAAGTCCCTTAACTTCTAAGCCCAATTTATGAATCGGTAGAACTCATCCATTCCCTATCTCTAGGTCGAATACATAGTCCAGGGCCATAGCTAGAAAATATTGACTTTAGGGTAGCAGTTTATTTTCACAAGAATGTGTCCATGCCTAAAAATACGTTATTTGAAATGAAAAGTTGGTGGCACTTGGAAGATGAGAAAGTTATGAGACAAAAACACTCTTCGAACTTTTATAAACTGTTCGAAAAATTTGAGTGTTGATTTTTTCGAACAGTTTATAACAGTTCAGAGGATCTTTTGATCTGATAACTTCCTCAACTTCCAAGTGTCCCGGCACTTTATTTCAAATAACGTCTCTTTAGGCATGTATACATAATTGTGAGAGTAAACTGCTACCCTAAAGTCAATATTTTCTGGCTACCGCCCTGACATAGTCTTCTTTAATATTAACATCGTCCCTAATCCCATTAACTGTTTTCGGTTGTTCCTTCCTATATGTCCCTCGTGCATGGAAATTATGCGGAATCTCCGGATTCTGGATCCGGGGAACTTTTTGAAAAAAAAATGGTTCCCGGGAGTTCTTTGGAGCCATCCATAAAGTACGTACTTCATTAGGGTGGATGGGGTTCGACGAAAGCGTATGTTTCATACATTTCAACATTTTTTCTCATGCATTTTTGCGTACGAAGGGGGAGGGGGTCCAAAAATTGTCATTTTTTGAGTACGTACTGTATGCACAGTCCCTTCGCATTTCGACCGGGAAATTGTACCATAATTTTTTTTACGATACAGCAGTTGCCACCGGGAAGTCAAAACCACAAGGAAGCGGGAAGTCAAAAGTTTACTTGTTGGATCGACACTGAAAACCCTATTTGCAAATTAAGGAACACAATTCCAAAAAAATTCTATCGTAGGCCTTGCACTCCCCCCAGTACCGGGAAATCCTCCCAGTGACACCGGGAAATCCTCCCAGTGACACCGGGAAATCCTCCCAGTGACACCGGGAAATCCTCCCAGTGACACCGGGAAATCCTCCCAGTGACACCGGGAAATCCTCCCAGTGACACCGGGAAATCCTCCCAGTGACACCGGGAAATCCTTCCAACGACACCGGGAAATCGTTGGCTGATTTTTGGGCTCCAAGGAAATTTTGAGAAAACATTATTTGCATGGCCGATGTCCCTGAGAACCTTCATACCTGAGACCACTGAGTCATGCAGGAGATATTCGAAGTCTACTCAACTTTCACTACCATGCAAAATATTTGAGCTGAAGATTGACCATTGAATTGCCAAGTTTTTGGCGCTACTCAAATCTTTTTTGCTGAACACATGCGACCAAAACTGACTGACTGTTGCCTGCTGCTAAAAATTTAATTCAAAACTTGATACAAAATTACAGAAGTCTCATTGGCGGTGATAAAAATCAAAACGTGGCTTTTCCAAAAAATTTTAAAATCTTCTATACCGCCGAAGAGCCCAACAAATTACAGAATGTGTGGAATATGAATGACTCTGGTTGATTATGCTGGGACTAGGGCGGATTTTTCCTCCGCACTTTATGTTATATATTTGGGAAGAGTTTTGGGAATTTTAGGAAAATTTGGAGAATTTTACGGGAAATTTTAGAAAGCTTTATTAACAAAGTCGTCATTTGCTCATCGAGTTTCTTTTCGAGGTACTTGAGGATATTGCTCGATTTCAATTTTTCAGCTTTTGAGTTAGAAACTTTATTGATATCGCGCTCGTCGCGCAAGTGGATTGTATGCAGGGTGAAAAGCCTTTCTTTTCTCCTTTGCGTCAATTGCTGGGCTAGATATTTTTCTGAATTCTGGAGCCTGGACATCGTCCAGTTTGACCGTTTTATTCGGAGATTTCTCACGGCGTTCAGTGGCATACATTTTCGTATTCGGAAAAAATTCATTTTCTCCGTCGGTGTCACAAATGTGCGATTCGTGTCTTTCTTGAAAATTTTCATGTGTAAATGTGTAATTTGTCGCATTTAGGTTAGATTCTCCGTGTTCTTCGCAAACTCTAATCAACGCATAGAGTGTCATTTTAAAGAAAATGGAATGAGATAAGCGTTAAAAATGGATTCGGACATGTGCGCTTCAAATATCGAATTTGGTTAGGCTTTAAGTGCCAACTGGGATGAAAACTGCTGTTTCTTCATCTTTGGATCCACAAGATATTGTTCGAAATTCGAAAAAGAAAAAAAAAATTGTTTTTCGACCCAAAAAAAACTTTTTATGAGATTTGAGCCCAAAAGTTACAAAAATATACGAATTATTTATTAGTTTACAATTTCTGCTGGGCGTTTTTCTTTTAAAATGTGAATAAACCAAAAAATTTGCACTCCAAGCTCAATTCTGAGCTCATTTTCGGATTCCTCCTGAATTTCTAGGATAAAATAAGCTTTTACTCAATTTTAGACTAATGGTTAGTTAAAGTAACTAAAACTGGTACAATAATTATTAGAAATTGTAATATTCGTATGGAATGAAGCCTGGAAGGCTATGGGTTCGTGTCCCATCCGTGAACCAAAATTTTCTTCTCAGATTTAATTTCATTCCATTAGATTATTTACAATTTCTAATAATTATTGTACCAGTCTTAGTTACTTTAACTAACCATTAGTCTAAAATTTAATAGTAATTTGAGTTATTCTCATGTTTCCAAATAATGCAAACGTTCATATACGATTGCATCGAATTGATGCTGACTATATGAACAAATTCGATTTGAATTACTGCAGGAGACAGTAATAAGTATTCGTTACACGGAAAAAGACAGCGGTACATGTCAATGAATGTGTGTGTAACACGTGAGTTGAAATGTGACGTAGAAATTGAAAGAACAGTTCAAAATTAGGTCTGAGAAGAAAGTGTCCACGGTAGCTCAATGGTAGAGCATCCGCCCGGAAAGTGGAAAGCTATGGGTTCGTGTCCCATCCGTGAACCAAAATTTTCTTCTCAGATTTAATTTCATTCCATACGAATATTACAATTTCTTTTACTCAATATCATACCACTGTAAAAGTTTCCTTGTATGTAAGTTCAAAGTTGACTCATTCATAGCTGTGAACCACAAATCCAACTTTGATGACCTGCAGTTCTTACATACTTGATTTTCTTCATTGACAATGTTCAGAGAAAATACATTTTCTCTGAAGACACCTATAACGTATCTTTCGAAGCTTCCGCGCAGTGACTGCTTGGAGAAGCCTTTACACGACGAAAATTCTCCACTCGGAAATCGCTCGGTCGGTACCCTTAAAACGTCAATTAAAAAAAACGGCTGAGCTATTCGTAATCTGGGGGCCCTGGGGGATGTGGAAAACCATGTCCATTGTGAATGAAAAATCAAAAGTTCAAAACTCTCCACTCTATAACTATAAAACTAAATCAGTTAAAAAGAAGCCCAAAAAAGCAAGGTTAAGGAGATCTAAATTTTGGCAAATATCTGTCGAGGAGTTTGTTGCGTCTAGAAGCAACATGTCCTTAAAAGGTACTTGCTCTTAACGCAAAATACTCGGTGGACCTAAACGCACTCATGAGCCATATTTGCAGAAGGAGAGTGAGCGCAAATATGAGTTCTTTTGTAGCAAGCGAAGGGTGCAGACGCAAATAAAATCATTGTCATAAATTGAATTACTCGCCTTTTCATTTTGACCCGACGCAAGCTACAGAATTATTCAGAGTTTTTTCGATAAATGACCCAGCCACTACTAGGATTCTGATTGTAGTCACTTCTAGGAATAGTGTTCAGATTATGAGTTAGAAAAATAAGAAAAGCGACTTAACCTTTCAATTATGTCTATTAGAAAGTTGCTTTTAAAGACAAAGATGTAGAGAATTAAATTTTATCGAATACTGCGTTCTAGCCACTTCCAGAATTTTTTGGGATGATAACTGTGGCAGTTAGAAAGTTGCTTACGAAGGAAAAATTGTGGAAAATTTAATTTTAGCGAACTCCTGTTCCAGGCAGGGTTGAATTCGTGAGTTTCATAGACCTCAAGACGTACTTCGGGAGGGCTTTCGACATATCATAGGGTAATTTCTGTATCGTTAATTTAAAAATGCTAGAGAAATCTACAGGCATGCCACAGGAAGCGACATTCATAGAAAGTATTGATTGAAATTGAAAAGGTAAGTCAGAGAAATCCATCTCCATTCCAGAATCTTAAGGTCGAAAATCGAAAAAATAGAACTTTTACTTTGGAAGGAACTTTCTATCATAGTTTGAGAGTTATTGAGTCTTTAAGTTTTCCATCAAAGAAAATAACAGGATTGATTGTGGCAATGAAAATTTTGAATATTTCAACGAGTTTTAGAGAATTTTTGGGACCTTTAGGGAATTTTTGGGAATTTTAGAGAACGCAGAGATAAATCATTCTCAAATAATAGGCCCTGCTGGGTACAGCATTTTGAACTATTCTTTTTACCTAAAATTCGCCATCCTCTGAAAACATGATTTTCAGATGCTTGAACGCAGATATTTGTTCCAGTCGCAGTCGCCGCCTATTCAATGTGAGCTCAAGAACTAACGACATAGATTGTTAAAATATCCCTTAAAGATATTCAATCCTTTAGTCAAACCATCCATTTTACTTTAGAACGTGTCGACTAATGTAATTTTATGCGTGAAGATGTTACATATTTACCAACCACCCACTGCCTGTTAAATATCTATCTCTGCTATTCAAGCTCAAACAAACAATCGATCTTAAAATTTAAGATTTAGGAAAAATAAACCTTTAGTTAACTGCAAATCATTCAGCATAAACTTAATGCTTACCGTACTGTGCGATTTAAATTGATTTTGAAATTGAAATGATAGAAAGTTATGCGACAAAATGACTCAAAGGTTTATTCCTACAAATTTGCACGGCAAAATGCGTTGGAACTGTAGCATTTCCTTGGTATCTTTTTCGATCGATGGAATGAGAGTTTGAAAACTTTTTCCTATCAATTCTATAACAGTTTCTAAACTTTTTGGCTGGAAGTTAAATTACATAATCCTTCGGCATCATTAGTTTACATTTATGAAGTACATATCGTTGCTGTTGGCCTCTAGCAGGAAGTAAGTACATGCATAGCTTAGAGACTCAAAAGTTTATGTGGTCGTACGTAGCATAAAAGTATTCCAATATATCGGGACTAGACGGACAAACTTGGTGTACGTACAGCGACTAATACTTTTCAAGCATTTTTAAGTTAACATAATTGTAAAATGTCAATAAGAAGACTGTAGTAGCAAAACTATTTATAATATTTTATGCATCCCAACAAAGTAGATATCGGAAGGGAATTTTATTTTAGAAAACGCTTTGCATCAATTTTAAAAAGAATGTTCAATTTGCAGGAAATTTCTCTTCGCTTCAGATACAAAAATTGATGTAATATTTTATAGCGATTTACGCAAGACGGTAATTTTTTATTTTCCATTAACAACATAGGGTTATTTGTTGTTGCAGGAAATTGAATGACCTAAAAATGTAATCATTATTTATTAGACTAATAACGTGCTTTTATGTTATCAGTTGTTAACAAAGTTAATGGCTCATTTTGTTATGTTAATGAATTCGATAAAGAAAATGTTCTATAAAAATATTCTAAAAAGACGAGTGAAAAGGAGTACCTGAAAATTCCATAAAATGTTATCAGCAGAATAGAAAAGGAATAACTTTTTTTAGTATTAAGATTAATGATTACAGAGTTCCCTCCCTCCAAAATATCAAATCGATCGTTTCCTCGCAATTTAATCTTTTAAATGATTTATTAAGTAGCGATAGCTACTTTATGTTTTCACCCTTCCTGTCCGTCCGTTCGTCCGTTTGTGCGCCGTGACAAAAATGACGTCATAAAAATTATGTTACAAAAATGACGTAAAAATAACGTTATAAAAATGATGATAAGTACTACGTCACAAGAATCACGTCACAAAAATGATGTCACACAGATGACGTCACACATATGGCGCCGTAGAAATGACGTCATAAATATAATATCACAAAAATGATGTCACAAAACTGATGTCACAAATACGACGTCACAAAAATGACATCACAAGTATAACCAAAAGTTATGACGTCATAGACATTGTTTCGTTTAATTCTTCAAGAATATTGTATTGTGCCTCTTCTTCTCTATACTCATGTCAATAGTCTATATCAATCGTTTATACTGTGTCCACTAGCGAAGTTCTTGTCAGACCAACTTGCCTTTTTCATCTTGGCGAGTAGTTTTTCTGGCAAATATTTTGACGTAGTTCAACGTTTTCCGAAAAAATTGGGTCTTAATGCCCGGCACGCGGTTTTGGTTCTTCTATTCTAAAGCGTTGGTTAGAGTGAGACAGAAATAATTGGTCTCTTTCTAACTAAAACTTTAGAATAGAAAAAGAAAAGTCGCGTTCCGAGCATCAAGACCCAATTTTTTCGATCTACGTCAAATTATCTGCCAGAAAAACTACTCCTCAAGATAAAAAGAAGTTGGTCTGACGAGAATTTGGCTAGTGTTCACAGATCAGGGGACTCGTACGAATCAGAATTTTATTTTTTTAGCGTGTGGTTTCTTACATCTTATTCTACAATTATATTTTTATATTCAGAGTAGATGTGGCAAACAGAATAGATGTTGCAAAAAGATTCGAACGTAAATGGCAATATTGGAAAACCTCTCCGAAGAAACGGCGCAAAAAACATCTCCAATCCTTAAAAGAGGCCGAAATTTAAAAAAATGGAAAAAATTGAAAAAAATTGCACTAGTCCCGATCCAGACCACTTAGAAGAGGCCTCTGATCCATACTTCCACGAACAAAAAAGTTCGCCTCTTTTTTCTCTGTAACGATGCACAAAAAACCTCATCATTGAAGAAATATTTACAAAAGACCACCAAATATCGTGTAGCGTCGCGTCAATTACCTTTCAGAGAAAAACAGTTTTTGAAAATCGGTTGAGTTTTACTCAAGTTATTGCGGTGACGGACGGACGGACACACATTTTTTTATTGTTGATTCGTCATCTAATTACCATGATCGAAGTTCTTTCCCCACTCCCGGGTCGAAATTGGGGTGGTTACAAACGTCATGGTAAACGCATAAGATCTCTTTTCGAAGAACTGCGTTCTTCGTACGGGTCTACTAATGTTGTATTAGCGTTGGGTAAGCAATTGCTCACAGTATCGTCAATACATTAACGATGCAACACATATATCTTGACTTTCTACCAAGAATATCCGGGTTCAATCCCTCTGAGTCTATTTTAAGAAGTAGGTATGTATAATGAACGCCAAACGAAATCCTATATGTAGCTACCATATGGGTGTCGTTCAGAATTCACGTTAAGCATGTGGTCCAAACTTAAGGTTTACCGGCAAAAGCGTTGTTGGGAGAACTGGTCACGGACTCCGCTCCTATAACATAAATAGCACTTCGTTTGACGCACAGTTTAACAGGTAATAACATGATATCACAAAGAAGAACCAAAACAATGAAACTAGGTTAAAGTTGTAATAATTAATGTAAACTGTCAACAACTTCATACTAGTCGTTAGTCGTTAGTCGTCGTTATGTACAAGCGACGTTACAGCAGTTGATCATCAACCTTCAATCTGTTAACATATTATCAGAGACTTAGACAATAAATATTATTTTTATTAGATTATTCAATCAGAATAATATTGTTTTAATTAATAAGCAGAGCTTATTACATGGTGTCAGAAGTGAAAAGTTATATTATCGGATTGCATATTATAATTTCTTCTTGAATTGCAAAACGGATTTTCCCGCAATTGGCAGTAGCTGTGTGCACATTAACCGCATGAATGTAATAACTCCATGTAATGGATTGTTGATTTTTTTTTTTTCTTTCCTCTCATCGAATTTAATCATTGACATAAATTGTCATCGGAATCTTCTACATCTTTAAATACCTCCTGTGGTTAATTATTTGTCGATTGGATTTGTTATTTTTTTTATATAACCTCTACAATGGCAGATGATGGTCAAAATCGTACACCACGTGCATTGGATTGTGCCAATATTGCAACAGAATGGCCTAAATGGAAACAAAACTTTCTTGTTTGGATGATTGCGACTGGTAAAAATAAAAATGCTGAAAAAGATAAAATTGCTACATTCATTTGGCTATTGGGTGAACAAGGAACGACGATTTACAACACTTTGTATCCGAATGATGGTTCAGAAAATTCAATGCTTGGAGTTGATATACCAGCTCCCACTATTACAAATCCGAATGAAAAAACACAACGTACATTGCAAGAAGTTTTGGTCAAATTTGATAATCATTGTGTGCCGTTAAGGAATGTTGCTATGGAGTCATATAAGTTCAATATGATTTTTCAAAAGCAATATCAATCATTTGCTGAATTTGAAACGGAACTTCGTAAACAAATGCAGTATTGTGCCTATAAGTGTTCATCAACAACTTGTCAAGCTACATTTGACGAACGTATGTTGCGTGATCGTATTATTGTTGGAGTTTATGACAAGAAACTTCAGTTAAAGTTATTGGATGGACGTAATGAATCGTTGGCTGATGTCATTGACAAATGCAAAGTATTCGAAATAGCTCATCAACATAAAAATATTTTGGATGATAAATCATCAACTGTGGCAAGTATCGCCTCTGACATTCAAGCAAATATTAATGCATTGGACCAACCTAAACGTGTGTGTTTTAATTGTGGACAACTATGGCAAAAGGAGCATGTCTTAATTTGCAAAGCAAAATACGCTATGTGTCGAAAGTGTACCAAAAAGGGACATTTCGCTGTTATGTGCCGTCAAATGGACAAAAAGCCACATCAAACCCAATCAAGCAATGGCAAAATCAATCTCAACAAGCAAACAGTTGGTACCCTGTTGTGGAGTGATATAACAGGTAAATTGTCTAGTTGTTGTGACAGTATTGACAATGCTCTTTGTGATAAATGTGATTTTAGAATAAATTCGTTTGGATTAAATCGAAAAAATTGGACCAAATCATATAGGATAGGAAATGAAGTCATTAGTTTTAAAATTGATACTGGGGCTGATGTTAATTGTATTCCATTGAAGTTCACTAAAAATTTTGGAGTCAAATTATTTCATCAGCAAAATGATTTTCCCGTATTCGATTATAGTCGTAATAAAGTTAAAATTTTCGGTACTATTAAATTGAAATGTTTTGATATGATGACAAATCTTGAAAAAGATATATTTTTTTTAGTTGTTAGTAATGAATTTGAACCGATACTGGGCCTATACACTTGTGTTGAATTGGGAATTGTTAAACGTGCTGACATTGACGTAATTTCTTTGCCACATTCAACTGAGTCATTTCTTGAGCAATACAAGGATGTTTTTACTGGATGTGGTAAATTCCCGGGTGAATATAAAATTTATTTGAAAGAAAACTCAAAGCCAGTCGTACATTATAGAAAGCGCATACCGCATGCGCTACTTAGTCCGTTGAAAATTGAACTTGATAAAATGTTGCAAGGCGGAATCATATCACGTGTTGATTACCCAACTGATTGGGTACATAATTTGCAGATTCATGAAAAGTCGAATGGTAAACTGCGTATATGTCTGGATCCGAAGCCGCTTAATAATTGCATCAAGCGAGAGCATTTCTTAATTCCAACGATTCAAGATCTCATGTCTTGTTTAGCATACTCAACAGTTTTTTCTGTAATTGACTTAGCTAGCGGTTTTTGGCATATGTCGCTTGACAAATCATCCTCAGATTTAACAACCTTCATGACTCCTTTTGGAAGGTTTAAATTTGAACGTTTACCTTTTGGTCTTAACTGTGCTCCGGAAATGTTTCAGCGTGTTATGATACAGCTTTTTGGAGATATTTTAGGGTTATTCATTTATTTTGATGATATTTTGATATATGCAAAAAGTTTTATAGAACATGATGAGATTTTTAAAAAAGTTATGGATCGTGCAAGAGTAAATAATGTTAAATTTAATTTAGATAAAATTCAATACAGGAAAGAATCTGTTACATTCATGGGAAATATTATTTCCAATAATCAAATTAAAGTGGGTAGAAAATATTGTGAAGCAATTCTTCAAATGGAAAAGCCGAAGGACAAAAAGGGGGTTGCACGTTTTCTTGGATTATTGAAATTTTTAGCTAAATTTATTCCGAATTTATCCAAAATGTCGGCAGAATTGCGGTACTTAACGAGGTTGGATGTTCATTTTCAATGGAATGAAAAACATGAACAAGAATTTAGGAATTTACTGAATGTTGTTGCATCTGAACCGGTGTTAGCTGTTTTTGATCCTGAATTACCAATTATTGTAGAAACTGATGCATCAAAGGATGGATTGGGTTGCGTGTTAATGCAGAATGGGCACCCAATAGCATTTGCCTCTAGAACACTGACAAAGACTGAACAGAAGTGGGCTCAAATTGAAAAAGAACTCTTAGCTGTTGTTTTTGCATGTCAACGTTTTCATTTTCTACTTTATGGCCGTGAATTTACAGTTAAAAGTGATCATAAGCCTTTAGAAACGTTGGTTAAACGTAACATTGATGATGTTACGATGCGCTTGCAACGTATGTTCATGTTTTTGTTAAAATATCCACTGATGAAAGTGATTTATAAACCTGGAAAGGAAATGTTTATTGCTGATTGTTTGTCACGTGCGCAATTACCGGAGAGTGATGAATTGAAAGGACTCTCGGGGGTTATTCATTCAGTTATTAAATCAGTTTGTGTTTCAGAAGAAAATCTTAAATATTATCAGCGAATTCTAAAGGAAGATGAAAATTATATGCAAATCTGCAAATATGTTGAGGAGGGCTGGCCGAGTTTTCGTCAGCTGGATAGTTTGAGTCAACATTTTCATAAATTGCAATCGGCACTTCACGTGGAACATGGTTTGTTGTTCTTTGACCATAGACTTGTTGTGCCGGCTAAACTGCAAGGTATTCTTAAAAAATGGTTACATGACCCACACTTGGGTATTGAAAAAACTTTGGCGCGTGCGAGGAAGTTGTATTATTGGCCAGGGATGAATGCCCAAATAAAAGAAATGGTTCAATCTTGCAATGTTTGTGAGAAATTTCATAGAAATCATCAGAAGGAAACATTAATTCAAGAGGAAATGCCAAAATATCCATTTCATATAGTAGCAATGGATTTATTTGAATATGCAGGGCGTGATTTGATTGCGATATTTGATTCCTATTCGGGT
>CM055405.1:35086237-35124698 GCA_029228625.1 Pseudolycoriella hygida | reverse complement strand
TTTTTCTCTATTTGGAGGTCAATTTTGTGCGTTCGGAGAATTTTTTTACACCGTTACTTCGCACGGGTTTTTCAAAATTGCCCTACGGGCAATTTCCAATACAGTCTAATGTGAACGCAATATTTACTTAAATACGTTCCAGTCGTTTCGTAACACCAACTCTGTTTGCCGTATCTATTCTGATACGTACGGGTCCCTTCTATGTTTTTCCATCTTTTTACCTTCAACCCTCTTTTATGTATTAAAGATGGAAGGAAGATGGAAATAGATGGAAACATATGGATCCAAGATGGAAACGGATGGAAACGGATGGATCAACGATGTAAACAGATGGATCGAATATGGAAAAAGATGTAAAACGGATGGAAATTCGCACCGAAAAATTTAGGATTATAAAATTTAACAGAGTGAACTACATCATGTGAACTACTATCAATCAGAGAACACAGAAGCCAGAAGGTTTGACAATTACACTTTGAAAGACAAACCTCTGGGTATGGGATTTCACAAGTAGGGACACGGTATGCAATAAAAACTTAAAATGCACACTTATGTCAGTAAATCTTTTGGGTTTACATTACATAACATAGTATTCTGAGGTGGAAGATGATCAATGTAGCACTAACACGAAGTAGTTCCTTGTAAAGGCTTTGTCTATTTGTTTTCTGAACATTCAAAAATTTATATGAATAATTTTCTGTTAAATTATCTGCAGGCACTCATTGAAGGGAACAGCTAATCTCTTAGCCGCAAACTCAACTTTAAAGTTCTTGCTGGCGAAATGTAATCAGACTTTAGGTGTAAGATAACTAAGTGGCTAACTGATTGGTCTATATATTTAACATCCGTTCATCGATATTTTCTAGATTAGAGGTGATCAGGCCGAACTTTTTTGGAAGCCCGATCCGAACCGATACCGTTCATAAGTTAAAACTGGATGCATAGAGCGATAGTAAGACCAATACTATGCTACGGTAGCATGTAGCATGTTATGGTCTCATTGCGCTGCAACACCTTCTGTGAGTAAGTAATTGACGAAAGTGCAAAAACTGGCGTGTCTTAGCATAACGGGACTCATGACGTCGACACCAGCGGCAGCATTGGAAGTATTGCTGTCGCTGAGTCCGATAAGCTTGTTTATAAAAGAACAAGCTGCCTCGACAGTAGTGAGGCTATACAGAAACGGACACTGGAAAGCAGCTGATAAAAGTATGGGACACGCAGGAATCTTATTCGACTTGATTAAAGAGTTGAAGGAAACTGAGATGCCTAGTGATCATATGGAAACAGTTTTCCGGTTCGAAAGGAAATATGACCAACCAGGGCAGAGAGGGTGAATGGAAGGTGTCCAAAGGTTGGAAGTGTAACCGTGTTTACAGACGGATCTAAAACTGAAGAAGGAACTGGATCAGGGATATACTGCGAAGAGCAAGACATTCAAGTCTCTGTTCCTCTGGGAATCGTTGCTACAGTTTTCCTATCTGAGGTAGTAGGTATTAGCGAATGTTGCCGCATTTTGTCGGAAAAAGGGCTGACAAATGAGAAAATAGTTATATGCACAGATAGTGAATCAGCAATTGAAACCTTATCCTCGTGTAAATTGTCTGCTCTAAATCAGTGCTCAGATGTAGCGATGACCTGGAGACTCTTTCAGAAGACAACGAATTTTTTCTGGTCTGGGTACCCGGTCATTCGAACATCGAAGGCAACAAAAAGGCTGACGAATTAGCAAGGAAAGGAAGCCAGGTGGGAATGATAGGGCCAGAACCGACGATCGGTGTACAGGCCAAATATATAGCGAATTTTCTTAGAAGAAAAACACCAGATATTGTGGAAAAACCTTCATACCTGCCGGCAATCTAAGGAATTTTTGGTAGGATGCAGGTGGAGCACTACTAAATTTCTCATTGGATTAGACAAGAAGAGGCTCAGGATGATGATAGGAATGCTTACGGGTCATAATAGTCTAAGATACCACTTAAATAAGATGGGACTTAGCGAAGACCCCAACTGTAGAATGTGCGGAGACATACCGGAAACGGCGAAGCATTTCCTATGTCACTGTCCAGCGCGCTTTATAGACTTAGGGCGAATCTTCTAGGAGATTTTTAAGGCACTCTTGAGGACTTTGGAAAATTACAATTACGACGTGTTATTTTTCATAATAGATAGCAAGTGGCTGAATGCGCCACCATAAATGGAGCAACATCAGCATCATTCAGATCACAACCTACAAAACACAAAACACCACCAACTGAACAATAGAAGTCACCATCATTTTTAAATATCATTACCACCTCACCAGCAACGACGACAACATGCAAAAAAAATCGAAGAGCGCGAAACAATGGGCTCAAAAAGGAAGGCCTCAGTGTCATTTTTCACTTTACCTTAATTGTGAAAGATACTTTTCAAATAAATCAATCAATCAAGTTAAAACCCGAAGCTCGACCGCCCGGAAACTACTGGTAGTTCGGCCCGAGCCGACCCGACCCGAGCCCGATCCGATTTTTAAACCCGACCGATCGCGAAGTCGGTCGAGTTCGATTAAGACTGAAGCATGGAAAACAGGAGGAAATGCCGTGAAAAACCGACAAAAACTGTCTCTATTCGTTTTTTCTCGCTTTTTCAACACTTTTGTCATGCTTTGCGCAAGAGGTGAGCACTCGCTTCGAAGGTCACTCGACTAGATTCTCACTTGTTGTTGTTTATTTGCCGTGAAACTAAAGATATTTTCCAAATTACTTATTGCAGCATTTTTGTCCCAAAGACAAAACAAAACATTCAACTAGTAAATGCGATTGTAAAACAACATTTCATCTCTAAATACGGCTCACAATCGTGTAATGTTGTTTTATCTAAAATCATTACCAAAATATACTTACAACAATGTCATTACTGATACATTGCAACACAACATTGTTTCATAGTCGATATGATTTGGATATTTTAGGATGCATCATTTGTAGCAATATTGTCGAACACGATAAAAGGTACACCCGAAACCCTCCCGACCGGAAATTTTAAGACCTGAAACCTGACCGACCGGTATTTTCAAAGCCCGAAATCCAAACCCGTCAAAAGTAGTTCGGGCTTGTGCGGTTTTTTTCGAATTTCGGGCAACCCGCTCACTTATAGTGTAGATGAAGAATCTCTGCAATGATGAAGATGACGAGCTAATAGTCAATGATTGCAATATTATGGATTATGAATGACCATTACAAAACCAATTTACGTTTACTTGAGTCTCACATATTTTTTTAAGTGAGTTGAAGTGAGTCAAAGTAAATTAGAAAAAGGTATACAAATTCTCGCTGGCTATATAACCCTCAAGAGGTGATGCGGAAAAAGCATTTCCGAATGCTGGTTTCATAAGATTAGTTTGTTTCAGGCTATATGACGGTCCTTTACCTTTACCCATATTTGACGAAGTTCTTTATGTGATATAGCCAAGCGGAAATATTTGTGATTTATTTATTAGCTTACGTTTCCCAACCTTTTCTTTCAATATTTTGTTTGATCTCTTAAGGGTGATATCGCGAAACTTCGTTCTGGTTTTGGGACGTGATGTCAGAGTTTGAGACAAATTGTAGCCCATTCGATTCGCTGGACTCTGCAGAATAAAACCTTATATCAGTTTTGTGAATTTCATCATCGTTTCAAAGCACGAAGCTATTATTAAAGTAGATTCGTGTCAGAGGTTAGGTAAAGTGGTTTTTTGACTAAGACTCGTGTGAGACACTATGGAAACAAATAATATTTAGCCAGATTATGAGTCTATATAAAACGAATTTGCTTCTGTCCTCAGCCCTCTCTCCCCCACTCACATTGGCGTACTGTTATTATTATTTCGTATGGTTTACATACCCTCAACGACTACAGACCTATAAGCATGCTAACTGCGCTCTCGAAGGCGTTTGAGAAGCTGTTACAGAGACAGATAGTTGAGTTTTTGGGAGAAAAAAAATCTTCTGTTTAGGCTTCAATCAGGTTTCCGCTCTGGCTATAGCACGACGACTGCGCTTTTAAAAGTAACCAACGATATCAGAATGAAAATGAGCAAAAATATTGCTACTGTCCTTCTTCTACTGGACATCTCTAAAGCATTTGATTCCGTGTCCCATATTCTCTTGCTATCAAATCTAGAGACTGAATTTGGTTTCACTCCTGATGCTGTGCGCATGATGCATAGCTACCTGTCTGGTCGTTCACAGTCAGTCTTTATAAACGGATTCCAACCCGATGTGCTTCCAGTTAACAGTGGCGTGCCGCAAGGCTCTGTCCTTGGCTCAATTCTTTTCTCTATGTTCATTAACGATCTTCCTCAACATCTGAGTCATAACAACAGTCACCTTTTCGCGGATGACTTTCAACTTTACAAGGCGATCCATGAAGATAACGTTTACTTTGACATGAACCCGCTTAAGTCTGACTTATCAGCAGTGTCGGCCTGGGCTAAGGCAAATAGGCTGATTCTAAATACTAGTAAGACGAAGGCCATTGTCTTTTCACTGGGAAATTGGACGAGTGAAATCGCTGAGTTAGAGTTCGAAGGTGTGACAGTTAATTTTGTCGATAGAGTGAAGAATCTGGGCCTGATGCTTCAAAGACTAATGGGATAGGAATGTCACACGACCGTAGTATCTGCTAAGATCTTCGGAGGTCTTCGCAATATGTGGCCGACCGCTCGGCTAATGCCTCTTCAGACCAGGAAGCACCTTGTGAAATCTCTGCTGATGCCTCATCTGAGCTATTGCTTTGCTGTATTCGGAGAATTATCTGCTTGTGCCAGGAAAATTCGTGAAAGGTCTTTCAATGCATGCGTCCGCTTCGTCTACAGGATAGGTCGATTCGAATCAGTTTACTCACACAGACCAAGGTTTTAAATGAAAGTTATGGACCTCAGGAAAGCAACCAATTAAATTTGGTGGAAATGGGTTGAGAGGTTTTAGTTGTAAAATAAATAGAGTGGGCAAAACTCGGGCTACTCGACAGTACCTTGAAAAGCAATTACCACGCTTATTTCGTAGAGATATATGCGAAAAAGTTTCAGCTACCCTCAAAAAACACAGATTTTTACCACTTTTTTGATCATTGCTCCAGTTCATTGTTCAGCTTTTTTTTTGTACACAAACTTGCAAATTATGAGTGACGTCATCTGCGCTAATGCTGTATCGTTACGGGAATCGAACACCGCAACTACCTAATTTACGAAGCTTGACGATGTATAATCTATTCATATGAAACTGGACAACCTACTATGTTTGTAACATTCACATTAACATTGAATGATTGAGAGAATCATATCATGTGTCCAGTTTTTTAGAGAAAAATTCAGCACTGGGGCTCAGACACGAGCCATTTTGGTCGAAGTCCACTACGTTCACCACTGAACCACCAGTCCCGCGGACTGTGAACCTGAGGATACAGGAAGTAACTGCACCTGGTACAAATATCTACAAAAACTTCCTTGACTGAAACAGACAGTGGTAGTTGGGAGGGTCCTTTGTGCGAGTATAACTTTACTTTAAATCTTTGGCTATCGGCCTGTTTTATTTGAATCTGAAATACTTTTTTTTCTTTTTATGACCATCATGCAATGCTGATTCTCTGAAGTAAGATTCAGGACAATTTGTACACTTAAAGTCGTAGCTTTCTGCTTACAAATTCAAAATAGAATAAAAATCAATTATTCGAAGCCCAAGTCTCAAACTCTACCCATTGTAACATATTTCACGCCCGTATTTCACACCACAATTCGAGTAAATTGTGGTGTTATGTTGCCAAATGAAAAATTATCAAAGTGATCGAAAAACTTTTTGACTATTTTACGCCTTTCATGGGTCGTAACCGCCACAATAAATTCATAGAATTAGGTTCATAATAAAGTTTAACACGATTCGGACATTCTTCAGATTATTGTTGGAACAAACAAAAAGCTGTTTAAACTTTATACGAACACATTTCCTAAACACATTTCAGCGTCAAATGTACTGAATAAACTTATTGATTTCGTCTCGTATCATACGGTGGTGGTGAGAAAATCGAAAGGCTTTTGTTGCAAAGTTAATGGATTTAAAAAAAAGAAGAAAAAAAAATACGAAGAAAGTCAGGAGTCATCGTTTTCGTACTACTTTATATAGAAAGCAAATCAACCAGTGGATATTTGATTTTAGTAGCATTATGATTTCTCATTCACTTACCCAAATCTCCTTTGACAGCGGATTTAGAAAGCTGAAAACACCGGGCTTTTGTTTGACAGGCTTTTTTATCATGATCGATATACCAAGCGACATAAATGGTTTGCTAAAATCAATTACACGCTCACGTTCAGATGTTATTGTCATTGGTGCGATAGCAATGTCAGCTTCCTAGATAACAAACAATAAATAAATGTACTAACAATTCACTGTAGCGTATTGTTGGGAAGTAAAATTAATGTTTCATTTATAAAATACAAACAATAGATTTCATAATTATATTTCAGGCTGCCTGGGACGTGATTAACTTTATGGACATTTCCCATAACATTCAGCACTCGTATACTTACATTCATTTTTCAGAAAGTATGAAAAGCGGATTAAAATATGACGGAACATTTCAAAAACGCAGAAAAATAATCAAATATTTACCCAGTTGAAATATAACAACGAAACAAATGTCTGTCAATAATTCATGTCTAATTCTCGGAAATATCAAAGTTACAAAAGTTTTGAGTCAGTTGCAAGTACATTTATGATATACTTTATTAAACAACTCCGATCTGTCGGATATGGCATTGCATCCAATATTAAAAGTCCTATTTACACCGCAGTTCATGCTGTGACGCAGTTTCTACAATTCGCACTTTCGTCAATTTTTCCTTTTTTCATATATTTGGCTGATGGCAAATGTAGGGTCTGGTAGAAGAGTAGTGGTCTTTTGACTAGCTTGTAACACTTCACAATGTCACAATGTATTTATTATAGTCTGTCAGTAAAATTGCTCCATGTCAAGTCTGCATTTTTACCCATTTCACCTCAAGGCTAAGTTTGCCAAGGAATTTCGTTTTATTTGAGATAAGCTTGTGTGCAGTACATTTCCTCCTCGACCGTAGAACGCATTATGGTCTCAACGTTTAGCACTATTTAATGTCCCTGACGATGGCCCCGGAAGAATTTGTTTCGCTCTATAATTCGTTTGGGAATTAGAGAGAATTACTTTAGTCATCATCGGGCCGAAAACAGGAAATGCAGAAACCTAGTGCCGAAGGAGTGAAATCGCTGCTAAATGACTAACCACTAAATACTCTTTAACGTATCATCAGACATTCTCTTTATTTTTAGAGCTCTTTTATCCAGAGGGGTGGTGCAGCTTAGCGCCAAAATTAAGAGTATTTTTTATTAAAGTCGTCGCCAAAACCTAAGTACAGCATGACTGAACCAACCGCGACAATAAATGAAATATTCAATTTGCCTCTTTCCACTCTCTCGACCTTTTTCAGATTTTATAAATTAAAACATGAAGTTTCTCTGACCATAAATTTTATGAACTGAGTTTAAAATTGTAAGCTGAATGGGTGTAGATGATAGTGTGAAGGGCTTCGGTGTAAATCAAATATTTACGACATGCGACTCATTGATCAACAAAAAATAAGGCAAGGAGAAAGAGGAATAACAGGAAACAATCGCTGTGGAGCACAAACTTAAGAAAATTATGTTAGTTTGAGGGGCCGTTCACAAAGTATGTCACGCAAAAATTGGCCTTTTTCGAACCCCCTCCTACCACGCAAGTGTCACACTAGCTTGGATTCTTCCATTGTGACATCACACCATGAACCAGCAAAAGGGCTAATGGAGTACGTTCAATTATGTTTTTATCGAGGTGGGAAGGGGCAATTATTGCTTTACAGAAAAGAGGCGTGGTTTCAGTAAACGGTGGAAAAATGGAGCGTTTTTTTTGTAAGTGCAAACCCAACGCAAACCCTCCCTCCTTAGCGTGACATACTTTATGAGCGATACCTGGCGATTTCTTTTTATTTATACAAACTAAGAATTTCCGCAATAGTTTCAGCAGTTAAGAGACTGCGTCACTCTTTCAATTCCTAGAGTGTTGTCTATAGGATCGTAATACTTCTAATAATTTCATATTTTATATGCCATTGGAAACCATTGTCCTGAGCTGTGCAATTTCGTAATCATGTTGAAGTTGTATTTTTCAATAAATTTTTAAAATTAGGTAGTGGAACTTTCTCGGAACGTACGTACAATTTTCCATTATCATCATTCACTAAAGTCGGGAATAAAATGTGATTAAAACCTACGTAGATTTATTGTAAATGTATTTTCAAATTTTTGTATTATATTGAGTCTCGATAATGGTAGAGTACTCAAAGCTCGGACTTCTCATTTATTTCAATATTTTTAGAAATATATTGAGGTGCGTGTCACTGGCACTGCCACCATTTAGGGCCGTGTATTTCTAAGGCTACCCATTTGGGGCTAGCTTAGGGCTATCGAATGGTACCGGTCTCAAGTTTAGGGCTGTCATAGAACGCTAGCCCTAAATGTTTAAAGTTCGAAAACATGTCTCTTCGACAGTTGTCTATACACGAATGTTTTACAAAGTAGCCTATAATTTGGGGCTCATTTAGGGCTGGCGAACGAGACCAGTTTTGAGTTTAGGGTTGCTCTGCGTGCGAAGATATTCACGTTTTAGTGAAAGAAACATGTCATTTTCAATGATTCGGCAAAAACCAACATGCTAAGAGCCTACAAAGTAGCCTATAATTTCGGGCTCATTTAAGTCTGGCGAACGAGACCGGTCTTAAGTTTAGGCTGCTCCAATGATTCAGCGAAAACCAACATGCCAGTAGCCTAAGATGTAGCATATAATTTGGGGCTCATTTGAGGCTGGCGAACGAGACCGGCTGGCGAATGAGCCCCAAATTATAGGCTTCTTTGTAGGCTCCAGACATGTTTGTTTTCGCCGAAACATTGAAAATGACATGTTTGTTTACTAATATGTGAATATCTACGCACCCAGAGCAGCCCTAAACTCGAGACCGGTCTCGTTCGCCAGCCCTAAACGAGCCCCAAATTATAGGTTACTCTGCTAGACGTGTACAGTGTACATACAACATCTGGAATTGTCAAACGACATGTTTTCAGACTTTAAACATTTAGGGCTAGCGTTCTATAGCAGCTTGAAGCCATTCACCAGCCCTAAGCTAGCCCTAAATGATAGTCTTAGAAATACACAGCTCTAAATGGTGGCAGTGTCAGCGACATTTGTATTTGTATTTGTAATTTGTATTTTTAGAGACTCCACTAACAGCTTTTTACAGCCAATAACAAGTGTTGTCTGGACCACCGGCTTAACGTGACTCCCGGAACCACGTCTCAGAGTAATGCGAATGTAGCGTCTTTGTTATTATGCAATTAGTCAAAGAATTGTTAGGCGCTTGATTATTATCTCGCCTAAATGTAGGCTTAGATATTTCGTGCACAAATTCGTCGTATATGGGTTACGTCATACGATTCATTCAGTGTGTACGTCGTTGTGGGCACCAAACACACAACAACTACCCAACTTTTGAAGCTTGAGTGAACTTTAAGACGTTATTAATGCGCTACATTTGCTAGAAAAATTCCATGTAGAATTTTTCCGACACGGGATTTGAACCCCGATCGTTTTGGTGGAAGGCCAGTACGCTAACCACTGTGCCAACCCGACATGCACCTAATATACTTATTGTACTAGCAAGTACCGAAATACTGTATATTTTTGGACCCGTACGTGGGGTAGATCGAGGTAGCAGTTGGGGGATGCATTTATTATCGCCTAAACATGACGATTCAACAATGATAAAAATGTCCGTCCATCCGTCCGTCTCCAATTTTTTTTTCCAAACGGCTCAACCGATCGGCATAGAGATTTTTTTGCCTGAAAGGAACATGCCTCCCGTGATGCACGTTCGAAGATGAGCAAAATCGGCCAAGCAGTTCCGGAGATATGGTCGAAGAAGTGGAGGTCGGACATGAAATATTCGAGTGTCGATGAAACTTTTTCGCAAATAACTCAGCAAGTATAGCACGGAAATTCCTCATTTTGGTGTTAAATGAAAGCGTTTGATGTCACAAAACTGGGAAAACTTTTTTGTGGGAATCGGGTCAGGGGTCTGGGCACTGGGACCAACGGAATGGACGAAATTGAGTTTCTAGGTCATATACGAAAACAGTTTTTCGTCTATATTTTCTTAACTATGCAATATGGAGATTTACTGTCAAAGGCAAAGTTGTAGAGAATTAAATTCAAGCCAACACGTGTCTCAGGGTTTCGGGGAAATATGGCCCAATCCTGGTATATGGCCACTTCCAGAATTGGGCAGGAAGACCCATTATCTCCAGAACTATGAGAGTTAGAAAGTTGCTTCCAAAGGCGAAGTTGTGGAGAATTAAATTTAAGCGAACACGTGTTTCGGGGTTTCAAGAGAAAATAGCCCAATCCTTGGATATAATCTTTTCTAGATTTGAATGGTCTGAGACGTACTTCGGTAGGGCCTTTGTCATTGCCTTGGGTAATTTTTATGGATGTTTGAAACTCAGTTATAAAAGAACATAAAACGTTGGATTGTTTGCTCATTTGTATATTTAGATACGTTCGAGTCTTTTTGTAACATTTATTCTGTTTGTCACATCTATTCTGTTCGCCACATCTATTCTGATACGTACTGGTCTTTCGTTATGTTCTGAATAAATTTTTCAACTCTTGGAGATACAAAAGACTCAAACTCTGGTGACGTTCGTGGTTCTGACAGACAAATTGCAATTCGCGTTAAAGTTATGGCTTGTGTGAAAAAATTCGAACCGTTTAGTGTCATTTTCTATTTGTAATTTTGTCTTTTTCTCAATATCTCACAATGAACAATCATTAGGATGATTCTCAGAAATTCCTTTATTAAACTACTCGAACAGAAAAATGATCGTTCAAAGATTCCTTTGGCGAATGATCGACAGTGACATCCCGACCTCTGCAAAGCTCTGATGATGTCAAAATTCTGATAACTTTCAATTTTAGATGACGTCGGTTACGATGATGTTAAAGCTCAGACGAATTCAAAACTCTGATGACGTCAAATTTTTGATGTGAAAGCTCTGATGATGTTATGAACGACCGACGTCAAAGCTAATATGACGTTGAAGCTCTGTTAACGCCGAAGCTCTTATTAGTTCAAAGCTCTTGTGGCGCACAGCGGTTAATTTTTAAATTAACTTTCACAAAATTAACCACTGTGATGTCGTTGATGTCCTGATAAGTCAAAGCTCTGATGACCGGCGACTTTCAGCGGGCGATGATGACGCGTCATTTTGTCTGACGCAAAAGTATCTTTCTGTTTTGTGACAGTAGAACAATAGTTATTTATTGTGTTCCTGGGAAATTTGTGGATGAGACGTGTGGGAAGTCTGTATTTCGAGCAGAAGGCGAGAAATGTATCACACACGCTGAAAAAACAAATTTCCCAGTAAGACAGTACAAAATTTTTCATGCTTGCGCCCGGAAAATCCAAAAAATCGGTTTTGATCGAGACGACAATGACTCGTTTTCCATCCACAAGCATGAAAAAGAAATATTCACATATATAACGACTGGTACGACTGAAATTCCAACGCAACTAAAAAGTGTGCATGACAACGTATCTGAATGTTATTTACCATAAAATTTATCGAAGAATAAAGAGCTTAAAAACTTATTAAACCAACGCCTCAATAATTACAACGGAATTAGGAAATCCACGTCAAAATGTGGAATAAAGAGCTTGTCGCTAATGAGGTAAACTTACAGTACATGAAATGTTTCCCATATAAATGCTGATATGAATATACCCCATGTCGATGATATAATTCTCCACTTTTACCTTTGCTGAAAGTTCACGAAACTTTGATTACCTTTGTACGGTAGCAAAAACGTCCCAATTGATTAGATTATAAAGTTCAATTACTTTACTAGAAAATTACGATGAAATTTTGAAATTTTCGAAAGAACACTTTCTGCTGTCAACAGGTAACTCTAAATACTTTTTGTTTCCTTCAAATACTGTTTCCTGCAGGAAATTCTATTGAGAGGAAACGATGAACCATTTTATATGGATATTTTCATGTGATTAAATGCATTTTCTTCTATATATTTCCAGGTCTCCGACAACATTCTATGATGAAGAATGTCTGTCCACTTAAAATAATTAAAAAAAAGAATAAAATTCACTTTAATTCGTTGTAAATTTCGTAATTTGATTGAAGTAAATCATTATGGAACATTGAGAAAAACGCCAACAATGTCCCATAGATAGTAACAGGTAACGCTCGAAATGACTTGACTTTAATGTAGAAAATTAGTTTTTCGTTTTCTGACTTGACTCATATAAAACGCTTTCATTGAATTGCATCCTGTTGTATCGTTCAAATTCAACTGAAATACGACTAAAGCTCAAAGTAAAACGGTAAAATTGATTTTCCGTGTAACAAGGCAGAGTATATAAATCTTTTACTTTGTTACAAACTATGCATTGTATAAATTAAATGTTCGCTTTTATTTCGACTATACCATCCACTTATAAAAGATCCTCCATCACCATCAGAGAGGGCAATATTGAAAAATCCGTCAGAAGCAAAAGTGTATAAAAACCCTTCCGAAAGCACAAAATTGACAAAATTTTCATCTCAATTTTGTCTACAATATAATAAAAACCATTCTTTGGGCTAGGTACCGACCTAGGGCCCTCAGTAGAGGCCTCGGACAAATACTTCTATAAGCAAAAGTGTTTCCCTTAATTTTCTCTATACCTTCGCAAAAACCCATTTTTTTGCCTAGGGCAGACCGTATGACCCACCTGGAGCACTAAGGAGAGATCTCGAACAAATGTTTCAACACATAAAAATGTTTACTTCAATTTTCTCTGCAATGTAGCAAAAAGCAATTTTTTTGTCTAGGTCCGACCTTAGGACCGACCTACGGCCATAAGGAAATGCCTCGGATTATAGACAAGAATATTTTTCTCAATTTTCTCTACAACACAACAAAAAAAAATGTTCAAGGGCAGACCTAAGGACCGACCTAGAGCCCTAAATAGAGGCCTCGTACACATATGTTTCCTTCAATTTACTCTGCAACATAGCAAAAAACATTTTTTTGATTAGGGCCGACCTGAGATAAACTCAAGCCCTAAGCACAGGCACCAAGCCCAAATTTGTTTTTCAATGTAATTCGCTACTCGGTTACCTCTCAAATAGAAAAGGAATCAACAAAATCGGTTAGGATTTACCCGATTTATGTAAACAAACAGGCTGAGCCCTAGTATTCGGGCCCTAGCTGCGTCCAAGGGCTTCTAATCAAAACGTTTTGTCCCATAAAATTTGAGACATTCCTAGACCTTTCGATTAAATTTTTTTTTTTTTAAAATCGGAAGAGCTTTACTCGAGTCATGTACAAAAAACATGTAGGTCACTACCCAGAGACTCGTTTTTAGCGCCCAAGCTCAGTCCAAGGACTCAAATCCAAAAAAGTTTCTTCCAAAAATTGCCGGCCATGCCCAGATCTTTCAAACAAAAAATATTTGATCCTAAATCATCGGTGATTCATTGGTGAATCACCTTTGATTCACAAGGGAATCGCCGATGATTCACCGAAGAATCAATCACCGATGATTCATCGAAGAATCACCGATGATTCTCCGGTGAAGTGTACACAGACGGACAAAAAGGATGAAAATATAAAGTAGCTGTCGCTACTTAATAACCCATTGTCATGTATATAGTAAAGTAGCGATAGAGTGTGGTCAAAGAAGGTGATTTTGGACATAAATCATTGGTGAATCACCGGGGAATCACTGATGATTCACCGAGGAATCACTGATGATTCACCAGTGAATCACTGATGATTCGACGAGGAATCACTGATGATTCATCGGGGAATCACCGATGATTCACAGTGGAATCATCGATGATTCACAGGGGAATCACCGATGATTCACAAGGGAATCATCGGTGATTTCTCTGTGAATTAACGGTAATTCCCCGGTGAATCATCGGTGGTTCCTCAGTGAGGGTGCATTGGAAGGGGCGAAATTAAAGTTAAAGGAGTTATTTACGTCGTAAGGACAAGAGTCGAAAGTGCTTTTCCGAAAGACGAAGGTTTTAAATGCTTCATATTACAGTTGAAATTACAAAATTGTCATTGTCGGGTCTAATATTAAGTCAGTAAAATTTTGAAATCTTGGAAGATGCCTTTTTAAATGCCTATCCCTTACAAACGAGTAAACAGGAAAACCTATTTTCATTTGAGAAATCGGAACAATCGAGATATAAACAACAGTGATTAACTCTGATGGAAAACGTAATAAATCGTAAAATTAACTCACTCGTCTCACTAGCTCTCCAACCATTCCGTCCCAACCTCCTTTGATTTCTGAGTTTTCAGAGCCATAATTTCCGTCTCTAACCATACGCAATTCATCTGTAAAGACAAAATTGAATGCTCAACTAACTTTCTTTTTCTTTAATTTTAGTTACAATAAATTTCAAAATTACCAAAACCAATCGAATCGTAATATAAATCACTTTACAATGCCATTTATACTTACAATTGATCCCTAACTTCTGTGCTATCAAATCCGCTAAATCCTTGCAATATCCTTCATACCGACGATTTCCCTCCAGCACTTCACCCTTATCTGATGTAGATTCAATTATGTAGGGTTCTTCGACAATTGATGTTACAATATATGTTTTATTTCTTTCAAAATCAGCTTTGGGTCGAAGTCGAACATATTTGGCAGCAATTGGAATGAATTCAGTGTCGTCAGACCATTCAGCTACTTTTACCATTGCGCTGTTCACAGTCATTTCTACCACACCCAATGTATAATTTAGTCGTCGTCCGTCATCACTAAATTTAATATCTCCAGTCAAGCCTTCAATTTCGACCTGCAAAAAAAGAAAATAAAATGAAATAAACGAGCGGCTTTTATGTACCAGAGTTTTTGTTTTTTTTTTTTTTTTAATTTCGTTTTACTTTCAAGCAATAAAAACAAAAGTTTTTACATTTGTAATGGATTAGCATAGGAAAAGCGTTGAGCATTAAATGCCACGTAGAGTTTCGCGAATTAAGTTTCAAGCGTGTTCAATTGTAAAGATTTTATTTATTGTATACACACAGCTAAGAGTATTTTACGCGTTTGTCAGAAGTGATAAATATTCACATCGTTCTCCAACAGAAAATAACTTGCGTGTGATTGATTTTCTTTACAGCTGTTGCGGTGGGTACATTGTTGACATTCCGAGAACTTAAAGCCATCTATCATTGTTATCTCTAGAATGTGGAGTCACGAAGATAAAACATTTTTCCCATAAATAATTAGTTTGTTCTTTTTTTCTTATATAAAATTTGTTTTTCTTTAAAGAAGACCGTCTTTTGAATCAACAGAACTAAACTCAGACGTTTTACCAGCTGCAAAAAAAGTGCTGATAATCGTTAGCCCGAAGAATATTGAAAACCAAACGGAAATGTACACAAATTGTATACTAAACTTAATGCAACAGAGTGACTTCTCGAATAAGAAAAACGTTGCGTTTGCCGCAACGATATGATAATAATAAGAATATGTTTGCAACCATTATGTTGTGATCATTATGTTTATGATGTTTATAATGAAACGTTAAAATTTCTACGCTGATATAAAAAATGACAAAAAATAAGAAATTAAACTAAAAGTACAAGAACGGAAAAGTGAAAACCAACAAAATCAGAAACTTGTCAATTTTCACTTTTCCGTTCCTGTACAAAATACGGTAAAAAAATTCAGAAAATTCAGGAAGAGATTTGAATAACAGGCAGAAAATTAGATAATTTTGGGGACTCTGACTTCGGATTCTTGCAGCGGGTTAGGTCTCTACCAATTCTAGAAGTGATCATATCCCAGGATTGGGTCATTTCTCCCTCAAACCCTGAAACATGTATTCCTTAAAATATGAGTCATCCCTCCTGATTCTAGAAGTGACCGAATCCCAAGGAATGGGGAATGTTTCGGTTAAGCAACTTTCTAAACCATCTCTTTCTTTTATAGCCTCAACCTTATGCGGCTTAATGCAATCCACGCTTACCCTAGTTGAAAGATGGTGTACGTCTCAAGAACAGACAGCTTACCCCACTAAAACCAAACTGATCCTGTTCTCAAGAAAGAATACTAACAGCGACTTCCCACGACCGAAGTTCTTTGGAAAAGAAATTCATTTGTCAGACTCACTTGGGCATTCCTCTTGACTCTTAGCTAAACTTCTGAGTACACTTTTCCAAAGCAATACAAAAGGCATCAGCAACACTATGGCACTGCAGGAGGGCCTTCTTACTTATGGGCTTAGCCCGAAAATCCTACTTTGGATTTATACAGCAATTGTCGTTCCCAAACTGTGCTATGCAGCAATAATCTGGTGGCCAAGGTGTAAGTTAACGACCACTAAACTACAACTAGCTAAACTCCAACGTCTAGCTCTAATAGGGGTAACTGGTTCCATGCGTACCACTCCTACCGCTGCAATGGAAGCGCTACTACACATCCCGCCTCTACACATCCAAATCGAAGCAGCAGCCAAATCGTCCGCGCTCAGGTTAAAGCTCTCTAACTCGCTTAGAGAAACTAACACTGGCCATACAAACATCTGGAACTTAATGATAAAAAACAATTCGGAATTCGAAATGCCTAGCGATGCAATAAAACAGACATTAAGATTCGTCAAATCATTTATGGTCAACATCCCATCGAGGCATGAATGGTCAGAGGATAGTTCCACCACTCCTCACTCGGGGGTAAAAAACTGGTTTACAGATAGTTCCCGTAGGGGAATCAACTCAGGAGCAGGCTACTGCTGTCCCCAATCAAATTTTGAAAAATCTATCCCTCTGGGAAGACTAACAACCGTGTACCTCACGGAGATAAGAGGAATACTGAGGTGTTGCGAGGACATTCTCGAAGACGAAACGATCGGGGAAACGATCTACATCATCTACACAGACAGCCAATCAGCGCTTAAAGCCTTAAACAGCTACAGATTCACTCAAGGTAATTGCTTCTCAGAATCAGGTAAATTTAGTGTGGATACCCAGTCACAGCGGATTCGATGGCAATGAGAAGGCTGACGAGCTGGCTCGTGGGGCGGCAGACACCTTACTAATTGGGACCGAACTGGCAGTGGGGGTCTCATTAGCAGCAAAGTTGGATTACCGAATGGAAGGTTGCTGCCTTCTCAAGACATTGGGAGTCGATCGGGCATGCGAGAAAAGCCAAGACCTGCATACCACTAAACAAGGCCAAAGCTAAAAAGGTCTTGTATGTCAACAGGCGCGACTTAAAGCGCCTCATTGGCGTATTAACGGGTCACTGTCAACTTAATGGACATCTTCACATTATGGGACTCGTCCCGCACCCAAATTGTGACCAATGTGGCGACCTCGAAACAGCGGAATACTTCCTTTGCAAATGTCCTGCTTACATAAAAGCCAGAGCAAGACTTTTTGGCTCCTTCATCGTCAGGTACGAAGCAACTGCTAAAATACCTGAATGCTACGAAGAGGCTGTAACAGGTAATCGATCAAAGCCGCCTTCAATACTTTTGAAATGTAGGCGAGCACAACAGGACCCGCTGGAGGTCTAGGTGCGGGAGGCTCTAGGGTCTCCACCCACTAATTCTAATCTAATCTAGCCGAATCAAAAATACTTTGACACCAAAATGAACAATTTCCTTGCTGTAGTTGCTGAGATATTTGCGAAATAGTTTCACCGACCCTCGAAAAACCATGTTTTTGGTCATTTTTTCGACAATATCTCCGGAACCACTCGACTCGACGGGACAGACATTTTTCCCCGCTGATTCGTCATCTCTAGACGATAATAAATGCATCCGCCTCACTCCCACCTTAACCTACCCCATGTTACAGCAAAATGTCTTGTAGTGAACTTATAGGACCTTCGTACTTCGTACGGGTCAAAACATTTGCTTAAAAGAAATTGATGAAAGAAAATAATTCAGAATAAATAGAATCTATCTAACATTTTCTTCTTAATTCACGTGAAGAGCAAGCCAATCGACCTCGAAAATTTTTGTGACACGAACAAAATATTTTCGAAAAGGAAAAACTCATTATTATTGAAAATGTGTGCCCCTTAAAAAATCAGGCCTCTCATACCGGAAATCTTCCTCCCCTACACTCCAAAACTTTATGAGAGGCTCTAAGACCATCTGATTATTTTCTCGACTAATGCTCAGAAAAGGACAATACTTGTTTTAGTTCAAGTGACCTGAACCTGATTATCAGAGATCCAACTTGAACCTGAATCTCCTTCCTCAACTACCCATAAGATGACAGCGAATTGTTTAGCAAATACAACACTGGTTGCAGTGAGGAAGTGGAGAGAGAATTGAACAACAGAAACACCCCAAAAACCAACAGTGACAGTGGAGATCTTTGGTATCAATTTAAATAAGTTACCCCGAATACACACAGAAAATTGTCGCAAGAAGTAGAACAAAGAACTTTTGGGAACAAAATGCGGATTTTAAACGCACAAATTTTACATTTCTGAGCTACTTTTCGTACATTTTTACTTATTTCGTGTGTTAAATACGTCACCCGATACACAAAAAAGTGTATAAAGAATGGCCTGTATCACCCGCAACTTTCTTCAAGTTACAAATTCCTTAATTTAGGAAAGTGAAAGTGAAATGCGAGAATTGTTTTCTACAGATTTCAGTCGTAAACTTTTTCATATCATTGATAAGTTTCTCTAACGACACAAAAACCTTTCTTTGACCACCTTTTAGACGGATTTTGCTTATATTCAGACTGGAAATCACTTTATTCGATTACTATTTCGAAAATACGATACACTAAACCCTTTATCGCTTCGTACGGGACTAAAAACATTTTCAAATTTATACGACCTCATCATCACAGACATAATAAGAAAATTTTTATTATTCAAAATATTTTACTACCCACATAAGAACTGACAATAAACAGAAAGCAGGGAAAAAAAGTGGATGGGAAAAATGCAAAAATAAACTTAGACTATGGTGTGGCATGAATTGGAATATTTTAATATTAAGTGAGCGGAATATGACAAAATTGGATGCAGTAGCGGAATTAAATATTTTTAATTTTCTAGTCCTTCAAATGTAGAATTTCGTTCAATTTCGTTGCTTGAGTCCATAGAAAAAAGTTTTGTTATTCTTATTTCACCTTAAGTAGTTACTACGTTTGAAAAACTTTCACAAAAATAAAAGGATTTCATTCATTCCATGACTGATGAGAAAATGAATGGGATACCACTGAACAATACGCGCTTTAATAAACTTCTTCATTCTACGAAAATTCATCAAAATGCAAATTAAATTGGTTCTGACGGAGGATGACTGCCATGTTCCACTGTAAAAGCTTGCGACTAATAAAAATTTTAGTCTAAAAACTTGAAATCAGGGATTATAAAACTTTCCTGTTCGGAGATTGCCTTAGCATTCAAGCTCGCCTTCAGCTCTTTTTTTACTGCGTAAAACACTTCTTTGCTATGCAGAGAAAATTAGCGGCCGCTAATTATTTTTAGCTACTAGTCGAAAGACACACAGAAAAAAATTATGTTTTTTGAATTAAAGGAAAGTGAAAACCGACAAGTTTCTGATTTGTATTGTAAATTCGTATAATAAATTATGGGCACGCGGTAGCGATGCGCCCGTGACGCAAGTCCCCATACGAACAAAAAATTCAGAAAATTTTTTTTCGTAGACTTCGGAAGCATATATACAGCTAAGTTTCGACTTTTTTCCCTTGCGAACGGTCATACTCCCCCTTCTTCGGATTCTATGTAAAATTTTGATTGAAATCGACATTTTGCTCATTAAAATCGGTCCAGTGGATCCGAAGATATGACCTTCAGAAAATCGTCATTTTCCATACAAAATGTGCCATTTCATAGAAGCCAAAGTTAACGCGAACATCCTACGTTAGTGGGTTAGTTAGTTCCAAGGTCATTTGTATAAAACCGACTTTTTTGGTTCGTGCTCGAAAACGGCTCTTGAAATTTTGCAGGGACCTTCGGGTGGGCATTCTACGCCATATGAGATTTTAAAAAAAGGAGGGTACCGGCCTCGTTCGGGCGCCAGCGCTCATGGAAGCTCCCATACAAGTCCCATATAAAAGCATATTCTGTATGTGTTTGTGTGTGTATTCAAGGTATGGGTCAAAGATGAGCAAAACTTTTAGAATGTGACCTGAGGCGGCGGTGATGGTGAAATCGTGGCGGCGGTCAGTGGTGGCCGCCACCGTCAGCTATGGCAGCCGCGCGAGGTGCCATGGCGCCAAAAACATTTTTATGAATGAGGGTTGAAATTCGAATAGAAGAATTTCGAATAGAATTTTTTTTCGCCGAAAATTTTTTTCCCCGTTCGCCGAAAAATTTTTTTCGCCGAAATTTGTTTCCTATTTCCTTCAAAACTAGTAATATCACAAGAAAAACCCTTTTTAAAAGGGAAACGTGACGCAAGTCCTCGTCCCTTCTTCCAAAACTACTGATATCACAACAAAAACCCTTTTAAAAGGGAAATCGAGCCTTTTATAAGGATTTCGAACTGGGAGGGGGGGATTTTCGGCATGGGGGCCCAATTTTTTCATTGAAGGGGCCCCAAATTCTGAATAAGAGGGCCCAGTTTTTCGTGCTTATTCCTATTATGTTCGCGTTGTGAAAATCTGATATAGTAGAAATAGTGAAATAATGTATTGACGAGAATTTCTTTATGATTTTCTTTCAAGCTAGAAAATAACTTATTCGAGCGTAGCGAGCGAGAAAAATGTTATTGAATAAAACGAACTATGCTGGAAGCAATTAATTTTCGATAAGAGGAAAATACACTAAAAATAATGTCAATCGCCCGCAAGTGAAGTTTTTTTCAAATTGCAATACTTTGAGTATAAGATGAGGGAATCGCGAGCGCAGCGAGCGAAAAATTCTTGCTGAGTGAGACCCAATAGGTGAGTAAAAATGAGTGGAACATTTTTGCAAATTGAAAATGAGTGCGGTGCACTGGGGTGGATTTTTATAAGGTGGGGTGGATTGGGGTGGATTTTTCCTCCGAGTTTGTATGTTATAAAAGGCCCTGAAGGGAAATGTGACCCAACTCCTTGTTCCTTCTTCCAAAACAACTGATATCAATTGAGATGACGCTTAAAGCTTTAAAACGCAAACAATTCTTTTGGAATGTTTTCATTTTTGATTAAAAAAATGCGTCACAAATGCTGGACCACCCAATGTTTTCTACGCTTTCGGCTGTCATGCGCAAAAATTTGATTTTCTGTGCAAAAATACGCCATAAACCCCATAAAGTCAAATTTCTGCGTATGAAAGCTGAAAGCGTAGAAAAATTATTACATTGGTGGGTCCGGCATTTGTGCCGCATTTTTTTAATCAAAAATGAAAACATTCCAAAAGAATTTTTTGCGCTTCAAAACTTTAAGCGTCACCCTAATTGATATCAGTTGTTTTGGAAGAAGGGACGAGGACTCACGTCAGGTTTCCCTTTTTAAAAGGGTTTTTGTTGTGATCAGAAAATTGTCGGTTTTCACTTTTCTGAGATTAAAGAGTTTTCGTCGCATCACCACCGACATTTTGTAGACGGCTCTCATGTCTGTAAGCGAGAATATCAACTGTAGTGTTAGCATCGCTAAAAAATCAGTTAGCGAATACAACTTGGTTCACACAAGAGAATCTGCTCACTCCTTTACACGTAACGATTGTTGATCCTGTTAACAAATTGGCAGAAGAGGAATTGTTTTACAAAACGTCACATAGGAAAGGGTTCTTCCCATTTATAAAATGGCACAATTCGTATCATGCGTTTGTTATGTGGAACAATTCAAATGAAATATGTACGATCACGTTGTGAGATACATACAAATTCGGCATTTCCAAGAATTTCATTGCTTCGAACGACACAGATTCCTTATAAATATCACTATCATTGTATTAATATGAATGACTTACTCTGTAAACGGCCCCTAACACTTCATTACACTTCACAAAATGAATTCAACGTTCGTATTGGGCTACACAAATGCATTGTGCCAATAGCT
This sequence comes from Pseudolycoriella hygida, assembly GCA_029228625.1. Lineage (NCBI taxonomy): Eukaryota > Metazoa > Arthropoda > Insecta > Diptera > Sciaridae > Pseudolycoriella > Pseudolycoriella hygida. Next base: position 35,102,549 of record CM055405.1, on the reverse strand, counting down.
TCTTTGTAATACTGTGCCAATAGCGGCAGCATGATTCAGTGAATTATAGCATCTACCTTAATATTAATTTAGCTTCGTATTTACAAATGAATAGTTCCAGTTAATACAAAAAAATTGGAAAATGAAGCTTTTTAATTAACTTCGGATATTTTATATGGAAACAGATACAAATACAGAATGATATTTCGTAACCAACTTCAATGAACTGGTTGTGAAGTGCTTTGATGTTTTACCAGACGAATTTTAATTAAAACTTAAAAATGACTCATTTTCTCTGGCTCGTGACTAATATAAAATGTAAAGGAAATTTTTTTAACGCAACCGTAACCGCATGCATTTTTTTCGCTAATGTGACTTTACATAGTGCCATGGAAAAATATTATTACATAAAAACTTTTCGAATATTTCCCAAACCGGCAGATACCCGATAAAGTCACTATTTACCATATTGAGGAAAGGTTTGATGGTTCGATTTGGATAATCTAATTTGACATCATAGTTTTGTATATTTTCGATCCTATATCTTTATGGCATTTTCATTTTGAGCAAATATTATAGTTTGTTTCCCCTTTCAAATATTTCCAATTTCGATAGTCAAAATCACAGCGTCACACCCTCTTAGACAAAAGAAAATTGACATAATGTGACGTCACTTAATATCAATAATTAAATTTCTTGGCAAAAAGTATTTCGATCTGGGACTGATTTGAAATAAAATTACGGGGTGAAAAGCTACCATGTATGTCACTTTCACACCAACATTGAATGATTGAGAAAATCATATAAGGTGTCCAGTTTCTTATGAAAGAAGTTCAGCGATCTCGCATGAGTTAGAACAGCCAAGGTAGGCGGCGAAAGAACAGCGGACAACATCTAACGTATTGAAAATACACTGAAAAAAAGGAAATTTTACTATACGTCCGGTCTGCAAGTTAACCACGCAGAATGTATAGTTAACGTCTCACATCTTAATATTATATCAGATGTGCCACACATTTTAAATTTTCATGTTCATCTTGATCGCAATGGAAGTACAATATTTTTAGCACACATGGTGATGGTATTGTTATTTTATCCCATTTGCGTGGTGATTTTCTTTGAAAATTATTGCTCTAGAAGGATATTTAGAACATCATTCTCAAAAGTAAGACGAATTTTTTATTCCTGTTTGTCTGTTGTCTCGTTTTCGCTCATGCGATAAAATAGCATATCATCATATAAGGGGAAGTCTCGGCAAGCCTCGACGTTTCCCCTGATATGATGATAATCTACTATTACAGGTCCGACCGTAGGATGCTCCGAAAAAATTTACAGGAATCGATTTCATGATTCAGGCAGTGTAGTTGACATTTAGGTATATAATCTCGTATAAAAGCTATTGACAATTCTTTGAAAGATACTTGGTGAATGGTGAATACGTTGAGTTCTGTTTCTATTCTGGAAAATTAGTCCGTTGGTCTTCAGGGGTCTTGATCTAAAGGTTATTCGCGATCGAAGCGTAGGCGAACTGATGCGATCGGTTAGAATGGAGTGGATGAACAATTCACAAGCATTCGCTCTTCGTCTAGCTAAAGTTTGGAGGTCGTGTTTAATACATATCTCAACGTAGGGGTTGAGAATGTAGTTACCTTCGGCGCGTCGTTCGAGGTCGCTATTTATGAACATTTATGAACATTTTATGAACATGAAACTTGTTTTATGTTCTTTCAATAGAACGTCTGTACGTAAACTTGGTGAGGGTTCCAGGTTCCAGACGCAAGAGGCGAACTCTAAATTTTACCGGATTAACGATTTGTACACAGTCTTTAAAGCATCCGCGTCTAGGAATTTATGTTACCGCTTGACAAAGGTTAGTACCGCCATGGACTTGTTGATAATGTATTTGAAGTGTGCGGCGTTCGATCACCTGGTCGTCCATAAAATTCAAAAAACCTGATGACCAAAATTGTTGCTGATTTCGTCGTTTACGACAACCTCAGTACACCTGGCTAATTCCATCGGTAACCCATACATTGTCCCTACCATGTCACCATGTCAGGGGAACGAATGTATTTTGTCTCATGTTAATGTAGGAACAGGCGTAATCGGTAAAGTGAATCTAATTTTTATGTCAATTGAAATGACAATTGCATTGTATGGAGTAAAGGATTTTATTTTTACCGACAATTCGTGTCTTTATTGATCTTATCGTTTCTACATGGGGGCTCTGGGTATCGGTCCAGGGCATTGAGTAAATAAAGTAAAAGAAAAGTAACTGGCAAAGTTGAAAAGTCGCAAAGTTGTTACGCTGAAAAGTGAAAAGAGTCGATAAGCCGTAAAGTGTGAAGGATTACCAATGTGTTAAGTTATGTAAAGGAAAAGCAATTCGATAAGAACTGAAAACTATCAAGCTGCGAAGTGTTAAGTAAAGTCTCTATAAGGGAAAAGAACGGAACATTCTAGAAGAATTTTTATCGGCCACATGTGGATGGGACAATACGGACAATAGAAAAGAGTAGCTGAACAACGTGGTTGTATTTTGTGAAATCGAAATTTTTTCTTATGGATGACTTCATCGAAAATTTAACTACCGCTGAACTACGTAAAATACTTCGAACGCGTGAATTATCAATTTCATACAAAAAGAAAATTGATTTAGTGAAACAATTAAAAGCGTCGTTGGTAAAGGAGGACACAGAGGAATTGTTTCGAGGAATTTTCACAGGCGACGAGGACGAAGAATTTGAAGATTCTTTGGAAATGGCATCGAATTTTGTATTCAAGGATGTTGAAGATGCGTTGGAAAAGTTTGCTGATGAAACCACGAAGTCGGTAAATGAATGGCTTAAGAATTACGAGGACGTAGCAAAAACCTGCGGATGTAACGAAATACAAATGTATTTGTACGCTCGTAACTCGTAAGTTGTTACGAGGTGCAGCACGAAGCGCAGTTGAAGCGGATAAGACGGTTATCGATTATAAACTATTAGTAGAAACGCTGAAGAAAGATTTCGACAAGGAAAGGACAAGTTACGAGATCAATAAAGATTTGAGGCTAAGGAGAAAATTAGCGTCGGAGACGCTCATGGAATTTTTCTACGAAATGAAGAAAATTGGTCCGAGAGATAATGAATCATCCATGGTCCGATAAATTGTTGATGGGCTAACGGAAGGAAGCAATGAAAAGGCAATTTTGTACGAAGCGGAAAGTCTAGATGAATTGAAAGTCAAGCTCAAAGTGTACGAGGAAATGCACAAGGTCAAATCAGCATCAGCAGCTGCACGTTGTAAAAACTGTGGATAGAAAAGTCACAATAAAGATGCCTGTCCGGATCAACGGAAAACGATGTTTCAAATGTAACAGCTTTGGTCACATGGCTCGGGACTGTACAGAAATCGAACCAAACAAGACGATGGGCTCTAAAGCGAAATCGATCAACTGGATCGAGAAAGCAAATGAAGGTATGAATCCACCTCTTTTGAAGCTAAGATCGTTGGGATTGGGAAATTTTAGGGTAGTGGAAGAGTGAACATTTGAGGACGAATGTTTTATTAAAGGAGGAAGTGGAACAGGCGTAATCGGTAAAGTGAATCTAATTTTTATGTCAATTGAAATGACAATTGCATTGTATGGAGTAAAGGATTTTACAAATCATTCTGATTTGTTCAGTTGTCAAAGTCACACGTTTTTGCAATCTAATAAATCATTTTATTTTTACTGACAATTCGTGTCTTATCGTATCACATTGAAAGAGTGACAGAGATGAAATTCGTTACCCAGGTGACAGTATCGATGGAATTAGCCACCTTGTCTTTAAATTAACTGCATATCAGCACAACCGGTCCAATTTGTTAACGCCATGCAAAGCATCTGGGTGTCAAATGGTGTGGTATGCGTAATATAGTACTCCTTATGTACCTTAGCCTCTATCCACCTACTCCTACATCCTATCCTACCCGTGGTGACACCTGTCATAGTGAGCAACCCACATGAACGATCAGGTAACCAACCCTGGTGTATTAGGTGTATTTGGTGGGTCACTTAGCAGAAGGATGAGGGGGCTGTCTTCGGGTAGTACCTCAACGTCACGTAGAGCGAGGGCCGAAGGCAGTTAGGCGCTATCAAGATGGGATAGTACCTCAGCATGGTGGCGGATGATCTCAACAGCAAGGGACAACGGCAGCATGCAAAGTCCGAGTCAGCAGGACTACCATCACTCACCAACCCGCACCGGCCAGCGTGGTGTTTTAACGGCTAAAACCCCCCCGAAGATGAAGAGCACAACCAGGAAAAATCGGCCCTCAGTTCCCAGCCGCTCGTTGATCCCTGACTCCGACAACGGTCAGACCAGACGACGAGCAGAGGGTGCTAAGAATCCCTGGGTTACAATAGGTTGTCACACCGGACTATACATTGCCACGTATAACACTCGAACGCTATCATCGAACGAAAAACTTCTCGAATTGGAGTCGGCACTGGAAAAGATCAAATGGGACATTGTCGGATTGAGCGAAGTCAGGCGACGTGGTGAAGAATGCTTGAAGTTGAAATCAGGAAGCACTTTGTACTACCGTGGAAGCGATAGCCAAACAGCGATGCATGGTGTAGGACTGCTCATCAGCAAACGCTGGTCGAACCGTATAATCCAAATCAACAGCATCTCCGACAGAGTCATCTATGTGCGGCTGAAGATAAATGCGATGTACAGTTTGAAAGTCATCCAAGCGTACGCACCGACGACGGATCACGACGACGAAGAAATTGAAAGCTTCTATGAAGATGTCTCCAAAGCGATTGAAGAAAACAGAGCTCAATATCAGTTGCTAGTCGGCGATTTCAATGCCAAATTGGGAAAAAGAGAAGACGTTGCAGAAACTTCGATTGGAACGTTTGGTTACGATCAGAGGAACGAACGAGGAGATACTTTGCTGAATTTTCTCCAACAACAAGGAATTTTCGCAATGAACTCATTTTTCTCCGGTAAGGTTCAGAGGAAGTGGACTTGGGCCAGTGCAGACGGCAGAACAAAGAACGAGATCGATTACATCATATCGAACCGCAAATCGATTGTCAAGGATGTTACTGTGCTTAACCGTTTCACAACAGGCAGCGATCATCGAATGGTGCGAGCCAAAGTCTTCTTGAACACACGGACAGAGAGAGAAAAGTTGGTCAAGAAAAAAGTCGTTTTAGACATGGAACGCCTGAAAGAACAAAGCGACGCATTTAAGGAAGCTATGGACAACGAACTGAACGGAACGAATTCACAAACTGCAACGATTGATGAGCTGACAGAAAGAATAGTGACCTCAGTGAGAAGCTTCCTGAAAACCAGATGCCGATCTACATGCACTAAAGAGTCGAAGCTCAGCAAGGAAACGCTAGACCTAATAGCAGAAAGACTGGATTTGGTGAAAGGTGGAAAGCGAGACACTGTTGAATACAAAGACAAAACGAAAGCCATCAACAAGAAAATGAAAACCGATCTGCGACAATACAACGTGAAACTGGCCATGAACGCTATCGAAGCAAATGGGAATATGAAAGTATTACGAGCGAAACGGGCGAACGGGTACAGACAAATTTTTAAGTTGCGCGATAAGGCGGGCGTCATACAAACAGATCAGGACAAGGTATTGGACATCGCGCGAGAGTTCTATGAAGACCTTTTTACGTCGGTTCGAGCCAAACCACCGGCAGAAAGAGCAAAAGCGAGACCGGTGATAATGAACGTTGGTTCCGAAGATTTGCCGGACATAACGATTAACGAAGTACAGGCTTCGTTAGACGAAATGAAGAACAGAAAAGCTCCAGGTGACGACGACATTCCGATCGAAGCAATCGAAGAAGGCGGACCCACACTGCTCAAAATGACAACGGATCTGTTCAACAAGTGTCTCGAACAAGAGAAAATACCAGAATCATGGGAAAACGCAGTCATCACTTTGCTGCACAAGAAAGGAGACATCACGAAACTGGAAAACTACAGGCCCATCAGTTTGATCTCGCACCTCTACAAACTGTTTATGAAGGTGATAACGAAACGGATCACAAAGAAGCTAGACGTCTACCAGCCGATCGAACAAGCAGGGTTTCGTTCCGGATTCAGCACAAATGACCACTTGCAAGTGATGAGAAGTCTAATAGAAAAATGCAACGAATACAAAATCATCATCGCGATATGCTTCATAGACTTCGAAAAAGCGTTCGATTCGGTCGAATTATGGTCGATTTTAGACTCCTTGGACGATTGTCGGATTGACTCGAGATATACCCGGATGCTAAAACATATCTACGAGCACGCAACGTCGTGCGTCAAACTGCATAAAACCACCGATAAATTTCGAATTGGAAGAGGAGTCCGTCAAGGAGATACCATTTCACCGAAATTGTTCACGTCAGCTCTGGAAACGGTTTTTTAAAAAGCTTGATTGGAGTGAACTGGGAATCAACATAAATGGGAAGTTTCTGAACAACCTTCGATTCGCCGACGACATTGCCCTGACATCAACGACTCTGGAACAGATTGAAGCGATGCTGTTGCAGCTCAACGAGAAAGCCCAAAAAATCGGTTTGAAGATGAACATGTCGAAAACGAAAGTGATGACAAACATCGATGGTGCTACACCAATCAAGATCGGAGACGAGGAAATTGAAATCGTGAATTCGTACAAGTATCTCGGCCACGTCATGAAGCTCGGTCTCGACAACCAAACGGCTGAAATAAAGAGAAGGAGCGGTCTCGGTTGGGCGGCGTTCGGCAAGTTACGGTACATCTTCAAGAGCAACATGAGCAACAGTCTGAAGAGGAAAGTGTTCGATATGTGTGTGCTGCCGGTCCTGACATACGGAGCCGAGACTCGCACGATCACCAAAGCATCAGCGAACAAATTGAGAGTTGCACAGAGGGCAATGGAAAGGGCAATGCTAGGAATCACACTCAGGGACAAAATGACAAATGAGTGGATCCGGCGACAAACAAGAGTCATCGATGTCATGACACGAATAGCGTCGCTCAAGTGGAATTGGGCTGGTCATATTGCCAGAATGACCGACGATCGATGGACGAAAACTATAATGCAAGGGCGGCCACCAACGAAACGACCGATGGGACGTCCACCGGAAAGATGGACCAACGATATCAAAAGAACGGCAGGCACGACGTGGCAGCAAGTGGCAATGGACCGAAAAAAGTGGCGATGTATGGGGGAGGCCTACATCCAGCAGTGGATATAAAAGGCTAAGGAAGAAGAAGAAGATAGATAGACAGATAAACAGACGGACATTAGCCGTTTATAATTAGTAATAGCATAACTTAGGGGAATTTTTGTTTTCTTTATATATGACTGAAAAGCTATTCCCATAATTTTTTTACGCAAGGTCAGCAATTTCGAACCAACGAACTTCCAACACAATAATTCAGTGTGAGTCCATAGTCTAACACACTGAGCTATTGAGTCGGCAGTTAAAATTAATAAAAAACTATTTATTATATTTTTTCGTTGGAGCAAAAATTTTGCGACCGTTTTCTTTGCACGCCGACCTAAAAAACCTCATAATTAAAGAAATATTCACGGAAAAATCACAAAATATCGTATGGGGTCGCGTAGCGTGAGTTGGGCCCACACTGAAGACTCTACAGCCCGAACAACTCAACAGATTTCCACTAATTTGATTTTCGTGATTTCTTGATGTCCACATCTTTCATTCAAAACCTTGAAAAGCGATTTCCGTTTTGATTTCGCAGAAATATAAGTGAAAAGGCTCCACGAACCTTCAAAAAACTCCGTTTTCGACCGTAACTTCGAAAGTTTTCGACCGAATTTGCCCAAATTCAATCCCGTTATCATTTTGGTGACTATCTCTTAGGAAAAAAATAGTTTTTAAAATTCAGATAAGATTTACCTTACCCTAGAAGTGATTCAGTTTTAGGACCCTTGCTGAGACCGAATGCTCAATAACTCAATAATAACTTAAATAAAAAACACTCCATTTCACGTAATTTCGCCCACAGGGTCGATTCCATGCAAAAAAAAAATGATTGTAAAAGGGTACTTGAGGGATCACAATACCAAAAATGGTCGAAAAATGGACATTTTTGTAATTTTACATAGGAAGTTCATCCCAAATTGGGAAGGTTGGTGTCCATAGGTATTGAATGTAAGCTAGGTCATGCAATGCTATTGTTTTGAGTCAATTGTATTGTATTTAGAGGCATTCGTAAATGTTTGTCGTTTGTTGTTTTATTTGGTTTTTTTATATTTTTAGATTTAGATATTTTTTGTATACGTAACTATGTCAGAAGATTTTCGTTGAAACATTTGTAGCAGTGTACGAATAATTTTGCATCCAGTGGTCTTAAAAACGGCAATCACATATGCGACTGAAGAATTGTCGGCAGAATGCATTTAGTCGATTTTCGGTACGATACGGTGTTTAGCTGCGATTTACAAAAATTCTTCAAAGAACAGTTTCGTACCATTGATAAGTTAAGAAAATGTGAATTTTGCAGTTTTCGTAGTAGACGGCTCAAGGTGTTCACTGAATGATGTATATCAGGAAGTAATCGGAAAATTTTTAAAAACAGAAAAAGTATTAGTGTTTGACTGAAAAATATTTAGTTCATTCGACTCAATTGGTTTTAGATAAACGGGAAAGATGTCTTTTACGTTCGTTCGTTCCTTGCACATCAAATGATCCATCACAGTATTAACTTTCAACATTCCATACTTTTCATTAAAAATATAATTATTAGGTGGCTTAACTGACAAATGCATATTAAACACATGAATATCAGTGATGTTCCCAAATACTTCTATTTTGTTTTGAGCGTTTTCTGAAATCACTCTGATAATTGGAAATAGAATATTTTTCGAAAAATCGATTATGTATCTGTTCCAAAACACGATAATTATTTCGGCACATATTGTAAAAAGTTTTCAAATTTAAAAGCGCTATAATCGTCTAAAGGACGCCTAAAATATAGAACGTCGTCACTTAAGTGTACCAAGGAATAAATGTTATGTGACAAATTTTGATACCCATACAGTAAACCAAATTCTTTCACGAAATCGCACAGCAGTTCGTATGCCAAAGCATTGTTCCGAATTGGCAGGAGATGTCAATTTTGATATATTGAAGTTTTCGTCTTCAAATGCTACAGTTCCTCTGAATGAATATGTTAATACACTTCGAAGATCTAATTTTAAGATCTCTAATGACAGAGTAACGAGGCCACATTCTTCTACCCTTATAGATCATACAGCATTTCGCTGTGACGATTCAGTTCTCATTCACAACGTATAACTATGGGTAATGAAATAAGTGACCATAATCCAATTATTTCCCATGTCTTGTTTCCTTCCAGGCCTGTCAAATATAAATACGTTGAAAAAAGATTTATTGATTATGCTAAAGTTAACTCTGAACTAATGCAACTCTTTGACTATTCTGTTCGCCCAAAATCTGACGATGTGAATGAGCTCTATGAATATTTCCTCCATACTCTCAAAAGGGTGTTAGGTGAATTTACTACCACAAAAACTTGTAAGGTTAAGCGATCATATTTGAAATGTCCTTATATGAATGACCATTTGGAGTATTACCTGAAAATGAGAAGTGCAGTCTGGAAAAAGGCTGGAAGCATTAGACGTCTCCATTTCACGCCTGCAAGCCCAGTACAAATCAGATTATTATGAAAATCTCTTCAAAAATTGTAACCATCCAAAACAAACTTGGCGAAATATTGGGTTCCTACTGGGTAAACGCAAAGGAAGGAGAAACGCTTTCAATATAAAAACACCACCGGTTCATGACTCAGGGGTGTCTAGGGCTTTCAATCAATACTACGCAAATGTTGGAGAGAATTTGGCTAACGCTATTAAACCTTCCTTGAATGATGACCTCAATGATTCGAAATCAATTGATCGCTGTCCAAATTCCATATTTTTGAATTCAACTTCTGCAAATAAAGTTTACTCAATCATAGCGGCAATGGACAATAACAAAGCTCCAGGGTTTGATGATATGAGTGTTGTTACACTTAAAAGCTGTGCCGCCAGCATAGTCCCATTTATTTGTGATATCTACAACCTATGTGTTTCGACTGGAAAATATCCTGATTTATTGAAAACAGCCAAGATTACCCCGATTTAAAAATCTGGTAAGTCAATAGAAATTTCAAACTATAGGCCGATTTCGATTTTGCCAGTCTTAAACAAGACAACGAGTAAAATATTTTTACATTTCACTCTTCTTTAAACGCTCGATGCATATGAAATATTCTTTCGATTCTTCCATTCTACGTTCATTCCTGCATGTCGGGTGTTTTATACACAAAAAATATTTTTACTCGTTGTCCCACCGAAAACTTGTTACATGCATGTGTGCACCCCACGAAAATTATTCAGTACATGTCATTCATTACATGCTATTCATTACATGTAGCCCCCACCGGAAACTTTTCATTACATGTATATCTGCATGTAATGACGCGTTTTCGGTTCGGACACCGAGTAAAACAGCATACAGTGGGGGATGCTTAAGAAGTCATCCATTCTGGATAATTTCGTGAAACTCTCAAACTCATTCGTGTATTTTTAAGCAACTCGCTTTAAAAACTGTTTTTGGACTCTTGTAGTTGTATACCTCGCCTTCGGCTCGGGATCAAAACTCTACACTCGTCAAAAAACAGTTTTCAAAGCTTTTTGCTTAAAAACACCCTCTTGAGTTTGGCTCATTTCATGATGGACTACATGTAATGACTTATTTCCGCATCCCCCACTGTAAACGACGAAATCAGCACTTTTAGTTTTTCGATTTTGTTGAACAATTGGAAGTAGGATGAAGAATTGTGAGTGGCTTTTAAATGGAATAATTTTCGTCAAATTAAAATAAATTGTGCTTTCCAAAAACGGTGGAAATTGTGGCAAATTAATAATTATATTTTCGTCTCTCTCTTCTGCATACGCTCGATGCATATGAAATATTCTTTCGATTCTTTCATTCTCGGTAAAAACAATTACACACAGCCTCGGACGGGTGTTGGATACGGGGTACGACCAACGCTCGACTTGACAGGTACCCCATCGTTGGCGGTCAGGCAATGCAAAATGGTTGGTGGTTTGTTTATTGGGAGTCTAAACGTTAATGGGGGTTTTCGGAATCGCAGGGAGGAATTAGTGGATCTGGCAAAGGACTACGGTATAGACATATTGGCGTTGAGTGACGTTAGGACGAAGGGACAGACGGAAGAACACGTAGGCGGGTATAAGGTGTTTTTGTCCGGGGTTCAGTCTGGTAGGGCAAATTGGGGGGTTGGAATCGCAATCAGGAAGGAGTTGATCAACTTTGTCCTGGATGTTCGTTTCGTAAATGAAAGGCTGATGTGGGTCTCTGTAAAGTTAGCGGGGGGAATTTATCGCCTGGTTAGCGTATATAGCCCTTGCGAAGGCAGTGATGCTGCTGGCTTGGACATTTTTTACGAACAGTTGGGGGACGTGGTTAGCAAAAAGGGAAATGAATCTCTGATTTTGATGGGGGATTTTAATGCAAGAATAGGAAACTTTAAAAACAACTCAGGTTATGAAAGGGTAGTGGGTAGATTTGGGGAAGGAACTCTGAATTCAAATGGTAAACGGTTGTTAGATTTTTGTGATTTCAATGGGTTAGCAATAACCAACTCTTTCTATAGGCACAAATGGATCCATCGGTATACGTACGTCAAGGAGGGTTTGGATCACAAATCCATCATTGATTACATGATTATAGAACAGGACAGGAGACAGGTGGTCAGGGACACACGTGTTTTCAGGGGTTTCACTTTTGGTTCTGACCACTACTTTTTGGGTACCCATCTGTCGGTTGGGAAACTCTGTCAGACTAAAAGGAAGAAGGTGGTAAGTCGCAAATTTCGTGTGGGCAAATTTAGGGAAGAGGCAGTAAGGTCTCGTTTTATGGCAAAATTCGCCGAAGGGTTTGAGGGGCTTCCAGCTGACTGCGGGGACATTGGGACTGAGTGGGCGAATTTTAAGAAATTTATCTTGGGTGCGGCTGAGGAATGTCTGGGCAGTGTCACTAGCGGGGGTCGAAACAAAAAAACGGGTTGGTGGAACGCCGATATCAGGGATGTTGTATTGGAAAAAAGGAAACTTTACTTGATCTGGTTACAGGACAGGACGGCGGAGAAGTGGGATGCTTACAAGGCTTGTAGTAAACTGGTTAAGGATCTAGTCATTGAAGCGAAGGACCGGGAGGGGAAGAAGTTTGGGGAGGAATTGGAAAAGGCAGGTCGAGGCAGGGGTAAGAAATTTTGGTCGATGATTAAGGACATTAGGCGCGGTGGCGTGAAAGAAGGATGTAGTAGCATTTTAGATAAAGACGGCGAGTTAATTACAGGTAAGGGTGAAGTCTTGAAGACTTGGCGGGATTACTTTAAGGATTTATTTACATCTGTCAATCTGGTAGAAGAAAATGGGAGGGAGGCGGGTCCTAGCTTGGAGGTGGAGGAGGAAATTACACTGGATGAGGTGTCCCGGAAGGTCGGCAGGTTAAGGGCAGGAAAATACGCAGGGGTGGATGAAATTAGGACAGAATTTATTAAATATAGCGGATCAGGTGGGATCCAATGGCTTTGTAGGATTTTCAATTTGGCCATGAGGTCTTCTACGGTACCTGCTGACTGGAGCTTCGGTGTTATTGCTCCAATTTATAAGAAGGGCAACCGTAAGGTTTGCAGTAATTACAGGGGGATATCGCTCTTGAGCGTGGTAGGTAAGGTGTACGCGAGTGTACTTGTTGACCGGGTTAGGAACATAGTGGAAGGTGTACTGGATGAGATTCAGGGTGGTTTCAGGCCTCTGAGGGGGTGTCAGGATCAGATTTTCTGCCTCAGGCAGACTATCGAAAAGCTTTATGAAAAGAACAGGGACTTGTATCTATGCTTCATCGACTTGGAGAAGGGATTCGACCGGGTACCAAGGCAGAAGTTGTTCGGGGTTCTTAGCGAGTACGGTATCAATGGGGGCTTACTGCGTGCCATTAAGAGTATTTACTCAGAAAGCAGGGCAGCGGTAAGGATAGACGGCGAAATTTGCGAGTCTTTCGAGGTTAAAGAGGGCGTTCGTCAGGGTTGTTGTCTTTCCCCGCTTCTGTTCATAATTTTCATGGATAAAATCATCAAGCAGGCGAACTTGCAGGGAAATGTCAAGTTGGGTGAGGTAATAATGAAAATTCTGGCCTATGCGGATGACTTGATTCTGTTGGCAGATAGTACCGCGGAGTTACAGGGTGGGATTGACTGCCTGAATGCTGCATGTGAGGAGTATGGGATGAAGATAAGTGTAGGGAAAACTAAGGTTATGCATATAGGCAAATCTCGGAAGGAGATAGCTTGCAATTTAAATGGGGAGGAGCTGGAGCAGGTTTCTGAATTCAAGTACTTAGGAACCATTTTTTCAGAGGATGGCAAGTTGGTTAGGGAATTTGAGGAAAGGAGGAAAATGGGAAACGCGGTGGCCAGTCAGTTGAGGTCGCACGTGTTCAACAAGAAGGAATTAAGTAGCGAAACGAAGTTAGCTATTCACAGGTCAATATTCCGGCCGACGATTCTGTATGGTAGTGAGAGTTGGGTGGATTGCGGATATCTAGTGCATGACCTGGAGGTTTCTGATATGAGGGTTCTTAGGAATATAGCGAAAGTTAATAGGAGGGAGCAGTGGGATAATCACATCAGGAACGACGACATTAGGGAAAACTTAGGGATTTCGTCAGTGGAAGAGGCGGCAAGGGCCAGTCGTCTACGTTGGTTTGGGCACGTTCAAAGGATGGGTAATAACAGGTTACCGAAAAGGATCTTGGGTGCACAGGTCCCGGGTGTTAGGCCAAGCAGTAGACCAAGGAGAAGGTTTATAGATTCAATTAAATCAGATTTAGAAGTTAGGGGACTTTCTCTGGGCGAACAAACCATCTCCTTGGCAGGCGATAGAAGGGCATGGAGGACGATAGTTCACCATTCTGGGGTTGTGACATAAAGACCTCACACCGGAAGGTAATAATGGTCTATAAAGTTTGATGATGATGATGATTCTTTCATTCTACGTTCATTCCTGCATGTCGGGTGTTTTATACAGAAAAAATATTTTTACTCGTTGTCCCACCTAAAACTTGTTACATGCATGTGTGCACCCCACGGAAATTATTCAGTACATGTCATTCATTACATGCTATTCATTACATGTAGCCCCCACCGGAAACTTCTCATTACATGTATATCTGCATGTAATGACGCGTTTTCGGTTCGGACACCGAGTAAAACAGCATACAGTGGGAGATGCTTAATAAGTCATCCATTCTGGATAATTTCGTGAAACTCTCAAACTCATTCGTGTATTTTTAAGCAACTCGCTTTAAAAACTGTTTTTGGACTCTTGTAGTTGAATACCTCGCCTTCGGCTCGGGATCAAAACTCTACACTCGTCAAAAAACAGTTTTCAAAGCTTTTTGCTTAAAAACACCCTCTTGAGTTTGGCTCATTTCACAAAATTAATCCATCATGTAATGACTTATTTCCGCATCCCCCACTGTAATCTACTATTTTCTATGGCAGTGGGTATAGCGTTACGTCAAAATAACGGTATGTAACGCTGAGTGTTATTCACAAACAAACATACAAACTAATAAACAGACAAACAAACAAACATGCAAACATCTCGTCCTTATAATATGTATTTATTAATCTGTGACAATGACATTCTTCATTCCCCTATGTTTGTTTTCTCGTTTTCGCTTATGCAATAAAGCATCGTATTGACATTTGAGGGGAAATCTCGGCAAGCCTCGATGTTCCCCTCAAATGTTAATAAAATACTATTACTTTATACACTTTTTGCACCCTGATTCATCAAATATTCGTTCACAATTCATTGTTGCCGAAGAAGAAGAAACAATCGCTTTGTAACTCGACTTGGTCATTCAACGTAAATTCAAGCTAAAATTTTTATAGATAGATAGATAAGAAGGGTGATAAGTGGGCCAAAACTGTGAAAGGTTTGGCAGGAACCTGGAAAATAATCCTTTGTGCCAAAGTCCCCCTTATTCCTTTTGCCTTCCATTTTTGCCTCCTTTGATCGACCCTGGGCACCGAACCGCTCAACCGATTTTCTTTAAATCGGTTTCTCTACCTTCACACTTCCGAAATCTTTCATCTGACACCTCACTGGCCTCATTCCGGCAACTACCGGCCGAGATATTGGTTAATAAGTGCTCCAGCTCTGGATAAAATCGCTAAATAATGACCTATAGCTCGGTAGTATGAAACTTTTTTACCCAACATTGTTCAGCAATTTTGTTGCCCCAAGCCTCCACTATCGACTGGCATTCAAAAGTTATCTCTACTTTGTCCAACAACAAAAGTTCCCTAACATAAAAGTGAGGAAGCCCCAAAATTTTAACAGTTTTCCTTACCTTGCTTCTCCGCATAAAGTCGGATCAAAAAACTTTCTTCTACAAACTTGTAGGCCATCAAAAACTCTAAGACTTTGCTTCCCCGACCAAATCTCTAAGACGACATCTTAACTGACTTTTGGACGATTTTCAATGTCGACCCTTTCTTGACCCATAACTGCCTTATTTCAGAACAATATCCCACCCCGGAACACGTTTCCTCGACGTTTTGCACCATCCCCAACAACATATCAAAAAGTATTTTTTTCAATAATTTTCGGGCAGCGGAGCAAATTTTTGTCCATTTTTGCCTCCTTTGATCGACCCTGGACACCGAACCGCTCAACCGATTTTCTTAAAATCGGTTCCGCTGCCTTCACACTGTCGAAACCTTTCATTGACACCTCACTGGCCTCATTCCGGCAACTACCGGCCGAGATATTGGTTAATAAGTGCTCCAGCTCTGGATAAAATCGCCAAATAATGACCTATAGCTCGGTAGTATGAAACTTTTTCACCCAACATTGTTCAGCAAATTTGTTGCCCAAGCCTCCACTATCGATTGACACTCAAAAATTATCTCTACTTTGTCCAGCTTTGTTCTACTTTGTTCTACTCATCAACATCAACAACTTTCCCGAAGAAACCAAACGCGTAACTATTCTAATTCAGAAGATAGCAAAAATCCAAGATGGCGTCACTTTCACAGGTGGCAGCCATTTTCTCAGGATTCATAAAGATTCTACTCACAAAACTCTAAGACTTTGCCAAAGAAACCTATCGCCCAACTCGCATACATTCCAAGATATTTTTAAAAACATTAAAATTGGCCCAATGTCCAACTGCCCGACCTTTTCACCAATGCTGGTGACTTCTACCCACTAAACTCTA
>CM055405.1:35002737-35085737 GCA_029228625.1 Pseudolycoriella hygida | reverse complement strand
TGACCAACAACCAACGGTGGTATGGGACGGACTTAGGGGTACATTTAAATTTTATTTTTGAATTTTTTTTTGTGTTGGAAATAGATGTTTGGTGTCAAAGGAAAAGTTATTGGGTTGCGTTCCGAAGCTGTAAGCATCAACCAAGTTGATATCAATTGTTTTGGAAGAAGAGACGACGACTTGCGTCAAGTTTCCCTTTGAAAAAGGGTTTTTGTTGTGGTTATAAATATTGTGAAACTGAAACCGAATCATCGAAAAATCTCCAAATCTATTGAAACTGCGTTATCAGCGGCGTGTTGAAGACCATGTTGCAGTAAGTTCTCAGAATCGCCTAAATGATGAAGATCAAAAACAATATGTTCGCTGAGGAAGCCTACATCCACAATCGATATCATAAGGCTACAAACGACGGATGACGATGACAACAACAACGAAAGACAATCGGTAAAAAAATGACAAAACATCTCCCGATTTCAATTTTCGATTAAATATTTTTTATAATGTTATTATGTACTAGCGTTAACATATGCCATTTTATCTCGAACAAAGAAAGTCTCCTGTCACAAAAACTCCGACCATTCAATTTAAAATCTTTGTCGTGGTACTTGCATAAAAGAATTTAATTTAATTTATTTTTCACCTTCACACATGTAACTTTCTAATAACTTTAGGCTAATGTTTTTCTGCTGTAATGTTTCAAAGGAAAAACTCTTAAAAAGTTTTCCCTCACTTTTTTTTTAGATTCATAATATCATCCGTGAAAAAAGAACGTGTAAAACTTTATACCACATTGGCTCTACTTTATTTTATTCCAACTGTGAAAACCACCCACCATCAACATAATAATTTATGAAAAAAGTCAGAACATATCCGAATGCTCCAACGGATGGGTGTTGAACGATATGCTGTGTTATAATATAGAGAAATGTACAAAGTCAGCGAAAACGACAGAGGCTTGATCAAAGTAGTTTGATTATATTTTTTCTTGTTGTTATATTCCATATGTACAGACGAATTTAGATCAACATCGCTACCAGAGCTTTATTCGAAAAAAAAGAAATAAAAGAAAGTCTCCAGGTTACGTTTCAAAACAATTCTATGTGCAATATAATACAATTGGAGAGATGAAAAATTGTTTCAAGTTACTTTCATGAGAATCGACTTACTCATTTTTCTTCTAGATTTTTCATCTTATTTCTTTTTTTTTTTTTTTTTTTCATCATGCAAATTATAACATATCACATTATATCATAATATTTTCCACGTCAACACTTGTAACGCAACATAAAAAAATATACTTCCGAGATCATTATTTATGTTTATATATTATGTATAAAGCAAATATACATTTTGATAATGGAAGAAATAGGTGTAAAATATAAGAATCGTATACTCCACCGTAATTTTTAGAATCAACTCAAACACACTCTGTGCCGTGCCGATGTTTAAAAAGCTCATGTGCGTCGCATTACGATGGAAGAATAATGTATAGAATTTTATTGGGAATTTGAGGTTGGTATTTTATAGCTTTCTCGAATACAAATGAAGAAAAGGCCTGCAATGGAATATTTTTAAATTGGAAAAAAAAGTATAGTAGAGTAAAGTGGAAGCTTCCTATTGTATGGAGTTTGAAGTAATGTTCGGGGGAATGCATGAAAAGTGTACTTTTAATGCTTGCTGGATATTTCGATTCCATTCCATTCAATGCAAAGTCGATCGAGTTCAAGTGCAGAATTACCAGAAATCGAACAAAGACTTGAAAGCAATGCAATTTAAAACGATATCACAAATTAAATTATTTCTATTGGCTAGTGCATTTCATTTTATCCAACAATTTACATAGAACTTTTTAGACCTGTACAAAGTGTTCGGGTGTTAGGCGTTTGCTATTTGAATTTACATCGACTATGCAATACACTAAACGAAATTTTTGGGATTAGCATGTAATACTTGTGGCAACAATAACACAGGCAACCATGACATGTTTATCAGAATTATGGCATGATTTCCGTGGATTTATATATTTGCTATAAGCATGAGATAGAGAGCTTTTATAAATAACGTCTGCGTTAGGGGGGAGGGGGAGTATCAGAAAAAAAACCTTTCATACAAAAAAATCTTAATTTGTATGGAACATTGCAGACAAAGGGGGAGGGTGTCCGAAAACCCGGAAAAAATGCAGACGTTATAAATAATATGACGTATTTTATATGAACGCTCGTGGCAAGCATGACAAAGCTGGAACAAATGTTTGACCACATTGTAGACTTAATGTTTAATGCAAGAATGTAATGAAGAAACCATGAAAATCACAAGCATATGTACTATGGTATGGTTGCCACAAATGAAATTGAGCAACTTGCCCAACTAGCCTCACTATGGAAATGCTGAATCTGCAAACAAAAATCTTGTCCGACAGTCTATCTTATAACTCAAGTAAGTCAAGGTGGTGTTACACAAATTGATGGTGTACTTGGTTACATTTTTACTGAAAATCTAAGGTTACATTCAGCAATTATAGTTCGTTCATGCACTAGAATGATCCTTCCTCTAGTGCCTGAACTTAGTGGATCTTGAATCCGAAGTACGCAGCCTTCAAAAATTTGCAACAAGTGGAACACTGCATTTTCGGCTAGTTAGCCTGCGATCAAAAAATAATGTTAGGCAACGTTAAAGCCAATAACAAATATATGGCTGACTCCATCGGTACCGTAATTTGGGAACCTGTTATCTTTTTCATTCTTTCAAAGTGATTCATAGTAAAATGAGACAAAAAAATGCCATTCCCAATTTACAGGTCATCTACTTTGTAAACTTTGTGAATTTGCTTGCGTTCACCATTGTTTTCCGTACAAACTGGTAACTTTTTTATAAAAGTGAACGAAAATACGTTTGTGTACACTCAGTTTCTGTAGCATTTACATTATTTACAACGGTAGAATGGTTCGTGGAATGAGCCATATTATGAAAATTAGTTGTCAATTCGATACCAGGCTGCGTACTTTATCATGGTTCGACGGCACAGAGTAGGCAGCCTGGTGCCAAAAATTTAAACATATCACTATGACGCCACTGACGAATGCCTCGCAACGCACCAATTTTCATCTTGGCAGCTGTCTTCTTGAGCTATGCGCGTTTAAATGTAGATGGCAGCGGCAGCCTGGTGCCAAGATGAAAACTGTGAAGCATTCGTCAATGTCGTCATAGTGATATTCTTCATTTTTTGGCACCACTGCCCTAATTTGCATAAGAAACTTAGTGCGAAAGAGACAAAAAACTTTGTGTGGAATTTTGTATAGATTTTCTTTTCTCTCTTTCGCACGAAGTTTCTTATGCAAATTACGGCAGACCAGGCTGCCTTCTTTTTCATTGTTCAAGGTCACATAGAGGGCAGCCTGGTGTCAAATCAAAAAGTATTGCGCCGTAAAGTATTGGCCACTGGATTCAAACTTCCCAAATATCATTTTTTGGCACCAGCTTGCCTTCCCCGACTCGGCTACTGCAATATCCCTGTAATTATTTGACGTTCAGCGTTGGAAATCGGAGCTGAGCTGGACGCATTTTTCTCTGACGTATCTAAAGTGTTCGATACAGTGAATCAGCCATTGGCACACTTAGATGGTTCAATTCTTATTCTGCAGAAAGGAAACTTCGTGTCAGTGACTTCGTGTCAATGACTCCGATGGAACTGAGGAAGCATCAACATCATATAAAGAAAGCGTTAATAGTCAGAGATGAAGCAGATGCCGTGAGGCTTCATGAAGAGGCAAATTCGAGCAATGGTGTGATGAAAATGGCGTGGATCTTAAAATATAAAACAATGATGATGACATGTACCCATAAGAAAAACCCGTTAATGGCGAATTAAAAGATCAAAGGAACAATTATACAGATAGTGGTACAAACGTCAGATTTGGGCGTCACAATGGATCCGAAAATGAGCTTTGAGTTAATTGTGCCTTCAATTGTGCAGCAACATTGCCATTCAAGCGCTTCAGGCAGGAAGTAATGAAGCTGCCAGACCAAGTGTTCAGTGATTTAATAGAACTGTGATAAAAAACACACACACACACAATAGGAACTAATGTGATACTTGATGATCTGTGATACTTGATATTTGATGAACTGTGATATTTAAAAGAAGAAAAGTAGCCTTATAGAAGGCAGTCTGGTGCCAAAAAACTGTTAAAGTCATCGTGATAGCAATAAAAAATATTAAACGTCATATACAATTCAATTTGGCACCAGGCTGCTGCTGCCCTCTATGCTGACAGTAGAAAATGTTGAGTAGGCAGCCTGGTGCCGCGTTGAAAGTAATGTGACGTATAATATCGAGTATGATATTCGTAACAGCTGTTTCGATGAGATTAACACTTTTTTGGCACCAGGCTCCGTTCTTTATAGTTACTTTAACTTCTCAAGTAGGCAGCCTGGTGCTAAGTTGGAACCGAGTGAATAGTAATGTTCTCGTTCTCCACTTCAGCATTGTCATAGAAACTTTTTTGGCACCAGGCTACTCAGCTTGAAATGCAGACCTCTCTTTGTTGCAATTTTTCTCCATGAAAATGTTCTAGATGACGATGAGATGAGGAGTTCAGGCTCTAAATAAAGGACCAGTCTAGTGCCTGAACTCCTTATTTCATCGTACGCTACAACATTTTCATGTAGTAAAATTGCAACAGAGGCCTTATGTGTTGTGCCTTACATAAATGTGCGATAGTGTATATAAATTGATAATGAATATTACTTAAAGCAAATGTTAAGTTTGCACTAACACACTCTCGCGGACATAGTAAAACATTATACGACACTAACAAGTATATTACCCGATGTGTACTAACACTCGGCAAGTTCTCGTGTTACGAACACATCTCTCCGAAATACTTCATAGTATTGTAATGTAATAATTTTCTACTGTTACTTCGGGCGCGGGTTTGTCATAATTCTGATGCAATTTAATAAGAACGTAATCAAATATTTAATAGAATTATAAATTTCATTTCTCGAAATTCACCAATTCATTAGGTTTCATTAAATTCCAGAAAGTGAATTTGAACTATAATTTCGACACAATTATCAAAGGCTATGAGTAAGCGGAGTATGCAAGGAGCGTTGGTAGTGTGAGGAATGCAGAATAAAAATCATCATAGTACTATTGATAGGAGTGCTCGCTTTATATCCCATACAACTATTTGAATTCAGTTAATTTCCTTCCATTCAAAATGCTTAAACCATACAGGGTGAATATTTCATGGAAAATTTTATCTTTCTCACCGGTATCGCTCTCAGACAATTTTTTTAAATTAATTTTCAAAGATTTGTTCGAAAGATTTCCCAGCTGCGTCGTTTCCAGCTACCGTTGAGAAATTTTTCTAACGTTGCGAAAGTTCGTGATGAGCACGTGGCGAACGTTAGCTCAACTGGGTCTCATCAATTGTTGAGTTATCTCAACAATTAGTTATGGCATAAGTTTTCTCTGTGGTGAACATGTTTTACAGATGGTAAGTGTTTCTACAGTCATTTTTTTACAAGGGCCTAATATTTGGGAATTAATTCACAAAAAATTCCCAAAAAAAAATTGGGAATTTTTGGGAAATTATTCTGTTTCTTACTGCACGACCGCCAGTTCTTAAAGAAAATAGATGGCAGCACATTATATACACTTGACATTTGCAGGACACTGACTTGTTTAAGAATTCTAACATTTGGAGCAAATTACCTTTAGTGCATGATATCAACGTTACGAGAATAACAGATGTCGCACTTTTCATTGAGAATGGCCTTATAAGTACCGGAAGTCTTAACAGACTTTTTGTCCATCCGCAATATGTATATGTATATTCACCACAGACTCAGACACTCAGACTTATACTCACCCCCGCAAAATTTCTAAATAAATCTGTGAAGATCTCAACAATTGTTCACCCATCGTCTAGAAAGATTCCGAATAAATCTTTAAATGTCTTTTTAGGACGGCACTGAAGGTACCATTGTTGAATTGTAGACTTCTAACTTACGCTCAAAACCTTCACCACACCTCTAAACTACTACGTGAATATTACTATTTTGAATTGAAGAAACTTTTAATGAGCAGTGGCACAACTGTTTCGGGAATAAGCTTTCGGAATAAAAACATTTGTATCGCATTTGTGAACATCCGTGAATTTGTACTTCGTTTTTCGAAGGCTTGTACAAATAAATTTACATGAAAGTCTACACCAACGGCAGGTGAGCTTTCAACTTTTGACCACAGCCTCCTATTGCGGATCTCAAACTCATGATATTTTCTCACATTTTCCACTTCACTCCCCCAAATTACACAAACTGACGGAATTATGCAAGTGAACAAAAGAGCAAAAGTTACTTTAACACATTTTATAAGGACTTAAAATTACTTTACAAAGCTTTCTGGTTGTTTTTTTCTTTTTTGACATTGTTAAATTTTTTCGGTATATTCCCAGCCACGATGGCACAAGGTTGTCATAGTAAATTTCTTTTATGGGAAAATTATTGTCGGTGACACCTTGGTGATGTATCCATGAAAAAGGTTAAAATATTCTTTCGCGTAAAAACATTCTAAAAAGTGTATTGAAGCTTAATAATTAGAAATTTTCACCATATCATTTGAAACTTCTGTGCGGGCGGTGCGGTGTTGACATTGATAGAATTTCAAAAAACGTTACACTTGATGAACATGACAAGTGAAATGAAAATTAAAGAAAGTCATCATGATTGAGAAAGGCAACGAATGCTCGACAAATCGAACAGAAAATCAAATCAAATACATCAAATAAAACAACTGCTAATGTAAACGACTTGTCATCATATTTGTATTCAGCTCATTAACCCGATAAAATTAATAATTTAAGAATCTTACCTTTCGCAAATATCTTGATATCTTGTCACCATGTTCCCACGGACTGGGATGATGTCCCTTAGGTATGTTGCAATCTAATCTGTTGTTGTTGGTGTTACCGTTGAGAGCATTGAAATTATTAACAAGACCGTTAACATTGGAACTGCTATTAATGCCGCCAGTAGAGTTTGTATACGACGGTTGATTACCACGTTTGGAGGTGTACGGACTTCTAAATTGGTCTGGTTTTTTTCGTAATAGTTTGTTGAATGCGTCGATCAATACGAATACAGCATCGTACATGAGAGCCGCTTGTGCCTGCATGAATAAAGCGTTAGACAACAAACGAATCATACGATGTTATTGTTAAGCATTCGAGCAGTAACTACAAGGTATTTATGCGTTTACCACGCCGTTTGTAACCACCCCAATTTCGACCCGGTAGTAGGGGGGAGCATCGATCATGGTCCTTAGATGACGAATCAGCAATAAAAAAAAATGTCCGTCCGTCCGCCCGTCATCGCGATAACTTGAGTAAAACTCAACCGATTTTCAAAAACTTTTTTCCCCTGAAAGGTAATTGAAAAACCTTTTTTTGGGTTGAATATGGGCACTGTCGGCCCAAGGGCCAATGAGCTAGGGCCGTTTAAGTGGTTTTTGGTCTTTCGTACATAACTCGAGTAAATCTTTTACGATTTTCATTCATTTTTTTTTTGTTTGAAAGGCCTGGGTATACCAGACATTTTATGGAAGAAACTTTTTTGAATTTTGAGCTTTTGGTCTCAGCTAGGGCCCTAAAACTGAATCTCTACTAGGACACAACGCGTTTTTTCTACATAAATCTGGTAAATCTTATCCGATTTTCAAAAACTTTTTTTTCCTGAAAGATAGTCACATAATTGATCACGGGATTAAATTTGGGCAAATTCGGTCGAAAACTTTCGACGTTACGTTCGAAAAAGTGGTCGAAAACATGGTTTTTCGAAGGTTCGTGGAGCTTTTTTACCTATATCTCTGCAAAATTAGAGCGGAAATGACTCTTCAAGGTTTTGATTGAAAGATGTGCACTTCCAAAAAATCAAGAAAATGTAATTAGTGAAAATCTGTTGAGTGGTTCGGGCTGAAGTGTGGGCCCAACTTACGCTACGCGACCACATACGATTTTTCGTGAATATTTCTTTAATTATGAGGTTTTTGTGCGGTTTTACAAAGAAAATAGATGCGAACATTTTTGTTCACGGCAGTATGGGTCAGGGGCCTCTCCTTAGTGCTCTAGGTCGATTCTAAGATTGGCCCTAGTGCAACTTTTTTTAAATTTTTAAGTTTTTTTTAAGGTTTTAGAAAGGTTTTTGCGCGTTTTCTTCGGACGGGTTTTTCAATATTGCCCTTTCGGCAATTTCCAACCCAATTTTATGTCGACGTAATTTCATACACTTAAGACTTAGTCCATATTTTAGGTTCGAGTTTCTTGCAACATCTATTCTGATTCGTACGGGTTCCTTCATATGTTTTTGTCATGTGACTACAACGGGTTCTGTGATTGAAGGGTAGAAGGCACGTTCATATCACAAGATCAGATCAAAACCATGTTTTTGAGTTCCTTGCATTATGTACTAATGTCAATTTTGGACAAAAAGGTATGAAAATCAACAAAATATATTAAATATTGTATAAAGAGTCCGCCAAAACTTTTGAGGTAGCTCAGGGTTTCAATAAAAGGAAGCTGGACTCCAAAAATGAAGTTAGATCTGTTCCGAGCCCTACTATAGATGGCGCTGTCCTGAACATACATCCCATTCGAATAATATACGGCGGTCACTGAATATGGTGTGAAAGATGATGGTCATTCAATGAATCGCAAAAAAATAAGAAACGTGATCACTTCGGCTCATCGGACATGTTACCTGTAACCTCCCTTTGAGAATGCATCGCACTTATCGTAATATCAACGGAAAAATGTGTACAGTAGTTCTTAAAAATGTATGCTTTCAAATCTTATTTCTCAATGTATGGGTGTCCTAGGTTGGTCCTAAGTTGCCATTCACAAATAACGGCCGAAAATAATATTTTGACAATTTTCCGACCCTCCCTACCCCGTGGTCCGATTTCGTTCTGTTTTGCAGTACCCCCCCCCCCCAAAATAATGACGTCTGATTTCATTACCCCACCCCTCGAAAAATTTGAGTTCACAAAAAAAAAATTATTATGTACATTTTTCTTCTAACTGTCAAAGAAACTACAGGAAAAGTCTGCGTTTCTCTCTCGACAAACAACCTCGGGCGTGCTGTCAGTTATAAGTTATAAATTCTTGACAGTTTGACAAAACCACAAATTCCCAACCGGACGTGATGTTTCTCATAACCCCCCCCCCTCCCCCACCGTCCGAATTAGTCGTTTCCCTTTACCCCCTCCCCCCTAACGACCGGACGACATTTATGAATGGCCCCTAAAAAGTAATCTTTCTATATTCCTCGAAACTCAATGCTGAGATTTCAGTCTTTAAACAAGGTCGGACAGTGTCGTACGGATGTGGTTGCCTTATGTTTGTAAATGATTTCGTTAACGTTAATAGCAAAGACAGATTCAATCTACGACGTGACACCGCAATGTGAAAGTAATTCTCCTTCCTACGCTGAACGTGTGTTCAAATCGTTTCAACATTGCACGCTATACCAAACGGCAGTAATAAAATTCAAAACATCAATTCGACTTAATTCCAGTTTTACTGTAAATGAAATAAATGTTTTCATAGTCTTACCGAAATTGACTCCTTTCCCGCACCTAATGACGTCGTTGGATCCAATCTTTTCCAGCCATCTAGAAACTCCTTAACAAAACGACGGCTGGTGTCCACAATACGAAAACCAGTTATGTTAATGGCACCATATTCGATGACTTCAGTCTCCCACCTATCGTCCATAACCTAAACAGGCATTTATATGTAAGTGATGCTATCTATTGAAATGACACTAATAACAATCGGAAAACACACAAAGCTTATACTTTTATTCGTTTTGTTAACACTGATGATACTATACTAGTATCCTGTAATAATGTTGTTTGCATCTCTTTTGGCAACATAAGAAAAGAACACATAGGGATGACGCATAAAGAAAGAAAACCGTTGTAAAAGTCCCATTCAGAGTATTTTAAATTTTTATTACAATTTTCTCATGGGGTATATTTGAATAAAACGAGAAAGTCTATTGTGATGAAAGATAGAGTAGAGAAGTTAAAATAACCGAACGAAATGAATGAGTTTTCTTATATGCATATAAGTTTCCACAGAAAATGCAATCTAATTCATATTCATTTAAATGGCTGGATATTTGATTCCGTCTTTCTTTTTCTTTTTTTTTTTTTTTTTTGATTAAACTATGGTGGGCGAATGTGGATTTTAGTTTAAAAGTTCTGGATATTTTTACGTATTTGTAACACATTGTTGAAAAAAGTTTCATTTCAATAAAAACATTTTGTTCTTTTCAATTTTCCCGAAAAGGAAACAGTACAAAATATCATATTTGAATTTTCATTTTATTTGCTCACACAATCATCTGTTTTTCTTCAAATTGTTCCATTTCAAATCGTTCAAATGTTACGTGTGCAACTCTATTGAATGATCTATGTTTGGGCAAAGCAGTGGAAATTTTCTTTCAGAAACATAAATTTATTTTGCCGTTTCTTTTTATGGCAGATGCCACATCTTAAGTATGCTATAAACTCAAAAAGCTAATTTGTAAAAAGTCGTAGAAAGTCTCGAAATAACATTTTTGTTGGCTACAAAGCAGTTCCTGGCTTCATTTGTAATTACAGGAAAAATTTATTTCAAAAATGAATTTGTTGCTTTTTGAGGCATTTAAGTATGTAGTGATGTTTTGAGAGTGATAACTCTGGATTTGTTAGCGTATCTATGAAACAACAAAAAAGATCTTCATTTCAATGGAAAATGAAACTTTGGACAAAAAAAGCGACATTATAGGCGGACAAAATAACCATAAATTTCAGGATGTTGTGTTGCCATAAAAATGAACGTTAAATATTAGCAAACGGTGACAGGAATTCTCCAGGGGTGAAATTGACCCGGGGGATTTTCAAGTTTTGCTCATATCACCGGAAAAAAATCTCACCCGGGAGGATATTGAGTTGGACGTTAATCGTCACCTTAGCAAACTTCTGAACCAGCTACTTGGCTATTTTAAGAAAATAGAAGTGCTCAATACACATGTCACGACCCGTAACAAGCAGAGTTACCCTATGTCACAATGTGTCACAAGAGCATCGCATATCAGACACGAGCGACGAGTGCTAACGTACGATACTAATGTAGGGAAAAAGAC
Organism: Pseudolycoriella hygida; assembly: GCA_029228625.1. Classification (NCBI taxonomy): domain Eukaryota; kingdom Metazoa; phylum Arthropoda; class Insecta; order Diptera; family Sciaridae; genus Pseudolycoriella; species Pseudolycoriella hygida. Next base: position 35,074,544 of record CM055405.1, on the reverse strand, counting down.
AGTAGACATCACAGCGGAGTACCACAGGGATCCATATTAGGACCAACGATGTGGAATGTAATGTATGACACAGCGCTGCGGTTGAAACTGCCAAGGTGCGCTAAGACGATTGCTTTTGCCGACGACTTGATCCTCACGGTACCCGGAACGTCGAAGATGGAGGTGGAGGTAGTTACAATGGAGACGTTAAAAACTGTCGAAAACTGGATGACAACGGCAAAACTGAAGCTGGCCCACCAGAAAACCGAGATCATGCTAGTGAGTAGCTGTAAAAAAATTGGGCGAATCGTAGATCGACGCGGAAGAAATTACATCCACTCGCCAATTGAAATACCTTGGAGTTATGCTGCACGACCGCAGAAATTTTAATAGTCATGTGGACCACACAAGCGAAAAGGCAATAAAAGCCACCGCAGCACTGACCAGAATAATGCAAAACGGCTTTGGACCACGCAGCAGCAAAAGGAGGCTCATAGTAAGTGGCACTCTATCGATATTGCGCTACGGGGCACCAGCGTGGATACAGGCGCTGGATACGAAGAGGAATCGTAAAAAGCTTAATAGAGCCCAAAGGCTGGCAAGCATAAGAGTACCAAGCGCATACCGAACGATATCTCTAGAAGCGGTATGTGTCATAGCTGGGACCATGCCCATATGCATCACGTTGATGGAAGACAGCGAATGTCATAAAAAGAAGAGAAGGGAGGATCATACTACCAAAACAGTAAGAACGCAATTAAGAGCCGAATCAATGAGACAGTGGCAGCTGGAGTGGGACTCCTCTGACAAGGGAAAGTGGACCCATAGACTCATACCAGACATAACGACATGGGTACATAACAGAGGAAACATGGAGAGGTTAACTTCCAATTGACACAGTTTTTGTCGGGTCACGGATGCTTCAGGAAATACCTGCACAGGTTTGGATTCACATTGTCACCTTTCTGCACGACATGCGAGGGAGAGGAAGAGACTGCGGAGCACGAGTTATTTGTCTGCCCCTGCTTCGAACAAGAGCGAGGTTAGCTGATGACTGTGAGTAGGTCAGATGTAAATGCCGAAAACATAATTTCGGAGATGTGCCGCGATGAGGAGGTGTGGAAAGTAGCGGATAATGTAGTTGTAAAAGTAATGGGGAAGCTGAAAAGCTCATGGAGAGACGATCAAAGAAGACTGCGAGTTGATCTGAGAGAGTAGGTGCGAAAGCACAGCCCCACTACCTTGGTCCGGGAGGAAGTCAATAAGAACGGAAGAGGCGGGACTCCGCCTGTAACGGTGTTGTTACTTGTGGTGTCTCACAAATTGATGGCGTAATTTCTTACAGTTCTTCTGAAAATCTACTGAACATCCAGAAATTAAAGTTCTTTCATGCACTAGATTGATTCTTCCTCTAGTGTACGAAACTACTGGATCTTGAATCCGAAGTACGCAGCCTTCAGAAAGTTGCAACAAGTCAGCGGCCTGAAGGTCTTTTGCTTTGATCTTTACAAGTAATACCACCCGGGTAACTGTTCTTTGTCAAATTATCAAAATTTTCTATTCAACATGGTGTTCGTTTCAATTCTGACATTTCATTCATTTATGAATGGAGCATAAAAATTGCAACTAACTTCACAGCAAACGTAAACAAATTTTTGAATGAAATTTCAAAATTGCAATCAACTTCATGTTGAATAGCAAATATTTAATATTTAACAAAGAAGTGTCACCGGAATGAGTAATACTCAACGTGAAATTAGCTGCAGTTGCGACCAGCTGAATTCATGGAAAAGTTAAAAAATCAGCTGATTTCCTTGTAACGAAGTTAGCTTCGATAGCAACTGCAGCTAACTTCACGTTGAATATTACTTGCAAAGATAAAAACGCTATACTATCACGTCCCTGTCACGTGGAAGAGTGTTATTTCGGCCGGGTGTGATGACAATTTTACACTAGGCTGCGTACTTTGTCAAAATTCAAGGTTAATAAGAAGGCAGTCTGGTCTAAAAAATTGAAATATATCAATGTGACGGTATTGACGAATGCTTTACAACGCACCAATTTCCATCTTGACACCAGGCTGCGTTCTTAAGTTAAATTTGTTTAAATGGAGTCAAGTTGAAATTTAGTGCGTTGTAAAGCATTCGCCATTCCCGTGCTACACTTCAATTTTTGACACCAGGCTGCCTTCTTTTTCATGGTTGAAGGCCACATAGAGGGCAGCCTGGTGTCAAATTGAAAAGTATTGCGCAGTAAAATACCGGATACTAGATTCAAATTGCCCACACATCATTTTTGGACACCAGGCTGGATTCCCGGACTTGGTAACTGCAGCATGACCTTAAGAACTTTATGGACAATTTCGGCTCTCGCCTTAGCTCAACATATCAACAAGTAAAAACTGGCGAAATGTGGAACGAAAAAATATTCAATCGGACCTTGAAGATATGTGACCATTGGCAGTATCTGTTGTGACCACATTCACACAAAGTATATGCGGAGTCGAGGTGGTTCAAAGCTGGCAAATCACCGCAAGTTCGGTACAACCCCACAATTAAAGAAATTACGAAACAACAAAAACGTTTTTAAAAGGGAAGCGTGACGCAGGTCCTTCCAAAACAACTCATATCAATTGAGGTGACACTTAAAGCTTTGAAACGCAAAAAATTCTTTTGAAATATTTTCTCACTTGAATAAAAATGCGTTACATACGCCGAATCCCCCAACGTAATAATTTTTTTACGCTTTCAAATTTCATACGCAAAAATGTCGAGGAAAAATTTTAAGTTTTATTGTCTGGAGTTATTTCGTTGGATCTATGTTTTCGTTGATCAGACCAAGTTATGGGCCCAAAAACAATTTTGGAGATTTCGATGTGGCGACTTGCTTATAATATAACGAAAGGAAGGTACTTACAAGACCGCTGAGTAGATAGTGATAAGTTCTTCTACCAAGTGTAACATCTCGCACATGACTCACAATAATCTCTTTAGCCATTTCAGTGGGACAATCAAGTACGACATATTTTTTAGACCAGCGATTGTACTCTTCTAACGTTCGAAGAAAGTCCAACGCTGATGATACGTTGGTGATGCGCTTGACTGTTTCCACTTGAAAGCTTTCGTTGCCTGGTTTCAATCCTTGATAAATCTGCTGCAGTCGTAATAAACCTTTAAGAAGAAAATTTAAATTAAAAAACTTTGTCGCTTTCATGTTTTATTTGACTTTCGGTTCATTAAACATAAAATGTTAAAGTTCAACTGCATAGTGGGTGTGAACTTTTTTTTTACAAAAACGTTATCAAAAATCAGAAACGAAATTTGTTTTAACTCGATAAATGCAAACAAATGTTGTTAATTTGGACGACATGTAAATATGGTTGTGATGTTGGTGTCCAGACAAACATATCATCAAAAGTTACATCATTTTACTATGTTGACACAAATGTACAAATAAATATTTCCCTTTAAAGTGTATAAACATCGTATGGATTGCTAAATGATGGAGCGTATTCAATTCTCAATCGAAAATATTGAATAATCTGAACACGTATTCCCAATATCATATCATAACATATCGCTATATTAACTTGTATTTGGAAAATGAACAGTCCTGGTGTGCTAAGTCACGGGGGATCACCTACTAAAACATGCCATCGAAACATTACATAACCTGGGCTCATATGGCAAGCGAAAAGAACTGAGGTGAATTTATAATATGATGTTAGCAAGACGTTACCTTATTGATCAAAATTGCACTTACGCTTTTCATGTCAAACGACAATTTTTTTTACCATAAAAAGAAATGTTTGGCAATATATTACAACGTTGACTAAGTGACAGAATCATTCGTATACGAAAGTGCCAGCGGAATGAGTGAAGAAACATTACATTTACTATGTGTGCGAGAGTATATTGGTGTCAAGTAATGAACAATACAAAGTTGAGAGTGGATGTTACTTAAAGCAGATGTCAAATTGGCACCAACACACTCTCACGTATAGAGTAAAATACTGTACGATACTATGAAGCTTTCTTGTACGTAAACATCTCGTTATATACTACATACTATTACTGCACTTCCAATGTAATTTTCGGTCCTAGCATCTTCAATTCAGGTATTTACAATTGCCAAATCTGTAATTTACTTATAGTTATGTTTCAGCTGGCGAGCTCTTAACTCACACAGAAACAAATTTGGCAGCAGTGAAAACAGACACTAATAGTGCGAACACGCAATAGCTCATTACAATTACGAATTTATCATAATCATGCTGGTGATCAGGTGGTGCAGAATTGGATATAAACCAACGATTCAGAGCGAGCAAATCCCTCTGCAAAGCAATGCAGTCCCGCAACCTTCTCACTTCCCGATTGATCTTAAGGTCGTCAGCGAACAGAGAACACCTTGAGAATCTTAGGTCATTTATATACACAGGGAAGAAGAGCGGGCCTGAATGACTTCCTTGGAGCACGCTAGAAAAATTGTATGGCGTTGCTTTTTGTCGCATCATTATGTAATGAAAAAGGTCTTACGGCCTTACGCATAATTGAGTCAATAAAATCATCATCAGAAGTTACCGGAAATGGGCTCGACTTCCATCCCATCATCTTCACATATTGGACCGCACAAGTATGACCGAATCCAGTTCAGCAACTCAGAGTGCACCCCGATTTCCTTCAATTTACAAAGAAGAGAGGTGTGTCGTACTATGTCAAACGCTTTGCTTGCGTCTGTGTAAATGGCGTCCATCTGATTCCCACTCTCCACAACGCGGACCGCTTCACTGATAAAATTAATCAAATTCGTAGACGTCGATCGACCCTTCACGAATCCATACTGCGTCACTGAGATCATCTTCCTAAGTTTTATTGTGAGCAGCCTACAGACAATGGACTCGAAAAGCTTACCAAACGTGGAAGTATCGCGACACCTTGGTAGCGTTACACGTCTGATCGCGCATCCTTCTTCAAAGGACAATGACAAATTGAAAATGCTCTTCAGCGGTGCAACCAGCGAGAGAGAACAATTTTTCAACAAGAGAGGCAAAATGTTATCAGGTCCATCACCCTTCGTCGTATCCAAGCCTTCCAAGGCACTGACAATGTGGTCGTCGCCCAAAGAGAGAGATCCTATATCAACACACACAGCCCAAAATTTCTCTATACGTGCGTGTGTTCAATAAAAACGTCTTTAAAGAATTCGGCGAATAAATCACATTTACCCTGCATTGTTGTGGTTCTCTTTTCGCCACGATACATTAGACTCGGATAGCCAACCGTTTTCCTCATGACATTCGCGTATGACCAAAACTTTGATGGATTTGCAATCAAGGTCTCTTCCGTTTTCTTTACATATGAGTCGTACTCGAGCTTCTGTGCAGCTAATGAACAACGAAAATAAACCGACTACGTTGGCTCTGTCATGTACAACGAATGGACGAATATCGTATTTAGAAAAAATTCTGAAACCCAAACCTGAGGGCAAAAGGAGTGCAAGGCGACACAAATCTCGGTGGAGCGGCGCTGCTTTTGCCAACTTAAGAACTGTGGGAGCAACCAGCTGAGAGACGTTAGCTGCGGATAGGTCCGGTTGGACAAGAATGTTGGAGAAGGCCAAGACCGTTAAGGATTGTAGTGCCGGTAAAGTAAGTAAGTAACGTAAGTAAGTAAAGTCTGTGTATGAAGCGTTCGGTGCAATTTTAACTGAAGATAAAGCAAAGAAGGGAAGTACCCTGTCACCGCTGTAGAGTACACGGAATTTTGTAAGTGGTAACGGTTAATAAGAACTATATTGCAAATTTTGAAAAAAACTACAGAAATAATTAAAAAGTTGGTTTAATTTCCCGCACCTCACTTGATTTCATCTCTTTTGACCATCATCACCAAACTTTATAGACTTTCGGTGTGAGGTCTTTATGCCACAACCCCAGAATGGTGAACTATCGTCCTCTATGCCCTTCTTTCATATGCCAAGGAGATGGTTTGTTCCCCCAGAGAAAGTCCCCTAAATTTTAAATCCGATTTATTTGAATCTATGAACTTTCCCCTTGGTCTACCTCTTGACCTAACACCCGAGTAGAGATGAGCGGGTTGCCCGAAACATCGAAAAACCCGAACCCGAATTGGTTTTTTCGGGTTCATGGGTTTCGAGTTTCGAAAATTTTAATCAGGTCGGGTTCGGTCCGGGCCGGGTTTGGAAACAGTTCGGATTTCGGGTTTCGAAATCTTTTACCTGGTCGGGTTCGGTCCGGGTTGGGTTGTTGTATAATTTTAATCGGGTCCCGATCCTTTATTGACTTTTTATATTTTACAAAACTCGTCTAAATTTTATCATCTTACATTACACGAATTTTGTTTTAATCTAAGGTCCGTGAAGAATGCAGACGTCGGGCCTTGAAAAAATTTTTGTTTCGAAGTAATTTGGGTTGTGAGTTTCGAAAAACTTGAGTGTCTGGTTCGGTCCGGGTCGGGTTTTGAAACAGTTCGGGTTTCGTGTTTCGAAAAAATTTTATCGGGTCGGGTTCGGTCCGGGTCGGGTTTCGAAAAATGGTCGACCCGCTCATCTCTACACCCGGGACAAGATCCTTTGCGGTGCTCTTTTGAGTGAAAATAAATGTCAGATCCTGTCGAAATTAGAATTCGAAAACCTTGATAGGTCTCACTAAGAATAAAGGTTTTCCTGAAAAGTTTCACAGAGGGTACATGAAGAAGAAATGAATTTTTATTTTCAAACGAGCTTACATCCAACTGCTTTTTATCTTAGGCTAACTCTAATGTTTATATCTTCTGTTGCTCTTGAGTTCACTTCTCTTGTTTTCAATTGGAGTTCCTCGTTCAGAAACTTTTTGTCAACCAGTTCGAATGAGAAGTTGGACAGCATTGAAACAACACCGACTTTAACCATAACCTTCGCCAAACGCATGCCTTGAATTAATGAATCTTTTTATAAATTCCATAGTGTAAAACACCGCCATTGTACTCACCAATACAATTCCTCGGACCATCACCGAAAGGTAAATAAAAAAGTCCTTTAGAATTTCCATTGCCATTGCTCGAATCTAAAAATCTCTCCGGTCGAAATTCCAATGGATTATCATATATGTCCGGATCCCGATGCAGGCCGAATACTGGGATTTGAATTGACGCTCCTTTGGGTATAACCAGATGGCTATTCGGGATTGGGTAGTCATTCACAGCCTCTCGAATAAGCGTCGAAACAGCTGCATATTTTCGCAAAGTTTCGTCAATGCAACATTCTAGATATTTCAGCTTCGAGATGGATTCGTAAGTAACGCCACCTTCTGTTCGGATGAGTTCGTCAATTTCCTGTTGCAACTTTTGCTGAATTTTAGCACTTTTAGCGATTTCAAATAAACAAAATGTAATTGTCGTACTACTTGTCTCGAATGAAGCAACGAAAAATACAAACGCCTGAGCTGCGATTTCATTCAAATTTAATTTCTTGGTTTCGGTTGGGGCTTCAACGTTGGAATCTTCGTCTCTGTCAACCGAAACGTATCCCCGATTTTTCAACTGAATCAGTAGATTCATGAAATCATTTCTCACAATTTTTTCCCGTTCTCTATACTCAATCGTTTCTTTCACCACATCTATGAAAAATTTCTCCAATTTCTCTTCCACAAATCTTGGTTTAAAGATTTTCATCAAGCTTGGAATCATAATTGCCAAATTTCTTATAATATTATTCCACGTTTGCTCGAAAATGCGTTTGCCGAACCGGTAAAATATATGCTCCGAATCATTTATGCAATCGTTTTCAATGCCGAATCCTACGGATGAAATAATGTTTGTGGTGTACCGAGAAAATAGATCTTTAGCTTCGAACTCTGCCTTTCCCTCGGCAATATTTTTCTTGAGGTAAGTGTTTAGTGTCCCACAGCATTCTTGAATAATCGGAAACATTAACTTTAATTTACCCGACGTGAATGCCGGTGATAATTTTACTCGTAAATCACGCCACTTCTGTCCGGTTAGAAAAAATAAATTGCCGACTAGTGGCTCAGTTGTCTCATTAAGTGGCACAGCACGGTTATGAAAATAATTAAAGTCGGTAACTAAAATTCGTTGGATTAACTCTGGGTTGTTGACTAGGAGTGTAGGTTGATAAAAGTTATAGTAACCGAAGGCGTCAGATGTTTTCGTCTTTTGGTATAACTTTGCATGGTAGTCAGCGATCGAATCTTTTCCTAATATAATTGGGGCGATGTCACCGAATAAAAATGATGGATTTTGTTGGGGGAATCCGTGACGCGTCCAAAACTGTAGATAATATTTACTTAACAAATAAACGCTGATCACAATTAAGACAAAAACAGTTAAAAAAAACATTGCTTATCGCTTTAAACAACTCTAACAAACTGGAATTATACACGTCGGTCGCTAGCACTAAATTCAATATGATGTAATCTTCTTTTTCGTTTGAATTAATTTTTATGAAGGTCATTGAGATAATTGTCGAGCTCAAATTTTTTACCCGGTCAACAGTTACGGTTCGTAGGAATTTCAATTTTAGAATCAACCGAATAAAACGATTGAAAAATCAAAGTTGCTTTTTGTATGTTTTTGAATTTGTTTTGTTCTTTTATAAATCAAACAGCTAAACATACAAAAGACAGTTGTTACACAAATGTACGTATAACCTAAACTTGAAATAAAACACTTCTTACTGAGAGGAAGTCCATCAAAATATTTGTGGTTCATTTTATTAATATTTAAAATGACAACAACAAGGATATAGTGTGACCACATACTATAAGGACCTATCACGTTCTCTGTAACACACAGCACCCTGAAAATGATAACGAAATGGTACGAAGCAAATTAGCTTATTCGTTTTAGAAACAGACGTAGCTTTTTCATTTTTTTTTAGATTTTCGTGTAACGTCAGCGGGTTTGACAAGGGAGTCAATCTCTATACTCCGCTTCACAAATTGCAATTATTCGTTAAGTTATCTGTGACAGGTCTACACATATAAATTATATGGGTAGACCTGTGGAAGAGCGCGTAGAGCTTTGGTTCGATAAGTTTCATTGGTGAAAATTTTGACACTTCTTTCATATAAAATCTGTCAAAATCGTCCCCAGTGAATATTATCGAACTAAAGCTGCACGCGCCCAAAATGGTCACCAGTGAACTTCACTAGCAATTGCTGTACGCTCTCCTAAAATGATCTTCACAGCCTGACTTTTTTCGTTCTTGGTGAAAGTTGTCACGTTTCACTGAAGCTAGGTGAACTTTTCTGGCCATGTCGATATGAGTAACGTTGTGAAAGCTGACGGGAATCTTTTAACGATTCATCAGTGAATCTAATGACAACAGTCCTCGTTCCTTCTTCCAAAACAACTGATATCAATGTGGGTGACGCTTTCCGGTGAAAAAATTTTTCGACGTAAAAAAATTTCCGACAAAAAAATTCCGGCGGAAAAAAATTCTGTCGAAAAAAAATTTCCGACGAATTTACAACATATCAAAAGTTTTTTTTAAGCCACCGCCGCCGTCAAACCGAAGCGCGGCGGCTACTACTTCCATGGAGCGAAAATGATCCCCTTAACTTCCTCTACAACATATCAAGTGTTTTTTTTTTGAGCCGCCGCCGCCGCCGCCGAACCGAAGCGCGGCGGCTACTACTTCCATGGGCCAAAACGATCCCCTCAACTTCCTCTGCAACATATCAAAAGTTTTTTTTTGAGCGCCTCCATTTGGTCACCCTTAAACACTACACACCCAACCCATCAATTTTCCCTTTGACATCAAACCTCTATCTCGAACACCCAACCTTGTCTCATGCAAAATGTGCTACCATACACATTACACACACAAACACATACATATGGGCTTTATATGGCGCCTTCTAAGAGCCCTGGCGCCCAAACGAGGCCGGTACCCCCCCCCCCTCTTTCTAAATCTCATATGGCGAAGAATGCCCACCCGAAGGTCCCTGCAAAATTTCAAGAAAGGTTATCGAGCCGTTCTCGAGCACGAGCCAAAAAAGTCGGTTTTCATACAAATGGCCCTGGAACTAACTAACTCACTAACTAACATAGGATGTTTGCATTAACTTTGGCTTGTTATGAAACAGCACTTTTTTGATAAGAAATGATCATTTTTTAAAGGTCGTACCTTCGGATCCACCAAACCGATTTTAATGAGTGAAAAGACACTTCGCCTTATGATATTCCGTATAATCCAGGAAAAATAATTTCCGGGGTGTACGTCGGGAGGGGGAAGTCAAAACTTAGTTGTATATATGGTTCCGCAGTCTACAAAAAAAGGATTTCTTAATTTTTTGCTCGTGTGTGGACTTGCGTCACGGGCGCATCGCTACCGCGCGCCCATGATCGGACTGAAGATGTACGCGGTCTTAATACTAACCAAAGATTATAGGAAAATTAAAAAAAAGTTTGACATTTTGAAATGTCTAGTAGAGAGGTGAGCGGGCAGCCCGGAACTCGACCAAAAACCCTACACGACCCAAACCCGAATCAATTTGTCGGGTCGGGTTTTTGAATTTATTTTTTTGTTGGGTCTGGTTTTGAATTTTGTTTTTTCGGATCTGGTTGAGTTTGACGACTTCAGCTAACAAAACCCATCAACACGATAACTCGAGTAAAACTCAACAAATTTTCAAAAACTTTTTTCCCTGAAAGGTAATCTTTTATCGGATTGAATCTGGGCACTGGCGACCCAAGGGCCGCCGAGCTCGGCCGTTTAAGTGGTTTTTGGTCTTTTCGTGCACAACTGAGTAAATCTTTTCAGATTTTCATAATTTTTTTTGTTTGAAAGATCTGGGTGTGACCGACAATTTATGATAGAAACGGTTTTGGAATTGAGTCCTTGATTGAACTCAACTAGGGCACTAAAAACGAGTCTCTGCTGGGGCCCTAAGTGTTTTTTGTACATACCTCAAGTAAACCTTTTCCGATTTTCATAATAATAATCGACAGGTCCATAAAAGCCCAACAATTTGTAGAAGAAACTTTTTTGAGATTAGGCCCTTGGACTTAAGCTAGGGCGCTAAAAACGAGTTTCTGCTAGGGCCCTACATGTTTTTTGTACATAACTCAAGTGAATCTCTTTCAATTTTCATTTTTTTTGTCGAAAGTTCTAGGAATGTCTCACAATTTTTTTTGTTTATAAACCTTTGGACTCAGCCAGTACCCTAAAACTGTTATTCAGGGCCCAACGTGTTTGTTTACATTAATTGGATAAATCCTGGCTGATTTTGTTGATTCTTTTTTTATTTGAGAAGAAACCGAGTTTGCTGCTTAAGGCTCAAGTGGGCCTCAGGTCGGTGGGCCCTAACCAAAAAAAATTGTTTTCTATGTTGCAGAGCAAATTGAGGGAATAGTGAAACATTTTTGTCTATGGAAGTATGTGTCCAAGGCCTCCACTTAGGGCCCTATGTCATGTCTGTACTAAGGCCGGCCCTAGCCCGACAAATTGTTTTTTGCTATGTTGTAGAGAATATTTTTGTCTTCTATTTGGCGGTCAATTTTGTGCTTTCGAAAGGGTTTTTACACCGTTGATTCAAACGGGTTTTTCAATATTGCCCTCTCGGCAGTTTCCTATACAATTTAATGTGGACGTAATTTTATATACTTAAGAGTTAAGGCAATATTTACTCACATACGTTCGAGTCGATTCGTAACATAAATTCTGTTTGCCACATCTATTGTGATACGTACGGGTCACTTGCATATGTTTTATTTATACTACAGCACGATTGAAGTAGTGCGACAATGATAAAGCCCTTGAGATTTGTATAAAATCAAAATATCTGCTGCTCATACAATTTTGTACCCACTTTTCGGATATATTTCCTGATTTCCAGTGATAGGCGTCTCATAAAAATGTTGGACAATTTTAACCCTTTCGTTTCTCGGGATTTCAATTTAAATTGCAAAATTTTGTTGCTTCTGTTTTTTGTTTATTTCATCAGCTGTCTTTACTTTTGAATGAATGAATGAGAGGTGCGATTAAGGTATAGTGGACAAATGACTTTTGAACATTGACTTAGCAAAAATATTGGCATTGTGTGTTAAACGGCAAATTCCAATGCTTATCTTGTATTTATTGCGCGACAATTAGCCTGTCATTTACTAGATGACACAGCAAAATTACATTGGGAACATAAAGAAAATTCTTTCTTGAAATTATTTTCTCCTTCACTTAAATCGTTCATAAATGACGTAACGCAGAAATTGGAAATTTTAGACCCCATGTCCCACTAGTGTCATAAATGCTCGTTATCAATATTTAAAAATGCTTAGACTTTTATTTTCGGTTGCCTGGTTCTGGCAATACTTCTTTTTGATATAGTTTGTATGCCAAAGTAAAAACGAAGTGCATAGCATCATTATCTTATACGGGATGAGTGGCATTGGGATAGTCAGAATGTTCCGAAATTTGCCCACTCACAAAAGATGATGTGAACGAAGATAAAGAAAAAATACATGTTACTACGGTAACCAATAATCGATCACTTAAGCAGCTCATCGCAGACAACGTAAACTCAATTTTCTTGGTTACCCAAACGAATTTATTTCACCACCATAATACAATTCCATATAGACAGTAAGTCCTTCATTTTACCGCTTCCTATTTTACATTCTCCAATTTCACAAAATTCTGCAGAATTCTACTTTTTCATAGAATTCTTGGAATGTAAAGTAGGGACTGTATAATAAGACAAGAGAAAGTCAAGATAAATAAAGAAATTGAAGGTAATGCGAACTCTCAGCGGATGAGAGGTTTTAGTGAATCAAAATTTGAGTAGAATTTCCCATATAATGCCAATATAATAGGGTTCCGTATGTTGTTGAAGGTTTGCAGGTTTGTATTTACCTACACTTGTTTGTTTAAATTACTGACCACCTACGCAATAAAAATGTTTTCCATTTTACCGAACAATTTTCCGTCGACATTTCTTTTTATTTGAGTGGAAATATTTTGCATTATTCTATATTCCATGCAATAATTCGATCTTAATTTCAATATGCAAATAAAATTGAAAAGAAATTTAATTTATTTTTTTTACTTTATTACCATCCCTTGCATAGCATCCATCTGAAAAGAATATCTGCAGCATTCTATTTATTCATCGTTGACTTTATAAGGTGGAATTCTGTGAGGAGCAGAAGTGAATGAATAAAAAATGAGTGAATAAATTGAATGAGAACTATACATCCATATGACATTAACTCTGTTGATTTTTTAATGTTTCAAGTATGTGTTCAGAAGAATTCTTATTGGAAATCGCTATCCATTGCCATCGAGTATAAAAAAGTGATATACGAAAACCATATGTTACGCCAAACGGAATTCATGGAACTCTGTGAAATATCTTTTGTTTGATTTGTTTGGATTGTTAGCACCACTCAAGACATTAGGGCAATTACGCTAATTAAAAAATTCTCAAAGAGATTTGCTAACTAATTTTGTCAATACAATAGGGTGGGATTTTCGTCGATTGAAATTGTTAATGTTCTTCTTATAATTATCAGCAGATAAATACAAAAGCCGGGTTAAAGTTTCCAAATTCTATTGTCTCTTTTTACACTTGTATTTTCTGTAACAAAGGTGTGTCTTATTCTGAAATAATAGCACACAATACAATGACATGTTCACTGTAATCCCGCAAAACACCATGAATTGGTCAAACATTATCATGGGCGCGCGGTAGCGATGCGCCCGTGACGCAACTCTCCACACGAGTAAAAAATTCAGAAAAAATTTTTTCGTAGACTTCGGACCCATATATGCAGCTATTTGATTCCTTGTAAAATTTTGATTGAAATCGACTTTTTGATCATCAAAATCGGTCCAGTGGTTCCAGATATTATATATGACCTTTTGAAAATTGCAATTTCCGGTACAAAACGTTCCTTCCATAGAAGCCAAAGTAAATGAAAATATTCTACGTTAGTTAATTAGTTCGTTAGTTAGTTCCAGGGCTATTTGTAAGAAAAACCATGAAAAACCGTGGCTCGTGCTCGAAAACGGCTCAATAACTTTTCTTGAAATTTTGCAGGGACCTTCGGGTGGGCATTCTACGCCATATGAGATTTTAAAAAAGGGGGGTACCGGCCTCGTTTGGGCGCCAGGGCTCTTAGAAGGCGCCATATAAAGCCCATATGTATGTGTTTGTGTGTGTAATGTGTATGGTAGCACATTTCGTATGAGACAAGGTGGTGGGTTTGATATAGAGGTTTGGTGTCAAAAGGAAAATTGTTGGGTTGGGTGTGTAGTGTATCAGGGTGAGCGCTAAAATGGCGGAAAATAGGGGACTAAAAAAAAAACTTTTGATATGTTGTAGAGAAAGTTGAGGGGATAGTGGAAGTTGAGATGATAATTTTCGCCAATGTGGATCATTTTCGCCCATGCAAGTAGTACTCGCCGCGCTTCGGTATGGCGGCGGCGGCGGCTCAAAAAAACTTTTGATATGTTGTAGAGGAAGTTGAGTGGATCATTTTCACCCATGGAAGTAGTAGCCGCCGCGTTTCGGTTTGGTGGCGGCGGCGACTCAAAAAAAAATTTTTGATATGTTGTAGAGAAAGTTGAGAGGATCATTTTCGCCCATGGAAGTAGTAGCCGCCGCGCTTCGATTTGGCGGCGGCTCAAAAAAAACTTTTGACATGTTGTAGAGGAAGTTGAGTGGATCATTTTCGCCCATGCAAGTAGTACTCGCCGCGCTTCGGTTTGGCGGCGGCGGCGGCTCAAAAAAACTTTTGATATGTTGTAGAGGAAGTCGGGGAGATCATTTTCGCCCTTGGAAGTAGTAGCCATCGCGCTTCGGTTCGACGGCGGCGACCAAAAAAATAGAATTTTTTTCGCCGAAATTCGTTTCCTATTTTCTTCCAAAACTACTGATATCACAACAAAAACCCTTTTTAAAAGGGAAACGTGACGCAAGTCTCGTTGTTTCTTCTTCCAAAACCACTGATATCAATTGGGGTGACGCTTACAACTTTGAAACGCAAAAAAATTTTTTAGAATGTTTTCATTTTTGATTAAAAAAATGCGTCACAAATGCCGGACCCCCCAGTGTTATAGTTTCTCTGTTCTTTCAGCTTTCACAACGCAAAAATTTGACATTCTGTGATGTATGGCGTATTTTGTACAGGAAATCAAATTTTTGCTTATGAAAGCTGAAAGCGTAGAAAAACTATTACACTGGGGGGTCATAGCTGAATACGGACAAACATAAAACAAGGCGCCTTCCATTGCGAGGCAAATTTTGTATAGAAATGTATTCGCTGTCCCATATGGAAAGATGTCAATACATGTATATTTCCCCCATGTGATGCGGTCTATTACATGTAAGGTTCTTTCGATGTTTGTGTGCACATGTAATAACATTGTGTCCTATCCGCCAAACTCATTACATACAACTAATGTCATTATCACCGTTTTAGTACAAACATTATAGTCGAAACGGTTGAAACCGTCGAATGTTCGAATGATGTGAGCAAGTTTCGAAAATATGACAATTAACATGTGTACTTTCGTTTTGATCTTTTCTTCAAATAAATTCGAGAAAAAATTAAATCCTAATTGTGTTGTTGGAATTTTTCGTTTGATGGTGGGTAAATATACATATATTGACAACTTCTTTCCATATGGAACAGCGAATAAAACGTTCCCTGCTGTGAAAATAATTCATTAATTCGAGATCGATTGAGCGGAACTCACGAGCGTGTTTTCGAGCAACAAGCTTTGTAAACTGTCTTTGACAAGGGTAAAGTTTGCATATCCGAGCCGAAGGCGAGGAGTGCAACTATCCGCGTCGAAAACAGTTTCCGAAGCGAGTTGCTCGAAAATTCACGAGTTAATGCGTTATTTTCACTGAAGAACGTAATCTGCTATTCCTCTTCGGGTGCTGACATTTCCTTTTCGCCTCGTTTTTTTTTTTGATAATTTGATCACCATCCTCGCTTTAATATCCTGGATTGTCTTAACCCAATTATAAATTCTGACTTTTTCATTTTTTTGTATTCTTTTTGTTTATAACTTTCATCATACCTTAATTTTAAACAAAAGAATTCTAATGCAAATGATGGAAGTTAAAAGCACATGACTGTACAATGAAGAAATTTGTAATTTGAACATTGACCCGTTTCATCACTTTCAGCTGTTTTTATTGTTATAACAATACCAAACCATCTAAAAAATATGAAAAGAGTTAAGTGTGCAAATTATAAATTTCTTCGGTGTAACCTTATAGCTTCGAACTTACATAGACAGATTTTTACGCTGCTCTGGGGGTATGAAAGGCCGTAAAGTTTATCGCCATATTTGCAAAATACCCGAATATCGACAATGCCGGAGGAACAAAAAAAAATCCAACCAATGCAATGCAACCAATAAAACAGTAGATTTTACATAAAAATATATTGGAAGTGCACATTTTTCGCGAATCGTTAACTGAATGCAAGAGTGATTTATTTGAGAATTAAATTATATTTTTTAAGTTATATGTGCAGAAACTTTGTTTGCGGCAAATAAACTGATGATACCGACTTATTATTCAAACTCTGTCGGTGTATTTTCCATATTAAATTTGCAATTTATCATAAAGTTCAAACATAAAATGTTGGTGAAAAAGTGAACTTTTTTACATTCTTCATCATAAAATTGCTGAAATCACAATCTAGTTGCATGCGAAAGTCTGTTTTCGACTGCAGTTGTTGATTTCAGTTCGACAAATACTTTGGATATATTTCGTGACATTAATTTTGTGAAGACACTTCACCGAGAGCCGAGTTCGTTCCACCCGTTCCACCGGAAAGTTAAATTACTTCGTACAGATGCATAGACAGTGATTTGATTATAAAGTGACAGTCTTGCAAGTTTACGAAGGTAATGGCAGGCTGACGCTACGAAAACGCCAAATAAATTGCTATTCAGCAAATTAAAAGTTATTCCGAGCACATGTGTGACATGAGTGACGATGGTTGTTGTCAGTTTGGTAGCATAGATTGTATCGGACTAAAATACCAGGTGTCCTGTGTAAGCCTATTACAGACAGTAGTGATAGGGTACCGTGCATTGCAAAGTAAAAACATTTGTGACGTCACTCACAAATGAAAGAAGGTCTATTTTGACAAGTTAATTTTAACAAACATAAAACGTAATTGTAAACAATAAATTATTCTACGGCATACCTTCAAAACGAACCGTTTTTTTATTTTGTTGTTTTTCCTGAAAAAAATTACAAAATTTTAGCCCCATTTGACAGCCGCAAACAACCGAATGTACTACCGAATAGTATTTACTATGTTATGAACGGTCTTTACGCTGGAAATCAAAAACTATACAATTTTTAGGGTACTCCCAAAATGTGGAAAAAACCAAAAACCCCAAGAGGTTTTAAAGAGTTACATTGTGATTTGTAATTCAATTTAAGTGTCCGCCATCGCTCATTTTTTTCGATTTCGGCGGCTGTACTAACTCAACCGCTCCTTTCATTTATTACTTTAATTTAATTTTATAAGAAAATCGGTGCATTTTTTTGGCATATCGTTGAACAATTTTTTGTTTAAAATAATATTTTACGTCACTTTTGTTGAAATGGCCATGAACCATTGCTTGTTCTTTCATCAGAAGAAGGGCGCCACCTACATAGCATTTGGAAAAATAACAATCGCACGAGGAAAACATACGAGAGATGTCGTCAGACATTCTCAACTGAATTTTTGTATTCATGTGTCCGATACCGATACCTCCAACGATGGAAGCTGTCAATAAAACTGCCCTAATTTGCATAAGAAACTTAGTGTGAAAGAGACAAACAATTTTGTATGGACTTTTGCATGGATTTTTTTTTCTCTCTTTCGCACTAAGTTTCTTATGCAAATTACGGCAGAAAAGTCGACACTAGATAACACTGATATAACCTGTGACTGTGAACAAATTGAATGTGAACAGATGACATCCAGTAAAGTGGTCTTCACGTTGTCTGCACAAGACGAAAATGTCATCAATTTCGGTTGCCGAATTAGCTGCCCATTGCCATCCTCCCGGTAGTTTGCATCACGTATAAGAACGAACAGTTTCAATATTGAAAAACCAGTATTAGATTAACAATTTATATGTAATATAAGACTTACATGACGCTAAATAAATAAATAACTTTATTGCTACTTTACCACATCCATATCAATGGTTTATTTAGCGATAGTTACTTTATGTTTTCACCCTTCCTGTCCGTCATTCCGTCTGTGCACTACACCTAGTTGCACCTCACTGCAACCTTCCTGTTCGTGATTCCGTCTGTGCACTGCAACTAGTTGCACCTCACTGCAACTGGTTCCACCTCACTGCAACTAGTTGCACCTCACTGCAACTAGTTCCACCTCACTGCAACTAGTTGCACCTCACTGCAACTAGTTCCAACTCACTGCAACTACTTGCACCTCACTGCAACTAGTTCCACCTCACTGCAACTAGTTGCACCTCACTGTAACTAGTTGCACCTCAATGCAACTAGTTGCACCTCAATGCAACTAGTTGCACCTCACTGCAACTAGTTGCACCTCACTGCAACTAGTTGCATCTCACTGCAACTAGTTGCATCTCACTGCAACTAGTTGCACCTCACTGCAACCTTCCTGTTCGTGATTCCGTCTGTGCACTGCAACTAGTTGCACCTCACTGCAACTAGTTCCACCTCACTGCAACTACTTGCACCTCAATGCAACTAGTTGCACATCACTGCAACTACTTGCATCTCAATGCAACTAGTTGCACCTCAATGTAACTAGGGAATCAATTTCTTTGACTTCACTCCATCGCTGCTTTACTATATCCATGTCAATGGTTTATTAAGTAGCGGGAACTATTTATTGGCACTAGTTGAAAATTCACTTTTTGTCAAGTTATTTTGTTACTTTGTCAAGTTGGTCATTTTAATTATACAAAATGTTTTGTTATCATTTATTCCTTGTTTACCCGCTTTAAAGCGTCTTCCAAAATATATTTTCCTTATACAAAGTGTTCTGTCGGGGCGTAATAAAAATTTTGTAACTTGACAAGTTATAACTTGACAAAAAAACATTTTTAACTTGACATTTAAATAGTACCCTTAAGTAGCGATAGCTACTCTATATTTTCACCCCTCACCGTGTGCACCGTAATTGTCAAAAAAATGACGCCACGAAAATGACGTTATAAAAATGAGTTACAAAAATGAAGTCACAAAAATGACGCCATAAATATGACGCCACACAAATGACGTTACAACGTTACAAAAATGACCTTAAAAATACGACGTCACAAAAATCGCGTCGCACATATGACGTCACACATGTGAAGTCATAAAAATGGCGTCACAAAAATGACGCCATAAATATGAAGTCACAAAAATGACGACGTAAAATAGACGTCACAAATACAACCAAAAGTTATGACGCCATAGATATTCTTTTAATTGTTACGCTATATTCCGTGACGAATTATTTGTTTATTTTTTAGATAAATTTTAGAAATTACATTTGCAATTGGATTTGAATTAAAAATTTTTGATGTTCACGAGTGAGACACGAACTCACGTCCTTCAACTTGCCGGGCTGATGCTCTACCATTGAGCTAACGTGGACATTTTTACTTCAAATCCAATTTTGAACCGTTGGTACAACACGTGGGTGTGTGTTCACTCATTATTTGTATTTCTATCTCTATTAAATTGTGTTTGTGTTAATTAGTACATCATATCGATATATTTTTCAAAACTCTAAACCCATTGACACCGCTTGCAACACAAATGCATGTCAAAACGCTTTGGAATTACATTATAACCAATGTACATTTCGTCATTGCGAAGTGAAGCACATGTGTTCTAAGGCAAATACCGACCTTGGGCCGTCACAAGTGTGGCTCCTCGCTACCAAATTAAGAATGTAAAAAATCAAAAAATGTTATGAAAGCTTATTACTTTCTTTTAGCCTTAGATAAACGACAGCCATCCTGTACATTCCCAGAATTAATAACCCTTAATTGCTGCAAAACAAATTTTGGCCACATCTAAAAAATAGCGGCAATATTTATTTTGAAATGTTTATTAATTATTTCCATTAATTTGTCCCAGATGTCAGTTATTGAAAATGAAAAATATTTTGTTTTTGTGTAAAACATACTTCTACGCACAATTGACTCGTTGAGAGCTGAACATATTTTTCAATATTTCGTTTAGCGAGAAAAAAATTCCCAGTTTTGCATTTCAATATTGGAAGCTTTCAAACAGAAGTCCAATGAACTAAAAACATTTATAGCTTTTGTGGTACACATCGTTGCGCCATAACTCATAAGTGCAATATAAATTTGCATTTTCAAAAATTGCTTTTTTTCAAATTTTTGTTCCCACTCATGAATTTGATCAAAAAGTAACTTTTCGTATAAACGCACCTGTTTCAATATTTCTGGGATAGTAATCACTTCGTTAAAACAACATACATCACTGTCAAACACACTGTGCAATTTCATGTGAAAAATTTGGCCCGAATAAGTTAAGTGTTCGTTTGTTCGTTTGTTGAACCATTTAGATTTATTTAGCATCCCATATACAAAAAAATAAGTTTCCAAAAACAATTCAACCTGGTGCCCTTGTTTTGTTATGACTCTTGATATTCACTTGCGATTAGGCTATTCTCTTTTACGTTATTATTGTATCTTATTATGGCTGTATACGATAAATGCCAACTATAAATACAACAACATAAAAGGTACTTCTGTACAAGCTTTTCCATTGCGAAAATATTTTCCGACTGTTACGATTGGGACAGACTTGCACGGTACGAAATAATTGTTGAGAGTCTATTTGTTTTGCCATCATGTTTTTGAGAAAATTAAGGAAGTTAGACGGTGTCTAACTGTCGTTATCAAGGTATAATACACGGTAAACAAGAAGTGTACCGTCACATTTTGATATTTGAACGTTGATATTCGGTAGTTTGCTAACTGACTGAAAATTTGTTTGGACGAAGTTGATGTGTTGTCTACTTCCACAATCAACGATAGTTAATAGTTAACATTATTACATCATTTTCATTATGACTGCGAGGACTGCAAGGAATGCGAGCCTTCTAGCAAATATATAAATTTTTTGTTTAAAAAAAACTATGAGGCGCACGAGTCTCTTTGTAGCGCTCAGACATTATTTTTATACCCGTTTTTCGGGGTGGAAATGAGTACATAATAATATCCTATGTATATATGATAATGATAATGATTCAGACATAGTACGGCAAAGGGAAATAACAATAACAGCTGTGAGAAATCGTTCAACAATCAATTATGAGTCTGACGTCGTTTACAAGTAAATATAAAGAAAGATCTCAATTTCGGAAAGGAAATCTGATGCCATGTTTTGTAAGTTCAATCAACTTGTTAAATTGCTATTATTCATGTCAGAGATAAAATTGTTGTAGCCCAGGTTGGTATCGTAAAAGAGTATTTTATTAAAAAAAATTACACTTAACACAACATAATGTTTTCCATATACTGAGATAAAGCTATTGTTCGAACAATAAAAAATTTCAGAATGGGAAAAGATATTTTGCAGCGGAAAATACTTATAAATTATGTAGCGAAAAACGTTAAGTGTTGTACACAAGATAACTCGATCAATTCTAAACCGATTTTCGAAAACGTTTTTAATGTGACGATGATTTCGGTTTCGAGGGTTAACTGCGAAGATGGTCTGAACGATATACACCACATTAGGTAAGAGAATTCGAAAACTGATAATTGAATCAGATAACATTCATTGAATTTGAAGTAGTTCGTTTGTTTAATTGATAGCTCAACTATCAAATTAACTTGACAGTTGAAGTACTAATATAACTCTCTTCTTCGGTGACGTCACAATCGATTCAAAAAGGAGGACTCAGCAATGTGACCCATGCGCCCCAGTTGGGTTCTGCCTGCCAATCATTCGCTTCAGTATAATTTGAGCGCTTGGTACTTGGACGAGGAAATTATTGGCGATTCTTTGCAGACAGTTTTGGATGATGTGGCCAAGGTGCTGGCGTTCTCAAATATCTCCGGATTAACTTTGGACCCAACGAAATGTGAAGTGTTTTTCATCAACACCCTATCGGATGTAATGACCGGAACGCTAAACAAATTAAATCAAATGTTACCGTGCATTAAAGTACTGTAAAAGTCTTCGTTCCATGTACTCGGCGCGCCTACACGGAAGGGCGTCCCATCTGCTTTGACTGGTAATGAAAACATTATGCAAGCGTTTGGCGTGCATCCAACACTGATTCTGCTCCGCTGTTCTCATTCATCGCTACGATTTGTCAATTTGTACTAATAAACTACCACCAACAACGAACTTAGCAATACATCTTGGAATCAAGCAACGCTGCTAGTGACGTCTGCCGGTTCGGCAATTAGAAAGCTGGTACCGAATATTAATGAAATTCAGTTTGACCGTGTTACACGGTCAATTTTCATTCTCACTCGAATCTTATCGACCCGAATGGATCCCAGCTACGCCAAAACAAAAAATGACTCAATCAGCATGGTCTTATTGTCTTTTAGTGGTCTCAGTGACCGAGCCAGACTTCTTGCGTCATCGACTAAACCATCATCGAAGTGGCTACAAGCGGTTCCGTCTCCTCAATTGCGCCTACTTTTGGACAATGATTCTGCTAGAATTGCCGCGGCTAAAGCTTGGCAACAAAGTATGCGTGGCTCATTCTTGTGTTTGCGGTGAATTAGTCCATCGTAACGGATGTCTCGAGATGGGAAGCGTCCCGACGGCTTCACTAGCTACCCGTGGAGCCATGGCAGGACTTTGCTGCATTTAAAGCGGATTTGAAGTGGACCTCAGTGCTCAGCGGTGCAGCTGCTGACAATGCCAAACGCGATAGGCATAACAAATACGTCGATTTGAAGAGTCAGTACATTTTCACACCGCTTGCGTTCGAAACATTTGGTTCAGTAGGCCCCGAAACAACAATTTGCTTGAAGAAGCTGGGAAATTTAATTACAAGGAACTCCGGCGAACCCCAATCCTTAGATTACTTACTGCAGCGGATATCAATAGCTATACAAAGAGAAAATTCCGTTTGCATACGAGACACCCTATTGTGATTTTTCAGACTGTGATATGTTTTTGTAATGAATTATTTGTATTTGTAGATTTATAGCATTGAATAAAAAAACTTGGTAGTTGAACAATCATTTGGAATAGTCCTACTATCAACTCCTATTACAGTCACTATTTACATTTACAGTGATTTTTTAAATACAAAGGTGCACTTTCATCATACAGAAAGGGAATCATAAGATTGTGCTTTACTCTTTCTACTAAAAACGTAAGTTTTACATGAACAAAATAGAAGTGAATATGTGAAAAGGGAGCTAAAAGAGAAATAGAAAAGTGCACAAACTTATGATTCTCTTCCTGTATTTCAAACGTTTATGTCCAAGTTCTGTAGCCATAGGATAGCGTCAGGTGGCAACGAGTGCAGTGATTTTAGTCCCCCATCGAACTTCCGAAGAGGGCAGTCGTCAACTATGTGACACAGTGTTTGGACAGTTGATTCATCACCTCAGTTACAGTACGGTGAGCTCGTAAACTTCGCAAAATCGTTGAATTCTAAAACGCATTTTCTGGAAGCCACGATTTTTTGAGGGGGTGATCTCATCATTAACTTTACTTGCCCATTACACTGGACTTAAAATACCACTCAACATCTAAATTTGAGAAACATCTTAATGTCCAGGCTTCGTTTATGTCGAAATTATCGTTTTGAATTTCGAAGTCTAGCCAGATCGTGATGTCATCAGACAAATGGGTATTGACAACCAGGGAATTATCGCCCAGGAATTATCGCCCAGACAAATGGGAATTATCACCCAGGAATTATCGCCCAGACAAATGAGAATTATCACACAGGGAATTATCACCCAGGAATTATTACCCAGCTATGAGACAACTAACACAGAGCTATTCGAGACTTATCACCCAGTGGATTGTCTGGCAGGGACTATCGCCCAGAGGAATGGGAAGAAGGAATTATTGCCCAGGAATTGTCGCCCAGCTTTCTGAGAGTATAACATAGCTATTTGTAGTTCAAAAACAATCGCCCAAACGAAACGTCACGAAGACCAGGTGGCTAACAAAGCCAGGATTTTGCGCTTTAATTTCATTAAAACCTGGGTAGCTAACAAAACTAGGAAGCGTTTTCCTTTTACAAAATTTCACTAAAATCTAGGTGTATAACGAAGCAAGGGACTTTTACCTTTTACGATACGTCGCGAAGACCCGGTGGCTAACAAAGTCAGTATTTCGCGCTTTAATGAAATGCCACAAAAACCTGGGTAGCTAATAAAACTAGGGAGTTTTTTCCTTCTACAAAATGTCATTAAAACCTAGGTGTATAACGAAGCTAGGGACTTTTACCTTCTACGAAACGTCAAAAACCTTAGATTGGTGAAGATTTTTTTTAAATCGATTTATTTATCACCCCAATAAATTTCTGTGTGGAGCACAATATACATTTTTGGACAGATTTTGACGATGGTCTTGAACGGAAGCGCCGCAAACAGAGAAAGCACCGCAGGCTAATAATTCGCGGCGGTCCAGGGGGCGGTAGCATCGTGGTATGAAAAAATAACTTTGTTAATCAAACACAGTTTTATGCACGTTCTCGCTTCTTGCTTACGAGTGCCCTCGCACCCACCCCTCCGAAGCCTTCAGATTGCCCTCGCGGGGTGCCCCGGGGGCTAACGGGATATACTAGTAGCTATGTTATTTTCTCAGAAAGTTGGACGATAATTCCTTGTGTGAAACTTCCCATTTCTCTGGGCGATAGTTCCTGCCAGACAGACTGGGTGATAAGTCTCGAATAGCTCTGTGTTGGTTGTCTCATAGCTGGGTAATAATTCCTGGGTGATAATTCCCATTTGTCTGGGCGATAATTCCCATTTGTCTGGGTAATAATTCCTGGGCGATAATTATCAGTCGTTAGTTATCAGTCTCATTGAGAAGTTCAGCTCGACGTCACTTTCTGAACATGTGTTGGTGCACAATACTCAGCGGCTGAGTAGACCAATGCTAGAAGAGCCGTTTGTAGCACTCTGGCATCTGCACCTCAGTTCGTCCCTGTCAGCTTCTGTGCCAAATGTCGATCGCAGAGTTGTTTATAAATCAGCGTGCGGTCTAATGAAACTCCTAGATATGTTGGCACAAAGTTATGCTCAATTCTGACTCCATGGATATAAACACTGAGCTCACGGTCTGCTTGTTGGTTTGACTTTATGTAAATAGTGAAATGTAATTACACGAATTTTATTGTAATGTACAAAGAATGATTAAACCATACGATTAATAATAATCAACTCCTATTCATTTTACTGCACACGGCATACCACATGCATGTCTATGTATAAAGATCCATTCATAAAGTATGAATAATAGTTGTCAACTGTCAGTTATTAACCATCAACTTCTCTTGCTATGCGTATGGAAGGGAAAGTTGGACTCAAAAATAACATTTGAGTTACACAGAATGGAGTGACCATCATCGCCAGCGAAAGGCATAAAAGCCAGGGTATCCCCTTCTCAGCCACCTGGCACTTTACTAGCCAAAGGCAGATGGTAAAATTACCCCAAAAATCACAATGATATAAATGATATAAATTCACACGTAATTTTAGGTTTGCCGTGAAATTCTTCAAAATTAAATTCAATTCAAACCTTGGCGCTATGTGTAAATAATACGCTTATTGTTAATACAAGAATTGGAAAGGGAATCCTTTTCATTGATGTCTTACATATTTTATCCAAGATAAACTGGACAAACATATTTTTTCTAATATCTTTTATCCCATCTCTCTTTCATAAATGCGGCTATTTTTTATGAATGAATGTTAAAATGACTCTAATAGATTATTTCTATTACAAGGGTCCCGATCCTCATGAAGCAAATCCTTGTTACTTATGTGCCTCTTTTTTCTCGCGACATTGTCTCGGATCAATCGTTTATAAAACACAAGAACGTTCAAAATCACATTCTGAATAAGAATTCCCAAATAAAACCTAATTTTCGCCGGTGAGAATAAGTTGAAATTATCCGCTTCGTGAAAGGATTCTGTTTGTTGTGATTTAATGTCGATTCACCAAACAAAGAACATATAATTTGGAGAACTACACTTGCAAAACCTTCGCTACATTAAAAGCGAATATATAAGTAAAACTGCCACTTCATCTTCATTCTTCATCTCCACCTACCTGTTTTCATAATTGAACGATTTGGTATTAGATTTTGTATAATGCGATTTCTTACGCACGTCTGAAGTGATTTCTTTCACAACATAAAATCTCTTAAGAAAAGAAAATTGTAAGATATAATTTTATTTAACATCAACTATATTAGTGATCGTTGAATAAGATAATCCTTCCACCACCATAAAATACTCTCTCCTCTAATCCGAACCACCAGTATAGGTAGACGCATTAAACCACTCTGCATAGAATAAGTCAATAATTTTTTTTTGAATCACTAGAGTGATGACAATTTTTATGGTGTAATAAACCATGTGTGTATTTTGCACGAATGACTTTATCGATCTGAATATCGAAATGGGGGAATTAACTAACATTGCTTCATTTAATCTTTATCCCATGTCGTTGACAAGGAATTCTGTGTTTCTGCAAGCGTTTCAGTTCAAAGCCATCATTTTTACATTTCATAAAATTGAGAAAATTCGAATATGGCGACCATGGTAGGATATTGCAAAGAATTGAATGATCAGATAGAACTACTTTATCGCGTGAATTACATTCGATTTCATTGAACGATGATAGGCTTAAAGTTTTGAAATCTGATAAGCTCAAAAAATATCGCACTGAACATTTATGTATATAATTTTATTACAAATTCTGGGCTAGGCAATCAAAAAATACACATTTGCGGAATAAACAATAATTCAAATTCCGGAGAAAGTAACATCCATCTCTCGACCGAAAGGCTCTTACAAAGCGTTGATAGGTACCTAGCGTAAAAGTAAATTTTAATGTAACAATAACCAAAGGGGCCGTTCATAAATTAGGTAACGCAAGAATTGACATTTTTCAGACCTCCTTCCCCCTGTAAAGCTAAAAGAGTCAAATTTGACCCATTTTTGTTCTAACCGTAACCCTTGCCTCATACCCCCCTCCCCCCTCTTGCGTTACGTAATTAAAAGACCCGTACGTATCAGAATAGATGTAACAAACCGAACAGATTTTGCAAATGGGTGTGAACTTATCAGAATTGCAAATTGTTGCAGAGTTTTTAAAACTATGAGAATTCCAACAACCTGCGAAAATTTCCCAAGGTAATATCGAAAACTGAGGGGTGACGCACTTCTGCGGTTTATGGAATAAATGGAATAAATGGGAATAAATGGAATAAATGGAATAAATATTGGAATAAATGGAATAAATGATAATTTTTTCAAATTCGTCAAAACCTCAAATAGACTTGATTTTGATGGCAACGCACACAAAAAACCATACTAATGTGTCGAAAAGTAAAAAAACCCACTTTTGAAAACAAGAATTTTTGTTGAAAAATGGAATAAATGGAATAAATAAATTTATTCCATTTATTCCCAAAAAAATAAAATTTAATCTCAAGACGGTTTAAATACTTTATAATTTGTGTAAACCTTTTTTAGAACTTATTTGTCTAACTTGTGATGTGTTTGGTTCAGATATTTCTCAAAAACAACAAAAAAATTTTGGGAATAAATGGAATAAAAGAATAAATGGAATAAATGGAATAAATGAAGTGCGCCACCCCTCGTCGAAAACCCTCCCGAAGTACGGCAATTGTAGAAGTGGATATATTTCGGGATAGGGTCATTTTTCCTTAAAACCCTGAAACATGCGTTCTTTAAAATTGTATTCTTTACACCTTTTCTTTTGGAAGCAACTTTCCAACTGGCATAGTTCTAGAGTCATCCGTTTTGATTCAGGGAGTGACTGAATCCCAAGAATTGGGACATTTTTCGGGAAAACCCTGAGACACGGGTTCACTAAAATTTAACTCTCTACATCTTCTCTTTTGGAAGCAACTTTCTAACACCCATAGTTCCAATTCTAGAAGTGACTAAATCCCGGAATTAGGTCATTTTTCCTTAAAACCCTGAAATAAGTGTTCTCTAAAATTGTATTCTCTACATCCTTGCCTTTGACAGTAAATCTCCATTCTGCATAGTTGAGCAAATATAGGCGAAAAAGTATCTGCTTTCCTATATAGCAAAGAAACTCTATTTCGTCCATTCCATTGGTCCCAGCGCCCAGACCACTTACCCGATTTCCAGTTTTGTGAGATCAAATGCTTTCATTTAACACCGAAATGAGCAATTTACGTGGTATATTTGCTGAGATATTTTCGAAAAAGTTTCACCTACCCTCGAAAAAACACTTTTTTTTACCATATCTCCGGAACCACTCTACAGATTTTCCTCATCTTTGTACTTGAATCATGGGACATGCGTACCTTTCAGGGAGTTTAGGGTGATCTCGGTGTAGCCGTTTAGACGGACTTTTTTTTTTCGCTGATTCGTTATCTCTAGACGATATTAAATGCATCCCCCTCACTTCCGCCTCGATCCTGAACCATGTTACAATAAAATGTCTTGTAGTAAACGTATAGGATTTTTGTACCTCGTAGGGGTCCAAAAAATCGTCATTGCAGGCATTCACAGAGGCTGTTCTACGAAAACAAAGAGCACAGAGCTCCCACAATCACTGAATGGCTAACCAACACCAATACATCAGAAGCTTCTAACAAAGTATTTTCTACCGAAGACTTCGTTTTAGTTGCAACTATTTTGAACAGGATTTGAAACGATGATGTCTGATTAAACTCCTTGAAAGATTTAGTTGACAAAACATGGTTAGAGTTCTAGAACTGGAAATAGAGAAGGCAGTTCAATCGTATGGGTGAACGCACTGGACTCCCACCGAGAAGGCCCGGATTCGATAATTCGATTCATAAGTTATGTAGTTACACGGTATTTAATGCCCACGCTCAGGCCCGGACTGGGCATATGGGCTGACCGGGCATCGTCCGGTGCGCCCCAGCTAGAGATGCGCCTCAGCTAGAGATGCACCTCAGCTAGAGATGCGCCTCAGCTAGAGATGCGCCCAGCTAGAAATTGCATTTACGGGCTTCCGCAAAAATGCCGTAAATGGCATCTGCAGGATACAGCATGTAAATTATTGCACCATTTAAATACGACCATCTTCAGTTTAGTATTATACAGGACCTATTCATATATCAGAAGGGTCATCGTCGTGAAGTACCCCGACTGCCGGTTGATTTTAATCGACCGCCTGTTGGTTTTAACCGACCACCAGTTGATTAATTCGATTGCCAGTTGGTTTAAACCGACCGCCGGTTGATTTTAATCGACCTTCCATTGGTTTTAATTTACCGCCGGTTGGTTTTAATCGACCGCCGGTTGATTTTAATCGACCGCCGGTTGGTGTTAATAGACCGCCCGCCGGTTGGTGCTAATAGACCGCTCGCCGGTTGGTGCTAATAGACCGCCGGTTGGTTTTAATCGACCGCCTGTTGGTTTTAACCGACCGCCGGCTGAGTTTAATCGATCGCCGGCTGATTTTAATCGACCGCCGTAGATTTTAATCGATCACCGGTTGATTTTAATCGACCGCCGGTTGATTTTAATCGACCGCCGGTTGATTTTAATCGACCGCCGGTTGGTGTTAATAGACCGCCCGCCAGTTGGTGCTAATAGACCGCCCGCCGGTTGGTGCTAATAGACCGCCAGTTGGTGTCAATAGACCGCTGGTTGGTTTTAATCGACCGCCTGTTGGTTTTAACCGACCACCAGTTGGTTTTAATCGACCGCCGATTGGTTTTAATCGACCGCCGATTGGTTTTAATCGACGGCTGGTTGGTTTGGTTT
Source organism: Pseudolycoriella hygida (assembly GCA_029228625.1). Classification (NCBI taxonomy): domain Eukaryota; kingdom Metazoa; phylum Arthropoda; class Insecta; order Diptera; family Sciaridae; genus Pseudolycoriella; species Pseudolycoriella hygida. The sequence goes on along the minus strand of CM055405.1, from coordinate 35,044,607 downwards.
TTATTTACTTGTCTGGTTGGACATTGTTAGTTCCTGGGTGCATGAACCGACGACGAATACTGTAATTCTTCCAGTCTCAACAAATAGTTTCCAAGCAGACAAGCACCACGTAACTCTACAAGCCGATGCAATCTGGGCACAATTATCACGAAAACTACAACACGATAACGACACCATTGCATATAAACAAATTGTTAGATTAGCGCCCCTCAGTCGGTTCGACCAGTGCGCCCTTCGGGCCGGCCCGCGCTCACAAAAAATATATTACGTCACTCATATGTCGCCAGCGCTGGTACACACAAAGAACAGTAAGGAGTGAAACACGTGGTTGACATTTCTGTATTTTTACTACATCACAGATGAGCCAATGAAGAACGAGAAGAAATGAATGGATGACACCCATCAAAAAGCGACATCTGTGGTTCAGAGTGCATGTTGTTATTTCTATTTTGTTTCTATTATTTAATCGTTAAGTGACGGATATTGAACAAAAAAGTTTTTCAGAGGAAACTTTTCGGTCAGATAATGGCCTGTGGGCAATGACGATCAACTTGCCCTCTGTACAACTTGGTGACAACGTTTTTTAGTCCAACAGCCTATTAGTTTTCCAATTGTTAGTTGGGATAGAAGTCCGTATAGTCACTTTACAATAGTTCGGCTATTCACACTGACTTACATGGAATTTTTGATTATTTTTCAAGATTATCGGCTTATTTGATGCTAAATAAGAGTCTTAACTCAAATATTAAACATTTCTGAAACGCCCTCATCCTTTTATGATAAAATATTGCCTTTGTGTGTGAGGATATAATCTCAAATCACTTCTTATATCATATTTTCCCGATAGGTCGATGTACACTATAGAAAAAGTAACTCTCGATATAAATTACTTTTAAAATAAAAAGTTTCCGAAACGCATTTTCTTCTTCGAGAGGAAAAGTGAGTTTTTTCGAAGTTGGTGTGAGGATTTGATGATGTCATTTCATTTTTTTTTATAAAAGTGCAGAAATGTGAATGCAACTGAACAAAAAGTATAGTTGAGAGACGACGAAATTGTTTCTTTATCGACAGATTATGATGTAAAGACGAACAGTGAATTCATTAAAAACGATTTTACATTTCGTTTACACACTAAAGCTTCCTAATGCTTTCTCCAACAAAACGGAAGGTTTATGAAATTTAATGATTGCTACGACACACACACACACAGTCAAATTGGATCATTTTTCATTTCAGAAACATAGGACGCTGTGTGTCGCATTGGTAGCATACATAGTTGATTGTTACGGTTCTATGATATACAATGTGTACCTTAGCATTACACCTCAAATTATTATGTGTTTGCCGTTTATTGCCACATTCAGAACGATGATATTCTGCAGAGAAATTAATGGTTTATTATTAATAAGATTTGAAAATCTTCCATTTACTGATGATTTTGAATGAAGCGGAAGTTAAAGCTTCTGGATTTGACATTGCGCAACGGATAATCTTTTCATTGTTCACCTTTATTAAAAATATGCAGAATAAATGGTTCAAGTGCTTTTGGTGTATTTTATTACTTGATAATATTGAGTTGAATAACAATTCATTACGTGTCTTCAACTCGCCTTTATTTTATTGTTTATGCCGTTTAAAACGTGCGGATTTGTGTATGAATAAGTTCTAATGTAAGAGAAATATGCTGAAACCATTTTCCAAAGCTTTTAAGAGAGCTTTACATTTAAGTAAAGAGTTACAGAACACTTGAATGAGTGTATAGGTAATTTGCATGAATTTTAAGTGTTTTCGACTTTTAGATTTCGTATTTCTTCTCCAAAAAGCATTAAGTGTAGCATTTGTTTTCAATGTGGTTTTTTTACCATTTCGCAATATTGATGACTCGAATTGAAAACTCAACACTACGGCTAAGTTAGATGTAACTAGAAGCACAAGTACTTGAAATTTGAAAATGTTTCACTTAAAAGTAAATTTGGAGTTGAAGTTTATTTCTTTTTGAAAAATGTCTTAATGGAGATAAATTGTTGATAATTCCAAGAGAAGCGCTTTTCCGTCACATAAAGTGCACAATTGTCGTAATATTTGCTGCATATAAATTAGTTCGAAATCTAGAAACTATTTTCTGAGTAACGAAAAGGTATGATTAATTGAAATGGAAATACGCACAAAAAATTCATTGCAGAAAAGTTTTACAAATGACTCTATGACTCTTAAAGGAATAATAAATTGTTATGCTCTTACGAAAAAAACATTCTAACAATTAAAATCTTCAATCAAAGGAAATGGAAATGTGAATTTTCCCAGCTAACACTGAACGTACCAGAGTACATACCATAGTAATGTATAAAACCACATGTCTGTGCCGTCAATTAAAAATAAATTAGAACTCATCAAAAAATGCGGAAAAACTGCAAAACTGTCTTCTGGAAAATGTAATTTTCCGGTTTTAAAAAAAATAAATGTTTATATTACAGAATGCACAACATAATCTCTTTGCCCTGGTTGTTTTATTTGACTTAGACATTCGTTGGCAGCGGCTAGCACACTTCTTATTGAAGCTGACCACTTAACTTGCATAAAACAAGTTATAAATTAACTCGTCATTTGAAAGAAATGTAAAAATTTTTAGACTACAAACATCACCATCATCACCATGGAAATGCCGAACCTGTTAGCCATGCTATCCTCCCGGCATCGTCAAGAATGTTACACAGAAATAGACGTAATGGTAAGCATAAAGTACTGTAATCAATGATAATACTGTACAAAAATAAGAATGAAATGTAATTGTAAATATGATGTAAATATCCATACGCCTAAATAAATACAAACAATTTTATTGTAACATGGGGGAGATCGAGCTGGGAGTTGGGGGGATGCATCTATTATCGTCTAGAGATGACAAAGCAGCAATAAAAAAAATGTCAGTCTGTCTTCCGTCCGTCTCCACTTTTTTTCCAAACGGCTCGTCTGATCAGCCTAAACTTTTTCTCCCTGAAAGGTACATGCCTCCCATGATTCATGTTCGAAGATGAGCAAAATCGGCCAAGTAGTTCCGGAGATATGGTGGAAGAAGTGGATGTCGCACATGAAATTTTCGAGGGTCGATGAAACTTTTTCGCAAATATCTCAGCAAGTATAGCACGGAAATTCCTCATTTTGGTGTCAAATGAAAGCATTTGATGTCACAAAACTGGGAAAATTTTCTTGTGGGAATCGGGTCAGGGGTCTGGGCACTGGGGCCGATGGAATGGACGAAATTGAGTTTCTTGGCCATATACGAAAACAGTTTTTCGTCTATATTTCCTTAACTATGCAATATGGAGATTTATCGTCATGTACTGAACACGCGTTTCAGGATTTTGGAGAAATATGGCCCAATTCTGGTATATGACCACTTCCATAATTGGGCAGGATGACCCTAATCTCCAGAACTATGAGAGGTACAAAGTTGCTTCCAAAGGCAAAGCTCTAGAGAAAATTTCAGAGAACACGTATTTCAGGGTTTTAGGGGAAGATGGCCCAGTACATGGATATAAGCTTTTCTAGATTTGAATGGTCTGGACCTTTGAAATTCTTACAGTTATAAACGGACAGAAAACGTTGAATTGTTTGCTTATTTGTATATTTAGGTACGTTCGAGTCTCTTTATTTATTTATTTATTTATTTCGAATTAAATATACAGGCTACACATGCCGAATTACATATTTTTCACGTCAGAAATTTTGATTATAACTAAAAATTTAAAATTTTTATTTAAATAGATTACAGATGAAATTTGACATTAAAAGTCGAAGTAACTCATTATCTGTTTTCGGAATGCCATGTGATTACAATTTTTTATTTTTACTGACGAAATAGTTATTTGGATCACAAGGGATGAAAGTATAAAAATTCAACCCTGTGCGAGAGTTGCTGCCTGCGCCGAAGTCACACGTCATCCCTTGTGATTCACGTAATTTTTCATCACGAGAACCGCGGAAATCGTAATTTTTCACTTCCCAAACTCAAATTTCCAACACAACGAAATTGCTGATGCAATCATCATGTAACAACATTGTTCATGTTCATGTTCATGCTCTCTTTTAAGAACTGAAAATAATTTCGGCCCTCTTTAGAGAACCGAAAATATTTTCGCATTTCTTGGCTCTGCATTTTTTCATTTTCTGCTCCCATTTGGGAAGTGAAAATTACGATTTTCGTGGTTCGAGTGATGAAAAGAACTTATTGTGATGTGCTTGGATTCGGTGTACTGGAGCGTTTTCAACATATTTTGCAGGTGCAGTAGGCAAATAAAATAATGGCGCATTTCTTGTGAAGCGTTTCGGCTCGTTGAAGCGTATCGCGGATTTTAGATCGCCCACATAGAATGTTATTTAGGAGGATTTCGTCTAATTCCAAACGACGAGATTCTAGTGATTGCATATTTACGAGACCGTTTCGTAGTTCAGTTTTAACCAATTAAATTTATAGTACAGCATTCTAGTAAATTTTTTTTGGACTCTTTCAATGATATTTATGCACTTAGCATATGTTGGATTCCAAACTGAACAACAATATTCCAATCGACTCCGGACGTAAGAACAATACAGTTTTATAAGTCTTTCTGGTTTCTGGAATTGTTTGGTAGTTCGAAAAATAAAGCCGATCATTTGGTAACATTTGGTGGTGGTGCGGCGGAAATGGGGTTTAAATTTCATTTTTTAGTCAAAATTTACTCCAAGATCTTTTATCTCGCTTTTTTCGTTGTTTCTACTCCATTAATTTTTTATGTATAATTTATTTGATTGGGCTTGTATGTAGTAGTGTGGTTGTAACATTTTGAAAGATTGAGCCTCAATAATCTAGACTTACACCAGTCGGACAGACAGTCTTGATCATTTTGTAGATCACAGCAATCACTGATGTCTTGAATCTTCTTTGAAAGCTTGTGGCCATCAGCGAATAATGAACTAAACGAGTATTTGAAAATTTCCGGCAGATTGTTAATGAAAATCAAGAACAGGAGTGGGCCGAGTATTGACCCTTGTTGGACTCCTGATGTTGGGATTAATTCTCCAGACCGAGTACTACCAATAATAACAAATTGACGACGATCAGTAAGGTATGACCACTTCTGATAGATGTCACACACAACGAAATTTTCGAGGTCCTGCAGCAGAAGGTTATGAGATAGTTCATCAAATACTTTAGCAAAATCTGTGAGGATTGTATCCCCCTGTCCACCATGTGCAATGGAGTGAACCACGAAGTGGACGTATTCAAACAAATTCAAACAAACCCTTGCTGTGATGGGCTGATGAAGCTCCGAATATGTGTATACAAATGGTTGAATACAATTCGTTCACAGAATACTAATGGGACGATATTTCATTTTGTTTCAGATCAGTTTCCAGATTTGAATGTTGGCGTTATGAAGCTAACCTTCCAAGGCGTAAGGAATTTGCCTTCAATTAATGATTTGTTGAACAGAATTCCCATTATTATACTAATCTACACATCTATTCTCTTTGCCACATCTATTCTGATACGTTATGTTGATACAAAAGTTAGACAACGCCTAGAAAAAACTCAGTTTTATTGGCTGGGAATCGGTCTCATATCTGATCCGACTAAACAATCAACAATTGAGAAAAAGTTTGTGAACAAAAAAACTATGAAATTATTTTTTTTAAGCAAAGAAACATATGAATCGCTCAAGACGATTACTTCACACTTTCTCTGTTCATCGAAGCTCAACTTAATCGTTTTTTGTTTCAAAAGTACAGGGCCCGGGAACATTTTGTGTGAAATTTGCTTATTGAAGATAAGTTACAAAACTTTATCTTCGTATAAGCATTGGTATACATAGCTTAAACGTTGGAACATTTTACATAAATTCCTATTTGTGTCCTCCAAATTTGAATAAATGTAATTGTGATGATTTAAATCTACTTTCGGATGCGAAAGCGTTCTATGATGTAAAAAAAATCTCATTTTTTACAAACATTTTTTTAAAATGTTCATTTGCAACGCGGCGTTTGAGAAGTAAATGTGCAATTTATGTGAGCACAACAAAGTGCAAATTATGTGCACTGGTAGTAGATGCTTACAAAATATGTCATCTGCATACATTTGTATCATTTTAGCATTTTAAGAAGACTTTTTATGCATTGAATTTTATTTTCAGAAATCCGGTAATTTATTCATTAAAAGTAAAGTGGACAAAATGTATGGTTTTCTGTTTAGAATTAAAAAATTTGAATCAGTTAAGTTAACAAGAGAAACGAAAAATCTTATTAAAAATTTAATTTGAAAGTTTTATTAAGTAGTGAATGTTATACGAATGCTCTGGCTGTCTGTCTGTGTACGTTTTGATTCACGGTAGTTATGACCACAAAGAGTTATAACGTTGAGTTATAATTCCCGGAAGTTACGATCACGAAGACTTATGATCGAGAGTCGTAGTTCCCGGGAGCTATGATCACAAAAAGTTACAACTGAGAGTTATAATTTCCTCTAGCGGGGGTTCATTCACAAATGACGTCAAACACTGTGTTATAGAATTTTTGACCACCCCCCCCCCCACTTTCACATAGAAAAAGTGTTCAAAACGTTCTACATTTCCATATAAAACTCAACATCGTCCCGCTTTCTTTGGTAACCACCATCCCCCTCCCCCTTCCGTAGAGTACACCGTCACTTGTGAACAGTTCCTTTTCGCATATCCAGCTGCAGTTATACAGACTTCTTCAGCTGAAAATAGTTAAGAAAAAGTGTCAAAAGTTTACCTTTCTTACAAAAGTTGTTCCAGACCGGTGCAACAGCCTTAAACCGGTCAAGTCTTTGCATGGTCTTATAGTAGGGCTGGTATGCTAGAACACCCCATACTCGGTTTTTCGGTTCATCGCTGCTTCAAGCAGTAAAGCGTTCCCGAAATTTTCACCTAAAATGACTAATAACTCAGGAGTGGGGGAAGGCTCCAAGGAATCCAATAATGAAAAACCTTTGTATCACTGGAGCTTACCATCCCATAAAAGTTCATTTGATTTCATTTCGTTTTACACGAGTTATAGCCAAAAAACCATTTTTACCACCCCCTGAGATGCACGTGTCCAAAATTTACCTTTCTTACAAAAGTTGTTCCAGACCGGTGCAACAGCCTTAAACCGGGGAAGTCTTTGCATGGTCTTATAGTAGGGGTAGTATACTAGAACACCCCATACTCGGTTTTTCGGTTCATCGCTGCCTCAAGCAGTAAAGCGTTCCCGAAATTTTCACCTAAAATGACTAATAACTCAGGAGTGGGGAAGGCTCCAAGGAATCCAATGATGAAAAACCTTTGTATCATTGGGGCTTACCATCCCATAAAAGTTCATTTGATTTCATTTCGTTTTACACGAGTTATAGCCAAAAAACCATTTTTACCTCCACCTGAGTTGCACTTACCTAGCACACCATATTTCCCCCAAAATATCAAATTTTCCAAAAATGAGAAATTGCTTTTCTTACAATAGAACAAGGAATCGAATGGCACATTCATCGGAAAAAAGTAGGACATGTTGTCCCAAAATCGTTCGGTTTTCGCAAAATCACTCTTAAAATGTTCGTAACCGTAAATACTATGGATTAATAGACAATAAGGGATCATTCATAAAGGATGTCACGTTTGCTATAAAAAATGAGTATCCATAAAAAGGTAATAACTCAGTCAGGACAGCAAGTTCTGTTTATAGAACTTTGGCTACCCCCCCCCCCAAATAGAGGGGGGGGTGTTTGGGGGGTAGCCGGAGTACTATAAACAAAATCTCTGACCAGTTAGGAGATATGGACTTTGTGGAGTTTATAGCAAGCGTGACATCCTTTATGAATGACCCCTAAGACGGATAAATTATTTTGTCAAGAAAATTAGTCTACCGCTACTTTCTTATACCATTGCAATGGTTTATTATTATCTGTACAACTTTTCTATAGGCAAAATCAGGAAAGCTGGGAACAGATCATCTAGAGCTAAAATGAAAATCCTGATATTTTCATTTCCGATTGTAACCTGGCCTGACCTATTTTTAATTTGTCTGATCTCACCTGACCTGATTTTACCTGACTTCGCTTGTGGTCACAGGGCTGTCACAACCAAAAGCTTTGTATCATTGGACTACTTAATCGAAGATAATATTCACCAAAAACGATTTCTTTGACCTCTGTCCTCAGAGAGTTCAAAACTACAAAATAATTTTCTTCAAAAAAACTGTTCTTCGATGAAAGTCTTCTATTGGAATGAAGAATCGAATAAACCATAGAGATCGAAATTCAGCGACACGCTGGATTCATGTTTCATACAAGCCGTGCGAAGTTTCGGCAAATTCACAGCCTTCCTAATTTTTTGTTAAGTTAACCGCAGGGAGCAGTAAGCAGAGCACTTATAACGCGCATACCCAATTAGCGCAAGCGTGCTAAGCATGCGGCCTTGAGCTCTACATATCGCGACGGTGCTGCGACACCAACGCAAGAGATACTATCATAAATGATAAAGGGGTGTAGTCGCCCTAATTCAACACGTGAACTACTTTGACTCAGTTCACTATCTTCCATAGCCCCCGCTTTGCAGCACCAATAGGCACTTCAACCAAAGGAGGGCTTTCGAAGAACGGCTCTTAATCGACCCACTTCGGTAGGGACCCACGCAAAGGTCCCTTGGTATCACTGAACCAGCTCAGGAAGCCATGGTGTCGCTACTCACCAGTGGGCCAACGGGACAAAGCAAGCAAAGCCAGTTGGCGACCACCTCTGTGGCTAAACGGGAGGGAGCAGTGGCATAAACATATTAGAAACGACGTTATTAGGGAAAATCTAGAGCATTCGTCAATGGAAGAGGCGGCAAGATTTAACCGTCTACCAAAGGGGACATTGGATGTAAAGGTTTTCGGTATATAGTGGTAGACCAAGGAGAACATTTACGGATTCTATTAAATTATTACTTTCTCGGGTGAACAAACCATCCTCTTGGAGGGTCATAGGAGGGCATGAAGGGGGTGGTCCTAGAGTTGCGAAATAAAAACTTTATTTATTATAGACATACCCAGTTTTTGTAATTTTGTCATGTTTACAAGACATTCTGGAAATTGAGTAGGTAGATAGGGTATCATTTGATTGGACCGAAGGTGTGGAAGGTCATATGTCAGATGTGTAGCTGTCTATCTATCAAGTGCTCTTTTTACGTCCATGTCGTAGTCCCCAGAACCACAATTCTCTTTGGAGTTTTGTGCTAAACTTAAGAGTGCGACCTGATGACAGGCCTACGCGAAGAGTAACGTCTCCTCATCGTACAAACATCGACACGGTTCAAGAAACTTCACAACTCGAGTTAGCCAAGACTCGCTTGGGTTAGTACAGCTGTTAAGTAAGAACTAGACATTCTCATCCAATTTTTGATTGCCTGATATGACGTCAAACTTTTTGTTGTCATCTTGAACACTTCTCCGTTGACAATTGCTAGTCGGGTTGGTTTACCTACCATATAATTTATGTGAAGCCCACAGTATACCAAAGAATTTAGACTCGTTGCTACGTAATTAGCATGATAATCAATCTTGTTTCACATTCGATAGTCGATTTCAACGTAAATGAATGACTTTATACAACTCCAAAGGAAACTTAATGATTTTCTCCCAAAATGCAAATAAATACCACAACATTTCTCTAGGCAGATTGTGAATATCTACTGGTAAATCTTAATTTATTATGCAATCAATTAATACAAATGATACAACTGACATTGTGATACTTCATTTTCCAATGAAACCATAATCTTCATTGATCGTAGGAAACTTTAAAGTGCCCTTCAATTTAATTTCCAGTTACGGCACAGAAGATACAAATGCAACAGCATTTGAAGTAATAATAAATCAATGCTCAAGCATTTGAAGTGAATTTATAAAGCTAATAAAACCACATGCATCATACGCACATACTGTTAAAATGTGAGGTATATCGGGTTCGCCCAGCATACACCAGAAGAAATGTCAAAGGATGGTAATATAATTAAATTTTTAAGTGTCTTTTTATTGTAATGAAAATAATTTCTAAAATGTTTGCCGTTACCACTTACCATCATGAGAGTCGTATAAGTAGATGATCTTCTTCCACCCATAAAAAGTGATTGTGTCGATAATGGCTTGATGGTAGTCAGGACGCATGCTAATAGCGAAATCCAAAAAACCCGACGATGGCGTTAGCACCTAAAACGTATATGTTAATGAAACCGACATTTAATTCGATTGTCTTCATATACTTGTTGTGCGTATTAGAATTTATAGCTTAATAATTGAATAATAAATTTTTGTTTGTCGCAAAACGAGTGCCAAAGGCTTTTCAACGTATTAAATGGGAGTACATATCAGCTTAATGTATCCTCTTTTTATTGATTCCACAAAGTCATGTATAATTAATTTGTTTACGTGTTCCGTGTTTTGTACTGCGTGCTTAATGAGAAATAACAAGGCGAACGTTACTAATTAAGAAATTCAATGGAAACTAAATATACTATTGTGTACTTGTACGTACATACATTTACAATTTGCTACCAAACAAGATGCGGTGCGTTGCTTAATTATTTAAACTTGTTGTTGACAAGTCGAAATTACCCCATCCATTTCAATACAATAAAATCTTTATCATTTCCCTGAGTATGTGTGTATATACCTCTGAATGACTCATTTGATTTGCTATATGCCTCGGTAATATTCAATCCAACCCAATTAACATTGTGATCTGTTTTAATTACATGCCTCCATAATTATGAAGTATCTGATGTCCTATCTCCGTATAATGTGCTATCACAATATAATGCCGAAGTAATTGTATATGTGAACAAAGGACGAAATAGAAGACAGAACGTATCGTGCGAACGCCTTCAATAAATATCACATCGCAGAAACATTTTTCACTTAACAGTTAGTCTGTTCTACATATCTACGAGCGACCTTTTAGGCATTCAATGCTTACGTATACCATGACAATGTTGTCGACAGACCGAGCTGATGGTTTTACGTTATGTTCAAATAATACAAAGCATGAAAAACGGAATATTAGACCAACCCTCTATGCAAAATTTTTCTATACTTTTAATACGACAGATTACGCTTGACCACACCCCTACTTCCAACGAACACATACGTAATATGTGAACGTCCCCTAAATTCTGATTTTTCAAATGAATAACCTAGTTGTCCTCATTGCATTGTTTTTAATTTATTGTTGTCAAAATATCCGTTTGAAAGTTACATTCAACCTACTTTTAGAGTCAGATGCTATCTCAGAGGGAGCTAGTTTCTACTTATTACGAACAGCGAAGAACATTGATTACATAATTATTTTATTCACAGAGAAATTGTGTTTGTCAAACTAATAACAAACATTGTAAGCGAAAGTAAATGAGCAAACATATGTTAAGTATTCAAATAGGAAGCATAACAAAACGAATTCATACAAATTATCCTCCAAATTGCTTATTTTCGCTAAATGTAAGTGAAAAATTGCGCCATCTGCTGAAAGGGTAATTTTTTGACCCGTACGAAGTACGAGGGACTATGCGTTTACCACTAACTTACACCGGTTATAGTCGATTTGAGGGGAAGGTCCAAGATGCCGAATCTGAAAAAAATTTTCCGGTGGTCCGTTTGTAAACACATAGCTCGAGTGAAACTCAACCGATTTTCAAAAATTTTTCTTCTGAAAGATAGTTCCATAAGTGGGTTTGGGATTGCAGATGGGCATTTTTGGTCGAGGGGCTAAGGCCTCCTAAGTGGCTTTGGGTCTTTTGTATATAGAGAAAATCGTTTCAGATTTTCAAAAATGTTTTCTTGTTCGAAAGGTCTGTTGTGTGTTTGGGGGGTAGCCGGAGTACTATAAGCAAAATCTCTGACCAGTTTGCAGTTATGGACTTTTTGGATTTTATAGCAAGTGTGACGTCATATGTGCACGGCCCCTTTTAGAGGTTTCTTGCGCCGTTGCTTCGGACGAGTTTTTCAATATTGCCTTTCGGCAATTTCCAATTCAATTTAATGTGGACGTCGTTTCATATATTTTAAATACAAATTTTCGTTCGCTTACTGCATCGAGGTATTTATTGAAAAGAAAACGCTGTTATTTGTGTAACTCAAATTCCGATCTTTTCCTGAATGAGTCGTTATAAGACGAAGCTCTCCTGTCAGTCTGCTGTATTAAAATGTGCAACAAGTTCCTCGAAATGGGTGGTCCTCAGATCAGTACGAAAAAACGACGTCAATAGTCAATATTAAGGAATTGTACATTCGACTCCGTATACCCACAAACAGACACGCAGATTTTGATTTTTTTAGTTGGGTTTCCGTGGGGGGCTAATCAACAACTAATAACTCCGTTGGGAGACTTACCCCTTAACATTCGGTTCGAAACGGTATTTCCAGGCAGTGAGGAGTGGCTGGACAGATGGCTGGCCTATCTGAGTGGAAGGGCAAAAGTTAGATTTACAGACGGATCCAAGGCAGTCGAAGGGGCAGGGACTGGAACATATGATGCGAATGCTGTGCAGGGTAACTGGTTCCACTTAGGGGGAACCACCAGTTTTCTCCAGGCAGAAGCTTTCGCGCTACTAATGGAAGCTCGAGAAGCACTGCCAACGAGGACTCAGGGAGAGGACGTCCTTTCAGATAGTAAGGAAGTGATCAGGGCCCTCGTATCGCTTGTGGTGACATCTAGACTGATCCAAGAGTGCAAGGAGTATCTGAACGATGTTGGATCGAGCAATCGGATCACGCTGGTTTGGGTACCTGGGCACTCTGGTGTAGAGGGGAACGAAAGGGCGGATGAACTTGCAAGAATGGGGTCCACGACTATATCAATGGGAGCCGAACCCTACCTGCCAATACCCAAGTCGTTGTGTGCGGAAGCGCTAAATAACTGGGTGCGGCGAGGACACGTGGAGCGATGGGAGGAATATGACGGAGGTGCTCAGAAGAAACGCTTCTTTCCGAGGCCTGACGAGAAATGGACTAATGACTTGCTAGTGATGGACCGGTGTCGCATTAGGAGGGTTGTGGGAGCGATCACTGGACATTGCGGGTTGAATCGGCACATGTACAAGTTGAGGCTTTCGGGAACCACCGAATGCTCTTGCGGATTGGGGGAGGAAACGGGCATACACTTAATTTGTGAGTGCCCCAAGTATCTTCAGCTGAGGCGCAAGATCTTCGGAGAAGTTTTCGTGGGACCATCCCAAATCGCTAATCAGGGAACTGCCACACTTGACAGATTTTTGGTAGCGACAGGAAGGCTCGCGTGAAGATTTAAATGATGACCGGGAAGGAAACAAAGGATCCTAGGATCTGTGTTTCAAGATCGCCTAGGCGATCGTCCCAAACTGATAAATCTAGAAAAAAAAATCTAGCCCTTAACCTTGGGAGTCATTCGTAAAAAGGTTACTATCAAGGTTTAGTAATGAAGCCAAGTTTCCTGGGTTCGATTAGGTATTTCCGATTCGGTTCTGGGAATGTTATACACAAAAATACTCAAAATCATGAGCGCACGGTAGCGATGCGCCCGTGACTCAAGTCCACATACGAACAAAAAATTAGGATTTTTTTTTTCATAGACTGCGGAACCATACATACAGCTAAGTTTTGACTTCACCCCTTGCGACGTACCCCCCGGAAAATATTTGTCCCTGATTCTGAGGCGAAATGTCTTTTCACTCATAAAAATCAGTTCAGTGGATCTGGAGATATGACTTTTAAAAAATGGTCATTTTCAATACAAAAAGTGCATTTTCATGAAATCCAAAGTTAATGGAAACATCCTACGTTGGTTAGTTAGTACGAAAAATGACTTTTTTGGCTCGCGCTGGAAAACGGCTTGATAACTTTTCTTGAAATTTTGCAGGGACTTTCGGGTGGGTATTTAACGCCATTTGAGATTGATTTTAAAAAGGGGGAGGGGGGGGGGGGTACCGGGCTCCTTGGAGCGCCAGGGCTCTTAGAAGGCGTCATATAAAGCCCATATAAAATCATGTTTCTATTTGTGTGCGTGTTGTTGAATGGCACAAATTTTTTAGATTTTGGCCAGAGGCGGAATTAAGATAGAATCGTGGCGGTGGTAAGTGGCGTTAAACTTGTTGTATCAATTATGGTTGTAGATTAAGTGACTGTGATCATTTCCATACATATAAGTGGCGGCACCGAAGTGCCGTGGCGCCAAATTTTGTTTTTATGAATTAGAGTTGTAGATTAAGTGACTATGATCATTTCTGTATGCATAAGTGGGGCCCGCCGCCGCAAGCTATGACAGCCGCGCGAAGTACATGAAATGGTTTGTAGAAGAAGTGTGTGCGAACATTTCTGTATATATGAGTAGGGATCGTTACCGCCAGCATTGGCAGACGCGCGAGGTGTCGTGGCTCCAAATTTCGTGCCTACTTCCATAACTACTGATATTACAACAAAAACCCTTTTTAACCCTTCCAAAACATCTGATATCAATTCTGGTGACGCTATAAGCTTTGAAACGCGGAAAATTCTGTTGAAATATTTTCACTTTTGAATTCGTCACAAATGCCGGACCCTCCCAACGTAATAATTTTTATGCGCTTCCAAATTTCACATTCCAAAAATTTAGCTTTGCGCAATGTATGGAGTACGAATAGCCAAATTTTTGCGTGTAAAATCTGAAAACGCAGAAAAATTATTACGTTGGTAGGTCCCGGCATTTGCGACGAATTTTTTTAATAGAAAGTGAAGACATGTCAACAGAATTTTTTGCGTTTCAAAGCTTAAAGTGTCGCTAGAATTTATTGTTTTGGAAGAAATGACAAGGACTTGCGTCACGTTTCTCTTTTAGAAAGGATTTTTGTTGTGATTCTCATTAATTCCAATTTACTAGCAGAGTCACCATTCCTAATTCGCTTCTTACGAAACCCATTAAAATCAACGCCCTCACATTTAATTCCAAGAATAAAATCAGAGAGTAGTACTCAATGAAATGTTAGCTTCTGTGCATAGTAAAATAAAACAAAAATTAATCGAAAGCCCAAAAACGATTTCTTGTAAAAAAAAAATTGATTGCGGATTGTAATTAAGGAGCCCATGAAGAAGTAGCAAAAATGCTGAAGTGAAAATATTTAAAGCGAAATAAGTAAATTTCTTTGGTAGAAAATGTTTGCATATAATAAAATCTGTAATAAAATTTACCTTCTCTGGAAACCATGGTGTAACAAAAGGCATTTGAAATGTATTGCTATACGAATGAAGTGTGTCGAATGAATCCGGTGAAACAGCACCCAACATGGAAAAAACTCCGCGGGAAAATTGATTGCAAACTGGAAACAAAATAAAAAACGTAAAAAGTTAAATTATGTAAATGGATCTGAATACATATCGATTTTCGCATTTATTTTTTTTTTGCTCCTCACTGCAAATATTTGTGGAATGTTAAAGGAAGTCGAATAACAATTGGTGGCATCACTACATCTCATGAGGTTTGAGGAAGATCATTTTCTTTTATACGTAATTTTCGTTTGAGTCAAATCAAGAATTATTTTCGCTTTGCTTTGGTGGATAAATAACTAGATTTGAATATTAGATTCTTGTGTTTATCATTGGAATTCAACAGTGTTATAGCAAATATTTATACGAGTAGCATAATCTTACTAATGGACCATTTGGAATTGTTGCAACGAAAATAGCATTTGGGAGCTGTTTACTTGCTTCCGCTATAAATGCAAATAATTAACAAATTTTCAGAGCTTCAAAATCTCTTCTCCGTTACGATATTCCATAAAATTGTATGAACAATTTCACAACGTGTTGCATTCCACGTTTTATGGAAGGACCTGCAAAACGTGAACCGGTCGAAAAGTAAATTCAATTTTCTTTATGCAACGCCGTTTTGAAAAGTGAACTTTTTCATGCATCGTTTCGGTGACGTTAGAGAGTAACTTTTTATCGCTCATTTGAATGATAAAAAGTTCATTCAAAAGTTCCCGTTTCACAAGTTGTTGCATAAAGTCTTGTATGAAACATGTTGCGAAATTTATTGTTTTTGTCACACGATGTGGTTATCCAACTCGCTTCGATCGTTTGATAACTTCACAGTGACAAAAACAACTTCATTTCGCAACTAGTTGCGTAAATAACTATCAATGCAAAATTAGGCCGATGTTACAAAGCAATGAAACATTTGAAAAATTCCAAGCATAAAAGTTGGGCAGAGTTCATGTTTTTCAGTGTTTCATCGCATCGGATTAAAACCGTTAATAACTCGTTAATAACAAATATGAATTTTTTTCGAGTGGATTCTTGTTCCACCTATCTGGCAGATAAACTAAATGAATGAATTTCGAAAAATACGGGCTTGATGATTTCGAGTTGATGGTATTTAAGTACTCTCACAAAATGTGAATGCTGCGAGCGTAGCGAGTGAAATCTTTTTTATAATTTTCTATTTATGCAGGTAACTTGTATCATGGCAGTATCGCTATAAATTTGGGTTGTTCTCGTGTTTGGTGTCCACAACGAAACGAACGCATAGACGTGGTTCGCAATTCACGTAAGGCATGTGGTCCAATCAGGGGCGTGCCAGTCTTTTGTTTTGATCTTTACAAGTAATACTTAACGTGAAGCTAGTTACAGTTGCGACCAAAGCAAATAAAATCAGCTGAATTCATTGAAAAGTTCAAAAATCAGCTGATTTTCGCCTCGATAGCAACTGCAGCTAACTTCACGTTGAATATTACTTGCAAAGATAAAAACGATAGGTTATCAAGTCCCTGGGTCCAGCAAACAGATTAATTGTTACTCAAACAAATGCCCGAGGAAAACGGTATCTTGGTTAACTGTGTGTACATGTGTGCAACGAATGGGAACATGTAACGTGGAAATCTAATGAATACAGAATGCATGATGAGGTAGCGGGGAAGGAACGAAAAGTCGCAAAACCTATGTTTCAAGAGTAGTTGGCCGCCATGGACCGGAATTCTTTATTTTTATTTTAGATGAAATTAGACCCGAACGAAGTATTACTCCATGTGTGGGTGTATACAACAATGAAGTTTCAGATTAACGTGCGTACTTGCTTTGCATTAACCGCACGGCCCCCACCATCGGCGACTCTCCCTAAAAAGCGGATATTTAGTACAGAGCCTCCGTGACCTAGGTAAGGCCCGAGATACTATTCAAAACGTGAACTGCTTTGACATCTACCATAGCTCCCGCGTTGCAGCGCCTGATGCGGCCATATCGCATGACACACTACATCCGTGGGCTCCCCAACTCTGTGGTACCGAATTTACCCTCGGTGGAGGCTTTCGCAGTAAGGCTCTTAACCACACTGCTTCTGTAGGAATGTGCACCCATTCCTAGTACCGCTGGCCAGCTCGGGAAACCATGGTGTCGCTACTCACCAGTACACCAACGGGACGATGCAAGCAAAGTTTGATGGCGACCACCCCTGTGGTAGTGTGAGTGTACACAATGAGATACCGTCTTTCATTTCACAACCGTCGCTAACGTCATTGCTTGATTGATGCTTGATGTTTGCCACTAGGCTTGAGGTAGCGTATCGCGCGGGTCCCTTTGCATCTTTTTAAAATATTGTCTCACTGTAAACACATTAAATGAACTCGTAAATTTTCTCTTGAATTTAACCGCATTATGCGTTCGCCTAACGATTCAATAATTATGCGTGACACAAATTAAAAAATATTTAGGCCTACAAATTATGAAATCATTCAACATAATAATCGTCTTGTTTTTCAAAATCTAATTTTTACTTTCAAATATTTCGCAGGCGCCGCTCTCGGACATTGTAGCGTCATGGTAGTTGTTCGTTTATTGTTAGTAGAAATCATTTCTTTTGTGATTTTTTTACATTTTATTGACGGAAATCCTGTGGTGAGTCTTTTTGTTACATAAAAATCATTTTTACGAATCAAATTTTTCATCGAAGAAATTTCTCTACGTGGACTATTTGCACTGTCAATTCAATCCAAAATTCATTGCAAAAAATGCTTCCTGTAAACTAACATTTATCAATCGAACACACAAGGCGTTTACTTTGAAATTGTTTTCGTTAGCAACAATTACAGCCGATGAGACCATCCACTTCCAACTGTGTTATCGATATCGCACCGGTTGGCGAACGTTTTTAGTCAACTTTAAAGACAACTATTGTGACTATGTGACCAAAGGAAATATAAAATCCACAGGACTAAATCTTTTGATTCCTGTAGTTCGAAAGTACAGCAATGTGAAATTAAAATGTCCGTATGTTGGTCCCTATATAATCAATGAAATGCCAGCAAATGCAGAGATGTTCAACAATCCATTTATTCCGATTGGAAAATATTACCTCAATGTAACTCTCGCGTACCTAGACGAATTGATGTTTAGCATGCAATTCTATTTTATTGTTCCGGAAGGAAGGTCAATTGAAAATGATGCCCTGGGTCGTTGAAAATATGGTTTTCTTACATTCAAGCAAATACAAACGAGAAATAAAATAGAAATGAATAAAATAAAATGAAGTCGTTTCTGCCCTGGTGAATCTCAGATTTACATAGTAATTTCTAATTGAAGGTTTTAAATGTTTGCAACTATTACAAAAAAACGATGCAAATAGGAATTTTAAAGGGAAAATGGTTTTATAAATCTAGTGGTATTCACTCCAAAATTCAAAGATATTTTGTGATTTTTTGGGATTTATGGAGTTATATTGGGATCCACGATAGGCAATATTTTTCAATTTGATGCCTGACTGCCATCTATGTGACCTTGAATCATGAAAAAGAAGGCAGCCTGATGTCAAAAATTGAAGCATATCACCGGGACGGTAATGATGAATGCTTCACAAATTCACACAATTGACACCAGGCTGCCGTTACCATCTACATTTAGACAAATGTAGCCCAAGAACGCAGCCTGGTGTCAAGATGAAAATTGGTGCGTTATAAAGCATTTGTTAATAGCATATGCTTCAATTTTTTGTACCAGGCTACCTTCTTATTGACCTTAAATCATGAAAAAGTATGCAGCCTGGTATGGCTTTAACATTTCCTAACATCATTTTCTAATCCAAGACTCCATAGCCGAAAATGCAGTCTTCCACTTGTTGTAACTTTCTGAAGGCTGCGTACTTCGGATTCAAGATCCAGTAAATTCACGCAGTAGTGGAAAGATCAATCTACTGCAAGAACGAACTAAAATTGCTAAAAGCATTGGAGATTTTCAGTAAAACTGTAACAAAGTACGCCATCAACTTGTGGAACACCCCCTTAGGGAGATTTATATACTTTCACCCTATCTGTCGCATTGCGAAAACGATGTATTACAGACGGGCATATATTTAGCCGCTCTGTGTCTGTATATTCTGAGCCATAAGTGGGTGCGCAATTTGAAATCTTTCCCTCCTCGCTTGTAAATTGTTTTTTCTTGGTCAAGCCACCAGATTGCCGGTCGCTTGCGCTTAATTCTTATTGCATATCGAATGGTAGTTCTGCATCTTCTTCGCCGATTCACGAGACTCGGCGTTATTCAAAAATACACAGTTTATTTTTATGAATGAATGATATCAGCTTAGGGCCGACTATTTCTGATCGATGCACACAGGCCTCTTACGGGCCCTTTGTACTACCCAGTCATCATTAAAATCTTGAAGCCCCTTTCGGACGTCCTCCACTCACAAAAAAAAAATATCCCCATTGCAAACCCGGTTAAGAGCCAGCAATCGGTTGAATCCAAGCCAGGAGTAGCGCCATACGTTTATAAAACCAATCGACCAATCGACCACCAAGGCAGAGTCGAGCCACGTGTCATCCCTGCTCTGCGGCCTGCCATCATTGCTCCACCGTCGACCTCGGCCACCCTGTAGCGTCAAAAGCTTTCGCTAATTGGAGTAGTCCCAATGTAACTATCGAGCCACATCCAAGGCAAAATCTTCTGGTCCTAAAATCGGGTTGGTGTGTAAACCGGTGGGTAACACGAGGCTACCTAGTATAATAGTTGTGACACAGCCGCTGAATGGGACGACAGCTAGGCACAATAATGCTTCAGTCGTGAAGCCGTCTTCCCGAATTCTGAAATCATTAAACATTTGACTCTATCACCACCCAATTCAGTTTCACGGCCTCATCCACTTCAACTAGCAGAACCGTTAAACCATGAAGCCAGATCCTGAAATGGAAGTAGCCAGGACGCCTCTCGTTCAGAGGTGCGCAACTGTCACGCCACACCCGACGCCTTCCCTGCAGCCCTGAGCGACGTCGCTTGCAGACTAGCCTGCCTATACTAGTAACGAGCCAACCGTGTCCGCGAGCAAGCCTCGGTTCTACGACCTGAGTAGGGAATATTATCAGGCAGGAAGGCAAAGTGTATGAGCGTCGCAACTGGGGCACAGCACTTGTTCCAAAAACTATGTTTGGTGGTGTACCAGCCAAAAATGCTTTCTCTAAAACATTTTACATGCTTTGGTTGCATTTCAATCTGTCAATCGCTATTTGTGTTAACTGCGTGTATTCATTGTTAGGTTATGATGAAAGGTCACCCACAAATATTGCGAAATCGTTGGATCAATTAGCGATGTGATGAGAACTCCAACTTCGTTCGCGACCTCAACACTTCGTAAAGGATATTTAGTCAACAAAATATTTCATTCGTCAATTTTCACTACGAAAACGTATAAATTAATTTCAAACACAATACAAAACACTTGCTGACTTGATCAGTGTTGACAGAACCCATGAATGAATCTAGAAATATTGTTGTACAGTGACGCTAAAGGTTTGCGCCGTTGGGTCTGAATCGAGGGGTTATCCACTTCATTTTTTTGGTACAGGCTGATGGGATTTTTGGAATTAAAATGGAATTTCTGGAATTATTGGAATTTTAGTGGAATTTCGATGGAATTTCTGAACTCCGGAATTTCGATGAAATTTTTGGAACTTCCGTGGAATTAAAATGGAATTTCTTGAATTATTGGAATTTTAGTGGAATTTCCGGAATTTCTGAAATTCCGAAATTTCGATGAAATTTTAGGAATTTCTGTGGAATTTATGTGGACTTTTTGAAATTTCTGTGGAATTTTTGGAATTTCTGCGGAATTTTCGGAACTTCGGAAATTTTGTGGAACTTTTGGAATTTCGATGGAATTTTTGGTATTTCTTGAAATTGGAATTTTTGGTACAAATTTGGTACGCCGATTTAGTTGAACAAAAAAAATTGATTCTCTTGTACGTTTAAATGTCTTCTGAAGAGTGAAATGGTGAAGGATGTCATTCAGACCAAACGCCAAGGGTCACGCCGATCTATTAAAAACCGCTCTTGTACGTTTAAAAGTCTTCCGAAGAGTGAAATGGTCAAGGATGTCATTCAGACCCAACGCCGAGGGTCACGCTGATCGGCGCACACGTCTCGAGACACTACTAGAAGTGTCCGCGAGATACTAGAATCGCCGATTAACTAACGAAATTGCGAGTATAAACGGGGTATTTATATGTTGAAAACCCAACGCCAAGCTCGTCTGAATTTAACAACGTCTACGAAAGCTCTTCTTATACCATTCCTATGAAACCCGATGATAATGAGTGCATGAATAGCAGAAAATGATTTTCTTTCCTTTTATCATGTGATGCATCAAGCAATATGAGAATTACAAGTGCATATTTTCGGTGAATTATTTGTGAAGTATTTTTCCAACACTGATGTATTACTGCATGGATCACATATCTAAGACCATACTTGAGTTCACATCTTCAGATGGAATATTACATGTTTTATTGCACTCCTTTTAGACTGATTATTCTCTCAGAATGAAAGAGGATAGGGTCCATTACTTCAGCGCAGGTTATTTGTGTGGCAGCAATTCATCCATACTGAAACACAGTATTATTTAACGGTCAAAATCACATGCGATTACCTTAAGAAAAGTTTGATTTAGTAGCACATACCAGAAGTATTTATCGAAATATGATGAAATGAAACAAAGTTTCTTATGAAAAAATGTGTAGCAGGTGGAAGTTGGTTCGAGTTTAATAAATAAATCAACTTAAAAGAAGCGAGAAGCATTACATTTAATCTTTGGCTTTAGTTAAGCTACGAGAATATAATGACCGCAAAGTATCAAATCAAAGAATAGTCTATCCATCCATCTATTAGTCTTAACCTCTACTTACAGAAGTATTAGATCCAATATCCATCACATAACTATTCTTTATAAATCTTCAATTTTTCTCACATAATCACCTTATAAAATAAAACCTCTACCCGTAGCAGATATCATCATCACCTCTTGCTCTATTTCCACTTCCATAACTTTTTTTTATTTTGTGCCCTACGGCTTTTCTGCTTTTCATCAAAGCGCCAGCAAAGATGTTACTAAGGTATAACGTAGCACAAATAAAGATAAGACTTTGCCGAAAGAAGTGTTCAAGTTAAGAAAAGGCAAGAAATAAAAAAAAGGTAATGATTGTAAGCAGAAAATGGGGTTATACAATCGATTCGTAAGGTGTTCACTCACTGTAATATTTCGGTGTTGGGTATGATGATATTAGGGTTTAATGAGCATTATACACGTATCTAGAGACAAAATGCGTATTGAATAAAAAAAGGTGTTAAAAATGTGTTTTTTGTTGAGATTGTCATTTCGCAGTTGTAACCCGATTGGATTCAATGTTTTATTTATTACAACCGTTCAGCTTCTTTCAAAGTCCCTGACAATGTAAGCGATTAGTTTATTGTTGCAAGTAAAGCGTAAACACATCTCTTAAAAACCATGAGAGAGCAGAAAATTATGGCTGACTCTTTTATAAAGAAATATCCCAATACTTGTAATTGGCACAGCACAAATGACATCAAGTTAAAAGCGTATTGTCATCAGCATAATTGATAGAGCGTTTGATTTAAATAAATATGTTGGAAGCTCTTTTACGGGACAAGTCTCTATCATTAATATCCTTTGAAGTCAATAGGATTAAACGAACAAAATTAATCACATGGTCTTGTATTGATACAAGCGTGTAACACCGCTCCGTTCTCATTCTATTATACAGCATCTCTTATTCTAGTTGAAATTCAACATAGACGGCACACAATTTTATATTCAACTAAGCGTGAAACTACGGACAAATTGTTCGGGAGTTGAATGTAAAATTTTAAAATCGCTGGTCAATATTTTCGGTTTGCACGATCATGTAAAAGTAAACGGTTTTATATGAGAAATAAATTGCTAGCAGAATTTTTTCTTCTTTTTTCGATTCTATTGGAGAAAATCATTTTATTTTTCTATGATTTTGTTTTCTGGGTAAGCATTTTTCATATAAAATTAAATTTTTCATGTGGTTACTGGCTTTTATAGTGCTTAATCCATTCCATACGCATTCAAAAAATATGGAAAAGAAAAGTTTATCAATGGATGACTAACTACAGCATACTAATATATAGACTGGGTTTACGTAACGAAAATGCTATTCGCAGATCCTGCGAATAGCGTTTCATGGAGACTATTCGCAGATTCTACGAATAGCGTTTCATGGAGACTTCACGAAAAATTTAGTTTTAGCTTGGAATTGGAACTGGAATGCGAGTAAGAAATTGACAAGTCGTCACTTGAGATGTAGACATCTATGATACGAAATGTATATCTCGGTCGAGATGCACGAATCTTTGGTAAAAAATGCATACACATTTACTAAAGGGTCATACACAAATTACGTACGCACTTTGGGGGGGGGGGAGGGAGTCAAAAACATCAAAAAAACTGCGTACGTAATTTGGCGTAAATGGCTAAATGATTTATATCATTCGGACATATAATTAGTCATTTATATAACTGAATACAAGCTGGGAGGTATATCATCGGCATAATATTCAGATATTATAGTCGATTCGACTATAATTTTCATTATAGTCCGACTACAACAACATGACGCCAAATCTCAATGAAAATCATGCCCGCAGACGTAGCGGAGGGTGCGACGCAGTCTTCACACCCAAAAAAAACGTCCACAAACCCAAAAAACTCCATACAAAAACCTTTGGGACAAAACACGATGTATAGGTGAACTTTGAAGTTTTCCCCCTGCCCCCCTCCCCTCCAATTTATGAAAAAAAAAACTACTTACTATCCTGATTCTAACGCACTTTGTATCATCAAAATCGATTGAAAAAGAGCCGATATATCGCCAATCAAAGATGACCAATTTCCATCTAAAAATGGTAAAAATATATTTGAAAATAATCAACATTTTATTCCTGTATTGTGTGTCCACGATGTACCTCGATTTCCTCAAAATTTTTAGGGAAGTTTAGTTTCGGTCCGAAATGGAATATTCAGCCGGTGGCTATCCCCAAAAGAATCTGGGAACTGAGTTATTGACCTTCAAAGTTTTCATACATCCCCCGAATGCAACATGCACTTCTTCGGCTATATCTCATATAGTGGTCAGATCGCGGTGAATGGTATCAAATGAAAGGTATCCAACTCATGAAGCCAACGGAACCGCTCTTGTGGAAATCGGTTGGGGGGTTCGTTGCCAGGAGTCGGTCAAAGTGGTCCGAAATGAGCTACGCTGCCGTAGAGCGACTATGAGAGAATTTTTTTTTTAAGTGACCGAAAATGATGTGTAATGATGGGGAAAGTGCGTAGGATGATGTGGGAAGTGTGTGGAATGATTTGGGAGGTGTGTGGGATGATGTGGGAAGTGTATGGGATGATGTGGGAAGTGTGTGGGATGATGTGAGAAGTGTGTGGAATGATGTGGGAAGTGTGTGGGAAGTGTGTGGGATGATGTGGAAAGTGTGAGGGATGATGTGGGAAGTGTGTGGAACGATGTGGGAAGTGTGAGGATTGATGTGGGAAGTGTGAGGATTGATGTGGGAAGTGTGTGGGATGATGTGGGAAGTATGTGGGAAGGTGACACAAAGTGTTCCGAAGGTAGTCGAAGGTGATACGAAGTGTTCCTATGGTAGCCGAAGGTGTTGGAGAACAATTTTTTTCGGAAAGAAAATTTTTTTTGGAGACAATTTTTTTTTTTGAAGACAATTTTTTTCGGAGAAAATTTTTTTCCAAGACAATTTTTTTCGGAGAGAATATTTTTTCGAAGACAATTTTTTCGGAGAATTTTTTCTTTGCAGAAAAATTTTTTATGGGAGGAAAATTTTTTTCGCAGAAAATTTTTTTTGAAGAAAAATTTTTGAAGAAAAAACTTTTTTTCTGAGAAAATTTTTTTCGGAGACATTTTTTTTTTCGAAGACAATTTTTTTCAGAGAAAATTTTTTTCCAAGACAATTTTTTTCGGAGAAATTTTTTTTTCTAAGAAAACTTTTACAAAAAATAGAAATTTTTTCAACAACTGAAAGCTTCCAAAATGACTGATATCACAACGAAAACCTCTTTAAAGGTAGAGTGTGACGCAGTCCGTAAGTCTGCTTCCAAAATTAATGATATCGCTTGAGGTGACGCTATCGCTGATAATACACAGAAGTGAAAGGAATCTTGTGTTCAAAGTTTTAATTTCCTGAAAAAATTACAGCGCTTTTTTTAAAACAAAATTACGTTGTGTTAAAAAAATTGCGTCACAAATGCTGGACCCATCGACGAAAGAGGTTTTTGTTGTGATTAAAAATAGCCACTAGTCGAATGACTAATTAAATTCCCGAATGATATAAACTAACGTATTACCCAAGGGGTAAATAGCTTGATTATAGCCTCGGTACATGAAAATTTCTTGTACATTCACTTCACCGCGACTATAATGGCTTCATTATATCCCTCGGGTGATAATATACCATTTCTTTAGCTTCTTTTTTTAAATTTATTATCTATGTAAAAACATCGGTACATAAATCTATGTTCTTGTTCTTCTAACAACACAATTTCGTAGCCTGTTTGACTGAAAGAAGCTCGTTGCGCTTCGTTACAATACCTAGTAATTGAGTCAAAGGCTTTGACAATGAGTCTTTTTTGCTGAGTTTGTGACATTTTCCAACTCGATAAATGAGCATAGATACCCTTGTGTTTTATGAGTTGAATGAAGTTCATGACACCACAAATCAAGAGTATCTATGAAACACTACTCACAGATAAGGAGAGTATCGTAACAGTGCGGCGCATACAACAACTCTGTTACGATACTCTCCTTATCTGTGAATGATGTTTCATTTAGACTAATCGCAGTTAATGCAAATAGTTTCCATGAAATACTATTCGCACTTACTGCTAATAGTCTCCATGAAACGCTATTCTCAGAATCTACGAATAGTCTCCATGAAACATTATTCGTAGGATCTGCGAATAGCGTCGGCCTTTACGTAACCATCAGTTGGTATGCACATCGCACACCAACACATACACAATTCACGCTGATTTGTTCTGCTGAATAAATACGTATTCCACATAAATTTAGGTGGACGCTCGAACGCTACTCAGCATTTCGCATTTCATGTTTGCTTCATATTGTGTTATTTTTTTGTCAAAGACTACCAATCTATGCTTAATATATCACTGATTTTGACGTAAGCAGACGTCACGTCGGTTGCCTTAAACGTCTGAGTAGTGAATGCTTTGTAACGCTATCACTCGCTATTTTAGAGATCCTATCTGTGAGAAAATATTGGTAATTCAAAATATGAAACATTTTACTTGAACAAGCCATGAAAAAAACATCGACCAAAAGAATGATCTTAAGCTTAAGCAAAATCGATCCTGTTCTCGAGATTGTTTTCGGGAAATTCATTCTCATTTTGTTACTAGCATAGGAAGTACTTATTTTAGATTCAAGAAAGATATCAGTAAATTACTTACTTAGTCTCGAGAGCTTAAATGCATCCGCAGTGTTAATGACGTCGACGTAAGCTTGCAGCTCGAAGCGCCTTGCTGTTACGTTTAGGTTGTGGTTGAGCATTGCGAATTTGAAAGCTGATTGAACTTCATCCGTTCCCTGTTCAAATATAGCACCTGTAAAGAAATAGACATATAATTGAGTTAAACATATCGAAATATGAATTCCGTGTCGGCCGAAAAGGTCGTAGTTCTGTTTAAAAAAAAAAACCATGTGTTATGACAACGACGTGAGTGTAACGTGTGTGATCGCTTAAGCGAATTTACGAAAAAGCTCCAAAATTGAATTGCCGAAGTTAAAATAGCCTCTTATTTTCGGAATTCTGTTTAAAATTATTATTCAATTCAATTGTTTTTGCATAAAGCGATCGAATTAATTTCAACTCTGTGTATAAAAAACAATTTATTTTTAGATGCGTACAAAGTTTAAGGAGCTTATGGGATTACTCTTACATTTGTAACATGAGAAAATCGAGTCAGTATATATTTTTAACCTCCTCTATATGAGAATTAGTGCAATATTTCATAATGCGTACCAGATATTCGAAAATGTACTCTCTTGAAATACCCTTGCCTTATAGACTGGTTTTCGACTCAGTTTTCATAGGGCAACACATCTCGAAAATCTAGGTCAGTGGAGGCATCTACATTTTTCTCATAGCTGAATGTCAGCTCAATAACGAAATAATGACGTCAGAAACGGTGGCGACATGAGTGCTTACATAACTCAGTAGTGATCGGCATGTAACAAAAACATTTGTTCTCTGGGCAATCCCACGGACTTCGTCATTCCCACGCTTGAAATTCTCAGTAGTTACAAAATGATAGCCAATTTCTTCTGACTAACCTCTAGTTAAAGGATAAACCTTTGTAATGCACATTTTTATATATGAATATCATTTTGTAACAACTGAGCATTTTGAGCGTGAGAATGAAGTTTTCGTGGAATGGTCCCTCTGTAGGTCAGATGTGGGTCGACCCGCTAAAATTGTGGGTCAGGTGTGGGTCGACCCACTCCGATCCTTAAGTTGTTAATTATTGAGTGATGCTTGGTGTCAGAATACGTGTAAGGTGGATATCATACATCCAACAAGTACATGCAGACTAGAGGTGAGCTGGCCTCCCGAACTGGACTAAAAACCTGACCCGACCCGAACCCCAATTTGTTGAGTCGAGTCGGGTGTTCATTTTTCGGGTCGGGTCGGGTTTGAAGACTCTAACTAACAAAAGTTCGTGTTCGGGTCGGATTTGAATTTTCATTTTCGGTTCGGGTCCCAGTTGAAAAAAAAAGATCCTAATTATAAAACGCCCCGTGCGTATGATATACAAACTGAAGGCATATAGTTTGCTCCACACATATATATTACCAGAATGTATATGAAATTCATATTATGAATACGGACAAAATTTTTCTTGGTGCAAAACAAGAATCCCATTTTATTCTATTGGTAATTCAGTGGTTCGTACTTTTTTATATTGAATAAAAATTCTAGGAATTCCGCTGTGTGTGATATGTGAAGAAATTGAAATACCAATTTACATAAACATTTACAATGATTCGGTATTATAGAAATTGAATGTTGTTACTTTTGAATGAATTTTCATCTAAAGTCTTTCGCATGGGTATTCCGAACGAGACCACTTAGTTGTTTACATAAATGTTTTAGACGATTGAATTTAAGCAGAATCTCAAATCAAGCGTCACAAACAGGTATCCGTTTACAAGTTTTCATACAGAGTGACGAAAATTCGAAAAAAAAATTCCCGTCATTTTGGTTCCGTACGCATGTAATAGTATATTATAACCAAGGGGTATAATGGCACGATTATAGTCGAGGTGAAGTGAGTGTCCGAGGGGCTCTATCATTTACATCATTTAGGCTCGTGTCTTTTTTTTTTAATTTCCATTAAGATTTGATGTTATAGTTGGATTATGATGAAAGTTATAGTCGGACTATAATGAAAATTATAGTCGAGTCCACCATAAAATGCCACAGTGTCAGCTTGAAACAAAAGTTGGTCTTTTCTATCTGTCATTTTGGTTCCGTACGCATGTAATAGTATATTATAACCAAGGGGTATAATGGCACGATTATAGTCGAGGTGAAGTGAGTGTCCGAGGGGCTCTATCATTTACATCATTTAGGCTCGTGTCTTTTTTTTTTAATTTCCATTAAGATTTGATGTTATAGTTGGATTATGATGAAAGTTATAGTCGGACTATAATGAAAATTATAGTCGAGTCCACCATAAAATGCCACAGTGTCAGCTTGAAACAAAAGTTGGTCTTTTCTATCTGTCAAGGTGATATTTTAAACGTCAAACGAAAATATTTTTTTTTTTGAAATATCCAAAAACTATTTATTTTTCCTCAATTCCATTAGGGTTATGGCGAATTGAGGAAAAATAAATAGTTTTTGAATTTTTCGAAATAAGTTTTTTTGTTTGATGTTTGAAACGTCACTCTGACAGGTGGAAAAGACCGACTTTTGTTTCCAACTGACACAACAGTTTGTATGAAAGTCGTCTATAATATGGTCGTTATACCTCTACTTTGAGCTATATAAATGGCTAATTATATGTCTGAATGATATAAAAAATATTAGTTTCTGAAAAGTCTCTGGGATTGTAAATTTACATCCCTTAGGATGTAAATATACATCACTCAGGAGGTAGATACAACTTTCAACTCCATGTAAACACAATTTTTCATAGGTAAACAAAGAACATTGCACAGGTTTAACAAAAAATTGGATTTGAAATATGTTTTGTTATAAGTTTTACATTTTCATTTTTTTTTTTGCAACATCACACTCCCTTTAGAGCATTATGTTTAGTCAATAATACGTCAATGAACCATAAACGTAATGGAAAATTTCAGTAGTTTTCCACATATGACAGAAAATGGCATTGCAAAAATGTTTTTCTAGCGAGCTAGAAGCAAACTTGTGGGAGTTATATTTCCATAATATCCCAACAACATTAAAATAAAAATTTTCCATATGCAACACAAGGGACCAACCCGACCAAACCTCTTTGAATGGAAGATATTCGATTCTACACATAATAATATTTTGCGAAATGTTGCGCAGGAAATGCAAAGTTTAAGAGAAACAACAATTTTTGTTATATATGTGTCCCGTTCATTAAATCCAAAATTATTATACTCTTTGTTTGCAAATTTTCCAACTTTAAGCTGCCTGCCATAAAACATAAATAAAAGTTCATACATGTCGCACATATTCTCTTTATGTTCTAATCTGAAATATGCACACAGCTCTTCACACAACAAAGCGTTCATAACATATTCAATTCACAGATGTACCACATATCATGAGAATCCAGTTAGTCCAAAAAAAGGCTAAAGCTAAAAAATGAAATCGGCATAACACTCCGCTGACTATTTTCATCAAGGCGAAAAGGGTTTACGCTTCTATGAGTTTGGTATCTGCATCGCGGGACCACAATTCCACATATAATCGTGAACAATAGTGGATGAGAATAATATTTCCCAATTACATTGAAATATGAATTTACGGCATTTACCGTGACAAATTAGGGTTAATAATTTAAGTGAAATAGAATTAAAAATTATGGGTGACCAGCTGACTATGTGACCATGTCACAAGTGTCTAAAACATTTTTTGATGCCATAAATTGTGGCAGTTGTTGACATGCAATTTGTTGCACACAATTTATCGATTTATTTCATTATTAATCCCTTAAATCGACGTAATGTTGTGAGGACAAAGGTTTATTCCGATGAATTGGGCAATATGGTCAAAACGCTTGGTAAACGTAGCGTAAATAGGCTAAAACGCGTGGGAATATATTTATCCAGGCAGCAGTAAAAGGAGAGGTAAGTCCCCAATATAGGATACCACACCCCTCGAAATACTTCATCGCTTAACGAAGCACATGTTTAAGATTTTACGCTACGTACTAAAGAGCCATCTGGCGGAAATTTTTCAGCTAATGAAAATTTGCATGGGAAAAGTGACACTTTTGTGAAAAGTTTTTCTCTTAAAGTCTTGAATGCAAACCAATGCTTATGTAATCATTACACACTTCAACTATTTCTGAAGGAAATTGCGGAAACACTTTTGAAAAAAAACATTCTCATTTGCTAGAAATGTGAATTCCAATATTTCACTTCAAAAGTCAGTTTTTTCAGCTTTTCTAGTTAATAAACATTTCGAAATCCATAATTTTTTTTTATCAATGTGCTTGCTCACTTAATCTTTAACTGAATAATCCATTTAAATCACAAAAAACATTTTCTACGATTTAGAAATAGATCAAAACTTTTTGAGTTGATACATTTGCAAATATTTGTAAACGTCAAACACGTCAAATCACAATAAAGATGGCGGCCATTTTTATTTGGAATCATCAACTCAAATTTTTTTTATCAATTTCTGACTCGTAGAAAATGTTTTCTGTCATTAAAATTGATTACTCAGTTAAAGATTAAGTGAGCAAACACATTGGTCGAAAAAATTATGCATTTCGGAGTGTTTATTAACTAGAAAAGCTAAAAAAACTGACTTTCGCAGTGAAATATTGGAATTCACATTTCTAGCAAATGAAAATGTTTTTATGAAAAAATTTTCAACAATTTTCTTTAGAAATAGGTAAAGTATGTAATGATTACATAAACATTGGTTTGTATTCAAGACTTAAAGAGAAAAACCTTACACAAAAGTTTCACATTTCCCGTACAAACTTTCATTAGTTGAAAAACTTCCGCCAGATGGCTCTTTGATACGTAGTTTAAACTCTTAACGTCAATTCCGAACCACGCCTAACGATAGCTAGCATTTTACCACTAGAATTTCTTGTGGTGCTAATTATATCTCCGCCTAAAGTTAGACTCAGATATTTGTACACAGAATTCATCGAATATGGGTGACGTCATATTTGCCATTTTTGAATGTATGCGGCACCAAATTCACAACTACCCTTATTGTGAAGTCTGGGTGTGCCTGGGAACGTTACTTTAATACTAGACATTAAAGAGAAATTCTATACAGAATTTGTCCCCACCAGGATTGAACCCGGATATTCTTGGTGGAAAGCCAGTACGTTACCTCTGAGCTAACCAGTCCCGTCTAAGAGACATCTTACGGATAAAAAGTCGATCACATGCATTTTTACCGTTACTGAAAATGAATTGTTTTGCGCTGCCACCGATTGCGAAAAGAAATACCATTGCTGCGCCGCCGAAATTTTCCATCTGACATGATTAAGTGCACCAATATTCGGTGCTTGACATATCATGGAATTCTTCATGGAATTTTGTATACTTTGACATAAGTCGATGCCGCACTAAAAGCGTGGATTGTGTTGATATATCGTAACAACATCATATTCAGATGGTTTTGCAAGACTCATATTCTGGGAAAATGTGGAAATCCCCTTAGGAAATATGTCCCCAGTATGGACCACATGTCCAACCCAAAAAAGTTATTTCGTTAATGAGTGCACCTAGGGCATTGGGAAATCGCCTATTGAAAAAGACAAACTGATGACATATTTTTGGGCATGGTTTTTTTTACAAAATATTGTAAAAGTGAAAGTTTATAATGAAGATGTGACGTCAAGAGGACTTCCGAAGGATTAAAAAGTTGGGAAATTTTCCGTCATATTGAGAATGTTTTCTCTTGGGTGTCCTAAACATTTTGTGAGACCGCTGCCGTAATAACGATAAATACCATCGTTCCAGGAACGATAATATCCCCCAGGAACAATGTCGTATGACCTCCCGTTAGCATTTGAAAATGTGTTTCATTCCTTTAACCACATAAAATGTTTGAAAAGTTATTTTCATGAGAAAAATTAATAACCAGCACATTAAAAATATTTCATATTTTCGACGATTCGTTCACGTCAAATATTTGCAAGGAAAAAATTCTCTCAAAATAACAAATTAAGAAATTTCTTCGGAAAATATATCTACATCGATAGAGACAGCGAAATGATAAATGTAAAAGGGAATGTTCCATTGATAAAGAATAAACAAAGAAAAGAAAATCTTTTTCGAATAACCGAAATTAGAGGATACAATTTAATTTGTTTTTCATTAAATACTGTTTTTCAAAATATATATACATTTCCACCAACTTCCACGTTCTACACTCTGCTCAACGGTATGAAACACAACCTCAACCTCATCCATTATATATGTTCGTGGTTACTGATACTTTTTGTGTGTATGAGGCTTTGAGTATAATGTGCTTTGCAGAGCATTTCATATGATTTCATTTATACATTTCTCAGCGTAGCTGGTCTTCCACGAAACTCAAAAACAACCGCACACTCTATATCACTAAAACGTATGTTCCACCAACATATAAATGGTGAACAAAACATATTAGATGTTTGTCATTTTCTTATCTAACTGCCATATATTTTACGGTTCGTCCGTCTAGCGGATTATACGAACACCAAGTCTAAAATATAAACTGTTTTCTGCCTGATTCAGGTTTACGTAATATGTAATGTTGAACAACCAGCAACGTACAGTGTACGAAGAAGACGTGATCTTCAATACACAACTTTTTTTTTTGACGAATACGCCGCATAGTATAAAGTCGTTACGAAGCTCAATTGAGAATAAAATTTTATTATAGGCGTTTTTATCCAGCTCAATATATCTTTACTTTCCCATATTATTTCCGTGATGTGATACCTCCTTCTTGAAATTCTCAAAAGAATGGAGGATATTATTGGTTATTGCGATTTCTTATCGATATCCGAAAATTTAAGGCTACATCAAGATACCGATGCTCATAAAATTTTCTCCTACACAATTGATGATCTCAATAGAACTTCGAAAGGGTGTCACTTAATAAGAAAATCTTGCCGCTTTTTTGTGTCGCTTGTGTCGTTTTTTGATTTCGAGACCGATACAGCGAGAGTTGAATAATTGGCTAATTTCAACGGTAACCAATATACTATCGCTATCATGTAACCTGGGGAACGAATGTGTTTTGTCTCATGTGAATATAAATCACATTAAAAGAGTGAAAGAGATGAAATTCGTTACCCAGATGACGGTACCGGTGGAATCAGCCAATTCATGATTTTAGAACAACGCAGTATTAAACAACATCGGTACCGTCGCGTCACCTGGGCACCGAAATTCGTCTCTTTCACTCTTTCTTATTAACATGAGACAAAATACATTCGTTCTAGAGCCTAAAATAACATAAATTGGAGGAGGAAAAGTGCACAAGACGCCCATTGAAGTCCTCTTACGCCGTTCTCCTCCTCTCCAGCCTCTTTTTACTCAGATATCGATAAAAAGAATATAAAAATTGCTTAAAAAAACTATGAATGTGGAGAATGATCGTCACCGATAGGGTGGGCTCACTACATCGTAGAACAAGTAACCTGAAAACTGTACTGTGACAATTACATGAAGGGAGTCATAAGATTGTGCATCTTTCTAATTTCTCTTTTATCGGTCTTTTCACGTATTCGCTTGTATTTTTCTCAAGTAAAACCGGTTTTTCGGTTGAAAGAGTTAAAACGAAGCGTTACACAATCTTATGATTCTCTTCCTGTATTAAGTAGCGATAGCTACTTTATGCTTTCCCCCTTCCTGTCCGTCCGTCTGTGCCCTTCACCGGGCAATCACCGTTTATTCACAGGGAAATCTCCGATAATTCACCGTGTGATCACCTATGATTCACAGAAAAATCACCGATGATTCTCCGGTATATAATCGGTGATTAATCTGTGAATCATCGGTGATTTGTCTGTGAATCATCGGTGTTTCCCCTGTGAGTCATCGGTTATTCCACGGTGATTCCATGGTGAATCATCCATGATTCCACTGTGAAACTTCGATGATTCCACTTTGAATCATTGATGATTCCACCGTGAATCATCGGTGATTCCATGGTGAATCATCGATGATTCCATTGTGAATCATCGGTGATTCCACAGTGAATCATCGATGATTCCACTGTGAATCATCGGTCATTCCACTGTGAATCATCCATGATCCAACAACGAATCACCGATGATTTAGTTTCAAAAAATACTTCTTTGGCGACACTCTATCTCTAGTTCCTATACCTATGACAATGGTTTATTAATTGTATCGGAACAGCTTCTTTTGCCGGGTGTTGAAATAGTGTAGTATGTGCGATACCGGGAAGTTTTTCGACCGAAATATCGAATACCGGGAAATCCACTTGAAACCAGGAAAAAAATCACAAGGAAGAAGTTGATTTGCTTGCAAACAGGAAATGGCTGAAAAACGGGAAATAGCTACGGTCGCGCTTTTTTACTTCTCCACACTGGCTTAACTTCAAAATCACATAGTCATACACATGTTCCATGAGTATTATGTATAAAGTCTAAAATATTCACCGGGAAACTTCGCTCGATTTTTTCTATAATGGAAAATTTTGGGAAATTGACTCGCGGCCAGCTGTTGCTACATTTTATACAAAGAAGGAGGGGCGATTCCGCCCCGCTAGTTTGGACTTGTGTAGAGAATGCGATTAGAAGCGAAGCAGGAGTATGAAGTGAAGAGGGTCTTATGTTTTAATAAATTCACGCCTTTTGGTCTTGAAAATTACGCCCTTTCTGTGAAAGTGCTCGCCAGTGGAAATTGCTTGATTTAGGCTCTGATTCGTTCCCCAGATGACACAGTAGCGACAATGCATGGATGACCGATGAAATTAACCAGAAACAACGTACAGCAGTAAGTTACCATCTCTCTCTCTCTCTCTCTCTCTCTCTCTCTCTCTCTCTGTCTTAGTAAATGTTTCTTATCACTCAATAGCGTTCACCTAGTTATAACAAAGTAACCAAAAATGTCACACAAAAGCTTCCCCTCAACTCAGCTGTACTAATCCAATGCAAATCGTTAAAGAAAAAGCTTGTGCGAAAGTTTTATCCTGGACTCCCGGGGAAAAGAACTGTTCTACTGTGCTAATGCTACTGCAACTGTACTAATGGAATGCTTTTGAGGATTCAGAAAAATCAATAAAGTGTCCTAAAGTAAAATGTCGTAGGACCGCAACAGTAATAATTCTCTCATGGGGGTCGTATCAAAACAAATAAACAAAACTTGGACGATACCGTTAATAGTTGAGGAATAAAAGTTATCAAAGTTACGTTGAATTATTGTTAAATGAATAAACTAATAACTTCAAAGAGGGAAGGAAGATCATTAAAAAGGAGTCAAAAATGTTGAATATAAAACTTTGTGATTTTTAACAACTTTCGCGAAATACAGGAGGAGAATCATAAGATTGTGCAACGTTTCGTTTAACTCTTTCAACCGAAAACTTGGGAAAAATACAAGCAAATACGTGAAAAGAGAAATAAAAGAGAAATTAAAAATGTGCACAAGCTTATGATTCCCTTCCTGTACGTACAGTGCATTACATTTTTAGAACAGTAACGCTTTCGAATAATACAACCACAGAAAATTTCAATTTATGCATCTTTAAAATGAGGTAATGCTGCGATAAATTGAGGCTACGCTCGTATAAATATATTGAAATGTAAAACAGTTATAAAATTCCTTATTTTACCCAGTCATGCACCTCCTTAACCCTAATAAAATTGTTCAATTTCAATGTAACATTTCGAAATTTTTCGAAAACACTCTAAAATGAACTCACTGATTTTGTGTATGAAGTGACACCCGGTAAATAAACTAAAAACATTTTTGAAAATATGTGGCATGGCAATGGCATTTGATATTCGCTTTCAATAGAGAAAACGATGAAAAAAGGGGGACACTTTAATTTTTATAGCTATAAATTTAAGTTTTCTTTTAAATAACATTTTGCCCGCTGTTAACGATCGTAATTATGATGCAAAACGGGAGACCTAAATCAACAAATATGATGTTATCATCCGGAGGCTTTGTGTAAAATACGAAAAACGTGCCTTTCGATGTGGAATAGTTATCTTTGTGGTAACACTAAAATAATGTTAGAATTTTAATAAAAATTGAATAATCAGACGGTTGTTTGTTCTCCATGTGCTTGGAATAAGTTTAAATTCTTTGTTATCCGTTTCTGCATGAGAGCAAGAATTATTGAGCTTCCGGTGTAGGAAACAGCTACCTTTCTGGTATTTAATATTTGCTATGATCAACTATGCTATCCTTTTGGGTTCCATATTGATAGTTATATTCGTATGTACATTACATTTTGTTGAAGCGCTACTGCCTATGGGTATTAAGCTTTTCTCAAGGAAAATCGATTGCGAAGAAAATGAGAAAAACAGTTGTAAAAAGAACATTATTATGTATTGAATGAATTGTGCTTACTGTAAAAACGTAATAAAAACAAATAGAAGTTGGACGGTTTGTTATGCATGTACAAAAATGTATCTTAAGGCTATACACAGGGTGTAAAAAAACAACCTCATCTTCCCATGGTTAGGTTAAGATAATTTTTATGGTAAACTGTTTTAAAATTCAGGATTTGATAGTTTTTTTTTTTGTTATTTTTGTTACTTTCGAGTTTCTTTTATATAATTCCTTTCTAACACGTGACTATAGCCAAAAGTTTTCATATACTTTGATTTAGTTATGTCGGTAGCAGACGTTAGAGTTGTGAGGTTTTCGTTAAAGATTTTCGATTTATAACTTTCTTATTTTAACTAATGGAAACTCGTAACACACTTACGGAATGTTGGCGGTTAAATGTGTTGTTGGAATTATGTGAAATTTTACGACAAAGGATTTTACTTGGTTGATTCTTTTAATTTAACAACAAATCGTATTTCCCTTTTTTTTCTTGCTACAAAGAAATTAGGAAAAAATTTAATGGTGTGCATAAAGTGTATCGATTTTACAATAATGTTGGCAAGAGTACTCTGGCAGTTGTTTCATGTTTTTGTTGCGAAATTGAGGTTACAGTTACAGTTTACCACTGAAGGAGAGGTAAAAACTTGAGGTTGTACAGACGAATAAAGTTTGAAAATGAAATGTTTAATGGAACGTGGACTTTCAGTTTTGTAACTGCCGCTGACTTATTTTCTGATTCGAGTCGCCAATAACAACTCATAAAGTATGCGACAAGTTACGCCCTGTGTCTTTGAGAGTAAGACTCGCAGGTTCCCCTCCAAAAACATACACTGATGTGTGATATCTCTTTTTCTATTAGCCTGGGTACGTTTTTGTTCTTGCGGCACTTTTTTGTGCCTATCATGCTCGGAGCGGTGGATGAAAATCCACCGACGGGAGCACTTCTTCGGCTATATCTCTACCGGTAGTGGTCACATCGCGGTGAATGGCGTATCAAATGAAAGGTATCGATCTCACGAAGCCAACGAAACCGAATCGGTTGGGTGGTTTGCTGTCAGGAGTCGGTCAAAGTGGTCCGAAATGAGCGTCGCTGCCCGATTTATCTAATTTTTTTTTCTCGAGAACCGCCCGATCGATTTCCATAAAATTTTTAGGGAAGCTCAGTTTCGGTCCCAAATGGAAAATTCAGCCGGTAGCTACCCCCAAAAAAATCTTGGAACTGAGATATTGGCCTTCAAAGTTTCCATACAACCCCCATATATGGAAATCTACCGACGGGAGCACTCCTTCGGCTATATCGCGGTAAATGGGGTGTCAAATGAAAGGTATCGATCTCACGAAGCGAACGGAACCGGTCTTGTGGAAATCGGTTGGGGGCTTTGTTGCCAGGAGTCGGTCAAAGTGGTCCGAAAAGAGCTACGCTGCCGTAGAGCGACTATTACTAAAAATTTTTTTCGAAGTGACCGAAAATGATGTGTAATGATGTGGAAAGTGCGTAGGATGATGTGGGAAGTGTGTGGGATGATGTGGGAAGTGTGTAGGATGATGTGGGAAGTGTGTGGAATGAAGTGGGAAGTGTGTAGAATGAAGTAGGACTGATTATGCTGGAAGTGTGTGGGATGATGTGGGAAGTGTATGGAATGATGTGGGAAGTGTGTGAAATGATATGGGAAGTGTGTGGGATTTTTTTTAATAATTCATTTGTTATCATTCCTTATACAACATCATGTGCGGAACACGATCATAATCTTATATTAAAACAAATAGGAAATTTTAGGACATAAATAAAAACGAAATATAGGACGAATTAAAAAAATAAATAAATAAATAGTTAATTAAAGAAGATAGGAGTAAAATTACATATAAAATTAATGAAGAAATATCACAGGTCTTTAAAGAGGTTTTTGTTGTGGGCTTACGGCGACTCCCTCAAACCACCAAAAATGTTATACTTAAATTAAAATTGGAACAATTTTGGAGTGCTATTTGCGTGTATTTTTTCAAACGTTTTTACACAATTTTTTTTAAGAAGATGATTTTATAATTTTACACTGCCTATCCAAAACCTACGCATGCCAACGAAAAAAGAATATTTTAAATTGAACATTTCCTATTAGACATCGATTTATTCGAAAAACGTTCCATTCTTCATGCGAGTTTTAAAGTTTATCGTAAAGTTACTGCAGTGTCGTCATGTAAAGGCTAGCGTAACTAGAAAACATCATATCGCAACCCTATCCACGCTATCACAACGTCAACGGCTTATGTCAAAGCAAAGTGATTATCATGACAAGATGCATTAGCTATCAAAACTAATGATATTACACTAAGAAACAAACTGCAATGGATTGGAACTCCTCTGTCCAGATGAATGATTAACGGATGCTTGCTTAATACTTTGACATAGGCTGTTACATTTCTAAATTACAGATTTCGTGTATAATCTCAGGTAGAAGGACTCCTTCAGTAGTGGTATGTCATCCAACAGTTAGCTACTTCTGGTATGTGTACCATGACATGAGGGAAGGCAGAAAATCTTCCGTTGAGAAGGTGAGATGTCGAAAATTACTCCCTAACAAAGTCCTAAAATCATAGTAGCGGCGAGATAATTGTTTTTAAGGAAACTTTACACTCGAAGTCTGTGAAGTTATGAAACAAGATTTTCGTTAAAACATTTTTTTTCACGACTCCCTTATTTGATTTGTTAGCGAATTTAGGCATCCCAAAATTTTAACTTTTAACTGAAATTACGTTCAAAGGATTTCTTAATTATCTTCATCATCAAACGAGGGGCTTAGTCTGACCGGTTTTGTAATTAATTCGATTTCGAAGTTGTTCATGTTCAATGATCAAATTTAAATTCTACGACTGTATCGCTGGAAATATACAAGTCTATTAAAAAGTTTTCTCATTTCATATGCAAGTATATTCACGATAAACGTCTTGTAACAATTCAACCGCAAAGCGATTGGTTTCATGTTCTGTTTCTGTACAGGAAATAAACTTAAAATTACGTAGACCTTTCTCCTATAAATCTTTAAAATATTTTTATTCACTCATACACAAACGATTGACCCGAATTCGACATGGTTGTTGGTTTGGGGTATACATTTCGGGGTGTTGTTTGGGCTACATTTGGATTCAAGATCATGGAGATAATGTACGAAAAGTCTGTTTCATATGGAATGCATTTTTGTCTCATTTCAAAACGCGCTAACGAGAATAATAAACTTAAACCTAGTGTATTCGTTTATCACGTTATAATTTGCTTTTACGTATTTTATCCGGAGACAGGAGACAAATTCTTAACAAATTACATTTTCATGTCGTTTTCGTGATGAATTTTACATTGTTATCAATTTTTCGAACGACAGAGAGTGCTTTGAACAGTTTTCTCATACATCTAGAAAATATATAAAACGAAAGTCATTGTGGACTCATCACTAGTCCTCGCTTTTGATGCTACTACTAGAATTCTTTTTTTTTATTTGTGGGACTTGTTTCTTATGACAATAGACCGCGTCTAATAAAAACGATGTTTTTCCAGAGTAACTTTTGTCCAAAAATTGTAGATTTCGAAAAAGTACCTCAATAGATATAAAAATTCATTTTTGTTAGACCCGTACGAAAGGGTCTTAAACGTTTACTATGACGTTTGTAACCAGCCCAATTTCGAACCGGGAGTAGGAGGGAGCATCGATCATGGTCCTTAGATGACGAATCAGTAATAAAAAAAATGTCCGTCCGTCACCGCGAAACTTTATTTTCACTGAAAGGTAATTGAATTGAATTTTTGGGATTTAAACTGGGCACTGTCGGCCCAAGAACTAATGAGCTAGGGCCGTTTAAGTGGATTTTCAAAAACTGAAAGATAATCAGAAAATTGATTACAAGATTGAATTTGGACAAAATCGATCGAAAACTTTCGAAGTTACGGACAAAAAAGTGGTCAAAAACGTGGTTTTTTGGAGGTTGGTGGAACTTTTTCACTTATATCTCAGCGCTCTATGAAATATGTCGACATCAGAAAATCACGTAAATTAAATTAGTGGAAATTTGTTGAGTGGTTCGGGCTGTAGTGTCCTTAATGTGGGCCAAACTCACGCTACTCGACCCTACACAATATTTGGTGGTTTTTCGTGAATATTCCTTTAATGATTAAGTTTTTTGTGCAGTTTTGTAGAGAAAACAGAGGCGAACTTTTCTGTCCATGGAAGTACTCACTCAGGGATTTAATGGGATTTAATGATCTTTAAATCATATGGGATTTAAAGATTTAAATCAATTAAATCTCTGAGTGAGGGACCCCTCAGGGCAGAGGGCTCTCCGTGCTTTAGATCTTTTCTAAATTCTGGGCCTATTTTAAGGGTTTGGAGAGGTTTTCAGCGTCGTTGCTTCGTGCAGGTTTTTCAACATTGCCCTTTCGGCAATTTCCAGTCCAATTTAATGCGGACGTTTATTACACATACTTAAAAGTTAAGGCAACAATTACTTAGGCACGATCGAGTCTTTTCGTAACATTAACTCTGTTCGCCCCATCTATTCTGATACTTACGGGTCCCTTGCATATGTTTTCATCTATTAGTTGAGCTACTTTTTAGAAATTGCGTAGTTTTTTTTAACAAACTTTTCGCTAGAAGATAGGTCTGCAATTTAAGCCAGGACACTTGGTGCCGAAACTTTAGAAATTAAGGAAGTAGCGAGTATACTACATTGTATACGTTTATAATTTGACATATGACTGCG
>CM055405.1:34936032-35002237 GCA_029228625.1 Pseudolycoriella hygida | reverse complement strand
CTTTTTGACACCCGGCAGCCATTTTCTTATGATCCCAAAAATTCTCCTGATCAAACTCTATAATCGCTCGGAACAAACCAACTCTCTAGGTATTGTAACTCCGGAGCTAAAATTTGAAAACACAAAAAAACGTAATTGATTGCTTAGGAAAATTCAAAATGGCGCCTTTGTGACACCCGGCAGCCATTTTCTTATGATCCCAAAAATTCTCCTGATCAAACTCTATAATCGCTCGGCACAAACCAACTCTCTAGGTATTGTAACTCCGGAGCTAAAATTTGAAAACACAAAAAAACGTAATTGATTGCTTAGGAAAATTCAAAATGGCGCCTTTGTGACACCCGGCAGCCATTTTCTTATGATCCCAAAAATTCTCCTGATCAAACTCTATAAGCGCTCGGAACAAACCAACTCTTTAGGTATTGTCACTCCGGAGCTAAAATTCGAAAACTCCGAGCACTACGTGAAAAACCATGAAAATTGACCACTTTTCCACACTTTCCGACTTTTCCAGAGTTTTCCCGGAAAAGCGGCATATGAAATTTTTCATTTTGGACCGATTCTGACGTTCCCTGAAAATTTGATGCAAATCGGCTGTCTAGTTCTCGAAATCGAAAATTATTAACAGAACATAGATAGATAGATAGAACATAATAGATATAATAGAAACCGACAGATCAGATAAAAAGTTGTCATAATAATGAGAACAATGGATTTTGGTAAGATGTATGGAAAAGTACCATCTTCAAACCTCCACATCTC
This sequence comes from Pseudolycoriella hygida, assembly GCA_029228625.1. Classification (NCBI taxonomy): domain Eukaryota; kingdom Metazoa; phylum Arthropoda; class Insecta; order Diptera; family Sciaridae; genus Pseudolycoriella; species Pseudolycoriella hygida. Next base: position 35,001,475 of record CM055405.1, on the reverse strand, counting down.
AGCCAATTTTCAACCGATTTTGATGAGTGAGGGCTTGTTGGAAAGCTGCTGTGACGTAGTTTTTTTAAAAATAATTTGGAGGGGAGGGGGCGAGGGGAAAAAACTCAAAACTTCGCCTATACATGATGTCTTGTCCCAAAGGTTTTTGTATGGAGGTTTTTGGGTTTGTGGACGTTTTTTTTGGGGTGTGGGGACTGCGTCACGCTCTCCGCTACCGCTCCGAGCATGATCTATACGTCACATAAGTTTCAACTCGACACCAGGCTGCGTACTTGGGTAATGACACTTTGAATGCAGTGGACGGCAGCAGCCTGATGCCGAATTGAAACTTATGTGACGTATAGATCTAACTACTGCCTACACTTTGGTAAAAGCAGACGTACAGCACCAGACTACCTTCTTTATGTCAAAGTCCAGGGCTCAAGTACGCAGTCTGGTGCCGAATTCGATGTTTTAATCTCACTTGTTCATCCACCTAGGCGTAATCAGAATTTCAGGAAAAGGCTGCTTTGGTTTGCAAATGAGGAAACAGGTTATCTACCGCGGCTATGACAGAAAATGTTCTAACGAATGGTTAAAGAATGAAGAGAATTCTTCTCCAGCTGTTTTCTCATTTCGTATAAGGACTTACATGAACGTTGTAATGTAGCTGAATAGAATTTAATACGATGTTGTCATGATATAGTCTGTGCTTGACACAAAATATTATTCTGGATCTCTCTAATTACTTAATTTTACATTTTTTTTAATTTAAATATAGTTACATTGAGTAATTTTTGGTTGCTAACGAAGCGCATAACCGAAAGTCAGCTACTTTTTCGAGCGATTTATTTTCTTTCAGTGAAAAGAATAATCTTTGACCGACAATTTAAAAAAGAATAACGTAAACCCAATTTGGGACAGAAGCAAAATATAGAAAGTGCTCTGCAGTCGGAAATAGTAAAAATGGAATTTCCAAGGAAAATGAGCTCTTAGGAACTTACGACTTAAAACCACTTTAAACTATGCAAAAATAATTTTACTCAAAAGAATGTGTCACAATTGCCAGACTCAACAACCTAATAATTCTTCTATTCTTTCATCTGGAAAAAACAAGTTACACATTATTATTATTATTCAGATAAACCCCGCATTTTTGTTACATAATTTGCTGTGGATTTACGTTTTACGCAGAAAACTGGTATGTTGGTAGCCCATGGGTTTTGTTGAAGTGTTGACTGTTTAACGTGACCAGTTAACTTGCAAAAAAAGCAGTTAACTGCTTTGACCAACTGGTCATTTGAAAAAAATGTCAAAATTTCATACAAAAGTTTGAAAATGCCTATAAAAAGATCAGTTTTATTGGCTCTGATTACTGATCCGACTAAACAATCGATACCGAATTTCATTATGAATGCATGAACTCCACAAAAGTATGACAGTTTGATTGTTTAACAGTTTATGTGTTTCATGTTTTTGAGAGAAACTGGTGGTGCCAATTATCAGAAAAGGCGCTTTTTTCATTACCAAATAGTGGGTTCAACTAACACCTTAGAATGATATTCACTCGTCATCCCCTAGCCCGTGCCTGATAAGTGTTTAAAATTGCAAACGAAGAATATTTTGAACTCTGCGGCTGGTTCCAGGGAACAGAGAAAACATTACAACCTACGGTTGGGGCAAGGGGCTATATAGCATGCTATCGGAGAAATTTCTAACCACTTTCTTTGGTTCCCATTCTTATCAGGTATGCTTTGTATCTAGGTTTTTTATCCGTCTCTATCAATAAGTTAATTTGCCTGAGTGGTTTGCTTTTATATTATTCTCTTTTCCATTTCCATCTTTACAACAGTTACAAATGGTAAGCCGAAAGTATACACTTCGTATACGAGACCAAATATACCATTCAACGTCACAACACAACTGTTATATAAAATATTTTCTTTCTTTTTTTCAGATTATTGCTGTATGGAAAAACTTGTACGCTATATTTACGATGAGGGGAAAAGCTATAATCTGTTTGAACAGCACAAATTCTTATATGCCTGCGGCCACCTTTTTTGTTTATGAAAATATCGTTAAATTTCTTTTCGATTGAATTAAATAAATTCAATTTATGATACAAGTACCGTATGAAGGCAACTTACCGCATTGGGTAAGAGTCTATTAACTCGAGTCGAATACGAGTTTGAAATCTCACCGTGCACAATAGAAACTATTCATAGTGCGATTATCACAGATTTCAATTCTCTGAACTGTCCGTGTAAGCAATTTCATGAAAAATTCAATTTTCAATCAGTGTGAATGTTAGTACGAGCAACCATATGCATCTAGTCCGTCTAGTGTAATTATACTATCCGTACGAAATTCTTATAATTTTTATGTGAAAATGCAATTTTTCACACAGTGTGACAAGCCTATCGAACTTATAAAAATACAAAAGACTACACTGTTCAGGTTTTCATTATCATCACGAAAACTTGAGTTCGACTTTTAGAACGGTTGGCTGGAGATCTACACTAGTAAAATGTATGACCAAAGAGCGATTCTTTGAGATATTTTTGTTATTTGACATTCCCTATTGAACATAACACATTGCTTGCAGTTGGTGGAAGGTGTACATGTACAATTTTCATACAACAGCACTTCGAATCAGCTTGCAGCTTGTTATCAATATGTATCAATACAATACGAAGGCATCGCCAATATCTCTAACTCATCTACAACGCACCGTAACATCGATTTTACAGCTTCACAGTTAACGTAGCACACCCAACAGTTGCGAAATTCGTAAAAGTGAAGTATTGACGATGTTTCAAGAATGTTGCAGGAGTGATGTAAATGTGTTGCTATGTTTACATCACGAATGCGATTCATACGTCATCAACACATCACTAATACATCAAGTGACAATATCACAACAACAACACATCAACAAATTTATCACTTCGTGTTTCAGCGATACACTGGTGATGTAATAGTGATATACTGGAGATGTAATGGTGTTGTGAAAGTGATGTGGATGTAGTATGTTGTTACAAAATATTTGTAGAATTGTTCACATCGAGAATAATAATTCATAAATTATGAACAAATCAAGTGTGCAACAGCAAAACTACTACAACACATCACTAATACAACCTTTATAACACTCATACATCAAAAATACATCAAATACACATTGTCAGGAATTGTTCTGACCTAAAACAGACCCAAGGGAAATAACTGATGAAATTATAAAGAATCGAGCAGCCATTCGAAATGATTTAAATTGAATGAAATCAATTTAGCCGTTGCCTATTTATCGGCCTATAAATAGAGTCAAAATGTATGAATAAAGAGCATTCAGAACGAGGAGTTCACGGGGACAACATCCCCAAGCGAATCGTTTTATTTGTAGGAAAGTGTTTTACAACCAGCGCTTGCGAGCTGGGGTGAATAACCCACTAGTAGTTGAACATGAAAGTAGAAATAGAACGTAGAAGTTGTAACACACATCAAATTTACTTCAAATTTACATCAAAATTTGACAATTATCATTAAGGTGCCTTCCTTCTCTATCAACCCATATTAGCTTCCATTAAATACCCATTTACATCAATGAAGAACATAAAACTCACTTTCCCAGTGGAAAAAGTGGAAACTTCGTTTTTGGATTGTATAGTTTTTGACGCAGGTGCTTGGACCTTGATGGAGATTATGAAACAAAATACAAATACCAAAGGAATAAAGTAACGTCATACATTTTTCCTACAGTCATAGTTTGTGCGTGGAGCGAGTACGACTAACTGGCATGTAGGGTGTGTTCTTACGCTCCAAGTTGTTTTTTTTCATGCATTTTGTTTATTTGTATCCGCCCTAATTTCCTCCAAGTACAAGTAATTTGGGGCTTTTGAACGTAAGTAAAGGACCCATAAACATGTTTTAAATTATCAATATTCCTCGAAACCCAGGAAATTCTTAGAAATTCCGTAGAAATTTCCTTCAAATGGACTTTCTCCCAATAGTGAAACATTATAGTGAAACTTTCTATTATTTCGAAACAAGATTAAGTTACCATACGTGGGTTAAAGGAAACTTCATTTGCTTTGAGAACCCTTAAATTTCATATCATTACTAACATTTTCAGTTTCTTCCTTTCTTAGTTTCGTTGGAATAATATTCAGACAATTTACCATGATAACGATGTAACTAATGTGGTCGAGGTTATAATAACAAAACCGCACATTACTTTCTGTAAAAAAAATATTTAAATTCAAATTCTTTCAACGTTGCAAAAAAATAATAAAAAAGACTCCTTTTACATTATGAGACACAATTACTTTCAAAATGCATATGCTGTTTGCATATTCTCCGTTTTATTTTTTTTCTTTAAGACTTGCTACTGAAAACTTATGAGTTGAACGTGCATTGAGGTAGTAGATATGTGCATGTACAAGGTACAGCAAAATGTTTAGATATTCGTTTGTCCATTAAATGTGAAGGAGAGATTGTTCATCAGACTCGCACGATACGAAATAATCGTTCGAGTCTATTTTATTTGCTTCCAGTTTCCATAATGTAAAATGTCAATAAATTATTGTAATGGGTTTCGTAAAGTAGCGATAGAGTGAAGTCAAAGAAGTTGATTCCTTTGGTGCAGTGAGGTGTAGCTAGTTGCAGTGATGTACAGCTAGGTACAGTGATGTGTAGCTAGATGCAGTGATGTGCAGCTAGGTGCAGTGATGTCCAGCTAGGTGCATTGATGTCCAGCTAGGTGCAGTGATGTGCAGCTAAGTGCAGTGAAGTGCAGCTAGATGCAGTGATGTGCAGCTAGGTGCAGTGATGTGCAGCTAGGGGCTGTGATGTGCAGCTAGGGGCTGTGATGTGCAGCTAGGGGCTGTGATGTGCAGCTAGGTGCTGTGAAGTGCAGCTAGGTGCAGTGATGTGCAGCTAGGTGCAGTGATGCGCAGCTAGGTGTAGTGATGTGCAGCTAGGTGCAGTGATGTGCAGCTAGGTGCAGTGATGTGCAGCTAGGTGCAGTGATGTGCAGCTAGGTGCAGTGATGTGCAGCTAGGTGCAGTTATGTGCAGCTAGGTGCAGTGATGTGCAGCTAGGTGCAGTGATGTGCAGCTAGGTGCAGTGATGTGCAGCTGGGTGCAGTGATGTGCAGCTAGGTGCGGTGATGTGCAGCTAGGTGCAGCAACGTGCAAAGATGATCAAAGAGGACTGCCAGTTGATCTGAGAGAGTAGGTGCGAAAGCACAGCCCCTCCCCGAAGTAATGCTGTGAGGCGGTTCCGGGGAGAAGAGAGCATGGAGAGTAACGAAGGAGGTTTTAGTTGTTAGGTCATTGAAGAACGGAATCACACACTAACTTGGTCCAGGAGGACCGTGTGTTGACAGATTTTGTGCTGATGACTACTAAATCTTGTGCGTCCCTCGACATGTACATACCAATGACACATTAAGTATAGACTAGAAGTCTTAAACAAAAATTTAACTTAAATTGAAGCAAACATCAAAATTAGAAATGTTAAGTAACTTATTTATGTGGATTACGTCTTTTTAGCACAAAAAGTCAGCATGAAAACAAATTACCTAATTTAATCTTTGCTTCTGCTTTCGGTTTCTTAAACCTATTCTATATCTATTATGTCAGACAGATAGACTGACGAACAGACAAAGGTCGCTCAATTCATACGTCTGTGACCACTGGAAATTTTCAGTCTCGCGAAGTTGTTTAGCGATTTTTTTATCAGAAAAGCTTCGGCACTTGCATTTTGTCTTTATTTGGAATTGAAAATGGCACAAAATATGAAGCTTAAACTTTAACAATCATTGCCACCCCAAGCAATCTGTTTATTACTAATATTTGTTGATATCAACTTAAGTTGAAAACCTCCCTAAAGTTTTCAAAATTCGTTAATTTATTCTATTCTGGGAAAATAATTAATTTAAGCTTCCCATTTCTTTCGAACAAATAATTCGAATTTTTAGTTCAAAAATAATAAAATGAAGTTTTTTTCCGAGGAAATTACAAAGTGTACATTAAAAGACCCCGTGTCTAAATTGAAAAGTTTTCTGCAAGAAACCTATTGAGAGTATAATGAAAGGTAAGATAAATGTTTGTATTGTAAGGGAAGAAAATTGAACAAAATGAAACGTTGTGTCCATGTCCATCCATTTATAAATGCTACTTGCAATTGTAACCGTATTTTCATCTCCTCCATTTCGAGATTAATAATTTGTCATTTTCTTTGTTGCTAATTACTTTTCTTTTACATAAAATGGAGTACCTTCATTTAGCATTTTACGTTACATTTTATATTGCAAATGTAAGTGAACTAAAACGAAGAAATTCCGTATGCATCCTGGAAACAAAGGGTGCAAATTTCAGAGAGCTTTTATTTTTTATTACAAGATGCTGACGAAAGTTTGAAAAATATTGCTACACATAATAACCACAAACTTTTATTGGAGACAAAGAAGAATAACAATGTCAGCATAAGAGCTTTTCAATAATGAAATAAAGAAATATTACTTTGACAATAAGTTTGAAAGGAGGGCCTGACGAATGTTTAATGGATACTTGTCTCAAATGATGAATTGCCGTTTTATTGACAATCGGAAAGAAATTATTACACATAACCCCCCACAATGAAATTTGTGTGTATGTTCAGTTTATTGTCAAACTTAAATTGACTACAAGTCTGTACGGTTGTACTCTTGACAACTTTGCTTTACGAAGCATATACTAAAATGACTGTAACATTATATCCGAATGTTACATAAAGAAGTCGTTCAGGCATTCGTCCCACATGTCCAAAAATTTGAGAATCCAGTGGACAGGAATTACACAAACGATTTTTAGTATTGCGGAACCCATAAAAGTTTTGACCTCTTGATTTGCAACTAGTTAAGGTCTGCATTCTCAGCTGTAATACCACATCTCAAGAATCTCTACATGCAAGCTACATCTAACGGCGAGTACTTCAATAAACAATATTTCTAATTTGCCTTCTGAATGACCACTAGAGGAAACGTGCTAGCATTCCACCTATAATATCCGAGTTCGATCGTCGGTAACGAATAGTTTTTTTCCTTAAAAAATTTAGTTCAGGAACGTCCACACCTTCACCGAAGCTTCGATGCTTCGTTTGAATTGAGTAGTTACAGGATTCGATTGCCTGTAATTCAGTGCTGTCACTCACATTAACAATGCACAATGAATGGTTATCAATTTCACAACAAAAACCCTTTTTAAAAGGGAAGCGTGACGAAAAGGTTTTTCGTTGTGATTGTAATGTTTTGCATTATTTTGAGCCGCCGCTGCCGCCGAACCGAAGCGCTGCGGCAATTTCTTCCATGGGCGAAAATGATCCCCTTAACTGTCTCTGCAACATATCAAAAGTTTTTTTTTGAGCCGCCGCCGTCGCCGAACCGAAGCGCGGCGGATGCTGCTTCCATTGGCGAAAATGATCCCCTCAACCTCCTCTACAACACATCAAAAGCTTTTTTTTGAGACGCCGCGCCGCCGAACCGAAGCGCGGCGGCTACTACTTCCATGGGCGAAAATGATCCTCTCAACTTTCTCTACAACATATCAAAAGTTTTTTTTGAGTCCCCGCCTCAATTTTGTACCGGAAATTGCAATTTTCAAAAGGTCATATCTTTGGAACAACTGGACCGATTTTGATGAGTAAAATGTCGATTTCAATCAAAATTCAAAAAACTGGGTGTCAGGGGGGTACGACACAAGGGAAAAAAGTCAAGACTTAGCTGTATATATGGTTCCGAAATCTACGAAAAAAATTGTTCATGCTTCATATGCGATGCGAAAGTAAAAATTTCATCCCATGGGACGTGGGCCCCGTGGGATGAAATTTTTTTTACTTTCGCACCACATATGAAGCATGAAATAGTTATTTGTGTGTCTGTTTTTGACGACTGATTCTAGGCAATTTCGCGTGTTGTAGACCGAGCAGAGCGAAAGTATCCAAAACAGATACACAAAAAATTTTTCATGCAGAGGTCCAAAATCGAGAGAAATTTATAAAATTTCCTTCGATTTTGGCCCCGAGGCATGAAAAATATTATACACCACTCGGAGATACTTTACCTCTCCCTTGTAGTGTAAATAAATTTTTATGAATTTTTTACTCGTGTGGGGACTTGCGTCACGGGCGCATCGCTACCGCGCGCCTATGATAGATTCTGTACCAATGATGGCACCCCTTCAACAAAGATAAACGCAAAAGATGGCACCCAGATTCCACAATGAGTCATCCCAGGTGGCCGACTCTGTTAACCAGCCAACCTCCCTGGCTATAGCATCGACTACAAATCGACTATGAATGACGAAGTGTGAAAAAATAAAAATAGGATCGAGTCTAATGTACAATTGAAAAATAACAACCGAACCAATCTCTCGGTCACTCACAATTGTATTAGAGTAGAATATAATTGTGGTGATATATACAAATCAAGGTTTCATTTAATTATAATCAAATTATATCGTATCGAATTAGCTTTGCATTCGCTATATAGTTTTATAAGCGATACATTTTGTATGAATAAAATCAGAATTGTTTAAACCTCGAATGAGGAAACATTCTCTCTTTCAATCCTATTTTCACTACAATATAATTGTAAAATAAAGATGTAAGAAACCTTATGCTAAATAAATCGTTGACATGGGTATAGAAAAGTAGCGATAGTGTTTTTTGAAGAATTATACGAACTTTTGGTTATATTTGTCATATTTGTGACATCGTTCGTCAGTTTGTGATGTCATATTTGTGACGTCATTTTTATGACTTCATATTTGTGACGTCATTTGTGAGACGTCATTTTTCTGATGTCATATTTGTGACATCATTTTAGTGACGTTATTTTTACGACGAAATTTTTGTGACGTCGTTTTTCTGGCGTCCGCCTTAGTTATGATTGTGCACAGACATACGGACGGAAAGAAATGGTGAAAACATAAAGTAGCTATCGCTACTTTAGTGAAGTAGCCTTAATCTACACCCGACGCTATTCTTAAAACCGAGTTAAAATCCTGCTTAGTTTTCTTTTTGGTAGATTTAAAACTCTAAGTTCCCCTCCCAAGCGTTCCCCACATCATAAATATTCGGTTAATGCTAGTGTAAGGGAAGCAAAACTTATTTCATACTTGCGACTAAAAAAACTAATAAAAAACATATGCAAGTGACCAGTACGCATCAGAATAGATATGGCAAACAGAATAGATGTTGACTCGAATGTAAGTAAATATTGCCTTAACTCTTAAGTATATGCAATGACGTCCACATTAAATTTATTGGAAATTGCCGAAAGGGCAATATGGAAAAACTCCTCCGAAACAACGGCGAAAAAACAACTTCGACAGTTCTTAACCGATTTTGCCCAAATTCAAATTCGTTATCATTTATTCAATTTTCGTTGAGGAAAAAAAATTTATTTTAAAAATCGGAAAAGATTTACCCGATTTATGTAAAACAAACACGTTGGGCTCTAGCAGAGATTTAATTTTAGAAACCTGACTGAGTCCAAGCTCGAAATCGAAAAATATTCTTTCAGAAATTGTCAGGCAAGGCCGGACCCTTCAACCAATTTTAAAAAAATCGGATAAGATTTACGCGAGTTATGTACAAAAGACCAAAAACCCCTTAAACGGTGGCTCTTGGGCCGACAGTGCCCAGATTCAATCTCATAAAAGATTTTTCGATTATTTACCTTTCAGGGAAAAAAAAGTTTTTGAAAATTGGTTGGGAGACGAACGGACGGACATTTTTTTTATTGCTGATTCGTCATCGAAGGACCATGATCGATGCTTCATTGTTACGTAGTAAATAAGTTCCTTAGGGAGTGACGCACGGTTAAGTCAATGCCTCGACAGAGAACTTTCGCATCCACACACAGTTGAAGAGGGGAGTGGGCTTTTGTTTACTTATAGAGCTGGAAATCCATTTGAAACCACTCTTTCGCCCATCATTTTTAACCTAACATGCTACATTATTTATAGGTTTGGCTTTGATCAGTAAAATTTAGATCGACGTATTCTTTTTTAATATATTTTTTCTTTTATAAAAAAGGTTGCATTTACAGAATGCATGTCCGCCACCACGGCACAAGAATCAGGTTACAAGCATAGTGGGAGTCAACTGTTACAAATTTAAAATTCATTTGGTAAAATTAAAGCGGTTTATTGCCTATAAATTTTTTTTATATTAAATTTTTGTTGATTTTCACCCGTTCGGAAGCTGTGCTGTTATGGAAAAAGTTAATTAACGGATTTTTTTCCGTTGCATTAATAAATATATTGTTCAATAAAATGATGTTGTTAGCTTTTAATTAGTACAACGCATACAATGCTCTTAAAAAATATAATCTGAAATTTATGCGATAAATGAAAACATATGTGCGATTTTAGCCATTCGTAATAATTAGCCAGGGCCATTGTTGGAATTGTTTGTCAGCACGCTTATGATTTTACACCATATTATTTCCGAAATGTATATTTTGTCGATTCGTATGAAAACAAATTTGAGATTCATAAATGGGCCATGGGAAAATCGGATTTTGGAACGGAATTAACATCTAAAAATTATGAAATTAAAAAAAATGAATTTTTACGACGACCAAGGATCGTGGTGCGAATGCTAAGAAGAGTAACCAACTTTTTGGAACCCCTTTTCTTTTAGCTATCAAAGCTGTTTAAAGTTATAAAAAAATACTGTACTTTCACACTTAGATGTCGCATTAGCTTGGGACATTTTAGAATAAAATATTTTTCACTCATCATTTATATTTAAAATTAGAATGCCTAATTTTCCCTGCTAGCTAAATTGTACATTTTTTATTCATATTTTCGTCAAGTTGAGTATTCATGGACAATGGGCGTGGGCATTTTCAATTTCTCGTGGACAGCAGTAGTTTTTGTAGAAATGTGCATACTGCCCACATGAATTTTAAATTATTTGAAAATATGGTTTTGGGTCTGAAAATGAATAATTTCATATTGCTGATATGGGCAATTCCATTGGTAGGTGCAAACGTTGTTTTCTTGCTAAACAAAGCACATGCGAGACTTGTGCTATATGAAAGAAGTTTCTACAAATGTTCAATCTTCAACATCTCCATACAAAGGAATTCTAATATCTACCCCGTATATAATATCTATTTTACCCGTTAGAGCGTTTGCACGTAACGCATTTTCCACTTTTTGTATGGAATTGCCCATATACGTATCAGTAACCCAGATAACAATTGACCCGTCGAAATGTATATAAAATGCCATCGGAAAATGTGCTGATCCCGTTTAATGTGCTCCAGTTACAGCACATTTAATGTGTATTGAAAAGCGCCCTTACCGTTACATCTTTTCTTTGGAAGTGTTAAACTACATTAAATATACTTTTTTGTACTGAGAGAAAAAGTTTTGAAAGATATGCTAGTAAAAACTCCACAGAGTGTTATTTAAATTTATTTGATCGAACACGTACATTCACAATGTACATTCACGAAAAGGTTTTATATTCCTGCACAATGAATGCTGTATTCAAATTATTGTATCATCTTCATTGTTTAATTGCTATTTTAAATTGATGTTATGCAAAAACATAACCAAAGACCCGTACGTATCGGAATAGATGTGGCAAAGAGACTCGAACGTATCTAAACATACAAATAAGCAAACAATCCAACGTTTTCTGTTCTTTTGTAACTGTAAGAATTTCAAAGATCCATAGAAATTACCGAACTGAAACACGTGTTCTCTAAAATTTTATTCTCTACAACTTTGCCTTTGGAAGCAACCTTCTACCTCTCATAGTTCTGGAGATTCGGGTCATCCTGCCCAATTATGGAAGTGGCCATATGCCAGAATTGGGCCATATTTCACCAAAACCCTGAAGCACGTGTTCGCTTAAATTTAATTCTCTACAACTTTGCCTTCGACAGTAAATCTCCATATTGCATAGTTAAGGAAATACAGACAAAAAACTATATGGCCAAGAATCTCAATTTCGTCCACTCCTTTGGGCCCCAGACCCCTGATCCGATTCCCACAAAAATTTTTTCCCAGTTTTGTGAGATCAAATTCTTTCATTTGACACCAAAATTAGGAATTTCCGTGCTATACTTGCTGAGATATTACCTTTTATTTACATCGAAAATTTACTACATCACAAGCACATTTTTGGTACATTCAATGTGATAGGAACAGTGTACACCTTATCACGCACATAAAATGTGCAAAAAATGTACTTGTGATATAGTGCAAAAATTTCGAGTTTTAATAGCACAAAAAATGTGCCTTTTATTTACATTGAAAAATGTACTACATCTCAAGCACATTTTTGGTACATTCAATGTGATAGAAATAGTGTACACCTTATCACGAACATAACATGTGCGAAAAATGTACTTGTGATCTAGTGCAATCATTTCGAGTTTTAATATCACAAAAAATGTGCTCTTTATGTACATCGAAATATGTACCACTTTACAGGCACATTTTTTGCACATTGTATGTACATATTCTCAAGAACATTGAATTTCGCACATTTAATGTACATTCAGTGGGCAGCCACATTAAAAAGTGTGATCTGAGTTATCTGTGTTATAAATTATATTTTGAATCGATATTGAAAAAGTGGTGAGTCCGACCTTAAAAATTTTTGGGCATTGTAAAAGTATTGGGCATAGGCATGGGCTGGGCCTAAAAGTCCTGGGGATTGGGCATCTTTTTGAAAAAATTGGGCTGGGCACTGAATTTGGTATGCCCACTCACCTCTACACAGAGACTCAAACCGCTGAACACTTATTTATGGATTACGCACGTATTATGTGTACATTTCTTCGATCAATGGGCCAGACTGTAGTATACATACTTTAAGTTTCGGTCATATTTGCGTAAAAACTTAACTGGGTTTTCTCAATACATTAATCAAGCGTATTAAGAAGATTGTCATTGAAAAAAATTCGACTGCCTAAATTTGCTCATTTCCAAGAACCCTTTATTTCGCAGAGTGGTAAAATTGAGCAAAAGATTAGCCACAATTCTTTTGTGTGGAGGTAAACGTCTTCAAATTTCGTTTTCAATAGATTAACCCTACAGAAAAATGAACTTTCAGCCAAACTATTTAATTAAAAAATAATCTCCTTTCATACAAAAGACTCAGACTATCATTCTCAAAATTGTCATTTTTTTCATTGAAAGAATGAATTTACAAAAAGTTGATAGTAACACACAAAAGGAGCGATTTATTTGTATGACTTACCGATATTCACCAAGAAACTATTATGCAATTTTATTATTTTCTTCGCGAACTTGAAAAAAGAATTTGTGAATCAAGAAACTGAAGTCGAGGATGGCATTTACACTGGTGAGAAAATTATGGTTTTCTCTTTGCGGCGCACAGTTCTTTTATGAAAAGCGTCAGTTTCTTTCCTAAGAAAAAGGAAATTACGTAATAGTACATTAAGTTGCACCCAGCGAAAGTAATTCATTACATGAGGAACCAATTTTGTGATAGAAGCCAAACTTACGAATATTCTTTTGAGCAACAAAGCTTTGTGTTGTTTTGACGAGTGTAGAGTTTGCATGTCCGAGCCGAAGGCGAATTGTTTCTGAAGTAATGAATTTTATACACATGACATCAGTGGCTGTCTAGGGAGATAAGTCATTCATTACTGTGTTGTATCAAAATTTATTTCGTTGATTTCTTGCTTCGGTGCATTACAACTCTTACGTTTCTGCAGGATAATTTATTTATCCTCTCGAAGGATTATATCCCGTGTCAAACTTTGTTTTGTTGATTTGCTGCTTTGGTGAATAAAATAGCATATGCAACTGCCGGATAATTTGTTTATCCACTCGGGGGATTACATCCCTCACCTGCGGCTCGGGGTGCAAACCTCCCACTCGAAGATAAAAAAAGTTTCCCCGCAGGTGCATAATCTACTAACGTAGCGGGGTAAAATGTATGATGTTTTATTGCTTACCCATGCTGAATTTTACATAAAAATGTACCGAAAATGTGCCATCATAGTATATTATTAACCGAGGGATATAATAACGCGATTATAGTCGAGGTGAAGTGAATGTCCGAGGGGCTATGCACCGAGGAATCTCGCGTACCGAGACTATAATCAAGCTTTTCATCCCTTGGTTAATACGATAGTTTATATCATTTGGGCATATAATTCGCCATCTGACGTGTGGCTTTTTTTTATTTTCTTTGAGACGCCATGATATTATAGTTGGACTATAATGAAAATTATAGTCGGATTATAATGAAAATTATAGTTGAGTCGACCATAATATGCCTATTATATACCTCCCAGATTGTATGAAACTCGACTATATTATGGTCATTATACCCCTACTTTCAAGTATATAAATGGCTAATTATATGCCCGAATGATATAAAAGATCATTTTCGCAGGGGACATATTGACATGTAATGCTCAACTTTCGCATGGAGGAAGTAGCAAAACGTAGTACACGTCTGATGCAGTCATGAGAGCCGAAAAAACATTTCCGACGGTTTATAGCCGAGAAAAAACCTTCATTGGCGGAGGCGGCTAAGACAGTTAAATTTTGATTAAATTACTCAGTCACCGAGTCAAATGTACTAGCCCTCAAATTCAGGCAGTGAAAATCTTTGGCGACGGCTAACGCCGCGGCTAATTTTGTGTTTCTACCTTTTTTCTCCTCGGCGGCGGCGGCACACTTAGCCATCAGCCGGCGTTTTCCGGCGGCTCTCGTGACTGGTCTGACGCCAAATCTTTGTCTTCATGAGTCCAAACTAAAGTTTGGAGGCAGACACGTAATATATTGTTTTCTTCCCCTTCTGAATAGTACACGTATACATAACGCATCAGCTAATTTGGATATGTAGAAACTTATGCGGCGTTATGGCTAAATTGAATAAAAAGTCAGTCAGCTGTGTATATCAGAGTTTTCATATTAGATGAAAATTTTCAAGTCAAAGAAAACTTTACGTTTACATCAAAACGAAAGTACCAATAACGAGAAAATAAGATTAAAATTAAACTAAATATTCCAACATTGTTTAAAACCGCCCGTGTACAAGTATTTGAAGTCGAAATTTGAAATACAAATTCTTATAAAATGGAAATTTGATATTTCAATTATTATCGAATCTACAGCACATTTCATTCAAATACGAGCGGAGGATTATGTGGTTCAACATTGTCGTCTATTTAGGAAATTCAAGTAAATAATTTTCGGTTACAATGAGTTAATATACATTTGGTGGAATGTATGTGCCGCATAAGCTGATCAATTTCCGTTTAAAAGCTATTAGTTCATCGGATTAAGTGAACATTCACTTACTGCTGCGTAATTTTTCAAAAGGTCGTTGGCAATGGCAATTTATGTTCACACGATTCCCCAATAATTAATATTCCGTACGCTTAATTTACAGATACGAAAATAGACTACATGGAAAGCGGATTGCATTAATACTGTTTAATGAAATTATGTAGTCAGAGCAGCGTAAGTTATAAATTCATCGTAAGCGCTCTTTTGTCTGAATGGGATTACAACCCCATTATTATTTTATACTCAACCCCTTTTTCTCCAAAAAGCTGATATGGAAAACTTTAATTTTGTATTGAAGTGTCTTTATTAGTTGAATCAAACAAATCGGCTCCTGCTCAAGCACCGAAAAAATGAGTGAACGCTACTGCAGTTCCAGAATCCGACTGTTGTAAGCACCGAATTTTGTATGGTACTTGTTTCCACTGAAAAGTCTTAACATTAAAAAATTTATTTTATTCGTTGGACACACCCTAAGGTTAAAAAGTGAACGTAGTCAAAAGTGTTCTCCACAATATTCTTTGGAAGTGAGCACGGTAGGCTTCGGTCGATTGCCCGAGTGAGGCCTTACACTTACACTTAAACATTTTTCTTTGTTTCCGGACCGATTTTGATAATCCTCGAAATTAGCTTCAGTTTTTGCATAAATAGGAAAAATATCTAACAACTAAATTTCGAATATATTTCTTATTATCCACTTGTCTAGTGCGACGCGACGTCACCTTTTGTCAAAGTATTGGAGATTTCATGATGACAAGCTGCTGACAAGTTTTTGGTTTTGTTTCTCGGCCGATGGCTGTTATTGCGGCAGTATTTGATAAAAATTCTAAACGATTTTCATGTTAAAAAAGCAGCTATATTTCGAGCCTAGTTTGGCCCATCTTCAAGCTACAACCCGAGAAAACCAACCATATAAGCTGCTGACAAGCACACCCATTTTTCGTCGCTTCACATATCATGAAATTCGTCATGAAATCGTGTATACTTTGACATAAGTCGACACCGCACCGCTCTGAAGACGTGGGTTATCATCTCTATTTACTTCTGCCAACTTCCTAAGCGATAAGAAAAAGCGACGCTCTGCTCACTCTCCTGGAGCAAAAGAAATGTCGCTCATAAGCTCTCAACCACATTAGGGGAAATTAGTGTGGAACACATTGCGACTCCCTAAGGAATTCCAAAATCAAATTCCATACACTTCTACATTTCTATCAGGGGAGTGACTTCCTATGGAATTCCACACACTTTTTACATTTCTACCAGGGGAGTTTAAATTTTTCATTCGGAAACAAGGGCAAACATTTGTTATACAGTTTTCTGCCTGCGTTCAATAGGAAATTATTTTATGAGTTTTTTTTGGGAGACGCCAAATTTCGTATGCAGGAACGTTTTACGTAGACTTTATTCAAGTGCACCGTGAGGTATGGTCAGGTATGTTTCCGACACGGTTGAAACGTTGTGGTTTGATGGGATAGTATCTTGTTACCGAATATAAGCAGACGACTACCCTAAAAGAGTTCTTAATGAAATTTGATATTTTTTAAACATCTCGACGACAACCGCTAAAGCCTCAACTAAGCTCATTAGCATTTCAACTCGACACGTTGCTTAAGTGGAATATTTGGATAAAAATTTCCTCACTTCGTTATCTATGGGAAAATGGGGGATACAACATGCCTAGGTTTCATTTATGGTAAGAAGAAAGAGATACCATTGTCAATATGGGAACAATGGTGGTGTAGATAATCCAATTGTAATAAATTACATTTCCAGATAAGTAGTTACAAAGAATTTAATTACTCACCCAATGGAATCTTCTCCGACACTCCGGCTTGCGCAGTTACTCCACAAATGAGCACCGCAATAGCTGTCACAAGTAATTCAATTGAAAACGTCATGGTACACAAATTTTGTTTCGCAATTATCTGTTGCGATAACAAAAAGTTGTTATATAATTTTCTTAGATAAATTTAAATTTTATACCACCGCAACAGCAATTAATTATCCGGCTACCATATAGGATAATAAGTTCTGGTTGTTTTTAAAGTTATATGTCTGTTAAAGCAATTACCGAGTAATTTGTGGCAATTTAATGTCCTTCAATGCCACAACAAATGCGTTTATCACAATTACATTCAATTATGTGAAAAGTTTAGTTTATAAAATGTTTGAATGTAAACACACAATATTTTGTCATGTCACACAATTCAATTCGACCCATCTCATAAGGAAAATTTTTGTGTCGAAAGGAAATAAATTATCTCACAAGTTTACAACTTTACAAAGCTTTTCTTTTTTTATACTTTCTTTTAACACAATACAACATAAATAATATCAACAACCCCCACTATGTGTGTATACATTTTGATTATACGAATAAAATATGTACATTTGCGAATGCTTTATTTCGTCTGTCATCTGGAGTACGTACTACATGAACGTTTATTCAGAAATAAATATTTCCTTTCCTAATAAATGAACAATTTTCTTTTTGTGAAACATTAAAAATTATATTTATTTTCTTTCCTTCGACCGAACAATAAACACAGTTTTTCCAATAACCAATATTTGCTTTTCAGTTGGAATAGCACTCGATAGGATAATAAATCGGTTTTATGATTTCTTTAAGCATATCGTTTACTATGTAACTGTCTCAAATCCACAAAGATTTTATTTTCATCGTTTTTATAATTTTACTTTTTTTTTAAGATATGTTTAGAAGAACTGGTAGACAGTACATTGTCATAAGAAAGAAACGACAGAACTGATGGTGAATGCAAATTTCACTACTTCATCTTTCAGCATCCCTAACAACACTGAAACACATTCGTCTCTCCGAGATGTTTACATCACATGAAAAACTAGAGCAAAAGCATTGCAAATTAACAAAGGGATGATTGCGCTTACACATTGTACCGTTAATAGACTAGGTTTGATACGAGAGAGCTTTTTTTATTTCTGCGCATGAATGGGAATTCCAGGAGCTGTAGATTTTTCATTATACACCAGAATTACAAAAAACGTCTATCAGTAATGCAGTTTTCATGTTCATAAAGATGCAGTTAAATCAAATTATGAAAAATTTTCTCAAACTTTTCTTCTACTTTTTATTGTATTTTTCTCACTATCCCAACAGGTAATTACGATACAAAAATTTTGTTTACGATATGATTTTTCTCTTATTAAAACAGGCAGCTGGGGTTGAGAAATTCTCTCAAGGAAGTGTGTGGATCGTGATGGGAATGGAGTGTATGAATATTATGGTCTTAGCATGGTGTATTTTATTAGCATGAGAAATTGATAATGGGAAACGAGTGTATTTGAATATGAAAAACCAATTTTCATCGGACACATTCGTGATGTGGCGGGTTGGACCTGAGAGCATTTCGAAGATATTTCATTTTCATAGTACGTAGATAGAACATCTTTGGGAATGAATTTTTAGTATCTTGCTACTGTAACGACATAATCAAAACATCAATTTGCTATATCGACAGGAATACATTGGACGGAAAATTCGATTCTGGAATCAACGTTTATTCTTTATGCGGTCATAAATTGTCGATGTTTCTGAGTGGAACAATAAACACATCCTTCCCTCGTTTAATCACAGACTCTATCCGCATTGGAGAAAATAGTCTTCCTATGATTTTAAAGTAGATAGTAAAACAAGTCGATTTTTTTTTACTTTTCGTCACAGAGCTTCAAGAGGAAAAAGTTATAAGTTGAACAACTTTTTTCAAAGTAAATCTTTTAACGATATCATTTCCTTTCTGCAAACTTGATCCTCTACAATTTATTTCTCTACAATTTTGCTGACATTTTTTTTATCTTCGATTTCTTTGAACTTTAATAGCATTAGAATTCATATTTTAAGTTTATTTATTGCACCAGTAAATTCGAAATTAAGTTGAAAAGTCATTCGTTGGGAATCTTAACAACAATTTCTCAGGTCGCATTATACGGAATTTTACAACTGTAAGTCGGACAATAATTGAGGAATATTACGGGTGATTTTTGTCATTCCAAGTAATTATTACGTATTTCCGACACTAGTTTGGAAGTACAAAACGCTTCCGGAACGAGTTTTTTTAGCTCTTAAACTTTCACTACTCACATCCAACGCAAAATCGATTCTTTATTGGTGTTTTACTCACATAATGTAACATCGCACTCGCCTACGGCTCTAGTAACAACATTTTCGTTTTTTGCACAAAAAAGTCGAAACATGCTGCACAGATAACTGATTCGTAATTTGCTTTCGAAATAGTAATCGCAACGTTGTGTTAAAAAAATTGCGTCATAAATGCCGGACACAACTGTACTTTCAGTTTTTGCGCTGCAAAAATTTAACTTTTATTTCTTATTGCGTAGATTGCTTAGGGTAAATTTAAATTTTTACGTGTAAAAACTGAAAGTGTTGAAAAATTATTCCGCTGGTGGGCCCGGCATTTGTGACTCAACACAACGTAATTTTGTTTTAAAAAAAAGCGCTGTAATTTTTGAACACAAGAATCCATTCAAACAAACTTTTGCGTATTATTTTCTCCAAAAAAAAGTTTTCTACGGAAAGAATTTTTCTCCGAAAAAAATTTTTCAGAAAAAATTTTTCTCCAAAACAAATCTTTTCCAAAAAAAAGTTTTTCCCGAAAAAATTTTCAGAAAAAAAATTCTCCGAAACAAAATTTCTCCGAAAAAATTTTTCCACCGAAAAAAATTTTTCTAAAAATTTTTTTTTCGCACCAATCTCTATAACTTTCCCGAAGAAACCAACTCTCTGGCTATTCTAATTCAAAAGATAACAGAAATTCCAAAATGGTGTCACTTTGACAGCTGGTCGCCATTTTCTTACGGTCAAAAAAATTCTACTCGCCAATCTTTACAACTTTCCCGAAGAAACCAACTGTCTGGGTCTTCTGGGTCTAATTCAGAAGATCGCATTTTTGAGTATTCACAAAATCCAAGATGGCGCCGCTTTGATAACTGGCAGCCATTTTCCTATGATTTCAAAAAATTCTCCTGATGAGACTCTATAACTTTCTAGAAGAAACCATCTCTCTAAGTAGTGTCATTCCGGAGCTAAAATTCGGAAACACCGAGCGTTAACTGAAAAACCCTTAAAATTGACCACTTTTACCCATGCCACGGCTTTTCCAGAATTTTCCCGGAAAAGCGGCATATGAAATTTTTCGTTTGAGGCCGAGACTGACGTTCCCTGAAAATTGGCTGTGTAATTCTCGAGGTCGAAAATAGATAGATGGGTAGAACATAGAACATAGGTAGAAACAGACAGATCAGAAAAAAAGTTTTCATAATAATGAGAGCAATAGAAAAATCCATAGCCCATAGAAAAATGTCATTTTCATATCTCGATATCTCAGGCAGATTCTAACCGATTTTGATGAGTCTGGGCTCGTTGGAAAGCTGCAGCGACGTTTTTTTTAAATAATTTAAAGGGGGACGGGGGAAAGGGGCGAGGGGAAAAAACTCAAAAGTTCGCGTATATATGGTGACTTGTCCCAAAGGTATGGCGTTTTTCGATTTTGTGGACTTCTTTTTTGTGGTGTAAGGACTGCGTCACGCACTCCGCTACCGCTGCGGGCATGATTTATACAACAAGTTTGAAGGTGTTTTAGTCGCTAGATGTGAAAAAAAAAATCACATCGTGTGACAAAAACGCCCTCTTTTCGCAAAGTGTTCCATAGCAAGTTTTATGCAATTTCGTTTTTCGCAACTGAAAAGTAGTGACAAAAAAAACTGTTTTTGTAACTGGTTTTTTAATTACGAAATTGCATAAATAATTTTTTGAGTGTCTTTTCTCTCGAGCTGGTTTCGATATGAGAAATAAATCATCTAGTCTTTCAATTAATTAGAATTTCTTCATTCATAATTTTTAGACCATTCATACCCTTACATGCTGACGCTTTTATCGTCTAAAATCATCTAAAATATTTTTGTACATAAACTTAAAAACTTGCTGCATCTACCTATAATTAGCTGGAAACTATTTCTTCGGGATGCCGATACGATGTGAAGTATCAATATTTTAAGATAAACTTTGTAAGTTTTGAAGTTTTCGTAGAAATCAACAAAGTTTTTGTGCTGTCACTTCCGCCATATCACAAACTAAACTATGGGTTCAGTTGAACAGAAAATTACTGGTAGATTTTTTCGCCTTTGCTTGAAAAGCGAGATAGTGGTGCGAAAATATTTTGTATTCACTTAATCCTACCAATTTTTATAACAAGATGTTTTCGCGAAACGAGAAACTTTCAGGCATAAAATTCACTTTCACCCATGAAAACATTTTTACATGTCTTCGATACACCACCCTTACTTTATCGTTTTTAGTAATCTCCCAAAATCTCCTTAGTTTTTCGATAAGGTGTTAGCAATAATGCTGTCGAATGTCGGAAACGGAATCGAAAGTGAAAGCATACTGAAGGTTTGCACTGATATCACGTCATGACGCAGGGTAAATATACGCCGTGCAATTATTCTTCAGTCGAGTGCAAGTAATACAGAGCCTATTTTCAAGAAAAAGTTTCGTGAAAAATCCACGATTGTTTGCGTAAAATTCGTGAAACTTTACGACACAAATGGAACTCGTAGACTTTCAAAGTATATAAAAGTTTATGAAAATACTAATATGCGTCTAGGGGCACTAAATGTTAAAAGAGATGTGGAAGAGAATTAATGCGGACGTAATATGTGTCGTTGAATAGTTGCACAAATGTTTTCCTTTTCTCCAAATTCATTGCCAATCTTTTTTGATACCAACAAAGTGCTTTCTGATATCTTCAAAATATTCTTTAGGTACAGTTGCAGAAAGGTGAAAACCAGCATATCAAGCTAGAACTATACTTGATGTGCTGGTTTTCATTTTTCTGTCTCTGTATCCTCAAAATATATTTTTGATATCCTCAAAATGTTTTTTATACAAAAAAAATGTTTATACAATTTTGAAAAGTAAAACATAAAGTCTGCATGCGCAAAGAAAAAGCGGGCGCCAGTCCCCGCAATAGAGGGTCAAGGGGACTAAGGGGAGAGCCCCATGTAGGTATCAGTAAGGGTATGGCCGCCTGCGGGGTGTAGATTCCTGGTCGAGGCGGCCAACTGGCCTTGAAACACATATACTTTGATCCTTTGTTCCTTCCCCGTTCCTCGTTACTCTTCTACCATTCCACCTAGTCATGTATTTTGTATTAGTTAGATTCCCACAGTAAATGTTTCCATTTCAGAACGCATACTTGTAACCAGGGCCTAATATTTGGGAATTAATTTGGGAATTTTAGGGAATTAATTCCCAAATATTAGGCCCTGCTTGTAACCGTTACGCCGAATGAGCCCCGTCGTCTGAGCACACGTATTACGATACATCTTCTAGCCTCCGTCGAAACTATACTTATTCTAAGCGAGCCCGTAAATGCAGTGTATCACACAGAACTACCTTTTCTAGGGTATTTGTGTGAGTAACCATTAATCTGTTTGTTGTACCACATGCTTAACGTAATTTCTGAACCACGCCTATATATTGTAGCTGCATATATAGGATTTCATCTGGTGTTCATTATATGTCCGCCTAAAGATAAATTCAGATATTTGTACACATGTCGTTCTTCTGTGTACGGTTCGTTGTGGACACTAAACACCACAACTACCCATTCTTTGAAGCTTGGGTATGCTTTTAGTAACGTAACTTGTATGCCACGAATTGAAGAAGAATCCTATACAGAATTTTATCCTCACCGGGATTGAAACGTGATATTGTTGGTGGAAAGCCAGTACGTTGCCGTTGACTCTGTCAAATATTTGGGAGTGATTTTAGACAGTCACTTGAGCTGGAATTTCCACATTACAAGGCTTCGCTCTAAGATTTCTGGGCAAAGATTGCGTTTTGTATTACCTGTCAAAATTATGCAATCACTTTACTTCTCAATGATACATTCTCGTTTATCCTATAGTGTTGGCGCATGGGGGTCTGCCAACAAGTATCTGATTGAGAACCTTGAAAGGAAGCAGCGAAATGCACTGAGAGTTGTTCACAGGTTACCCTATAGATACCCTTCAGATTTGCTATTCTTGGATCACTGTCCTGGCATTTTACCTGTTAACAAAATTTATAAATACGCGGTATGCAAATTTGTATTCAATTCTATTAGAGGTCTGTGTCATCACACAGTGGACTTTCGCAAGCCACAGCATGGTTATGGTACAAGAGGATCTAAGCTGCTGTCGAGGCTGCTGTATGTGCCATTCTCACGAACTGCCTCAGAGAAGCGTAGAGTAACTGTTTCTGGGGCGAATTTGTTTAATTCTTTGCCGCTGGATGCACTTTCAGCAGTCACGCCAACACAATTTTATCGTTCATTGGAGTCATACTTTTAGGCAAAATAGTAATTATTGGTGGTAACTGGTTGGTTGATTTGTTTGAAGAATAGAATTGTACCACTGCCTATGCTCTGAGATAGGTATTTGATGGTTTGTTATTTGTTTGGTCATTATTACCCATTCGTCGTTTCTTGGTTTTTGTCTTTTTTTTTAATTTTTTCTTGATATTGAATTTTGATTTTGATTTTTTGATATTTTTATGTTCCTTTGGATTGCCATGCATAATGGAACATTTTGTGATATATTTACCGAATTTGAATAAATAAATGAAAAGATCAAGTTTACATTTTCCTTCCATAAAAAAAATACCAAAAAATATATACAGGAATGGATCATAAGCTTGTGCACCTTTTTACTTTTTCTTTTATCGCTCTTTTCAAGTATTCGCTTGTATTTTTTTCAAGTAAAACCGGTTTTTCGGTTGAAAGAGTTAAAACGAAGCGTTGCACAATCTTATAATTTTCTTCCTGTAATTTGTACACTTCGCGAAAGATGCAGTATTACCGAATGTTGGCTGTGGTAATGATTTTAGTGGGAATTTTTCTGTGGGGAATGTCCCACAAAATGTGGTTTGATTGTGTATAGTAAGCGATCTGAAGTAGCTTGGTGTAGTGATTGGAAAGTTACAACCGAGATCCGTTCGAAATGGCGAAATAATATTTTTAATCTGCCTAGAACGATAATCTCGCATTTTTCTCCCTAGGGCAAAATTGTTTTTCTCGATATATCTTTTCTCGGCAGATAAAATAGCATATGCACCGCTGTCCAGGATGATTTATTTTGACGATTTGGATTATTTCCCACGCCTTCGGCTCGGGAAATAACCTCCAAATCGTCAAAATAGAGCATCCTGGACAGCGATGCATAATCTACTATTAGTTACCCAAAACCCGCTTCGGTTAACGAAGGCTAATAAAGTAAAGTAAAAAGAATGTTACACAGATGTTAGGCAGATTTTTGTTTCGAAATTACGTTTACGAGCATGTCGCAAAAATAGAAATCCTGCGTAAATAAAAAATTATTAAAAATTTTAGCGTATGTGCCGCGAGAAGACTCTTACACTAATAATAGACGAATCAGAATTCAACTGACTGACAGACATGTAAAGTGACAAACAGAATGACATCCACAAATTCAATTTACAATGAAACAAGAAGAAAATCTTGTGACAACATTCATATTGGAGAAAGTATGCAATTCGATGAAAGAAAAAATGATCATGAAGATAGCGAGAAGAGGAGAGAATACAAAAATTCGGCAATTGCTCGACATGTCATCAGGACCAAACACCATAAAATAAATTGGAAGAACGGACATAATATCATCATCAAGGAAAAATACTTTAATCTGAGAAAAATAAAAGAAGGATTAGCTATTCAAAATAGCAATACACCTTTAATGAACACAGACAAAGGATTAGTTTTGAGTAATGCGTGGAAGCCAATAATACCAGACTTTATCAAGAAAAACCGTCAAAATTCTTGAGCTTTTCTAAAATTTAATTGTAAAAACATAGTAGTTCTCTTATTTTACTATTATCCCTGATGAAGCTCGCAGTTTGCGAATAAAAGCTCGGAAATAAATTAAACTTAACTTATAAACCACGTATCCCAATTATTTATAAAAATGACTGAGTTTTTATGTCAAATACGCTTCTCTTGTTCATTATCAACAGCAATATTGAGTCAAATCCAACAAATGGGAAATACATAATAGTAGATTACAAGTGAGGTCATGTAAACAGCCGGTAGCATAAGGGGGAAGATTGCGTTCATTTGGTTATTTCATTTGTCGATGTGATAATAACGCAAGGCGTGAACGGTCTATGTAGCTCAGTGAGCAATACCGTGGTGTTATGAATTCATTTTTTCCAGGATTTTCGGTTCAAATCGTATTTGTCGCATTTTTTTTTTTTTACATTTTTTTTGGTGTTACGTGCATTCCATCAAATACGTCTATTAATTTTTATGTAGAAACTCTTATAAAAACATATGAAGGAACCCGTACGTATCAGAATAGATGCGGCAAACAGAGTTGATGTTACGAAAAGACTGGAACGTATTTAAGTATTCTCGTTTGAATAGTTTGAAAGTTTGAATGACTCAAAAAATTACCCAAGGTAATGTTGAAAGCCCTCCCGAAGTACGTTTAGAATTTAATTCTCTACAACTTTGTCTTTGAAAGCAACTTTCTAACTGCCATAGTTCTAGAGATAGAAGTCATCCCTCTGAACTCTGAATCCCAGGATTGGGACATTTCACGGGGAAACCCTGAAACACGTGTTCGCTAAAATTTAATTCTCTACAACTTTATCTTTGGAAGCAACTTTCTATCTGTCATAGTTCTTGAGATATGACCCATCCTTCCAAATTCTAGAAGTGGCTGAATCTCGGGATTGGGACGTTTCTGAGGGAAACCCTGAAATAAGTGTTCGCTAAAATTTAATTCTCTACAACTTTGTCTTTGGAAGCAACTTTCTAACTGCCATAGTTCTAGACATATGAGTCATCTCTCGGAATTCTACATGTGGCTAAATCCCAGGATTGGGACATTTTTCGAGAAAACCCTAAAACACGTGTTCGCTAAAATTTATTTCTCTACAACTTTGTCTTCGGGAGTAAGTCTCTATGTTTCATTATCATAATAAACCATAGGTTGATGAAACCCATCTCGTATTGTATATGGCTGAGAAATAAAATTTTCTCCATTCCGTGGGTTCCAGTGCCCAAACCACTCAACCGATTTCCACAAATATTTTTTCCCAGTTTTGTGACATCTAATTCTTTCATTTGACACTAATTTGAACAATTTACGTGCTGTACTTGCTGAGAAATGCGTGAAAAAGTTTCCACGACCTTCGAAAAAACACGTTTTTGGACACCTTTTGGACCATATCTCCGGAAAATTTCGACCGATTTTGCTCATCTTCGAACTTGACCTCAGTTTTTAGACTACCTTTCGGGAAAAGAAAGTTTTTGAAAATCGGTCAAGATTTACTCAAGTTATCGTGTTGACGGACAGACAGACCGTTTTTTTTTTTTTGTTTCGCTGCTTTGTCATCTGGAGGCAAGAAAAAAAGTTTCCCCCTTACTCCCGGGTTCGAAATTGCAATGTAACAAACGTGGTAGTAAACGCATCAGACCTTCGTACTTCGTACGGGTCTAAACATATGTAAGGGGCCCGTTCGCATCAGAATAGATGTGGCAAACAAAATAGATTTTACGAAAAACTCGAACGTATCAAGTAAATATTGCCTTAACGCTTAAGTTTATACAATTACGTTCACATTAAATTGGACTGAAAATTGCCGTCGGATAAGAGTTACTTGATTTATGTAGAAAAACACGCTATGTCCTAATAGAGATTCAGTTTTAGGGCCTTGGCTTAGTCCAAAAGCTCGACAGTAAAAAAAATCTTCCATAAAATGTCAGGCATGCACATGCCTTTCAAACAAAGAAAAATCATGAAAATCGGAAAAGATTTACTCGAGTTATGTACAAAAGACCAAAAACCACTTAAACGGCCCTAGCTCATTGGGCCGACAGTGCCCAGATTCAATCCCAAAAAAGATTTTTTGATTACCTTTTAGGGAAAGAAAAAGTTTTTCAAAATCGGTTGAGTTTTACTCTATTGTATTGAGAGACAGACAGACGTATATATTTTTATTGTTGATTTGTCATCTCAGAACCATGATCGAAGCTCCCCCTACTCCTGGGTCGAAATTGGGGTGGTTACAAATGTCGTGGTAAACGCATAAAACCCATTTTCGAAGACCTTCGTTCTTCGTACGGGTCTAATGAAGTAAATAGACTTTCAATCGATATCGACCTAAAAATTTTACAAATTGATTATATCATGGTTTCAATGCCTTATTACCCGGCAGATATTAGTCCAATTGAGAAACTAAGTACTTTAGAGGAATCCTCTGATCACGCACGACTGACTTTTTGTAGTTTTTTGAACGAAAAAATTGGGTTTTTAGATTGTTTAAAGCTATGAAAACACAAAATTTTCAACCGTTGGCAAACTTTGCCACTACACAAAAACTATTGTTTCTTCGGGTATATCCCCAAATTTATTTCTACATACTTAAAATGGATTTAGAATTGTCGAAAAACAATGTCAGGTTGGGTGAAAAGCACAAAAATTTTTTTTGGTAGAGTTCACAATGGGGAAATACACCGAAACTAGAAAATTTGACTTCATCGATTTTGTGCAAGCACCAAAATTCGTCCAAAACCCAAACCCTAGCGTTTTTGGACTCTCGTCGACATCAAAATATTTTGTAGACCACTCCTCTAGGTTATCTTGGAAAAAAAGTAAAAACCGATCCCCTCTACTGCTCAGCATGTTAAATTTCATCTACATAGCAACGTATACTCAACGTTACCGAGTGCGTACACGTTTAAATGATAAACTATGTAGTATATACGAAAAACTCACTTAGTCGTTTATTTGACGAAGTGAAGGTAGCCGTTGTGTGAGCACGAACATTCCTTTCGATTAATATTTAGAAAAAAATAAATTCATAAAGTAACAAACATTCAAAAAACACAAAAAAAATCCATGGTAATGTTGCTCATAGCTCACTCCATTTGACGCATTTGACAATATGAAATTGGGCTATGAGTTACCAGTCGGTAATGAAACGTACTCGATGCGATCGATAGCACCGATGGACAAAATTTTCAGAATATCTGACAGCCATTCATCGCCATTCTTCAGTCAAAAGAAAATTTTAAAAATTTCCAATAATAATGCGGTTATAAAAAACAAGTGCTAATTAAAATAAAGTGCTTGTGTTTTTGTCCGAAGCAAAGCGTGAAAAGTGCACAAGGTATCCAATTTTTGTACGCGCAAAATCGTGTATACATTCGACACTGGGCTTGCGTTTCTCCAAAAAAATTGTTTGTTTTCAAAATATAAATATAATAATAATGTGTCTGCCTAACCGCTTTTCAAAGGGCAAACGCGAATTTCCGTGCTGCGCTTCATAAAAAATACCTCATGTTATTCCATTCATAAAGTGATTATAGCCAGACAACTGATTGGATAGTTTGTGTCAATTGCACAATTTACAATTGTACATAAGACAAGAAAAAAAAAATCCGTGAGCGTACGATCCGCTGAATTGATAAGAAGAATGCAAATGCACCCCAACTGTATATAAAAAAGTGAACAATATGCAATCCCAACAGAGCCCCAATTACGAATACACTGTACGAATATGAATGTATTTTCTATGTAATATTTTTTACACACATATTTTAATCCTAGACCTATTCGATGCATAAAAACCCTTTAATTTTCATACAAAATATTTTTGTTTCCTTCTGCATGGGCATATTTAAAAATAATAATAATTTTCATATGATTTCATATTGTCAACCGCAAGATTGTCAAATTGTAAACGATAATATTTACAATATTGTTTTAATTTTCTCCAAATTTATGCATTTTTATTGATTTTTTTTCTCGTCATTAAATTGATTTATATAAATAAACACGACACCAGTGCACTCTGTGTGTCAATGTGTTCACCAAAACATTACTTTTTGGTGCTTGTCGTTGTTTTATTTTGAATGAATGCACCTCGTCGGTTTTTCGTACTGTTGTTAATATGTTACTTGCAACTTGTATGTGTTGTTGTAGCCGTTTTTTAAATTAAATGTTATATTTCGCTGATTTCTTTTACAAAGTAACCAAAAAATATTTAAACATTTGATTTATCTTTTTTTAAACGTTGGGGGATATTTCTTTGCATTACAATACTTTCCTCATAAATTGATTAAAAAAAACACAACGATTCTTTATAAAGCCTGAACCAATATCACAAGGACTATCGATCAAGAAAGTTCCCGTCTCAACCCTACACACCTGACATCGGGACAGGGAAAAATCGCCCACTGTATTTTCGCCCGGAACGATAATATCATTCCAGTGATGATAATATCGTTCCTGGAACGATATTATCGCCCAGTGGTATGATAACATCATTCCTGGCACGATATTATCGCCCAGTGATATGATAATATTGTTCCTGGCACGAAATTATCGCCCGGTGGTATGATAATATCGTTCCTGGTATGATATTATCGCCCGGTGGTATGAAAATATCATCCGTTTAGTCCAGCGCAGTCGTGCTCAAGAAAAATTTCCAAAATGTGAAGATATGCAAAAATATTTTTTTTGTTCTGAATGTTGTGTTGATTGAAGTAGTCAATAGAGAAGTCAACTAAGTGTCTATAAAGGGAATTGTGGCGTTCATCAAATATAGCTCCTTGTTATAGAAGCTTGTTTTAAAGCATAAGGGGGGTTTGCGAGCGCTTCATAATATTGGTCCCCCCGCGGCGGGTATTTAATACGCCGTGCAAGCAGTCATACCCTTACTGATACCTACATGGGACACTGCTCCAAACACCCCTAGGGGCTCTCATTCTTAGATCCCGCAAGGAGGCTATACATCCAAAACCGCCCCACAACCCTGATTTTCCATTACGCATTTATGATTGAGATCTGCGGCGCATTCTTAACAGACTTTATGTTTCAATAAAACTTCCGATTTTTCACACTTTCAAAGTATTTTCTTTTGTTCTGAATGTTGTGTTGGCTGAAGTAGTCAAGAGAAAAGTACGAATAGAATTATACAAGAAATTCTCTTGCGTATTCCGCAACAGTTTTTGCTTTTTTTCTCAACATACTTAAATATAATCAATTCACTAGACTATGTTCCGATATTATCGCTCGCTGGTACGTTCCTGGAATAATATTATCGCCCGGTGGTATGATATTATCGTCTTGTGACGAAAATACAGTGGGTGATTTTGCCCGCTCCCCTGA
Source organism: Pseudolycoriella hygida (assembly GCA_029228625.1). Classification (NCBI taxonomy): domain Eukaryota; kingdom Metazoa; phylum Arthropoda; class Insecta; order Diptera; family Sciaridae; genus Pseudolycoriella; species Pseudolycoriella hygida. The sequence continues at coordinate 34,970,933 of CM055405.1, read as the reverse complement.
CATCAGCTACAGATTCACTATATGAACATGAACAGTAATTGGCGTCTACGGAATTAGTAGCCCCGAGCTAAACCCACTTTATGAATTTCACTGCCTGAACTACTCAAACGATTTTCACAGATTTTTAGGATCCATCTGCGTAAATGTAAAAATACGACTCTCGCAAACACTATTTTTACCACTTTTTTGGTGTTTTCTTCGAAACTTCTTAAACGATTTTGCTCATCTACGACCTTGACTTCATGACTGTGCTTCAAGGGTAAAAGGAATTTTGAAAATCTGTCGAATTATTTTGTTGATAGTCGAAAAAACGGACAGTTTTTTGCTGATTGTACGGGTCTCACTGCTCAAAGGAGTTGAGACCTTAATTGCATTTTTTGATCAGCTGAAAATTTTCGGTTGTGGAAAGAAGTTTACTCGACACATAGAACTTTGTTTTCTGTTTTGGAACGATTGATGCCAAAAATACAATCATGTGTACCACAAAAATCGGCTAACTCACAACCTTCAGCCTTCAATAACAGGTTCCTAACCGAAGTATGTAGATCACTGATGGTTATGCAAACCTTCAGCGTGTCAGGTGTTTTACGGAACGCAGGAACTTATCAGCTTCAAGTTGCAAATTTTACGTTTGGAAAATTGGCATGAATGAGTACGGAAAGGGGTGAATCGGTACAAAGTGGTGGGGGGTGGTGAGGTTGAGCTGACTGGGCTTCGATGCCGTTCGTAACTTGCTAAGAGCGGTGCTTGGGATTCGAAACTTTAGGAATTTGTCTTGCCGTAAACATTTGTGCCGTCTGATCATTTTTGAAAGAGTTCGCAACACTGACGAAAATGTAACCCTACGAATTTCAGTGCTGCCAAACAGGACTCTTTCAAATGATCAATACATCGGTAAATTCAGTGTGGAATTGGGTTGAAAATGAACACACACTGCTAATTATTCGCCACTCTTTCTTTACTGACTCACCCCAATTTAGCTAATACAGGAGAACAGAATTTCGTATCCTCATTTTCAAATGTTATGACAGCTTGCAAACGAAGAAAATTCTTTTGCACTCAATGTTTTAAGAAAATCCTCAAATACATTGAAAATCCTTAGAAAAATCGTTTGAATTGCAAGAAAATCTTTGGAAATCAAACGAAATCCTTGAAAATCAAAGGAAATCCTTGAAAATCAAAGAAAATCCATAAAAATCGTGTAAAAATACTGTAGAAAATCTTCAGAATTGACAAAGAAGATTCTTAAAAACCAAAGAAAACGATTGAAAATCATTGGAAATCAAAAAAAAATTCCTTTAAGAACATCCTTTGCGCTCAAAATGCTCGAATATCTGCCCTTGCATAACAACTATTTGATGGAAAATTGACGTGAAAAGAAAAAATTGAAAAAATGTTCATTTACGGAATACGCCCTCGGCTCTGAACATAACTTCCAAATCGTCATAAGGTTAGGACCCTCTGGTCGATTCTGGAGGGCAGTCCGGTGACAAAAAAATTCCTTTGACAATGTTGTATGATGAATCGAGTACATAAATGCGCTCTTGGTTCGGACTCTCCACCAGACTGCGTACATGAAAAGCTTGAACCTTATAGAAGGCAGTCTGGTGCCGCAAATATGTTAAAGACATTGTAACGGCAGTAAAAAATATTAAACGTCATGTGGCTCAAAACACAGTTATAAAGAATTTTCTTTCTCTTTCACTCTATTGCATGTTGTCGTATCACTCGCACACATGTATTTTACCTGTTGAAGAGTGGACAGCAATAGTTTTCGTCTCATTTCATTATGATTGTTGTGTGTGGCAACTGGTAACAATGGTTTGAATTTCAATTTAGCACCAGGCTGCTGCTGCCCTCTATGTTGGCAGTAGAATACGTTGAGTGCGCAGCCTGGTGCCGCGTTGAAATTAATGTGCCGTATAATAAACTTCTCAAATAGGCAGCCTGATACCGCGTTGGAACCGAGTGCAAAGCAATATACTCGTTTACCACTCCAACATTGTCATAGACAATTTCTTGGCACCACGCAGGGTTTTCTTGTAATTTTTCTCCATGAAAATGTTCTAGACGTCGATTTAATAGTTAGTTTGTGTGGGAGAATAGCGTCTACTGTTTTGGCATATTCTTTACTTGCTGATTCATAGTCACTAGTCAGAAAACTAGTGACACGTCTAGGAGCCGAGACGAGATTCCAAAGAATTTTTTTTCCTTTGGAAACTCATCTCGGCTCCTAGACGTGTCACCTATACAAGTGATTATAAATCAGCAAGCAAAGAGCATGCGAAAACAGCAGCCACTATTCTCCCACACAAACCAAGATAAAACTGTGAAACAAGGCACTAGACAAAGGACGGATCTAGTGCTTGAACTGCATATTTCATCGTCGCTTAGAACATTTGCATGTAGTAAAATTGGAACCGAGGCCTTTTTTAAGAAACACCACCAATTCCGGAAGTGCATAATCTACTATAATCCGTGCATTTCGTATTTAGTGAGAAATTATCTTCTGTCTCCGTATTTCATTATGAGAAGCACAAACTATAAATTCTTTCAAAATCTTCGAAACTTTTAAGCAATTTTTACAAAATTCCTCAAATATTCGAAAATTCAAATTCCCATCTGCAAGAAGCATTCATGAAAAATTCCACCTATTGTGGAACTTTTAGAGAATTAGAGTGTTTTAGGTAGACTTCCTGTGGGGAGGGGAGGGGGCGTAGAACCTTTGTCCTTAGGTTAGAGGTTCATAAATTAGGAAACGTAACAAGGGGAAAGAGAGAGTATAAGGCAAGTAGATGACACCTTCACTGAAAATTTTGCTATACTTCGGGCATGTAATTTATCCACTCGGTATGTATAATTTCCGGCTCATATGTTAGTGTACATAAGAGACGGAAGTTAACTTGCCACATGTTTAAAATTTTCAATTTCACCATACGTCCCACATGTATTGTTGCGTGCTAACAAATGGGACGTTTGTCTACATGTGGCATGTATACTAACATCGGAAATGTATAGTAACAACGCTTCAGAAATAGTTCATACAAAGTGTATATGCCCGATAGCAGGATTGGTAACGTCGCAGAGTGTCATGCGTTGAAGTTAAGCATCAGAGGTCGCGGTTCGAACTTGGATGGGTGACGGCTTGAGATAGAAAAAATCAAAATAAAAAAGTGAGGAAAAATCGTTGTAATTTTTTTTCTTTTGAATTCTGAGTGTGCTCTAGTACACAGAATTCAATTTTGCAATATTTACAGAGTACTCTTGATGGTATCGTTAACATACATGCCGGACGTTAGTATACATGCCCGAAGTAAGTTCCGAAAAAAATTTACCTGAAGTACGGCACGTGAGTTAACGTCCATCACGTACGTCTTTTTTATCAGTTTTGATCAGTTTTTCCTTGCCTACCTTGTAATCTTTGGTTGATATTTACAAAAATTCATGATAGACATGAGGAATCTTAGAAACTGCAATAACGAAGATACTTTTCATGCCTGCAGATGGAAAGTGAGTCATTGCCGTCTCGTTCAAAAACGATTTTTTGGATTCTCCGGGCGCAAGCATGAAAAATTTTGTACGAAGGACCGTAAGATTTGCGCTGAATTTGACTTAAGATCTACTTACCAGGGGCATCTCTTTGCATCCTAATTTTTGATTTAGTCGAAAAATATCGTAAGCCCTAGAAGTTCTGCGGAAAATGTAACGAGTTTTCTTCATTTACAATTTTTTTTATATAAATAAATGTAGTTTCTCGTTTCCTATCATTCATGTTAACACACGCATCGTCTCGCAAGATCATCAGCTTCCTATTCTAAATATTGATTTTTTCAGATAACTGAAATTCAGTTAGTTGACAACAACCAGACCATGAATCAGTCAACGGAAACGGAAACTATCGAAATGATGGACGATGGTGTGATGACAGGAATGTACGAAGATGACGATGACGATGGAGCTACTAGTCCAGAAAGTACCTACAACGATGACGACATGAAAGACGATGAGGGTCGCGATGATGACGTAACTGCACAATTAGCCGCAGCTGGAGTTGTTGGTGTGGCAGCAGCAGCTGCCATATCATCGGCGAAAAAGCGTAAACGACCACATTCTTTCGAAACAAATCCATCAATACGGAAACGACAGCAGAATAGACTATTGAGAAAATTGAGGGTATGCGCTGAGCGTTTTGTTTCTGAATTTATGAGTGAAAATCAAATTTTGTCGTAATTTGCAGCAAACTATTTTTGAATTTGCAACACGCGTTGGCCAACAGGCTGTAGTCCTTGTGGCAACGCCAGGAAAACCAAACACTAGTTATAAAGTATTCGGTGCCAAACCACTTGAAGATGTTGTCAAAAACCTAAAAAGCATCGTTATGGAGGAATTGGAATCAGCATTGGCTCTGCAAGCACCACCTCCCATACAAGAAGATCCATCGCTGTTTGAATTACCGCCGTTAATTATCGATGGGATACCAACACCTGTGGAAAAAATGACTCAAGCTCAACTGCGCGCATTCATACCGTTAATGTTAAAGTATTCTACTGGTAGAGGAAAACCCGGCTGGGGCCGGGAATCCACACGACCGGCTTGGTGGCCCACAGAATTGCCGTGGGCGAATGTTCGAATGGATGCGCGAACCGAAGATGACAAACAGAAAGTATGTACATATCAGGAACATTGGAAGAACAAACAAAAAATAAATCCGTTCTTCTGTCGTTTAGATAAGTTGGACACATGCACTTCGCAAAATTGTCATTAATTGTTATAAATACCATGGACGAGAAGATCTTTTACCGGCATTCTCTGAGGAGGATGAAAAAGCTAATCAGTTGGCAACGTCAAACTCATCCGTAACGTGTCAGAATGTAAGCGATCATTTCTGTCCTTTGTACTTTTTTTTTACCGACAAATCACTTGCCATAAGTTTCATCAAGTAATTTAACACACTTGACGCCAGCTAGCATTTTGACAGACTTTTCGTTTCAATTTAAATGAATCAATTAACATTCTTCCAAATTGTGTTCGAAATCATAGGTGGGAGTACTAAAAATTCACAATTCGGGAGTTGTAACATCAACTTCAACGTCCAAATTTGCCGGCTCCAAAATCGAAATTCAAGCGCCAAATACACAGACAATTGCAAACGCACAGGTTTGCCTTGACACGATGCAACTAAACGATGTGGATGTTCGTACTAACTCAATTTCATTTTAACTAAAAATGTGTTTTGTCTTTTTTTTTTCTTTGCACCCAATTGCTTTTTTGTTTTTACTTTCACATGGATGGTCTTTTAGTTTTTTTTTTGTTTTTTTGTCAATTTTGCCTGAAACGAAACATTAACAATTGAATCGTAGGAGAAGATCGGATCTTTGGTAAATGAAAATCGTCTTCCAAATTTAGAGTCGCATTCCCTTTTTCGAATGATTTTCATTCATCATTCATTCATCAAATCCCAAAATCTTTCATTACGAAAAGGAGAAATTTCTCTTAACTTAGGATCCATTCAAATAGGGCTGGGGAGGAAGTGTTTGAGAAAAGTGTGCGCTTCATACATTCTGAATTTTGTTTCCATGTATTCTTGCGTGCAAGGGGGGAAGGTGGTCTAAAATCCGTCTTTTTTAGCGTGCGCACTGTTTGAATCGCCCCGTTACACTGAATCCGTGCTGACCTAGGCTCATCTGTCACTGCCGTGGAAATGTAGAATTTTCGAGCCAATTGCGCCGTGTCTGGTGAAAAAATTCATTTGCTCTGGCGATCGATGTCGAAAAACGAAGGAAAAATTGAGCTGCCGCTGCTCAAAATATTTAAACGTCAGCCGAAGCAAGCTCTACAGTTAGCACTTCTGAACCTTAGTCGCTACCTTTCTTACTTCTTTCAAATTAGTTCTTCAGGTTTACGTTCTAGACTGGTCAAGTTTGCTTTCAACCTTGCAAATATTAGGACAAAAGAAAATAAAACGGGGTTCGTTAGGGCTGAGGGGTGTCTACCATAGCCCGAAAGTCCCAAAAAAAACCCACTGTAGGGTTTTGAGAAAATCGCGGAAAACCCAAAAAAGTGAGGTTTTGTGCAAGCTTTCTGTTACTGTTAAAGGAAAATCTAAGTTTTCCAAAAAATTTTCCGATGACTATTCTTCCCAAATTTTAAATAGTTTAAAGTTTCTAAAACACTTTACGTCACCAATTTTGGTCATTTTTTAGCTGAGATACGATTTTTCAAATTTCATCGAGAAAATGACCTCCGCGAAAACTTTTTTCGACTTTATACCGGTATATCGAAGAAACCTTGCTCCGAATTTTGAATCCAAAAGTCTCAAAAACATCTTTGGAGTAGTCTAAACATTTCATATTAACATAATTTTCCTTTTCGAACTCGACGAAAAATTTCCCTCTAATGTCGAAAATTTCATTAAACTCTGAAAAACGTCTACGAGAACCAAATCAGTATGAAAAATAATCGATGTTTTTGTTTGAAGAAATCGTTTTATGTCAATTATTTGATTAACAAAATTGTTTCTTGTGCTCTTGTGGGTGGTGGGGCTACCGAAAAAAAATTTCCAAGTAGGCCATGGTGGCGCCACCAGCGCTTTTTAGTAAAAAATTTACAATTTGTGCGAAATCTATCAATCATATTGGGTTGCTATGAAAGACAAAGTTGTTTTTTTGTTGTGTGAGGGTGGTGGGGTGATCAAAATTATGGCCGCCGTTAATGGTGGCACCACCAACACGTTTTTACCAGGATACAAAGAGTTCCCACACCATTGCTGTACTCGACACTAATGTTGTTCGCAGGGTCTATTTTCGGGAACTTTGTTCTTAAGTTGAATTTCGGGAATTTTCAGAAATTTTCTGTAATATTATGGGATTTTCACAAATTTAAATTCCCGAAAATAGGCCCTTGTTGCTCGAGTGCCAATATCGATGGAGGTAGAGTGTCCAACTCCATAACTTTGTTGAGCGCTGTACTAGCAATTACCTAGGTGATAATGCAAATCTCTGGGAAACTAAAGGCTGTCCACATGGTGAGATTTTCGGATGATCTGAATATTCTAATCAGGGGGAAATTCAAGTGAGTGTGCTCTGGGTCAAAACTGCACTGAGAGTGGTGGAGAAAAGATGCCATGATAAGGGTCTGAAAGTGAACCCTGCCAAGACTGATCTAGTGTTATTGAGTAGAAGGCGCTTGGGATCGGATTCGGTAGGTAGGATCAGGCTTTTCAACAAAACCATGGAACTAGCTCCACAGGGGAAATACCTGGGAGAGACGCTTGACAGCAAACTTAGTTGAATTACTCACGTCAATGATTAAGCTTAGACCCCCTTTTCGTGAGGAATTGGGACAAAGGTCACTCTGTGGTTGTATGAGGCTGTGATTAGTGAAGGTCATTTTGTGGTTGTATGAGGCTGTGATTAGCGAAGGTCATTCTGCGGTTGTATGAGGCTATGATTTGACAATAAGGCAAATACGACGCAGTCATCGGGTAGACCAGCAGGCAGGCCATCTTGCCATTTTGGCTTACTCAGCGTTCTTACACAGAGTGGTCTGTTTAAGCCGATCACTGTCTTCAACTCGTCCGTTAGCATGCCAAAGATCGGGTTGAAGATCATCCTGACAATTAAAATCCCACATGACTCTTTGCACCAGTTTGTCAGCGGAGCAAAAGTTCTAGCCCTGATTATTATACTATATACTTAGGAGCGTTACTTTCAAGATAAGTGTTGAAGAAACATCCTATGCAGATTTTGTCCACACCAGGGTTTGAACCCGGGCATTCTTGGTGGAAAGCTAGTACGTAACCACTGCGCTAACCCGTTCAGCCTCTGTAGAAACTTACCGGAAAAGTAAAATGTGGAACCTGACCTCGGAGTTTGTTGTTTTTATGGTCACACAAAATATACGATTTTAGTGCGTCAAGTCATACCATTAGTTTGACAGCTTATGCATCGCGTCCTGAAAATCACTATACTTTGACATAAGCCGTAGACGCAATAAATGCGTGTGTTAGCAGCACCCATAGCGACCATTTTCGGCGTTGTCGTCGTCCATTTAATTTCGGCTCTTCTATGTGTTCTGATAATTATCTTTTGATTCCTTTTTTATCATTTACTTAAAACGTAGGGTGCACAGCTTACGTTGAAAATAATTTCGTTATCGTTGATTTTTGATTTTGACTTTGATTTACAAGTTCAATCCGAACATGATGATGACTCGCTGAGCCGGTAGACATCAAAAACGTGAGCGCTGTATGCATTTTTGTTTGAAAAGGCGCGGCGACACACATTTTTGTTGCCAAAAGTGGATTTTTTACGAGAGATCCATCAGCGTTAAGCCGTAGAGCAAGTGCACACGTGGCAAATATTTGTAGGAGAAAATTAGTAGGCTATGCCACTCTTGGCAAAATTGTTATTTTGACGTGTAGGGCATTGTGGACCTAACCGAAGGCGTGGGTCATAATGCCACACGTCAAAATAACAATTTAGTCAAGAGGTGCATTATGCTATTATATCTATGGAGAACCGTACAACGCATAAAAAACTTAGCGAGGAGAATTTGTGAGAGAAAATACATGAAAATCTCTCATCTGATATATCGAGATATATCGAGATAAGTAAATTTTGCCTTGTGGGAAAAGGTCAGATCGTCGTTTCCATTCGTAAAGGATGTAAGTACAACCGTCAACTTTTGACAGCCGTCAGATTTGAATTTTGGCCCAAGTTTTAAAAGCGATTCCTCACACTGACATAAATAAAAATAATTTTAAAGACTCAAATAATTATTGAAAAACTTGGTGCCGAAATTCAAATTTGACAACTGTCAAAAGTTGACAGTTGTACTTACATCTTTTACGAATGGAAACGACGAAATGATTGGCGAAAATGGATCAGTATTACCGCTTGTAGGCTATAAACGGCTACTTTAACCTTAAAATAGGTTTGTAAGTTTGCGTAACGTGTGGACTTTCTTTAGGTGTAAGATAGTTTTGTATAAATCGTGTTTGGCTCGCATGGTACTAAACTGAAAAAATAGTATGCGCCACCTGAGTTTGGTGACAATTACATGCAAATTGGTGTGATCGACTTTCCTAAAAGTGAACGCCATCGAGTGTTGTATATATGAAATTGTCACTAAACTCAGCCAGCTCTAACTTTTGAGCATAAAGTGAAAAACACGATCTATTTCACCGATTTATTCGCCTCATGTTGATATTCGAATTAAAATTGTATTCGCTCAGCGTCACGTCGTCGTATCCAGAGTCATGTTTCGATTGAACTATTTTCGTAACATTTTCTTTTTAAATGGACGTCGTTTGATGGTACTAACAAATACTGACAAATTCATTAACAATTTCAGTATACTCAAGCTATGATTCACTCTATTCAAAATGCCGATGGAACAGTATCAATCATTCAAGTTGATCCCAATAATCAAATAATTACACTTCCTGATGGTACCACTGCACAAGTACAAGGCGTTGCAACGGTAACACAAAGAAAAACAAAATAAAAATGAAATCGAATTTTGAATTATCGTTTCTACGATTAGCTTCATACCACACAAAATGAACAAGGGAACACAGTGCAAACGATCCAAGGACTTGAAAATGGTCACGGGGAAAATATGACCGTAGATCTAACTGAAGCCACATTAGCTCAAGACGGTCAGTTGATAATAACTGGAGAGGATGGACATGGTAAGTTGTATTCGAAGTTTGTGTTCTTCATCACTGAAAGTTCAGTGTCGCTCATGCATAACAGTCACATACTTGCATTAGGGAATGTGTAAAATCCTCCAGGATATTATCGTCTAGGAGGCGATATTAGCGCATCAATGGACGATAATATCGTCTCGTGGACGATAATATTGCATCTGTGGACGATAATATCGTCTCGTGGACGATAATATCGTCTCGTGGACGACAATATCGTCTCGTGGACGATAATATCGTCTCGTGGATGATAATATCGTCTCGTGGACGATAATATCGTCTCGTGGACGATAATATCATCTCGTGGACGATAATTACATCTCGTGGACGATAATATCGTCTCGTGGACCATAATATCGTCTGGTGGACGATAATATCGTCTGGTGGACGATAATATCGTCTGGTGGACGATTATATCGTCTCGTGGATGATAATATCGTCTGGTGGACGATAATATCGTCTGGTGGACGATAATATCGTCTCGTGGACGATAATATCGTCTCGTGGATGATAATATCGTATCACTAGATAATATTATCGTGCAGTGGACGATATTATCGTCTTGGACGATAATACACTGGGACTTTTTGGCTACGGTCTTTTGCATTACCGACATCTGGAGATGATAAAAAAAAGTTCAACGAAACGTTCTTTGTTCTAGGCTATCCGGTATCGGTAAGTGGTATGATCACATTACCGGTATCTTCATCAGTATATCAAACAATGGTTGCAAATATTCAACATTTGCATACAAATAGTGACGGAACATTATGCATCACTCCTATGCAGGTACAAAACAAATCCCAAATACACAACAACAATTTTAACAATTCGGTAAAAGTAGCGCGAACGATAATGACTACACATAATACTGATACAATCATACGATCGTCGACAGATAAAAATAATCGGAACAACAATAGCATGGCATGTTTGGTACCAAAAGTTGAACATGCCGATGCTGATCACACCCAAGCCATTGTAGACTCCGATGGTAATATCATTATCAGGTTGGGTGACAATGATCCCATTAAAATAGAGTGTGATAGTGAGTCGACGAATTCATGAGTTTTTTTTTCTGATCACTAGGTAAAAAGAAATGCCAAAAAAATTATAAAAAATATTTTCGACAAATCGAATAAGAAGTTTTTATTAAAATTAAGTGGAAAAAAATTTTTTCTAATTAAAAAACAAATTAGATCGTCGTTGAAGATGCTTAGCAAATTAAACCGTTTTCTTTTTTCAAGAAAGAAAATCTACTTATCGTATGTATCAATATTATCGTGTAATTTATTGTTGTTTCTAGTCTAAGACTCTTATTTGTTTTTTTTTTTTTTTGAATTTTTATTTCAGTTCTTTAGCGAAAAAAAATGCCAAATTTAATTTATTTACTTCAATTACCTTATGTATAATGCATTGCACATGTAGATGATTGAGAGTGTGTTTTGAAATTGTGTTGAGAAAACGGCGTTCACTTGTAACTCAATTCTTTTCAGCAAGATCTCCAGATGGTCTTGTGTTGCAAATTATATACCAAGTCGTAGCATTTCGTAAAAACGTACGAAATAAACCCAAAATGACGAAAGAAGGTTGTCTTCTTGTTAACGCGCTTAGTATGTCAAAGGCTAATTCCATCCCGGTACCGTCACCTGGGTAACGAATTTTATCTCTTTCACTCTTTCAATGTGATTTATGTGAACGTTCCCCAGGTGACAGGGTAACGACAATGTCACAATGGGATAGATGCGCTTGCTTGCCAGGAACCAACATGTCAAATTACATGTATTATTGAGACAGTTCTCTCCCATGAAAAATATGTCTGTCGACATGCGATCGTAAAACTCAGATATTAGAGAGTATGGCAAAGCGACTTATCGCTAAATTTATAACATATACTTATCATTACTGATCCGTTTTAAAACTGATATGGATCAGTACTCATCAGTTATAAAACTGATATTGATCAGTGCTGATCAGTTTCAAAACTGATATTGATCAGTACTGATCAGTTTCAAAACTGATATGGATAAGTACTGATCAGTTTCAAAACTGATATGGATCAGTACTGATCGGTTTCAAAGCTGATATGGATCAGTACTGATCAGTTTCAAAACTGATAGGGAATCAGTACTGATCAGTTTGAAAACTGATCTCGATCAGTACCTATCAGTTTTAAAACTGCTACGCATCAGTAGTGATCAGTTGCAAAACTAATAACTTGTAGTTTATGACTTATAAAAATTTATAACTCATGACTGACAGCTTATAACTCATAAAAATTATAACTTAAAACGTAAACTTATGACTTATAACTTATAACATGTAGTTATATGTATATGTTATAAATATAGCGATAAGTCGCTTTGCCGAAACTCTCTATTATTGCTACGTCTGGTGAATTTTGAACCGTGCGTACAATACTTTATCTTATATGTGTTCGGTATAAACGTCGTACCATATGCGTTTTTAGGGAGTAAAGTTGACTAATAATGTCGCATTAATACAAGCAACTGTAACTGCACCAGTAATATTTTATTAACTCCCTTGTTAAATAATAGTTCTATTACTAAATTGGTTCATACTTTTCACTGAAATTACAACAGAAGTCATACATAACGTACTACACGTGCGCTATATGTACTCATAATTCATTGTGTACTTTATACTCGCATATTCGCATCATGTGTGACTTCGATCTGGAAATAGTGGGAATGTGGTGTTTGCGTTGAACGATTTATTTTTTACACGGTCATAGATATATCGTTGCATAGGTTGCATAGGGGTAACGTATTGTTCATACCTCACACATTATAAGATAAAACATAGTAACATACATCCATGTAATTAGGTTCATACCTCTCGTTATGCATACACGAACACAATACAAAAGAAGTCAAATTTACCATCACTCGCGCAAAGCGCTCGTTGTAAACATTGACTTCTTTTGTATTGTGTACGTGTATGCATACACTCGATTAATCAACCCCTTACCAAGGAAGTATGTTAATATACTATTAACGAAAGTTGTGGACGCACTATATACGTGAAAAAGAGTTTAAACCGATAATTCTGAAACATTAATTGATATGCCAAAAAGATAATATTGATATCCTGCGTTTTTTATAGTCCTCCAAATGAATCTGTTGGGATTAAAAATAGGTCTATTCCAACTGTCAAAATGACGTTTTAAACGTCATATATTTAGATAAACCCGTTGAATCAAAATTGTTCTATGTGAAACAATATCAAGCTCCATACATTTGTGAACCCCATCATTGAGGGATCTTATTTGACACAGGGAAATAAATACATTTATATTCTTCTAGTTGAAGTTCTTCTAGTTCTAGTCTAGTCTTCTTGTATTTCATCTAGTTGAAATAGACTCGCTTTTGGACAAACTCAAATAGTGTATGATATTCCCAAAACAAATTTGACGCGGTCCACGTAAAAGTCGCAGCACCATCTCTTACACCATCCATCAAAAATGTAATAAGTTCAGTGGAAGGATTCTATCTCCTGAACTTCTTTATGTACTTGTGCATATGTGCATTCTTATGTCACCTTGTAGAAAACCACAGAGTAATGCGAAACCGCGTACCGTTAGGAACAAGTCACCTTTTGAGGGATCAATTTTGTGTGACCGAATTTAATAGATAGAAATCCCAGTTTCTGAATGGCAAACTGTATTCTGAATGACTTCATGAATATCAGGAAATGTCCCATACGAAAAATGTACCATTTTTATATGCAAAAATATCAGATAACGGCTATGAAACCATGGATCTTGAGAAAACTTGATAAAAGGGAGAAAAAAACATAGATGTCACCACTTGAGGTTCGGGGACAAGACACGTTCTATCGAAATTGTAATGTATTTAATGTTCGAATGCTGGAATATAAATTGGATCTAAATACATGAAAACACATCAGTTCGAAATAAAATCAGAGTAAACATAGAATGAACTTTACCTTCATTGCTCATGTCTTATTATAGTTACTGGCTAATTCCATCGGTAACCCGTATATTGTCGCTACCATGTGACCTAGGGAACGAATTTTTTTTTGTCTCATGTTTATATAAAAAACATTGAAAGAGTCAAAGAGATGAAATTCGTTACCCAGGTGACGCTACCGATGGAATTAGCCTACTGCAAAAGAATAATTTTGTACATATTTTCCTACATTTGCATGTAGAAATCTAATGACTTTACTTTTCACACCATAGAAATGATATCTAGATGGCGCCATTCATACAATCAATTTATTTTCCGCTCATGTTGCTCCGATTTGCAAAAAAAAAATGATTTGATGAAAGTTACGAATATTTCGTATTCTCCTAATTTTTCAAATTTCGTAGCAACGGTGAACAGCCCTTTAACAATTCACTTCTGCTCATAGCTCAAAAATGTACCGATATTTAGATTTAGCTTAGTTCATCAAGAGCGTAAACTATTCTCCGGTAACATTCACTGGTGAGTGGCGAGTTCTTTAAAGTTTCATGTTTTGAACCAACTCGACTGTATGGCAATTTTAATTTTTAAAATTTTATTCACAATACATTACCTTATTCACGCCTTTAGTGCGTCAACGGCTTACATCAAAGTAAATTGATTTTCATGACACGATGAATAAGCTCTGAAACTAATGGTATATCGTCGTTTCAATTCGTAAAGGATGTAGGTACAACTGTCAACTTTTGACAGCTGTCAGATTTGAATTTCGGCACCAAGTTTTTCAATAATTATTTGAGTCCTTAAAATTCTTTGTATTGATGTCAGTTAGTACGGTCCAAAAATGTATTGAAAATTAAGGCTGTCAAAAAGTGTGGGGCACCAGCGTTTAAAAAAGTGTAAATAAAAAGTGTCTAAAGTGTCATAAAAAGTGTCTATGGAGGCAACTCAATATGGAGTGATCTAGGGATTCCGCAAAATCAAAATAGTCAAAAAAAAACCCAAAAACAGTGAAAAACGTAGATCCGTTCAGAATAGTCCTTAGAGAACGCTGTTTTGATTTCGAGTTTCCGCACGGTATGGGAGTCATGGGAGCTCATTGGAGAACAAAGTGTACCCAAATTTTCCTAGCGCCAGATCGCGACGACGACATCAGGTAGTGGCAAACTAACTTCAGGGAAATGTTAGGAATGAATAGTATGTTTAATATTGAAAATAACATTTGGGTTCAATTTATAAAGTTGAAGTGAAACTGGAGCAATGACCAAAAAAGTGGTGTTTTTTGAGGTTAGCTGATACTTTTTCGCAAATATCTCTACGAAATAAGCATAGTAATTGCTTTCCAGTTGCTGAACAGTTTACTGACAGTTTATTCATCTCATTATGAAAGCCACTATACTTTGACATAAGTTGTAGACGCATTGCAGGAGTGGATTGAAGCTTTTAGTGCGTCATCGGCTTCTGTCGAAGAACAGCAAATGTTTTTATGAGACACACATATTGGACCATTCCATCGGTACTTCTACTTAGTGAATTATGTACACCAAATGTAGTTTCACTCACTCAATATGAAAAATATACAACTTTGCATAAAACAATGGTAACTCAAGCAAATTCGTTATGGTAACGCAGTGTAAAATGTGTTGTTAAAAAGGAACGCTGCGTTTTATCTCAATTTAATATGGATGTTGTACTAAGAGTGAATGAAATGAAAAATACATTCTTAACATACCGATGAAATTGGCTACTTCATACCAATAAAAAATGAACCACGACTAATTCCATTGGAAACCCATACATTGTCACTACCATGTCACCTGGGCACTATAGTCCTAAATTCCTGAAATTCTGTCAAAAGATAAGCAAAAAAGAAATTAATCGTTGTTATTGTGAACAATGGCCGCCCCTACTTAACCGGAAATGGCATGTATCTTCTAAGCAAAGATATTTAAAAACGTAGTTTCTTCTCTGAAGAACGACAATTTGTTTCTGAATTACTTTGTAGACGTTCATTTTTCTACATTTTGCTTATCTTACGAGATATGAACTTTTGACAGAACTTTATGAATTTGGGACTATAGTGCTGGGGAACAAATGTGTTTTGTCTCATGCTAATATAAATCACATTGAAAGAGTGAAAGAGATGAAATTCGTTACCCAAGTGACGCGACGGTACCGATGGAATGCATTTCGTCACCATCATGAAATTCGTTGTAACGATGAAGCACAAATTCCTCTTTACAACTAATTTTAAAAATTGAAAATTGACAGGTCTCACTAATGCCTTTACCATAATTGTCCACACGAATTTTTTTTCAGTGTTTTCATGTCACGTGATCATAATCTCATTACTTTATTAGATGAATGAGTGACATTTTCATTTCGTAGTCCAGTTACGCTGACTGTGTGCGACTTCTCTTGAGTTCAAAAATGTTCCACCTTATCACAACTCGACAATAACTAAATATACACTGGTGTCAGTATATTAGTGTGAAATTCTCTGAGGAAATCTAGTACTTGAATCTATCTTCTTTGAATCGTGTAGAAGGCTTATGTTAATGAAATGTTTTCCTTTTTGGGTATTTGATCGAAAATCGTTTCAGTCCACATTCCTGTGACTGAATGAGCTTGTTGATGTTCTAATCTTCACTTGAGACGAAACTTTTCCCTTTCCTAGATCTGATACCCACAAAGAGTGAATAAAAAATGTGCAATTAAAAGAAATTCGTTAACCGTTGAAAGAGGGGTGAATTCTAGAAATAGTACAACCAATTTTTAGCCCAAAGTTTTGTGATAATTTATAAATTAATCGTAAACTTGATAGTAATTTGATGGAAGAGTCAGCAGATTTCAGTTTTAAAATTTTAACATATTTTTTAAGTTAAATGTAGTCAGAGATGAGTGTGATATGTTCAGGTTGTTCGAGGGTTATTCCATGACCCTTATGTCTACTGATCACATTCGTCATCTCTAAGCTTTCATAGTAATTAGCCTCCCAACTAAAATTTTTAATTTTATTTATGGTAACAGTTATGATAAATTTGTAATTTTTTTTCTCTGTAAAATTATTACAAATTGTTGAAAGTTAAGCTACGTTTATGCCTACGTGTAAATTAAATTTTTTTAAATATTAGATCGTTTTATATTCTAATCTTTTGTCCAGCATAACGGGAAGCCTTGTATTTATTTTACTTTGTTTTAATCACAATTTGTAAATTATCTTTCTCATGAAAATCATCATCAACCTGAAATTGCCATTTAAAATTAATAGATAGAAGAAAATTTATGATTTTTGATAACACGTACCAGTCACATTAACTTAATAACCAGTTTAGTCTATGAATTAAAAACTAAATTTAAATTAAAATAGTGAAAAAACATATTTTTAACTGTAAAATTTCCTATATACATAAATTATACATTATTTGATGTTACTTTATTTTGTAGTTTTGAAATAAATGTACCGATTTGAATTTATGATTTTTATTTTTATTTTCCCAATTTTTCGTTGAAATATTTTTCCGTTGTTCTTTGCATGATTTTCAATTTTCACTTAATTTATTGTTTCATTTTTATTGAGATTATGGTGAATTTTTGCTCATTCTTCGATGCGGGTGAAAGTTGTTGTGATGTTTTGTGATATCACAAGGAAATGAGAAGGTAGTGAATACAAAAATTATAGGTGGTAGGTAAAATCACGCGTTCTTTAACGGCACGTTCTTAAGAGCGTGTCAGATATTTTGACAGTTCTATGTTTTGCGATGTTTTTTCATTGCATATTTCTAAGGCAATGGTCATTAATTTTAAATTCCAAAACATCTACTGTTTGCATACACATCCCTTTATAGATTCTATGAATCAGAATATATAGTTATTGATTCTTAGTGTCAAAATTTGATCTGAAAAAACATCGCATTCCCCGAGCCTTTGTAAGAGTCATACTCTCACAGTACATGAGCTGTAATTTTCAATAATTTGTTATTTACGGAGGATTCTGACGGAGGAAAACATCGCAAATTTGACAGTTCATATCTTTGCGACATAGATTGCTTGGTTGTATTTTATTTCGCGCAATAGACGATTCATAATTTGAAGTAATTCTCTGTAATCGCGAGATACTACTATGACACAACATCGCTCTTTTAACAGTTCACATTTTTTTACGTACTCATCACAGTACAAGATGCCATTACAAAAAAAAAATCCAAAATTGTGGTTCATGGCTCATGTTGTCAGAGAATACTATTCAAGAAGGAAACAGAATTGAAAAATCATCGCATTCTAAGTCGATAATGTGATGTTTTGTAAAGCTGCTTTAGACTTTATTTTAAAGAATTTTTCAATTTTTTTTTTGATAGTATCATCAAATACTACATGAACCTCTATTTTGAATATTCTTGTGATTCCAAAAATAGCCAAGAAAAAACAGTGAAAGTTAAAATATCGTCGCAAAAATGTGAACTGTCAAATTTGCGATGTTCTCTTAGAACAGAATCCTGCGTAAACAACAAATTATTCCAAATTATACGTGATGTACTGTGATAGGATGACTCTTAACCAAATAATAGATGAATCAGAATTCAAAAAGTTGAAGGTACAAATTTGCTCTGAAATAACATCACAAACGAACTTGGAATCCAATGATTTTTCAGAGAAAATTTCGACCTTCATACGCAAACTTTTTGAATTCTGATTCATCTATTATTCGAGTAAGAGTCATCCTCTCACAGTACATAAGCTATAATTTTGAATAATTTGTTATTTATGCAGGATTCTGTTCTAAAAAAACATCGCAAATTTGACAGTTCACATTTTTGCAATGTGCTCTTAAGAGCGTGTCAGATAATTTGACAGTTCTATGTTTTGCGATGTTTTTTCATTGCATATTTCTAAGACAATGATCATTAATTTTAGATTCCAAAACATCTACTGTCTGCATAACACATCCCTTTATAGATTCTATGAATCAGAATATATAATTTGCCGAGTACTTTGCGATTTTTTTTTTTCAGATCAAATTTTGACACTAAGACTCAATAATTATTTATTCTGATTCAGAGAATCTATAAAGGGATGTGTTATGCAAACAGTAGATATTTCGCAATTTAAAATTGGTGATCATTGTATTAGAAATATGCAATGAAAAAACATCGCAAAATATAGGACTGTCAAAATATCTGACTCGCTCTTAACCCTTATAGAATCGTAACGATCTTTTGTATCTGTTCCCCTTTTAGTTTGATTTCATTCAGTTTCTATTTGATTTTCAAAACGTCATCGAATGAAAATTGACTCAAATAGATTTCAACGTTCCAACTGTTCCAATAGACCGTGTCTGGCATCAGATTTCATCAGACAACATTCCTGCTTTTGATGAGTAGCGACATCTACCTTTTTTCATACATTCATACGATTCAACACAAAAGCAGAGTCGTTTTTTTCCAGTAGTGCCACCATTGTTTCAATGATAAATACCGTTCAGTAGAACACGAATGACACCATCTCTGCCGTAATTTGCCTAAGAAACTTAGTGACGTCATTTTGAGAGAGAAAATATATGAAATTCTCTAATAATTCAACAAAATTACCACAGAAAATTTTTTCTTTATGTCTGAGCTATTTAACGAATTTCCAAGCGACTCACCTTTTGAGTTGAATCGTATGAATGTATGAAAAAAGGTAGATGGCGCTACTTATCAAAAGCTGGAATGTTGCCTGATTAATTCTGGTGCTAGACACGGTCTATTGCTTGCAAATTCTTCTTTCTTCCTTTCTTCTGGCTCGTGATTAATTTTTTCAGATACTCGCGAACTATTCGTTTTCAGTGCCTTCGTGAAAAATTCGAATGCTATTTCGTCCATGAGCAAATCCTCGAATTATTCCCACTGTTCACCTAATTCCGACATCGTAATTTTTAGAATTATTTTAATTTTTTTATTTTTTTCAGAATTCTTTTAAGTATTTGGTTTCAGTTGTAACAATTTTTTTTTCTGGCACGAGAATTTTTCAATAAATTATGGTTTGTTGTAGCTTTCTACTATCAAATTAAAATTTGTCGATTTAAAGAACACGAAAATGATTCAAATAAAATTTCCAATAATTAAATTTAGGTGGAGAATGGCGATGGATTGGAAACTATAACCGTTTCACCAGGAATGCATCAAATGATGATCCAAGGTCCACCGGGAACGGAACCGCAAGTCCTTCAAGTATTAAGTCTTAAAGATGCGACAGTGTTAACGAAAGCTATGGCTGCGATGCAAGATATTAAAACTGAAGATGGCACCACTATTTTAAATAATTAGATAAGAAATTTTACGTTTTGGTGAGTGAACTTTTGGAAAATTGAAATTCATTTTGACAGAAAGTTTAAGTAATAAGCTTAGTTCATTGAAATTTATTATTTGAGTACCTGAAAGATATTCCAAATATTTCTATTTCAATCGACATAAGAAGCTCTTTTCAATTTTTTGTTGGTTTTTTTTGTGATATTTTATACCATTTGGTTTATTGGGTAATTGATTGCAATCACAAAAACGTTGTCGTATCAGATGTGAGATGGACAAATCATAGAGTGTGTGAAAAGAAAACTATCTTTACAACAGTACGAAAACGGACGTCATATTTAGGGAGGGTCACTGAAATCGGACGAAACTGAACGTAAGGGAAGGGTGGGGAGGGGGGGAGATAAAAATCCAGAAAAACAGCGGACGTCTTTTATGAATGGCCCCTAAAATTTTTTTTTTATTTTTTGAAAGAAAATTGACATTGGGAAAAATCAAAAACTTAATTTTTTTTTTCAATTTTTGTACTTCATCAGCGCCACCTGTTTTGCTCAATGTTTCCAACTTTATCTTTCCCGTTAAGGCTGATTTATTAATTTTCCAACTATGGACAACACGACAAATTCCATGAAGAAATGAGTTTGTTTCGATTGATTTTCCACATGGATGTGGAAAATTCGAAATGATAATTTCTGAAGAAAATTCATTTGCTTGCACAAAACAAATAGTACGAATCGAAATTGTATACATACTGTACATGTACTTTTCCATCAAATTCATCGTGTGGTGTATAGTTGGAAAGGTAATAAATCAAATAAAAAGTAATAAAATAAATTTGAAAACATTGAGCAAAACAGGTGGCGCTTACGACGCTCTAAAGTACAAAAACTAAAAATAATTTAGTTTTTGATTTTTCCCACAGATATATATTTTTGACGTTTTTGAGACCGAACAAAATTTTTTGTGGGATTGCGAAATCGACTTGAGAAATCTTTTTTTTTCTGAGCTGCCTAATATTGATCAATTAATTGATATTGACCGATTTATTGACATTGATTGATTGATTGTTATTGGTTGATATTGATCGATTTATTGATCTTGATAGATTTATTGGCATTGATTGATTGATATTTATCGATTGATTGATATTGATCGATTGATTGATATTGATCGATTGATTGATATTGATCGATTGATTGATATTGATCGATTAATTGATATTAATCTGTTGATTGATATTAATCGATTGATTGATTTATTAATGTTGATCGATTGATTACTATTGATGTATATTGATCGATTGATTGATATTGATCGATTGATTGATACTGATCGATTGATTGATATTGATCGATTGATTGATATTGATCGATTGATTGATATTGATCGATTGATTTATATTGATCGATTGGTTGATATTGATCGATTGATTGATGTTGATCGAGTGATTGAGTGATCAATTGGTTGACGATTGATTAATTGATAGGTGTATCGACCATTGCCTACAGCTAGTCTACAAATACTAATCATCTACCCAAAATTCTAGCCGTGAAATCAATTTCTAGTTTTGGCGGGGCTTTTCAAAACGAATGTGTAACAGTTGTACGTAAAATTTGCTGCGCTGAAACCGTTTTTTTTTTTTGCAAAAGAAATAATTGTTGAAGAATTATCTGGATTTTGTTTTGCTGGTTCAAAAACAATCAATTGCAATACAACATCAAGCAATTGTTGAAGAAAAGATGTAAAGTTTTTCACTAACACACTATTCGTTTTAAAACTGAAAATTGATTTTATGACAAGAATCGAACGTAGATGACGTTAACGGCTTTTTCTTGTTAAGAAAATATTTTTTCATGCTGATGAAGTTGCTCATTTTTAATATATTTGTAGACCAGCTGGTAAAATGAAAAATGACATAATCTAAATATTCGATCACTGTAATTCATTGATTGATTGATTTAGAAACTCTCTCAACCATCCAACTTAATCGCACTAGATGATGACATCTCACTAAAATATGATAAGATTGTCTTTTACTGAAAGGAATTGCTTTATTTATTGAAATATTTATTTATTTTTAAAAGACATACCAGTTAACATGGCAAAATGTTCCTCAAGTTGTTATTTTATTTATTTATTTTTATTTATTTATTTATTTGTTTAATTTTTTTTATTTATTTCAATAGCAGAAAGTGATTTTTTCGTCTAGTTTTAGTGCAATTTTTAGATTAATTTTGTAAATAAAAAATTTGTACGCAAAAGTTGAAAAAATGATGAGTGACGTCAATACTCCTCTTCCTTCGCATCCGTGCTGTCTAATAGTTCAGTGTTGTGAACCGTTTAAAAATTTTACTTACGAATTTTCATATTTTGGCAAGACAACTGCTGTAAGTTTACATTTTTCGACAAAATAAACAATAAATTGACATCGTTGGTTACCAGCTGCTAGATCAGACAAGGACCAATCCACAGGTCAAATTCAAGCCCAAATTTGACACACGAATGTGGAAGAGGGACTTATACGTCATGAATCTCAAGAATAATTTTTTAAAACAGAATAAATTGTCAAAATTCTCCATATTAGAAAATGAGTTGCCATATTCGAATTTCAGTGTATAATGAGAACGTAAAGTTTTTGTTCTTTGCAATACTTGTAGATTGTTACCTAGAAGAGTTAAAAAACAATCTCCAACATCGAACTGAAAAATGACCCGTTGAATCCATAAAAAAGTAAAATTGTAGTAAAAATATATAATGAAAATAAAACATGAAATTAAATGAATGAGTAAATAAATTCGTAATTGTAAATTAATTAAAAAATAGAAATTTATAAATGTAAAAATTACTCCATTTTTTTAAATAAAATTTAAAGAAAAAAATTACAAATATTTTATGATGTACAATTACCAAAAACAAGAGAAAAACAATGAAACAGCGTACTAAAAGAATAAAATTAAATTAAATTTAAAGCAAAATTTAAATAAAAAGAAAAAAATGTTGTAAGTGTGCAAAAACAAAAATCATGTTTAAAACTACTATTACTAACTCAATATTTTGATTATGAAGGTCAATATACCAAAGAAAAAACATTTTCTAGTCGTAGCATAAATATTTTTATTTAATTGTCTCAATAATGTAAACTAACTTACTTCATCCTAATGTCAGAAATGATGTTGGAAATATTTATAAATAAATGTACTTTACAATTTCTCTCGATTTTAACCTCCGCTTCTTTACATCTCCTCCAAGGTTGTTGTTTGGACGGGTTAGCTTAGTGCTTACGTACTGGCTTTCCACCAAGAATACCCGGGTTCAAACCCCGGTGTGGACAAATTCTGTATAGGATTTTTCTTCGACGCTTACTTACGTTACTTACTTACGTTACTTTCATGACGTTCCTAAGCTCACCCAAGCTTCATAAGTGGGTAGTTGGGGTAACAATATCGCAACGATACACACAACGAAGTATGACGTCACCCATATTCGATGTTCGGAAAAACAGACAGAATATGACAGGGGGAGGTGCGGGGGGTGGTCAAAAAAGTCGGAAAAAAGCAGACGTCATTTATGAACAACCCCTAAGAAAAAAGTAAAAAGTGGAAGACAAAACAATGAGGAGACATAGTAAAAAATGATTCAGAATTTCATGGCTACACGGTAGTAAGGGACTGTGACGCAAGTCTTACACGCCAAAAAATTCACTAGAAATTTTTTCGTAGACTAAGGAACACCAGCGTAAGAATTTTTCAACACTTTCAGTTTTCACACGCAAAAACAATCTTCGCACAACGAAACAAAAGTTAAATTTTTGCAGCATAAAAACTGAAGGTACGCAATTGTTTGAAGGTGGCAGGACATTTCTCCGCCGCAAATAACGCCCGGGGCGTTAATAACACCCGGGAAGTTTTTAACGCCCGCACTCCGGGCGCTAATAACGCCCGGGGTGTTATTAACGCCCTCACTCCGGGCGCTAACAACGCCCGAGGTGTTATTAACGCCCGCACTCCGGGTGCTAATAACGCCCGGGGTGTTATTAACGCCCGCACGCCGGGCGTTAATAACGCCCAGCTGAATAATTGGATAAACGCTACAAAATGACACTTTTAAATGTACTTTAATAAATAACTTTACTTATAGAGTATGTAACTAGAAGAAGTTGACTAAGGGGAAAATTTTCCTTATACAGAACGTCAATAGAAGGAGTTGACTAGAGGAAAATCTTCCTTATACAGAATGTCACTAGAAGGAGTTTAGTAAGAGGAACATTTCCCTTATACAGAATGTCACTAGAAAGAGTTGGCTAAGGGGAAAGTACAGAACGTCACTGGAAGGGATTGATTAAGAGAATCATACAGAATGCCACTAGATGGAAGAATTTCTATCTCTGCTCTTTTATTTTTAAAAAAGTTGTCAATAAGAAATCAAAAAATTACATGAAAACTTTATGAAAGTCATTGAGCACTACGATTTTGAAATTTAAAAATTTGAGTAAATAAAAACAATACAAAACGAGATGTGTACATTGAAATGTCCTAAGCTTCTGAATTTAAATAACTTCCAATTTATTCTTGAAGGTCAATAGTGACCGTGTACCGAATTATATAGCTGGGCGTTATTAGCGCCCGGAGTGCGGGCGTTAATAACATCCTGGCCGTTATTAGCGCCCGGAGTGCCCGGAGTGCGAAAAAAAATTTCTGGCGAAAAAAAATTTCCGACGAAAAAAAATTTCCGGCTAAAAAACATTTTCGTCGAAAAAAATTTCTGACGAAAAAAAATTTCGTCGAAATAAAATTTCTGGCGAAAAAAATTTTTGGCGAAAATTCAGGCTGAAAGTTCCTTTCACCAATCTCTATAACCTTTACGAAGAAACCAACTCTGTAACTATTCTAATTCAGAAGATAGCAATAAATCCAAGATGCGTCACTCTGACAGCTGGCAGCCATTTTCTTAAGGTCGCAAAAAAGTGTCCTCACCAATCTCTATAACTTTCGAGAAGAAAACAACTCTCTAAGCATTGTCATTCCGAAGCTAAAATTCAAAAACCAAAAAAGCCTAATTTATTGCCTAAGAACACCCAAGATGGCGCCGCTATGACAGCTGGCAGACACTTTCTGAAGATCCCAAAAAAGTCGCCTGACGAAACTCTATAACTTTGTAGAAGAAACCAACTCTCTAAATATTCTCATTCCGGAGTTAAAATTCGAAAACTCTGAGCAATACGTGAAAAACCCTCAAAATCGACCACTTTTCCAGATTCCACGACTTTTCCAAAGTATTTTCAGCGTAAGCATCACCTCAAGCGATGTCATTAATTTTGGAAGCGGACTTACGGACTGCGTCACACTCTACTTTTTAAGAGGTTTTTGTTGTGATATCAGTCGTTTTAGAAGTTCTCAGTTGTTGAAAAAATTTTTCTCTGAAAAAAAATTTCCTCAGAAAAGAAAATTTTCTTAGAAAAAAAAAATTCTCCGAAAAAAAGTTCTATTCGAAAAAAATTTTCTCCGAAAAAATTGTCCTTCGAAAAAAAAGTGTTCCCGAAAAAAATGTTCCTCAAAATAAATTTTTCTCCAAAAAAGTATTTTTCTGCGAAAGAAAAATGTCTCCAAAAAAATTATTCTCTCTCTCCAAAAGAAGTTTTCTCCGAATAAAATTTTTCTCCAAAAAAATTTTTCTCCGAAAAAAAAATTTCTTTCCGAAAAAAATTGTTCTCCAAAACCTTCGGCTACCATCGGAACACTTCGTATCACCTTCGGAATACTTTGTGTCACCTTCACCTGCCTTCGGAACACTTCGTGTCACCTTCGGAACACTTCGTGTCACCTTTGGCTGTCTTCGGAACACTTCGTGTCACCTTCGGCTACCTTCGGACCACTTCGTGTCCCCTTCGGCTACCTTCGGAACATTTCGTGTCACTTTAGGCTTCACTCGAAACACTTCGTGTCACCTTCGGCTACCTTCGGCTACCTTCGCAACACTTCGTGTCACCTTCGGCTACCTTCGGAACACTTCGTGTCACCAATTCTTCTCAGTGATTCGTATAACATTCCTGAAGAAACCAATTGTCTAGATATTCTTATTCAGAATTTAGCAAAAAATCCAAGATTACGTCACTTTGACAGCTGGCAGCCATTTTCTTATGATCCCAAAAAATTCTCCCGACCAATTCTATAACTTTCTAGAAGAAACCATCTCTCTAAGTAGTGTCATTCCGGAGCTAAAATTCGAAAACCGAAAAAGAATAAATGAAAATCCAAGATGGCGTCGCTTTGACAGCTGGCAACCATTTTCTAATGACACCAAATAGTTCTAATGATGAAACTCTATAACTTTCCCAAAGAAACCAACTCTATAGCTATTGTCACTCCGGAGCTAAAATTCGAAAACTCCGAGCATTACCTGAAAAACCACTGTCCACATGCCAATGAAAATTATTAATAGATAGATAGATAGAAACTAACAGATCAGAAAAAAGTTTTCATAATAATGAGAACAATAGAAAAATCGACGGCCCATAGAAAAATGTCATTTTCCAACCTCGATATCTCAGGCAATTTTCAACCTATTTTGATGAGTCTGGGCTCGTTGGAAAGCTGCAGCGACGTTATTTTTGCCCTTTATCAGCCCCTTTAGAATGACTCTGGTATAATCTAAAAATAATTCCAAAATAGTATAAAACACGTTTTGACATGTTTCGACCCAATAAAACATTAAGGGCTCGAAACCCATAAGAGCCCTTAATGTGTGACTTGCAGCCCTTAACTAGCCCCTTTGTTTTCAACACCTTACGCAAAAGAATTACGATGTGGAGGTTACAGCGACATGCACCTGCAATTGTGACGTAATTAATGTTTGTGAGAAAATTTCGTCGAAGGATTTTCACCACTTTTTTGGCCATATATCAGGGACTACTTCAATGATTTGCTGATCTTCGAACTGCATCTCTCACTTTCGTTTCCTTTCCAAAAAAGCCAACGATTTTGAAAACTGGAAGAGGGCCTGGGAATTTGTGAAAGGGTTTTCTAGAGATGCAAGCCATGGCAAACGCAACACGACCATTACATTTACCTGCAGCTCTAAAGAATGGACCGAAGTAACTGACAAAAATGCTACACAGAATTTCAATTTCTTTATTGAATTCAAAGCTGACAGTTGTAACTAATCTATCTTCTTACTTCTTTATGTTATGAGTATCTCCTGCAATTTAGAGTAATGCAAAATGAAGATGCTTCTCGGACACTTCGATCTACGGATTGCCTCAAAACAAAAAACAAACAAAAAGAAGAAACAAAATGAAGAAACAAAATGAAGAAATAAATTTAAATGTAGGAATGATATCAGTCGAGTTCGATCACTTGATTTGATGTATTCGCAGAATTTCTGTTATTTCCCTGTTGGCTTAATCCCATCAATCGATTTTGTGCTTGCATCATTATGTATTGTTGTTGATTTATCGCACTCGCATATGGATTGTAGGTACTCATTGGAAGTCCCACTCTGTGTGAGCTCATTTGTCCAATCATATTGTTGAAAGCCATTGTCGAGCCCTGTAGCTGGCTTTGCAACATCACCAAATCGGCGTACATCTGCAGACAAAAATTAAGAAGTAAAATCGCTGGCCATATATTTAAAGACAAATAGCCCATACGGTTGTATCGCCCAAATTCATTTTCTCGTGTAACTGCGTCAGAAGCAGAGGAACCAATTGCTTAATTTGCATGTCATTAGCCGTAGGCTGATGCTTTCGAGCGTACATGCTCAGCAGATTGAGCATAATGTCGGAACGGAATCCATAGATTGTATTCGAGG
Source organism: Pseudolycoriella hygida (assembly GCA_029228625.1). Lineage (NCBI taxonomy): Eukaryota > Metazoa > Arthropoda > Insecta > Diptera > Sciaridae > Pseudolycoriella > Pseudolycoriella hygida. The sequence goes on along the minus strand of CM055405.1, from coordinate 34,943,184 downwards.
TAACCGGACCCATACCGGACACTGAAACAAATTTCTTTTAATGGGAAATTTGGACGAAAAGAAGAATTCGGTAACACAAACTTCGAGGCTGAGGATTGTAATTGTAGGTGATCAATGGACGCGATTTTTCCGCTTCGAATTCTTCCCACGCCGCTTTCATTTCCTCTTCGTTCAACGTTTCCTCGTGTTTGTTTTCCAATAGCGAATCGTGCTCGTGATATTTGTAGATTATCTTGTCGAATTTTTGTAGTTGCAGTGCAAACATTCGATCTTTTGGTAGCGGTGGCTGTTTCCTCGGCTCTTCTGGTACCAAATTAGTTTTATACAACTCCATCAGATCATTTTCTTTGTAATGTCGGTCAATTTGATGCTCATCGATGACACGTTTTGCGATTGCCAGCTTGGTAACCTGCCGCTCATAGATTTTTTCTTCCATAGTTCCCTGTTCGAAGAAAATTCGTTTTGTGACGACATGTTTAAAAACCATGGAATAGACACACGTACCAATGCGATAAAGCGATAAATGTAGCAAGGCTTCACTTGACCGAATCGATACACGCGAAAAATACTTTGTATGTCATGGGACGGATTCCATGAAACATCAAAAATAACGACACGATTAGCTGCAACCAAATTGATGCCTAAACCTCCTGCTCGTGTTGATATAAGAAACAATCTGAACGGAAAATTGACTGAAATTTATCCGCTGAAATTTAGACAAACAAATGATTCTTACCTGGCCCTTGGGTTGGCGTCCGAATTGAAGTTGTTGCAGGCAAGGTTTCGATTCTCGATGCTCGTTGATCCATCCAACCGAAAATAATCTGATCCCAGAGACCAGGAACCTGTATAACCTCCCAAAAGTTCACCTTCTTTTTTCACATCTTCATCGTCCTCGTCAGCGCTGCTCTTACGCTGCGTATAATCATCAATTCTTTTCAGAAACACTTCAATCACATCTAAAGTGTACAGAGATTGTGAAAATACCAGGAGCTTATCACCGATCGCATAACATTCCTCCAACAAAGAAAACAAAACCATCAGTTTTCCCGAATGCTTCAAATCATCTAATTCTTCTTCAGGACATAATTGCATCCACCATTCGGTAGGATTTTCAATTTTCGTTGTTGTTGGTATTTCTTCGATGGGTTCCTCGACTGGAATTATAAAAAAATTAAAAATGTCATCCGCTACCACATTTTCTACTCACATTCATCTTTATTAGCTCGAGTTCGTCTTTTCACTGGAACTTTTGGTGTTTTTTTTTTCTTCCTACTGTCATCAGATGCTACGCTGGAAGAAGAGCTATCAGATGTGTCACACTCAGATTCTTCACTTTCCGAGTCTTGAATGAAATTCTTTAACGATCCTTCAGACTCATCCTCTGACAGTTCGTCGCGCTAGAAATTCAATAATTTAATAATTTTGTTCTTTGTGTGTGACCCGATCTGTTCGGAGACGTACCAGAAGCATACGAGTTTCATAGAAACCGACTTTGTTTGGGAACGTATGACTAAATCAATAAATAAGTACTTTCTAAGTAAATGTTTAAAAAATGAATAAAAAATTACTGAAATAAATAAAATATTTAAAAAATTTATGTGAAATTGTTTAATAGTGAAATCTCAACTAAAATAGGAAAAATTTCAGCTACAGCAAGCTGATTTTTGGTTTCCGTGGAATTTTGGCTCGGTTAGAGGGAAAAGACATTATTTCTATGACCTTCGCTGCACTTGGGTGCACTTTGGTACATTTCTGTGTACTTAGGTACACTTCGATGTACTGTAGTGTTCTTTGGTACACCTCGGTGCACTTTGGTACACTTCGGTGCACTTTGGTACACTTCGATGCACTAGGATGTACTTCGCTGCACTTGAATGCACTTGGGTGCAGTTTGGTACATTCCTGTGTACTTTTTCGATGCACTTTAGTGCAGTTTGATATACTTCGGTCCACTTTGGTACAATGCAGTTTACTTTGGTTTACTTCGGTGCAATTTGGTACACTTCTGTGCACTTTGGTAAACTTCGCTGTACTTGGGTTCACTTTGGCACACTTCGCTGAACTTGGATGTATTTCGCTGCACTTGGTAGAAGACGTATAGGCACTACTGGCAACTATTGTTTAAAAAAAAAAATGGGGTGTGACTAAATGATTTATTACCTGGTGAGGGGTGATAACAATGGAGGGGTGACATTAATGGGTTTTGACCACTTTTCTTCAGTATGGAGAGGTGGTGACAATAGGGGTAGTTGACATTAATGGTCTGTGGGTAAATAATTTATTACCTTCGGGATGGTGGTAACAATGGTCCAGATTCAGATTAATGGTCTGGGTAAATATTTTATTACCTACGGGATGATGATAACAATGGGTCTAATTCAGATTATTGTCATCCAACTGCCACTTTTTGGCGAGTACTGTGTAAAATTGATGCCGTGTAATAATATCTTGAGAATGACATTTATGCCCAGAATTAATGGTCTGAACCAGATTAATATTTTTATTTTGAATTTGCGCAGCTGCCCGCGGTTTTAGCTATACCCAGATGTTCAAAACATCATAGAAATGACCAAATCCTGCGGTGTTAAAATGCGAATATACAAAATTGTTGAGTGAAATTTACAGAAAAGTATTTAGATGGTGACGATATAATTTAAATTAGTCATGAGCATTTTGCTATGATTTTCATAACTATTTTCTAAAAATCACGTGCATCTGGAGGTACAAATTACCTTCATATCAAAAGTTTACACATAACATCAATATACTCGAGGGGGAAAATCCGTATGATTTTATATCAAAATGACAAAAGCCAATTGTATTGAATTCTTTTAAAATTATTAGGATGTCAATAAATGTTTATGATTATTAACCTCACAATTAAATAAAAGACCCACGTGTGCTATTTTTAAAATACTTGACCCTTCTTAATAGATTCGTCATTGAAGGGATTTTGTCAAAAATTTTACACCCCTTACCGCTGAATTCTATAGGAATTTAGATACCGTTTTATAAAAATGATATTTTCTCAGTCATCGTATTTGTTACATGAAAAAATTATTTTTATTTATGTGCCCCCTCCCCTTCCCTCCCAGGACAGAGAGCAGAGGACACACCCCCCGGGGGCCGACCGCGGAACATTGAAAAATAATATTGTTGAAACATGGAGAAAGTGGCGTTAAATATTTCGAATAGTAGCGACGAAAGAGTTTTAGCGATCAAAACAATTCATTTCGGTGTAAGGCGTAAACAAAGTCTCAGTCCAACTATTTGAAATGTCACCTCCAAGAAAGTCTGGTTCTTTCGACTTAAATCATCGCACTAAAACTTTATATACATCGCTGTATGCTCATCAACAGGCTCGTAAAGGAACGTGGCACATTGATGTAGTCGACAGAGTCCGCTTCCAGAGGCGAATAAAAGTAACTGGTGCAATTTTAATCCCGGTATTACAGCGCCGGATAAATTACATAAAAATGGTGTTAGAAACTCAAAATGAGGAGGAGGAGGAGGAGGAAGAAGAGGAGGAGGAGGAGGAGGAGGAAGAAGAAGAGGAGGAGGAGGAGGAGGAAGAAGAGGAGGAGGAGGAGGAGGAGGAGTAGCAGGAGGGGGAGGAGGAGGAGGAGGAGGGGAGGGTGGAGGGGGAGGAGGAGGAGGAGGAGGAGGAGGAGGAGGAGGAGGAGGAGTAGGAGGAGGAGAAGGAGGCGGATGGGGTAGAAGCACACCCTGTCAGATTTTAAAGCAGTGAGATAATTGAAAATTCAAAACTTAGTTCTTTCCTCGAAAATGTTCGTGCCTATAAAATCATATAATTTCAATAGATGAGTATAAAACATTCGTAGTCAGCGACGTGATCTCAGTTACAGTCTGGAATGGCATCGGTAAAAATGCATCTAGCTGTTTTGAATCTTATTCAATCATCAACGCCTAAATTTCGCCAAGAAATAATCTTGAATTGCGAATCAGATTTTATAAACACAATATACGAATGTATTTACAACTCTCTGAAAGGAAATATTCCATTGAAAAGGAGTGAAATAAAAAAATTGAAAAAGTTCAAAAAAATATTAAGGAAAATTGACCGATGCGATGGTGGATTAAAAGAGAAAAGGAAAATAATTGAACAATCTGAAGGTAATTTTTTGCCGGATTTACTCCGCCCGATTGTCAAAGCAGGAGAAAAACAATTTCTTGAATGAAATTTACGAAAAGGTGATGACTGTGAGAGAGAAAAACTTTTCTCAATAATTTTTGAATAATAGATAAAGAAAACTAACAAAACAAGCTACACGAATTCATTCTTTGTTCAACTATTGCCGAGTGTGGGCCTAGTAATAAATTATCCTAAGATGTTTACCACTTGTACGATTTGTGATCAAAATTTTGCGAATAATTTCAACCTGAGACGTCACATGGAAATAAAACACGCAGAGACGGAAAATGGTGAAACCGAGAATGAATTTGAGAGAGAAAATGAGAGTGAAGAGGGCGAAAACGAAGAGTCAAACGAAGAGTCAAACGAAAGTTCGGATGATGATGATGATGATGATGATGATGATGATGATGATGATGATGATGATGACGATGATGATGATGATGACGACGAAAACTTCACATACGACAAGGTGCGGGCAATTCTTCGTTACGGTTTTAGAAGAAAAAGAGAAAATAAGTGAAAAAGGACAGATCCAATAGTTTTATAGTCAGTCGGGGTCGAGCAAGAAGCTAGCAGAGACGTAAAAATCACATAAAATGAAATCACCACCGAGCCAGAACATGAGTGAAAAATCTAAAATTTTGAAAAGGAAAAGGAACCATCGCAGATGTCCAGTCCCGTGTCCATGTGCCCGCTTTATTTTCGCAATTTTCAAAGGTGTAACAGCAACGAAGAAGAATGTACCCGGGGTGGGGAAGCATGAGGAATCAAATTCTACTCTCAGAAACCAAAGAACGCCCGTCTCTACAAAAAGTGTGACTGCAGCGCCGAATTTACCCGATGATATGGAAAAGCATAAGGAATCAGAGTCTACTCTCAAAAAGGCTGAAAAGAAAAAACCTCGTGTTATTCGTCTACCGAAAACCAGTTACATTAAACCGTTCCTCACAACTTTATTAACCGAGCTATCAAACACTGGTGAAGTGTGTATGGATGCAACAGAAATAGGAAAAGCGGTAGACATGGTCTTGACCGTGAAAAAGGACCTGGAGAGTGGTAAAGCGTGGAATGAAAAAATTGAGGTTGCAGAAAACTTACATTTGAAGCTGTACAAATCAGGGCTAGTCTTATATCATAAATAATAGTCTTACTTTAATCATTCTCTGTAATTCTGATAACTTTTACCAAAAATAAATGTGCCAAAAAATAAAAAAAGTGTTTTAATAAAGGGTTATAAATAAAAACTACGAATTGATTTTCATAAAATTGTCGATGTAAAGGACAGTAATTGACCGGTTATTCAAAAAAACCCTACTTTAACAATAATTTTTCATGTAACAAATACGATGACTGAGAAAATATCATTTTTATAAAACGATATCTAAATTCCTATAGAATTCAGCGGTAAGGGGTGTAAAATTTTTAACAAAAATCCCTTCAATAAATCTATTAGGTAGTGTTAAGTATTTTAAAATAGCACACGTGGGTCTTTTATTTAATTGTGAGGTAATAATTTAAAAGAATCCAATACAATTGGCTTTTGTCATATTGATATAAAATCATACGGGATTTTCCCCCTCGAGTATTTTTGATGCGTAAAATTTGATATTAAGGTAAAAGTACCTCCAGATGCACGTGATTATTGTCAAATAGTTATGAAAATCAATGCTCATGACTAATTTTAATTATATCTAAAATACTTTTTCTGTAAATTTCACTCAACAATTTTGTATATCCGCATTTTAACACCGCAGGATAAGAGAAGGAATTGGTCTGGGTATCGCTAAAACCTCGGGCAGCTGCGCAAATTCAAAATAAAAATAGCAATGTGATTCAGACCATTGTTATCGCCATCCCGATTCTCTGGATAAATGTCATTCTCATAATATTTATTACAGGGTATTAGACAGTACTCGCTAAAAAAGTTGCAGCTGGATGACAATAATCTGAATTAGACCCATTGTTACCATCATCCCGTAGGTAATAAAATATTTAGCCAGACCATTAATCTGAATTTGGACCATTGTTATCGCCATCCCAAAGGTAATAAATTATTTACCACACCCCATTAATGTCAGCTAGTTCTATTGTCCCCGTACTGGAAAAAAGTCCTCAAAACCCATTAATTTCACCCCTCCATTGTTATCACCCCTCCTCTAGGTAATAAATCATTAATCACACCCAACGTTAATTACCCCCTATTGTTATCGTCTCTCCGTACTTGCCAGAAGTCGCTACTTATCTTCTAGCAGGAACTATGGTATGTGAAATCAAAAACGTTTGATTCAATTTTGAAATTTTAGGTTGCGGCCGCTCTGGGCTTGAACCCAAAAGGTGTTTCTTAATGTGTGAGAGTAATGCTTGTCGCACACTCTTTTTTCAAGCCTCCGTTTAGAAATTTGTTCATCCGTTTACTTGACCCTTCAAACTTTTGTTTGCGTTTCAAAATATCTTAATTTAACTTAAATTTAGAAAACTATAGTCAATGAAATTGTTTTATTTATAATTATAAAATTCAAAAGTTTGTCTGTTTGTCTGTCTGTCTGTCTGTTTGTCGGTTTGTCGGTCACAAATTTCCAGCGTGAACCAACATAGGTCCGACCTGCTTGAAGAGTTCCAAGGAACTGAAGCAAAAAGTCGTTTTTGCATTGCCTTTTATAAGCCGAAAGCCAAAGAAAAGGCAATGCAATAGTAGATTCTTTTGCATTGCCTTATATTATTCAAAAAAAGGCAATGCAAAAGTAGATTCGCATGCGAATCTATCTACGTCCGACCTGCTTGAAGAGTTCCGAGGAACTAAAGCAAAAAGTCGTTTTGCATTGCCTTTTATAAGCCGAAAGCCAAAGAAAAGGCAATGCAATAGTAGATTCTTTTGCATTGCCTTATATGATTCAAAAAAAAGGCAATGCAAAAGTAGATTCGCATGTGAATCTATCTACGTCCGACCTGCTTGAAGAGTTCCAAGGAACTGAAGCAAAAAGTCGTTTTTGCAT
>CM055405.1:34894816-34935532 GCA_029228625.1 Pseudolycoriella hygida | reverse complement strand
ACAAAACAAGCTACACGAATTCATTCTTTGTTCAACTATTGCCGAGTGTGGGCCTAGTAATAAATTATCCTAAGATGTATACCACTTGTACGATTTGTGATCAAAATTTCGCGAATAATTTCAACCTGAGACGTCACATGGAAATAAAACACACAGAGACGGAAAATGGTGAAAACGAGAATGAATTCGAGAGTGAAAATGAGAGTGAAGAGGGCGAAAACGAAGAGTCAAACGAATGTTCGGATGATGATGATGATGATGACGACGAAAACTTCACATACGACGAGGTCCGGGCAATTCTTCGTTACGGTTTTAGAAGAAAAAGAGATCCAATAGTTTTATCGTCAGTCGGGGTCGAGCAAGAAGCTAGCAGAGACGTAAAAATCACATAAAATGAAATCACCACCGAGCCAGAACATGAGTGAAAAATCTAAAATTTTGAAAAGGAAAAGGAACCATCGCAGATGTCCAGTACCGTGTCCATGTGCCCGCAATTTTCGCAATTTTCAAAGGTGTAACAACAACGAAGAAGAATGTACCCGGTGTGGGGAAGCATGAGGAATCAAATTCTACTCTCAGAAACCAAAGAACGGCCGTCTCTACAAAAAGTGTGACTGTAGCGCAGAATTTACCCGATGATATGGAAAAGCATAAGGAATCAGAGTCTACTCTCAAAAAGGCTGAAAAGAAAAAACCTCGTGTTATTCGTCTACCGAAAACCAGTTACATTAAACCGTTCCTCACAACTTTATTAACCGGACTATCAAACACTGGTGAAGTGTGTATGGATGCAACAGAAATAGGAAAAGCGGTAGACATGGTCTCGACCGTGAAAAAGGACCTGGAGAGTGGTAAAGCGTGGAATGAAAAAATTGAGGTTGCAGAAAACATACATTTGAAGCTGTACAAATCAGGGCTAGTCTTATATCATAAATAATAGCCTTACTTTAATCATTCTCTGTAATTCTGATAACTTTTACCAAAAATAAATGTGTCAAAAAAATAAAAAAAGTGTTTTAATAAAGGGTCGAATGTCGATGTAAAGGACAGTAATTGACCGGTTATTCAAAAACCCTACTTTAACAATAATTTTTTCATGTAACAAATATAGATACAGGGTACCGGCGTAATCGGTAAAGTTAAAGAGTTTATAGAATTGGAGAGAGCAGAATGAGAATTGACAAATGCAACCATTCTTGACTGATAGGTCGACATGTAAACTTCTTACACAAATTAATTGAACTAATAAATTATCTGATTTTAACCGAAAATCTGGGATTTTATTAAAGTTAATAGTTTATCGGTTCCCACATGGGGGCTCAATACCGGTTGTGAAGCTTTAAGGGACGTAATTTGAACGGGAAAAAGTGTTGCGACCTTTGAGAGGTTAATTTGCAAAGTGTTCGGATAAAACTAATTTACGCCGAACAAAACGATAAGTGTGAAGATTTAGCCAAAAGTGTGTAAAGCTGCAAAGTTTAAAGTTAAGACTGAAAAGGATTATTGGGCTAAATGGTGAAGGTCAAGTTAATACAATGCAAAGTTACGAAAAGTTGAAAGTTACAGAAGTTTTGTAAGTTGGACACGTGGTAAAAAAGAACAACAAGCAGATCTATTGAAACTGAACAAAGACAATTGAAGGTTACTGAAGGTGAATAAAGTAACGTACGTAAGCTGTTTTAAATCGAAGCCAATTGGTAAATGAATAAACTTCGAATTTATGGATGAATTTGTGAACGGTTTAACAACTCGAGAACTCCGGAAATTATTAAAAAGCCGTGAATTATCTGAGTCGTACAAAGTTAAGACCGATTTAGTAAAATGGTTGAAGGATTCATTGAAACATCAAGATACCGAGCAATCTCTCAGAGCTGAATTGGGTTACGACGAGGAAGACGTTTTTTCTGAGGACTCAGCAGAAATTGCAACATGCTTTGTTTTCAAGGACGTTGAAGACGCTCTCGAAATGTTCACTGGAGAAACAGTTAGACCGGTGAGTGAATGGATAAAGCATTATGAAGACGTAGCGAAAACATGTGGATGGAACGAAATGCAGATGTATTTGTATGCAAGAAAACTTTTGCAAGGAGCTGCAAGAAAAGCAATTGAAGCGGATACGACAGTTATCGATTTCAAGTTATTGGTGGCAAAGTTGAAAGGAGAGTTACCCGAAGAATTACCCAGTTATGAGATTCATCGGAAACTGAGGTTGAAGAAAAAATCGTCAACAGAAACGTATTTAGAATTTTTCTACGACATGAAGAAAATTGGACCGAAGGTCGATGAAATATCGATGGTGCGTTACATCGTGGACGGTTTTCACGAGGATTCGAGTGAAAAGGCAGTTTTCTACGATTCAAAGAAATTGGATGAATTAAAGTCAAAACTGAAAGTTTATGAAAGTATGTGCAAAGCCAAGTCTAACGCAAGCCGATGCAAAAATTGTGGATCCAAGAGTCATTTCCATGACGCAAGCCCGGATCAACAAAAAGGTAAACGATGTTTTAAATGTAACGATTTTGGTAATTTAGCTCGAGACTGTGCTTAGAATGAATCTGGCTGGCAATTGGGTACGAAAGCGAAATCGATCAATTGCATTAACAAAACCAGCGATAAGACAAGTGCACCCCTTTTGAAACTAAAACCAGTTGGATTGGGACAATTTAGATTAGTGGAAGGAGATAATGAAAATTAAATATCAGAGGACAGATGGTTTATTAAGCGAGGGAGTGTAGGTACAGGGTACCGGCGTAATCGGTAAAGTTAAAGAGTTTATAGAATTGGAGAGAGCAGAATGAGAATTGACAAATGCAACCATTCTTGGTTGATAGGTCGACATGTAAACTTCTTACACAAATTAATTGAACTAATAAATTATCTGATTTTAACCGAAAATCTGGGATTTTATTAAAGTTAATAGTTTATCGGTTCCCACACAAATACGATGACTGAGAAAATATCATTTTTGTAAAACGGTATCTAAATTCCTATAGAATTCAGCGGTAAGGGGTGTAAAATTTTTGACAAAATCCCTTCAATGAGTAATCTATTAAGTAGGGTCAAGTATTTTAAAAATGGCACACGTGGGTCTTTTATTTAATTGTGAGGTAATAATCATAAACATTTATTGACATCCTAATAATTTTAAAAGAATTCAATACAATTGGCTTTTGTCATTTTGATATAAAATCATACGGATTTCCCCCCTCGAGTATATTGATTTTATGTGTAAACTTTTGATATTAAGGTAATTTGTACCTCCAGATGCACGTGATTTTTAGAAAATAGTTATGAAAATCATAGCTCATGACTAATTTAAATTATATCGTCACCATCTAAATACTTTTCTGTAAATTTCACTCAACAATTTTGTATATTCGCATTTTAACACCGCAGGATTTGGTCATTTCTATGATGTTTTGAACATCTGGGTATAGCTAAAACCGCGGGCAGCTGCGCAAATTCAAAATAAAAATATTAATCTGGTTCAGACCATTAATTCTGGGCATAAATGTCATTCTCAAGATATTATTACACGGCATCAATTTTAGACAGTACTCGCCAAAAAGTGGCAGTTGGATGACAATAATCTGAATTAGACCCATTGTTATCATCATCCCGTAGGTAATAAAATATTTACCCAGACCATTAATCTGAATCTGGACCATTGTTACCACCATCCCGAAGGTAATAAATTATTTACCCACAGACCATTATTGTCAACTACCCCTATTGTCACCACCATACTGAAGAAAAGTGGTCAAAACCCATTAATGTCACCCCTCCATTGTTATCACCCCTCACCAGGTAATAAATCATTTAGTCACACCCCATTTTTTTTTAAACAATAGTTGCCAGTAGTGCCTATACGTCTTCTCTTGGTTGCACCTTGGTACATTTCTGTGCACTTGCACTTCTGTGCACTTTGGTACACTTCGATGCACTAGGATGTACTTCTGCACTTGAATGCATTTCGCTGCGCTTGGGTGCAGTTTAGTACATTCCTGTGTACTCAGGTACATTTCGATGCACTTTAGTGCAGTTTGATACACTTCGGTGCACTTTGGTACAATTCAGTGCACTTTGGCACACTTTGGTACGCTTTGATGCAATTTGTTTCACTTAGGTGCACGTTAATACACTTGAGTAACACTGGTGCTCATTGCTCAACTTTCAGTTTCGATGAAAAACTCGTATGAAACGAGACGACAATAAACTCGGTGATTATTCACATACTCTACGTTGCTCGCGTATTTCAAAGCGATCACTATTGAAGCGTAACACTCTTGGATGAGTCCAAATCCGTTGCAAATTCTGGAAGTCTTGGAACAGAACTGCAGATCTCGTAGGCTTACTGCTTTCTTGGACTGGTCTTTGTTTGATGTAAAACTAGAATTGGATTTATTTCTATGAATTTGCTAAATTGTCGCAGCGCATCAGCAATCGCACCTCATAAAGTTTCACTTGTAGTGGAGTTAGTTGAATAGAAACGACATACTCATGCTTTACGGGCAAATAGGGAGCCAACACCGAATAATCGCGTCTTTGGACGCAGCCATCAAGTAATTTGTGCAAAATATGCGATCGCTTCTTCATCATCTGAATGTCCCGTGGTGTACTGTCTTCGTATTGACCATTTGTAATGGGATTGACGAACCGATTGAGATATTCGTTATACTTGCCAAGTAAGTTGGGCTTAACGAATTGAACCTTTTGGAAACGAAAATGTTTGGATTAAAACAATAAATTGACAATTTGACATTTTTGTGGCGTGCCTCTGCTCTGTCGTGCACTTACCATGCAATAATCTGCAAAAGAAAAGGAGAAATTAAAATCCACGCACAGTTTTTTAAATTTTCGTAAATTTTACATTCGTTTAAGTTGTTTTGCAGAGGAGTGCCAGTTAAAACTATTCGTCGTAGGGTTCGTATTCGATTGACAGCTTTGCTCAGTGATGTTTTGCTGTTTTTGAGCAAATGGCCTTCATCGCATACCACCAAATCTGGTCCAGGATCTATAAGCGCCATTTTAATAAATTCCTTTTCTCGTTTCTTCAATTTCCCGGATTCGGATGACAAATTTCGGAACATATCATACCCCATGATCAGCACGCCTCCGTCTGTGTGCCATTCATTTATTTTGTTCACTCGCTCCTTGTTCAACTTGTATCTAAAATTCGTTTCGAAAATAAGGAAACAAAATTGAACTCCTCGATGTCGAAGGACTTACTTAGAGATTTCGTAAATTTCAATGTATTTGTTTTCGGCACACTCCTTCAACCAAATGCGAAATTCATTCACCCAATTCAAAACTGTGCTGAGAGGTGAAATAACGAGCACCTTGTCAACACCTGTCTCCTCGCTATGGGCCAAAAGTGTATGTACCAATGTCACAACTTGTAACGTTTTACCTGTCCCAAAGTTTCGTTAAGAAAAGTTGTCACATGCATGGACGAGTCATTGTACTTACCTAGACCCATACAATGGGCTAAAATGCATCCAGATCCTTCTCCCTTATTGATACGTTTGATCGATTCGAAGCAAGTGTCCCACATAAATTTAACACCGCTACCTTGATGTGGCTTCAATTTTTTAACGAGCTTACGATCCACGCTGACAAGCTCTTCTTTCGTTTTTTCATCAAAGTCAAGCACAAGTTTGTCGAGTTCTTTCACTTTTTCCGGCTCTTCTTCGTAGTACTCGTTATACTGCAACGAACACTTGTCGTTATTTGAATCGTAAATTTTCAACGAAACTCACCAATTTCTGTCGTTCCTCGATTCGCTTCTTTCGTTCCATTTCTTCTCGCGTCGCTCGTTTTGTGTCATCTTCCAAATCGTTTTCATCCAAAATTTTGCGAATTTTCTTACGACTCGTATTGTTTTCATTATCACTACTGTCCGACGGATTCTTAATTCGACGTCTTTTTTTCTTCTTTCTCTTTTGATCGACATCCGATTCCACATCCGATCGATCGGATGATTCTTTAGATTTCTTTTGAACTTTACGTTTGTTTATAATGTTGTCACTGTCGCTGCTCTCATTCGCCTGGTAATCAGAGTCCACAGTGGTTGACTTTTTCTTGACGGCCTTTCTGTTGTCGTCTTCAGATGACGAATCGGAAATTTGAACAACTACGACACGCTGCTTACCTTTACGAGCTGTCTTGGTTTCTACAATGTCATCGTCGCTGTCGGTCTGCAAATCAAATTCACAGTATGATTTTTGTGAGCTGATACTACAGCTTCACATTTTGTATGATTTATGAACTATGCCTAGAGCTACGAATAGAGTTCCTTGTCTTAAATTTATAATTCTCATAAATCGAGAAGACATAGGGCTATTACACCAGGGGGTATCTATCATAGGAAAAAACTAAACGTATAGCCATCTAAACCGTCAGTCTCTCATGTACATGTCAAACGTACGAGCCAAGATTCAAGCCTTACAAATTGAACCTGAAAAGGAGGCTCCCACAATGTTTTTGGGCTATGAGATGTAATCAAAATAAACGATTTTGAGAAAAGTGGTCCCAGAGCTCACATCAAGGAATTAGAAGGATATAAATTGGACGGTGAGTCAAAATATGCAAGAAGTTCGGCACTTATGTGTTCCTAAATTGCACTAAAGAAGTGAGATTTGTTCTAAATTTTTAGATCTACTAAAGATGTAGTGATTTGTACTAAAGTAAGGATACGAATACTAAAATTATCAGAATGTGTTCTAAACTTGTTTGAACAAATGCATACGTGTACTAAAATGTGGCAGAGCTAATCTGCCATCCAACGCATAAAGACCTTGCGATGAAACAGACTTCAGACTTCACATGGCAGACTCTGTGCATCTCGCCAATCACACTCAGAGACATTCTTAGAGAAGTCAACGTCCCCTTCATACGGTCCCATTTAATGCGATGAAATAGAGAAAAGATATCGTATGAATAAATCCATATACAAAATCTTTTTCCTCTTCAATCGCTAAGTTTTCATGTTTTGCGCGGCAGAAATCGCAAGACTTTAAGTCGGTTCTAAGAATCTAAAAAAAACTTTACGTTTACTACAAGACATTTTAATGTAACATGGGGAAGATCGAAGCAGGAGTGATGGGGATGCATTTAATATCGTCTAGAGATGTCGAGTCAGGGAAAAAAAATATCCGGCTGTCTGTTTGTCCGTCCCGTCATTGTTTTCTAAACGATTGTACCGATCACCCTAAACTTTTTTTCCCTGAAGGGAACATATATGTCCCATGATTCGAGTTCAAAGATAAGCTAAATGCTTCCGGAGATATGGTCGAAAAAGTGACCAAAAACATGGGGGTCGGTTTTTCACGGAAACTTTTCATTTTGGTGTCAAATGAAACCATGTGATCTCAACTGTATATACGTGGGCAGATGGTTTTTCGTCTATATTTGCTCAACTATGCAATATGGATATTTACTGTCAAAGACAAAGTTGTAGAAAAAAAAATTTTATAGAACACTTGTGTCAGGCTATTAGGTAAAAATGCCCCTATCCTGGGATATGACCACTTCTAGAATTGAGCTGGATGACTCATATCTCTAGAACCATGGAAGCTAGAAGGTTGCTTCCAAAGACAAAATTGTATAGAATAAAATTTTATAGAATGCGTGTTTGAGGGTTTTAGGGAAAAATAGAACAATCCTGGAATATGACCATTTCTAGAATTGGGCGGTATGACCCATATCTCTAGAACTGTGAAAGTTAGAACGTTGCTTCCAGAGACAAAACTGTGGAGAATAAGATTTTAGAGAACCCGTGTTTCAGGGTTTTAAGGAAGATGGTATATGATCACTTCTAAAATTGATACGGATGATTTAGATTTATCAGTTTGGGACGATCACATACGTGATCTTGAAACACAGATCTCTCGATCTGTTGTTTCCTTTCAGATCATCATTTAAATCATGGCAAACTTCTTGTCCCGGGCAGTAACCTCTAAAGGTTGCACAACATGGTCTCCTAGGGCTCAGTTAAAGGAACCTAGGGCAATCACATATCAAGTGTATGTCAGTCTCCTCCTCCAGTTTATAGGGACATCTGGGAGTCGCCGAGAGCCCACAATGTCCGATAATCGCTCCTACCACCCTCCTAATGTGATTCCCTTCCATCCCGAGCAAGTCTTTGGCCCACTTCTTGTTGGGTTTCGGGAAAAAGCGCTTCGTGTGAACGCCCCCTTCATATGCCTTCCAGCATTCCGCGTGTTTCCGTTCTACCCAGACCTTTGGCGCTTTAATGCACATCAATTGAAGTACCGGTAAGCGCGGTTCAAGTCTACTCGTCGGAGTTATAGAGTCTGCTTTAACTAGCTCATCTGCTCTCTCATTCTCTTCCACGCCAGAATGTCCATGCACCCAGACCAGACTAATCCGATTGTTCAGACCCATTAGGTTCAGGCAATCTTACACTCTTTCACAGGCCTAGAACTCGTGATTGGTGACACGAGTGTCTTAATCGCTTCCCAACTGTCGAAACATACAAGGAATTCTTTCCCGTGCGCTCCAGTAGGTAGTACTTCATGAGCCCCAATTACCGCTCCAAAGATTTCTGCCTGGAACGTTAGCAAATCCACCCAAATAGAAAGATTTGCCCTCTCCGGTGTCTGGAGTATACACCTCGGCCCCTGGTTCCTCAAAAGTCTTAGATACATCAGTGAATTTGACTATACCAATTCCGGACAGATAAGTAGGCCAGCACTCCAGCATGTCTTCCCTAGCTGGATAGCGTCAAACCGCTTCGTGAAGTTGATCCCTGGGCATGGCAAAAACCGGTTCTGAAACCACGTTACATATGTCCGGTTCGGAAATTCGGTGTTCACAAGCCGTTTTGCGCCAACTGGTCTGCCATAGCAAAAGCCCTAGGTCTGCAGGTGGCATATTCGGCAGTGGCTGTGGGTTTCATAGCAAATGCATACTCAACTTTGAATTTCACTCGAGTTTTTCCTCGCCTTTTCGACGTTGAGCCTTGGCCACCACACAAACGAGCTGTGGCCTTATAATAACGGCCTCATGCAACCACAGAATGGCTTTTGACGGCAGATCCCAATTTCTCCCGGAGACGGATGACTCATATCTCTAAAACAACTACGGCAGTTAGAAATTTTGCTCCTAAGGACAAGTTGATGAGAATTACATTTTAGAGAAACTATTTTCTCAGGATTTCTTGAAAAAACTACGTTGGTCCTCTTCTTGAAATGGTGCAGGGGAGAACATTTAGGCCAACAAAATCAATGGTCTCAGACGTACTTCGGTACGACCTTTGACATTAGCTTGGGTAGTTTCTATGGATCTTTGAAATTCATATAGTTTTAAAACAGTATGAAACATTGGATTGTTTGCTCATTTCTATATTTAGATGTTATAGTTTTTCTGTTCTTTCAGTTTTATACGCAAAAATTTGACTTCCTGTACAAAAATACTACATACATTCCTGCATACAAGTTCAATTTTTGCGGTGTGAAAGCTGAAAGAACAGAAAAACTATAACACTGGTGGGTCCGGCATTTGTGGCGCATTTTTTTTATTAAATGTGAAAATATTTTGAAAGTTTTTTTTGCGTTTCGAAGCGTTAAGCGTCACCCAAATTCATGTGAGTTTGTTTTGAAAGAAGGAACAAGGACTTGCGTCACATTTCCCTTTTAAAAGGGTTTTTGTTGTGACATCAGTAGTTTTGGAAGCAATTGAAACCGATTAACCGAAAAATATCAAAAAAACCTGATGGAAGTTGAAAAGTGCTAGAGAAATCCACAAAAATCCTTAATAATCCCTTAAGCCTAAGAAGCTTCATTGGATGACCTGACTCATGTCGAGAATAACCGAAAAATATCGAAAAACCTGATGGAAGTTGAAAAGTGCTAGAGAAATCCACAAGAATCCCATAAACCTAGGAAGCCTCCTTGGATGACCTCACTCATGTCGAGAATAACCGAAAAATATCAAAAACTCAATGGAAGTTGAATACCTCACTTACCCAACCGTGACACTCACCACACACATTATTTTATATGGGATTTTTATGGGAGCTTCCAGGAGCCCTAGCGCTTAAACGAGGCCGGTGACCCCATTTTTTGAAAATCTTAAATAGCGTAGAGTGCCCATCCGAAGGTCACTGCAAAATTTAAAGAAGATCTGACCGCCAGTTTTCGAGATATCGCCAAAAAAGTCGTTTTACATACAAATGACTCTGGAACTACTAACTAACGAACTAACTATGAATTTATTAGCGAATTTAGTATGGAAAATGACGATTTTCTAAAAGTCATATCTTCAGATCCACTGGACCGATTTTAATGAGTAAAATGTCGTAGAATCCGATAAACTAGGTCTCAGGGGGGTACGACGCAAGGGAAAAAAAGTCAAAACTTAGCTGTGTATGGTTCCACAGTCTACAAAAAAAATTCTGAATTTTTTGATCGCAATGCTACCGCGCGCCCATGATACGTTCAAGTCGCTCTGCTATATTTATTCTATTTGCCACATCTATTCTCATACGTACGCGTCTTATGTTTTCGATATATTTTAATGAAATACCCGTCGACTAATTTTTTTTGCTCTTTTTACTTCTACTACTTACTTTGTTACCACGTGATGTAGTTTTAGACGATTTTTTCAAAACGTTAGACATATCACTTTCGGCTGAAGTCTGAAACGAATGGAAAGAGAATTTGGTTAATTTTAGACGGAACTCACGATATTATCAAGACAAAACTAAACGACAACAAAATAAATTGGACAAATGAACACAAAAAAAAGCGTTTACGAAAGGATGCTAGACATCAGCGGATACGATGTGTTATGTTCACACCATCGGATTGATCAGCCGAATCAGTGATAAAATGGTTGCTTCATTTTAGATGAATTTAGAGAGTTGGTTGGACACAACAAAGTTATTTTACATTAAGTACTACGTACGTGCGTCATATCCTCATCTTTGTTTTTATCCTCTTCGGTGTCACTATCACTATCTATCTTTAGTGAATTTTTTGATACTTTTTCGGATTTGGTTTTCGAACCTTTAGAGCGATTGGGTTGGATAGGTTCGACGTCTTCATCAGATGAATCATCGAAGCAAATGGTTTTCTGTGAATAGATGAAATTAGGCACTGACGTTGGTAACAGAAATGCAAAATAAAAAACCAACCGATTTCGCTGATGACGCTTTTCGATTTCTTGTTGGCATTGAGTTCGAGATTAACGTTAGCTTATGAAGTGCAGCTAATTTTTTCGGATCAACTCGACCTAAATTTACTCTGCAACTGCGACTTTTCGTTGATAAAGCACTCTCAATGGCATAATTCTTTGTGAAATTATTGTAAGAAAGGCTGACTGAACTCTTCACAACGCTAGTTTCTGAAGTGTTGTCAGTATCACTAGACTTTGGCTTGGAACTTGCAATTTCCTTATCAGAAACACTCAGTTCATTAGAAGTCTGTTCTAATACTTTAGCGGCATCTTCTCGTATCAATTTCCGAAGGGGAACCAATTTTATTTTTCCCAACGTAGTTTCTTCTCCCGATGATTTATTTCCATTCTGCTCCGACTTGGAACGTTTGGTTTTTATCTTAATGACAATTTTTTTTGATTCTTCAACGATTTGATCGAAACTTTCTATGTCACTCGACGCCGCATCGATATCTTCATCTTCTAATTTTTTGAGCAATTCGGTGGATTGTTCGATTAGCTTTCTAATCGACTCCTTTACGTCCATCACTCGTTCTGTAGACGAAAACTAAACAAATAATTTGATAAGCTTGCAATGCAATCGGCTAATTAGAAAAAATGACGTGCACAGAAAACATTCTTCGAAATTTTCTACAGTATGCTACGAAGTCAGAATCGACGATGAATATGCGCCACAGAAATGTTTAATGAATAATTTAACGGACAAACGAACCGCAAAACACATTTCAATGTTTTCATAATGTATGAGAGTAACTGACACAATGACTCGTTCACATCCTTACGTTTTGGTTTCTATGAAAAACACAACAGGAATGAAAAACATGGAGTTTTCTGATCCTTTTGTATGTTCATCTCTCTCAGACAGTTGATTCGAAATGATTTCATCAGCGGTTAATCAAGCGAAATTCCCTAAAATCAATCGAATAAGAGAGACACAAAACAATTTATTTCGAGCGTCTCGCTTTCACTTCCTGATCTTAAAATGATTGGAAGCGATCACATATGAATGAAAGGACACAAGCAAGAACTGAAGCAGCCCCTTTCCCTTTATTACCTTGTTTATCGATTATCAGAACGACAAGCCACTCCTTCCTTAGAACGCACTGCGAGATCTCAAAGTTGTTTTCGGTATTTTTTTTTCGTTGGTGCTCCATCGAAAGGAGAACGAAACTTGACAAAACAGCCGAAAAGGGTAAATTGATGTTTTGTATAGAATATGTAACTAGATTTTAGTTAATCAACGTTATTTTCCCGTCCAATGAACGTCTTGTAAAGTCCTGCAAAACGTTTTAGTTATTTGTGTACCTGTTTTGGACGATTGATTTTAGGCAATTTCGCGAGTTGGTTGTAGACCGAACGGAGTGAGGTCTACAAGCGAAAATGCCTAAAGACAATCGTCCAAAACAGGTGCACATACAACTTTACATGCGAAGGGCCGAAGTCACAAAAAAAACTTCAAAAAATGCCCTCATTTTCGGCCCCGTCGCATGTAAACTCCATTTAAATCATGATCTTAAGCGACCAGGGTGACAAGGTGACGAAAAAAGTACGAAACATCATACGAAACTTGAGAAAGAAATCGATTTCAAACATTTCTCAGCAAAACGAAATAGTTATTTGGATCACAAGGGATGAAAGTATAAAAATTCGACTCTGTGCGAAAGTTGCTGCCCGCGCCGAAGGCAAGGGCTGCATCGCACAGGTTGAATTTTTATACGTCATCCCTTGTGATTCATGTAATTTTTCATCACGAGAACCGCGGAAATCGTAACTTTTCACTTCCTAAACTCAAATTTTCAACACAACAAAATTGCTGATGCAATATGCTGTTTTCATCATTTACTTTCGCCTCTCTTTTAAGAACCGAAAATACTTTTGGCCTTCTTTAGAGAACCGAAAATATTTTCGCGTCTCTTAGCTTACTGAGGTCTGCATTTTGGGAAGTGAAAATTACGATTTTCGTGGTTCGAGTGATGAAAATTGCATTTGAATTGAAGCGAATGGATCAGTTATTTTTATAACAGGGGGAAATACAAAACTCCTACTGAACACATGTGAACGATAGTTGACTATGTGGCAAAACCTGAAAAGTTTGTAACGAAAGTAAAGTTTGGTACCAGAACGCCAGCGAAAGCTTCAAATTACTCGAATTGTAATTATCTTGCCATTGCCACAGACCTCACTCAAGAAACGATTCCTTTAGAGGAAGTTTCAATTTTTCTGTTTCCCTCTAGTTACTAGCGAAAACTAATATTTTCTTACAAAACTCACATGATTTTTCTTGTGATTTCGTTCCTTCGGCTGTGGAGTTGTGTTCGTTACCTCCTTTAGACGATTACGCGCGTAGGATCGAAATCGCAAAAAATTCTGAAAACGGGCTTTTTCGGTGAAGAAAAAGTACTGTTGCGTTCATTCCTTTCTGGAGTCTACTTTACAAGGCGCTTAGTTATCAAGTTGACCGCGGAAATAATGGTAAGCGATACTTTAGGTATCACGGTGTACTGATCGTCGAATTTTTTTCATATTTCGTTCTATCGAACTAATTGACTTCGTTAATTTCAATTTTTCAATACAATCGAAATACCATCTAATTGGAAATGTGCAACGAGTGCGATAAAAATTGGATTAACCGGAAAGTATCTGTTAGCTGCATGTGCAATGCACATTGTGCATACATTTGTACCGCTTAGTCGAATATTTTTTTAACAAACACAAAACTAATTTCGCATTCACTTCAACAGCCTAAATATCAGCGGTGCCAACACTCATTAGAAATAAATCTTAAAACAACCGTAAGTTGACCAAAAAAATGGTTCTATCCATTTATAACAAAAAACGATCCATTCATCAGACACGGTGAAAAAAAGAAGGAAAGAAGTCTTTCTATAAGTGGAAAAACTTTGCTGTTGTAAAGCCATACTTTGAGTTACAGGTTACTTACTTAAACTGCACAAACGTTTAATTCACCAAATTAAGTCAATTGACAAGAACAAACATCACTTTACATCAAATTATTACAGAAATTGTCCTTCAAGACAAATGTTCTGACGAAAATGGTGGAATATGAAAATATACAAACGGCTGATCGCAGTGTCGAGCGTCGTTGTCAAATCGTCGGTGATGCAGCTTTTAGCATTTTTTTAGCTTGTGTTTAAGATTTTTTAAGCGCCATATTCAATTTCAATAATTATCTACTAAGAGATTGGAGAGGAAAAGCGAGATTGTAGGCATTAGGACTTCTGGTACACCAATTGTATATCATAACAAAACACCATACCATGGTAACAAGCATTGTGTTATACACTTGCTGTCGAGCATTATTCGAGTTAACAAACTAAAAATATAGTCAAGACGACTTTAACACCTCATGAATAATAGTATATTATTAACCGAGGGATATAATGGCGCGATTATAGTCGAGGTGAAGTGAATGTCCGAGGGCCTATGCCCCGAGGAATATTCACGCACCGAGACTATAATCAAGCTATTTATCCCTTGGTCAATACGATAGTTTATATCATTTGAGCATTTAATTCGCCATTTGACTCGTGGATTTTTTTTATTTCCTTTGAGATTTGACGTCGTGATACTATAGTCGGACTATAATGAAAATTATAGTCGGACTATAATGAAAATTATAGTCGAATCGAGAATTATAGTCGGATTATAATGAAAATTGTAGTCGAGTCGACCATAATATGCCTATTATATAACTCCCAGTTTGTATGAAACTCGGCTATAATATGGTCATTCAGCATGAGCTAAGCAAAAGGTATAGTGCGAGCAAGTAAAGCATGAGCATGAATAACGTTATTCGAAACATATGTAAGTATTTGCTTGTGCTTCAATTGCTTGCACTACACCTTTTGCTTAGCTCATGCTTTCGCTTTTGCTTGGAGCAAATGCTCATGATGAAGGCAAAGACGGGTAAAATATGAGGAAAGTTAAGATGCGATTTCTACGCAATAAGAAGTGGTGAACGACTTTTGAAAACACATTTTGGATATACGATTTTTGGTTCGATCTCCGGTAAAGAATGGGATTTTTCCTTCAAAAATTTAGTTTCCACAAGTTCACTCAAGCTTCGATGCTTCGTTTAAATTGGGTAGTTACACAATACATTCAGTGACGTAACTTACTAGCAATGCACAATGAATGGTCATCAAAGAATGGTCCCGATGCTGTACCATAAGAACGCGTTCAGGAACTAAAAATGTTTCACTGAGTCGCTCAGTTAATGCTGTCAAGTTTAACTTTGAGGTTAGATTCTTCACGATGTATTTAAGGTCGTGAAGGTAGTGAGAAATGTCATGAAAGGTAATTGATGTTTTGTTGTTATTTTTTGTATTGAACAAAATTAACAATTTTCTGCGAAATTTATTGTCATTGCTGTATAACGTGACGAATAATTGAAAACAAAGAAACTTAATCGATTTTGTTACCGAAATATGTAAAAAATAATTTTGTTTTGTGTTTGTTTGTTCGGGTAATTTTTCATGTGGAAGTGAATCGTTTCTGAACGCTCTCTAAATGACACCGCATTCATCAAAAATACACGCGACAGATGACGCCCAGATCACGCAATGCGTTCGTGTGGTCCACAGCATACTAGCCAAACTCAGCCACAATAACATCGTAAAAACAAATCGACTATGAATGAAAAGTGTGACAAATAGAAATAGTATTAAGTCTAGTGTACAATATTGAGAGAATTATAACAGAACCTGACGTAATGACCTCTCGGTCGCTCACAATTGTAACAGAATAGAATGTAATTACTAATTGTAAACCTCTAAAGTTTGTCTGTTTATTTATGTGGCTATTTATTTATTTGTCTGTCGGTCACAATGCGGAGAAAAAAAAATACTTTTTGATATGTTATCGGGAATGGTGCAAAACATCGAGAAAATATGTTCCGGGTGGGATTTTGTTCTGAAATAAGGGGTAAAAAACGGGTCAAAATTGAAAATCAGTCAAAAGTCAGTCAAGAGGCTGTGTTAGAGATTTGGTCGGTGAAGAAAAGTCGTAGAGTTTTGGATGGCCTACAACTTTGTAGGAGAAAACTTTTTGATCCAACTTCATGCGGAGGAACTAGACAGCGAAAACTGTTCAAATTTCGGGGTTTCCTCAGTTAGGGAACTTTTGCTGTTGAACAAAGTAGAGAAAATTTTTGAGTGTCAATCGTTAGTAGAGGCTTTGGGCAACGAAATTGCTGAACAATGTTGGGTGAAAAAGTTTCCCGCTCCCGTGATATAGGCCATTTGAAGATAGCGGAATCAAATTTAAGAAAATCGATTAAACGGTTCGGTGTCCAGAGTCGATCAAAGGAGGCAAAAATGGACAAAAATTTGCTGCGGTGCCCGAAAATGACTGAAAAATTAATTTTTGATATGTTGTCGGGGATGGTCAAAACGTCGAGAAAACATGTTCCGGGATGAGATTTTGTCCTGAAATAAGCGAGTTGTGGGTAAAAAACGGGTCAAAATTGAAAATCGGCCAAAAGTCAGTCAAGATGTTGTGTTAGGATGAAATTTGGGTCAAATCAGTTTTCAAACGTATCTTTGTATGTATGAGATACGGCGTTGATTTCTTCGACAAAGTCTCAGAGCTCTGTTAGTAGAATCGATGAAAAATGGCCAAAATTGGAAAAATTTGTGTCAAATTAGTTTTTAAAAGTATTTTCATATGTATGGGAGATTCGGCGTTGGTTTCTTCGAAAATGTTGGACAGTTGAACATGTGCTAAATTTTGATGGTTTTAGAAGTTCGGGCCGTACAAGGTATAAGAGATAGACCATCGGTTTCTTTAGCAAAGTACCAAAGTGGAATACGTAGCAAGTGCAACGCTGAATACGGTGAACGTTGAATACGGTGATTGTGGAATATGGGGAACGTTGAATACGGGGAACGTTGAATACGAGGAACGTTGAATACGGGGAACGTTGAATACGGGGAACGTTGAATACGGGGAACGTTGAATACGGGGAACGTTGAATACGGTGAACGTGGAATACGGAAGAGGTGGAATACGGAAGAGGTGGAATACGGGAGAGGTGGAATACGGGAGAGGTGGAATACGAAAGAGTTGGAATACGGGGAAACTAGAATAAGGGGGAAGTGGAATACGGGGGAAGTGGAATACGGGGGAAGTGGAATACGGGGGAAGTGGAATACGGGGGAAGTGGAATACGGGGGAAGTGGAATACGGGGGAGGTGGAATATGTGGGAAGTTGAATATGGGGAACGTTGCATACGGTGAACGTGGAATACGGGGAAGGTGGAATACGGGGTAGATGGAATACGGGTGAAGTGGAATACGGTGGAAGTGGAATACTGGGGAAGTGGAATATGGGGAAAGTGGAATACGTGGGAAGTGGAATACGGGGGAAGTGGAGTTATTTTGCGACAAAGAAAGTGTTTTGATTTATAGTGCCTTTCTCGCCCATTTTGATTTTAGTATTATTAGCGGTAATATCAAAGAAGTGATATAACGACCTTCAACATTACGCATCATTATTTAAAACGAAAAATTATTTGCTTTGGCTCTCTGAATAGATAACAAGCGAAAATGATAAAGCATGCGTAGCCCCTTGGGGCGGGGGTTTCGACTAGTATAATATAATTGTAAAATTTATTTTATTTAGCGTATGGTGTTTTTCGTTTCCTTTCATCGCACTTGTACAAGTCAAAACATAAAACAACATAAAAAAAATCAAATCGAAAAATTGGAGTTGCAAAATTTAAAAAACAAATGAGAAATCACAACCGAAGGTTTCTTAACCATTTCACAGCATAAAATTGTAAAATAGGATGTATAAACAAATAAACATATGAAGGGACCCGTACGAATCAGAATAGATGCGGCAAACAGGGTTGATGTTACGAAAAGACTCGAACGTATCTAAGTAAATATTACCCTAACTCTTAGGTAAGTGCAAATACGTCCTCATTAAATTGGATTGGAAATTGCCGAAAGGGCAATATTAAAAAACACGTCCGAAGAAACGGCGCAAAAAATTTTTATACGCCCTTAAAATAAGCTAAGAATTTTGAACCGACCTAAAGCGCTTAGCAGAGGCCTCTGACCCATACCTCCTGGACAAAAAAAGTTCGCCTCTTTTTTCTCTACAACACTGCACAAAAAACGTCATTATCAAAGGAATAGTCACGAAAAAAAAAACAAATATCGTTTTGAGTCGCGTAGCGTGAGTTGGACCCACACTAAGGACTCTATAGCCCGAACCACTCGATAGACTTTCAATAATTTCAATTTGGTGATTTTCTGATGTTCATATATATCATTCAAAACCTTGAAGAGCGATTTCTGTTCTAATTTCGCAGTGATATTAGTGAAAAACTTTATCGCCCGTAACATCAAAATTTTCAACCGATTTTGCACAAATTCATTCCCGTAATCAATTTTCTGATTATCTTTCATCATCATCATCATCATCATCATCACACTTTATAGACCGTTTGTACCTTTCGGTGTGAGGTCTTTACTACTGACCATGGACCACCCTTCTCCATACCCCCCTATCCTGTGCCAAGGAGATGGTTTGTTCGCCTAGAGAACGTCCCCTAACTTCTAAATCGGATTTAATTGAGGCTATAAACCTTCTCCTTGGCCTACCCCTGGGACGCACACCCGGGACTTGAGCATCCAATATCCTCTTTGGTAGCCTGCTATTACCCATCCTCTGAACGTGCCCGTACCACCGCAGACGACTAATCCTTGCCGCCTCTTCCACTGATGTAACCCCTAAGTTTTCCCTGATGTCGTCGTTCCTAATATGATTGTCCCACTGTTCCCTCCGATTTACTTTGCTATGCTCCTAAGAACCCTCATATCAGAAACCTCCAGGTCATGCACAAGGTATCCGCAGCCACCCAACTTTCACTACCGTATAAAATCGTTGGTCTGTAGATTGACCTGTGAATAGCTAGCTTTGTGCCCCTACTTAACTCCTTTTTGTTGAACACATACGACCTCAACTGACTGGCCACTGCATTCCCCATTCTTCTCCTTTCTTCAAATTCCCTAACTAACTTGCCATTCTCCGAAAAAATGGCTCCTAAATATTTAAACTCAGAGACCTGTTCCAACTGTTCAAGAAAAAAAAAGATTTCGAAAATCGGATAATATTTACCCGATTTATGTAGAAAAAACACGTTGGGCCCTAGTAGAGTTTTAGGGCCCTGGCCCATAAAAGATATTTTGATTACCTTTCAGGGAAAAAAAGTTTTCGAAAATCGGTTGAGTTTTACTCGAGCTATCGTGTTGACGAATGGACATTTTTTTATTGCAGATTCGTCATCTAAGGACCATGATCGTTGCTCCCCCTACTGCCGGGTCGAAAATCGACTGGTTAAAAACGTCGTGGTAAACGCAATGGATCCCCTTTATAAGAACTTCGTCACACGGGTCTAAAAACCATACGCTAAATAATAAATAAAAACAATTTTCTTAGCTCTTTTGTATTGCTTGGAAATAAGAAAAACAACTTTACATGGAAATGCATTCAACTCTAAATTAAATAAATATTTTGGTAAATTTCCAAGCAATACAAAAGAACTAAGAAAATGTTCTATTACGAAGCAATACAAAATTATAAATATAAAAGTACATTACAATACTATGCAGTATATAACGAGATATACATCGAGTTATATGCCTTGGAGTTGTGCTGGACGACCGCAGAAATTTTAATAGCCAAGTGGACTACACGTGCGAAAAGGCAATGAAAGCCACCGCAGCATTGGCCAGAATAATGCCAAACGGCTTTGGACCGCGCAGCAGCAAAAGGAGGCTCCTTGCAAGTGTCACCCTATCGATATTGCGCTACGGGGCACCAGCGTGGATACAAGCGCTAGATACGAAGAGGAATCGGAGAAGGCTTAATAGAGCCCAGAGGCTGGCAAGCATAAGAGTAGCAAGCGCATATCGAACAATATCCTTAGAAGCGGTATGTGTTATAGCCGGGACGATGCCCATATGCATAACGCTGACAGAAGACAGTGAATGTCATAGAAAGAAGAGAATGGAGGGTCAAACTACCAAAACAGTTAGGACGAAATTAAGAGGTGAATCACTGAGACAGTGGCAGCAAGAGTGGGACTCCTCGGACAAGGAAAGGTGGACCTATAGACTCATACCAAAAATAACGACATGGGTACAGAGAAAACATGGAGAGGTTAATTTCCACCTGACACAGTTTCTGTCTGGTCACGGATGCTTCAGGAAGTACCTGCACAGGTTTGGATTCACGGAGTCACCTTTCTGCACGACATGCGATAGGCAGGAAGAGACTGCGGAGCACGTGTTATTCGTCTGCCCCCGCTTCGAACAAGAACGAGGAGAGCTGTTGACTGTGAGTAGGCCAGATGTAAGTGCCGAAAACATAATATCGGAGATGTGCCGCGATGAGGAGGTGTGGATAGTGGCGGATAATGTAGTTGCGAAAATAATGACGAAGCTGCAAATTGCATGGAAAGACGATCAAAGAAGACTGGCAGTTGATCTAAGAGAGTAGGTGCGAAAGCACAGCTCCTCCCCGAAGTAATGCTGTGAGGCGGTTCCGGGGAGAAGAGAGCACGAAGACTAAGGAAGGAGGTTTTAGTTGGTAGGTCATTAAAGAATGGAATCCAACACTACCTTGGTTCAGAAAGACCGGGTGTCTATGAAGATTTCATCACCTTTATAAAAAAAAAACATCGAGTTATATGCTTCATAGTATAGTATAATGATTTACCTATATAAGCGAGAGTGTTCGGTGCAGACTTGACGTTTGATTTAGTATATCATTTGTTCTCAACTGTTCATTACTTGACACCAATACACTAACGCACATGTAACAAAACATTATACTATACTATGAAGAGGTCTCTTCCAATGACGTCACTTGATTTGTCAATCCATAGACGACATATAATTTTCAAAAACAAAAGAATTGCTTTCAACTCCGTTTATTTGGTCTTACACTTTCGTTTAAATAAAGACAGAACCGAATTTACTTCCTATTTACTTCACAACAAATAGTCAATTGAAGCAATACAGATTTTTAAACATGGTTAAGGGGGTCAGTAACATGTGGAAATTATGAGACAGTAAGAGAACACCAAAGTATGCATTTATTTGAGTCTGTATGATTATCTTTACATTGCCACTATGCTACCTTTTTTTTCACTACTTTCTTTGTTCCACCGGAGCCACCTCCTCCAGATCCGCCTCCTCCAGATCCACCTCCTCCAGATCCACCTCCTCCAGAACCGCCGCCTCCACCAGAGCCACCCCCGGAACTACCAGATCCGCTTCCAGGACTACCACCAGAACCACCTCCCTGATTACCACCAGAACCACCTCCGGGTCTACCACCGCCTGCAGGAGGACCTCCCACAACTGTTCCACCAGGTCTGTTAGGTCTTGGTAACGCCATCAGTTGAGCATCAAGTGCCTGTTTATTATTAACAGAAAATTCGCTGCAAAATTGTTTTTCTTGACACATTAAAACGTTCCTTACCCGTAGTAATAAAGTAAAAATAAGTGCGATGATTAATAAAGTCTTCATCGTTGCAAAAAACTTGACGAACTGAACCAACCTTGTGAAGTTAACACTCTATGAAAACGAGTTCAAATGACGTATTTTTAAACGTTCTTATATTATTAGTTCAGGTGATGATGTTATTTCATTATTTGTTGAAGACTCATTTAAATTTTGAAAAAATGAGGGTTCGATATGCATTATCAACAGAAAAACACAATGCTTGTGCTTGATTCCTATTTTAAATGGATCACCAAATACTTATCATTCAAAGGATATTAATACAATTTATTTGGTCTTACACTTTCGTTTATAATTTTGCTTTATGCATTTCGGACATAATCCATTTTCAATAGCTAACTTGCAACTGAATTTAAAGTGTGACTCTATGAAAAATCTATGTCTGCATTCTTCAGAAAAAACTACGGTATTCTTACGAACAAATACGAAATTCCACGAAAACTGAGTTTAAAATGATGAAATTAATCAAATTTGTTTAAAGCACCTAGTGGTGTTGCAGGTCTTTTTAATTTTTTGGCTTTTGTGGTGTTGCTTGCCGAAATCAAATAAAAACATTGTACTATTGAACTTGTGCTTTTATTATTTTTCACCTTGCATTCGGACGTCGCTACCGTCCATCTTCATGGCTAAATAATAAAATAGACTTTTAACAATTTCATAGCTAAATGTTTGGTCATAAATATAATTTTATAGCTTACGTTAATTACAAAATATCACGAAAAAACTTTTAATTTGTTTTTATATGCACTGTCCGTTTGTTTTCGTTTGAAAAAATACCTGTCAATAATTATATTTTGGTATTGTCCGTTCAGTGGGTCTGGGATTTGCAATGTGAATTTTATACCGACCGTTGATTGCGTTCACATTGTTTAATTAGGTTATAGAACATCGGGGTCACGTGTTCGGCATCCTTCTTAAAGTTCACCGTGTAACTTTCATGGAATAGGATTTTCAAGATTCCTCGTTGGCGAACTTTTTTGAGTATCCCTTTTCCCCCGAAGTTAAATTCATGGTTTGTAAGGTTGGGAAACATTGATAAAAATCCAAAAGCCACGGCACTAGTTCACCACAGACATGAGCGCCGTGGAAAAAACGTCGGCGGCGGCTAGCCGAAATAAAATGTAAGCGACGCTAAATTGTCGGCTTGAGCCGGCTTAAAACGGCGGCTTGTACCGATTAATATGAAAAAAAAAGTCAGAAAAAGTATCGAAAATTAAGAAAAAATTTAATTTGTGGATAAAGAAAACTTGCATCTAGATAGTTGAAGAAACAAAAGCTCTGTATTAACGATGTAATCCATCAAACTTTGACACTTAGAAACTTTTAGTCTACTCTCACTAAAAGGTACTATGATGGAGAAGAGTTCTTTCTACCGAAGAGCTCAGAGAATGTGCCATATAAAAATTTCTATTCAGGAACATTTCAGACGAATAACAAAATTGACAAAAAAAGACGTACAATGGTAACGTACTTCATGTCACAGGCGTTTTTGGTTCTTCAATATGAGAATTAAGCAATTTTTAGCCTTTCCGCAGCTTCTTTCAAAAATTTTAAATGTTGCGTTTGGAGTGCCGGCTTTTAAATTTACTTTATTTCGAGTTGCCTGAGTCCTACAGTGATCCGGAGTGGCCCCACAAATTTTTTATAGATGAACTTTTTTTAGAAATATGTTTCCCCCTTACCTCTTAGTGAATTGACTTCGTGCTAGTTTTTTTATTTCAGCTCATTTCATGTATAATAAGTAATTTAAAAATATGGTTATAGCAGTGATAATTAGCACTAATCGTGTTCATCCACCAAAAAAATTGAATCAGAAAAAAGTCGGGCTAAGTTGATTTGTCTTAGCGATTTTTGCTTTTTTACAATTGCCTTTTTCGATTTCGCAAATCCAAAACAGAAAAAATTTTGGAAATTGTATTTTCTACATCAAATGATGTAAAAAAGTAGAAAAATAAAAATTTATAAAGTCGAAAATTCGAAATTCTCTTATAAGGCGATAAACACTTATTTTCAGAAGGTTTTACCGTTATAAGTAACACGACAAAGATTCATAAATTTTCACTTGATCCGATCCCAGATTTCTTTAAAATGAGCAGTGATTGTGTCTTGTACCTAAGTTTAATTAAAAACGGTTTCGGGCGGGTATAACATATCGAGCCTGTCCTGACTAAGAGGACTAGCTATGGTACTCAAGGTCTAAAAAGCAAAAAAATTCAAAAGAAAAGAAGCTAAAAAAGCTACTAAAATGCAACTCTGAAGTATAAATCTAATGTGAATTTATTTTTCACATGAAAATATTTTTCAAAAAAATTTTGTCTCCAATTTTTTACCTTAAACTTGGTGGAAATTTCAAGCCGTTTTCAGCCGGCTTGAGCCGATTTAAAATGACACTGTCGGCCGGCGGCGCGGCTGGAGTCAAAAGTGTTGGCGGCCGCTAAAAACGGCGGCGCTCATGTCTGGTTCACCAACCATCAATTTAACTTCGGGGGAAAAAGGATACTCAAAAAAATTCGCCACCAAGGAATCCTGAAAATACACGAAACCAACCAAATCCTACTACACGAAGGTAACGCGCTGAACTTTAAGAAGGATGCCGAACACGTGATGCCGATGTTCTATAACCTAATTAAACAATGTGAACGCAATCAACGGTCGGTAAAAAATTCACATTGTAAATCCAGACCCACTGCATATAAAAAAAATTAAAAGTTTTTTCGTGATATTTTGTAATTAACATAAGTTATAAAATTATATTTATGACCAAATATTTAACTATGAAATTGTTAAAAATCTATTTTATTATTTAACCATGCCGAGGCCACCCTTGTTGGGCCCATTGTGCTCTACCCATGGTTGATTGGTCTATGGTTGGTTTATGTTTGGTGATGATGTGTTTGTTAATGGTGATGTCGAGAACACGTTTTTCAGGGTTTTAAGGAAAAAGGACCCTATCCCCGAATATATCCACTTATACAATTGCCTTTCTTCGGGAGGGTTTTCGACATTACCTTGGGTAATTTCTGCAGATCGTTGGAATTCTGATAGTTTTAAAAACTTTGCTGTAATTTGCAATTCTGACAAGTTTGCACCTAATCTGTTCGGCTGGCCACATTTATTCTGTTCGTCACATCTATTCTGATACGTACGGGTCTTTGGTTATGTTTTTATAATTAATTCCTATTTTTAGATTATTTCTCCGGCTCTACTAAACCGATTTTGATCACCACGTGTTAGCACTTGCCACAGATCATATTTGGTTAACCTGATTCACTTAGTTGTGTGAACTGATTAATTAACTGATCTTGGTAAAAATTGTAATGATTCGACCCGATTTGATTCAAATGGTAGAATAATTAACTGACTGTATTCGAATCTGGACCGGTTCAAAACAGAAAACGAAATGAAAAAGAACAAAACGTGACACTCGGTATTTTTTGGCCAATTATAAGATGGTCGATATTTTTTGCTTTGGAAACTCGAAATGTGTTTTCACGAATTCATTTGGGTAATAGGCATTTATTTAGGATAAAATTATTACATTAGAATACAGTGATTCGTTTGCTTTTAGGTAATGTTGTGATTGATGTTTTTTTATCAAATAAAAAAAATCATAAACTAGAAATGATGGACGCGGTGGATCAGCACCACTGATGGACATTATGTCGGTTTTGACCAGATTTGTACATCGCCTGGAATCGGATTATTTTCTATTTTCTATATTTTTTTTTCAATTTTGGAACAAAGTGTTTACTTACGTAATTTTTTTATTTTTATTACTGAAAATTTCGATAAGCTTTGTGTCATCGACGCTTGTGTCGAAACAATAAAAATGAAAAAAAGTGAAGAAACCTAGGTTATGTATGTTTGGCTATTCATCATCGTGTTTGTTTACGCTGACATTGTCTACAACTATAGAAAATCGTACCTGATCATCTGATACTTTTGTAAATCTTGGCGGGTAGATATGAAATTTACCTGACGATCGATTTTTTTCTTCCTTTAACCAACTTTTAAGGCACATACAGGCTCTGATCGTCAGTGGATGTAACGAACATCTTGTCGGTGTTATCATGTGTGAGCCCATCTAAAAGTCTCGTTCTACCGGAACACTTCCACTCTGAATCGACAGATAATCCTGAGCCATTTTACTTAATTTCGGGAATTCATTTTTTTGAGAACGCCAGTAATCCAGAAGGTCTACGTTTGCTTTCAACAATGGATGATGTAAGTATTTTTGAAATTCCTTTGGCTCACGACAAGATTTGCTGCGCTTGTACATATGTTTGAACAAATCGTCAAGCTTTTCTTCGTTTCCATCTTCACCGGTATCACTGGTCTCGCCTCCATAATTATTCTCAAGCTCTTCGCAAACCATCTTCTGAATATCTTTTATTTGAGTTTTTGTATATCCATGCTCTTTAAAGTAATTGAGCTTTAGTGCAGGATTCAAAAACACAGCAATGTAAATGGTCTTGCAGTTCGTTAATTGAAATTCTGCTTCGTATTTTTTTAGTTTGAGGAGACCAGCGCTCGCAGCAGAGGCTAATGGAGCATGGTTTTGTTGAATAAACGTTTCCACTGACTGTACGATCCATTCGAATGTTGGCAGATATGCACTAATTGTTGAGTGCCGCTCTATGCTCAAAAATTTTGTAGATCGACGAAACTTTTTTAGCAAATTTCCCAGCGTACTTAACTCGCACCATTCTCTGTCAGTTACATTAAGCGACTTCAATTTGTTTTCTTTGGAACACATAATAGAAATCGCAGCTTTCAGGTACATTGCTCTTTCGATCATGTCAAATGTGGAGTTCCATCGTGTAGCGACGTCGATGATTGGAACAAGATATTTGATTTCCATCAATTCACAGATCTTCTTTAGTTTTTCTCGCATTTGTGGACTCTTCCTAATTTTTTTAATAAGCTTGCGGAGCTTAGGAACAGTTGGATCATTCCTTGATGACTCCTCACCATCATCTTCATCTTCCTCCTCTTCGTCGACATCATTTTCTTCGATAGACAGTTTTGAAATTTCGTCACCCTAACATTATGTATTTAATTTCAGTGATTAGATTTAAAAGCCAATAAGGACAGTCTTACCTCCAAATGATCTAAATATGTATAACCATCTTCTTCCTGGTTTAATGGAACTTTCAGAGCAGCCAACACATCCTGTACCGCTAAATTCAAAACGTGAGGTAAGCAACGGATACGGTTGTTTGGTTTAGACAGATGTGTCAGCTTCAGTACCGTGTTTTTGCAAGAAGTCCATAAATGTATCATTAGAAGACACATTGTCCATTGTGACTGCCGAAATTTTCGACAACGGTATTCCATATCGCTTCAGAGCATCCACAAAAATTTTACATAAATTTTTTCCCGTATGATTTCCTTCAATGAATGCAAACTCCACCATAACAGATTCGTAAGTCCAGTCATCGTTTATCCAATGGGCTCGAATGTCCATGAATGGAAACACATTTTTTGAAGTCCAAGCATCGATTGTAAATGCGAGTTTGCTGGACACTTTGCCGAGACGTTGCTTTATTTCCGCTGAACATTCCTCGAATTTTTTCATTATTTCGCGCTTTACCGTCTGTGCTGACAGTGGTGGTGCGTCCGGATTTAAGCTCTTCAATAAATTAACGAAATCGTTTTGTTGACACTCACAAAACGGTTGATCAGAATTTACTATCCATTTAATTATCGACTCGCGATACCGGTCTTTTGAGAATACCTAGGACATGTGTGACACTATGAAATCAATCGTTTTCCCAAATAATTAGAAAGGACGTACAAACTTTTCTTCAGGTTTTTCACCTTTAGAGTATATACCAGGATGATCTAGTCTCATGTGTCTAATTAAATTTCCAGTGCTGGCGTTGGTCATGCCTCCTAATTTGAAAGTCCTGTCGAGAATTCGGATGTTATGATGCTGTACCATCTTTATTATGGTTGAAAGTTTTACTTAGTACAATGGTTGCAATATGCAATCTCAGCATTTTCTTTCTGGTCGAATTTGACTGTGAAATGACCCCACATTGGACTAGTTCGTTTTCTTTTTCTCGACGGACCTGGATTGCCATCATCAGACTGATTATTCTCTTCTTGAACTTCTGCATCATTTACGTTTTCGTCACCTGATGTTTCAATATCTTCGAAACCATTTGTATTTCATTCTCCTGATGTTTTATCATTTTGGGAACGAGCTCTCTTCATCTTCAGATTTTTTTTCGCGAATTAAGATTGGAAAATGTTGAATTGAATGTAACGATTGCTGAGTGACTCGCTATACTAATAAAACTGAATTGATAAGCACACTGTGTGAATTCGATCGAGACACACTAAGGTTAAACAATCAGTTCATAATGAACATAAATCGTACTGAATCAGGTTAGCAGGCTGGTTTTAACTGGGGCATCCCTTACCACGTGTTGCAGGAACGATTAGATTTAGGATATCATAATTTGAGGGGTAGTGTAGTGTAATGAGATGTAATAAGATGCAATGAGATCTAGTGAGGTGAAGTGTAGTGAGATCAACTAAGGTGAAGTGAGATGTAGTGAGGTGTAGTGTAGTGAGATGTAGTAAGATATAGAGGTATAGTGAGGTGTGGTGACATGTAGTGTAGTGAAATACAGGGATGTTGTGTTTTATGTTATAGGTTTTAAAATCAAGAAGAGCTTTCAAAGATGTTATTACGAACGAAAAATGAACATTTTCTTTTGTATATTGGAAGCCAATAAAATTTCGCATTTGAGTAGTTCCTCAATGAAGAGCTAAATTTATTCACACAATAAACACATGTTTCTCATCATCAGTCACTACTACTAGTTACTATTATTATACGTCAGCACAAACCTCAACTGATTTCCCTGAAAGGTAATCGAAAAATCTGGACACTGTGGGGCCGACGGCCGGAGCTAGGGTCGTTTAAGTGGTTTTTATCTTTTGTGTACAACTCGAGTAAATCTTTTCCGATTTTCAAAATTTTTTTTGTTTGAAAGGTAAAAGAATGCCCGACAATGGAAAAGAAATTTTTGATTCTGAGCTTTTAAACTCAGCCCGGGCTCTAAAACTGAGTTTTTACGAGTTCTCAGCCTGGTTTTTCTACATGAATCGGGTAAATCTTATTCGATTTTCAAAATCTTTTTTTTTTCCTGAAAGGTAACTGAAAAAGTAATTACGGTATTGAATCTGGACAACATCGATATAAAAATTTTGACGTAATGGTTGAAAAAGTGGTCGAAAACAAAGTTTTTTGGAGGTCGGTCTTGGATGGTTGGGAGGTCTGCGAAATTAGAGAAAAATGGTTGAGTGATTTGGGCTGCAGTGTCCTTAATGTAGGTAGTGTAGTGTAGGTGGATACAATACATCGGCGACGTATATTATAAACACAATTCCTTGTAGATATTTTACTTAGATGCGTTCTTGCAACATCTATTCTGGTGCGTACGCGTCCCTTGCATATGTTTAAGGAGTAATATTGCAACAAACAGAGGCCTTATAACAAGTGTAATCTTGTAGACAAAGACAATATTTCTTAGAGTTTTATATGCCTGGCTTTCGGAAAGACAAATTCACCTGTTATGTGAAGTAGTATTGTTGGAGTCAGCAACATTATCGCTACAATAATCCTTCAGATTTATGTGATTATTTGCTCTGTTACGTTAGATGAAGCTAACGGGTGGCGCGTAAAAATCCGTACAAATTACACAGCGCTGGAGGTCATTAGCTACAAAATGCTAATAGCTGTTTCTAGTTCCTTATGCGTACCCTAATGTTGTAGTGCGCGTATGGCGTCTGAAGTTTAGAAAATAGGGTCGACTGAAGAGCTTCCTAGATCAGTTGTGTACAAATGTCATTCTGAGAATAACTATTTGGGCAACTCGTTCACTGCTCGACACTATCCTACTTTCCATCAAAATAAAATGGCCTACATCTTTAACAACGTCAAGAAAGCGCCATAAAGTGCTAAGTATTATTCCACGAAATAATTTAAAAGACGATTCTCGTGTGGATTACGGTTGGGCCAAATACATTGACGAAAAATCTCATCGAACACTTCAAAAATAGAGATCATGGTACAACATACTTGCGAAAGTGCGTTGATAAACGTTTCATTCCGTATACATACGGGAGTTACCTATTTTAGCCAGACAACTTCAGTTGCCTCCATGTTAACATCGTCTTAGGTCACTTGGTCGCCGAAAAGATTTATTTTGCCGACAAAGAGGTCAATTACATCAGCGTTCCTCAAGCTCAGTACATCGACAATTTAAGATCCATTTTGAAATGCGAGGTATATGCAAAAGATAAGAAAGCCGAAACCCAAAGCAATTGACGAATCGCATAAATTATGCCTGCGAAAGTAAGAAAAATACCTTGTACCGCGTCTCAAAGAGGGCACGAAAGGAATCATTGAGAGCCAATAATTTCCAGATGTTACTCTGATATGTTATCAATTGAAATGAACGGTACACATCTACAACTTGCTTCGTATATTAATAAATATGACATGCCAAACTTTGTACGGATTTTCACGCGCCACCAATTAGTCGTTCCAGTTTCTAGTAATGCCTGAATAATGTATTGTCTGATGTTCCCCACCTGTTCCAACTGAAACGTCCAAGCCAACCGAAGTATCGGAAACGAAAGTGTA
Source organism: Pseudolycoriella hygida (assembly GCA_029228625.1). Taxonomy (NCBI): domain Eukaryota; kingdom Metazoa; phylum Arthropoda; class Insecta; order Diptera; family Sciaridae; genus Pseudolycoriella; species Pseudolycoriella hygida. The sequence continues at coordinate 34,905,110 of CM055405.1, read as the reverse complement.
ATGCAAAGGTTTTGGAAGACAGAGAGTTACTAGTCAACTGTTTGCACCGGTGGCAAGGGGATAATAGCCCCACAGAGGTCTCGGCATCTGTACCCGGTTTTCTTCCCGGAAACCGAGTCAAAATTTCTCGGCAACCAAAAATGAGCCAATTATTTCCCTGTGTCATTGGTAGGATTTCCCGGTGTCGCGTCGGTCGCTGGTAGGATTTCCCGGTGTTGGGGATTTTGGGATTATGTTCCTTAATTTGCAAGTAGGGTTTTCAGTATGAAGCCAGTAAAGCGCCTCGTCGCAAGTTAAGGATTAATTGAAAGGTTCATTGTAAGTTAGAATTTTCATAATTGACTGATTTCGTGTAGAAACTCTAACAGTTAACAGTCTAAGATGAACCATCGCGACGTGAATTCAGAGTTCGAGTGTAGGTTTCTGAAAATTGGCAATGTTGTCCGCATAACCTGATGAAATAAAAGTTCTACATTCTTTAAGACAATGACATTTTTTAATTTTTTTTATTTAAATTTTTACAGATCGGTATTTTAATTCGACTATCAATAGTTTTTATTTTTGTTTTCAATTCTTAAATATCTAAGATGTTTTTCATTTATTTCTTTATAATAATCTTTTATTAATGAGATACAGTTTTAGGTTTTCTTATATTAATACTTTTATTCACATTCTTTGGTTTTATTTCACAATGTCAGCAAGTTAAAATTCCTCGCTCTTGTAGGACTTTTGAGAATAAAAAACGCCCAACAAAATCTGTGGAAATTCAATTTACAGACACTGTATTTCAATTTTTGTTTTACTAAATTGTTATTTTTTGTAACAGGAATTCATCTCGAATCGCGTTCACATTTTATTCAAATCAAAAATACTACTCTTTTGACATGGAGCTGCTCTCAAAAGTGTAATTCTGTTAAATGTGCTTTTGTTAGATAGTTTGAAAAAAAGAGTACACATTGGGATCCCTCCGACACTAGCGCCGAATAGGATCACAATACGCACTAGTGTCGAAATGAAATGTCAAACAATTACAAAATGAAACCAAAAAAATTTCTTCGATGCGTGTAATAAAAAGGAGTTTCTTGCACATGATTTGTTGTCAAAACACTAGGTTACTCGAAACACGCGATCTCATATCTAAGTGAGACTCGTTCAGCCGCTAAAAAATATCAGAGGTGAGCGACAGATTTTTGCTTCGACAGCCTGCAGTGTCGCACTTTTTATCTTGATATTTCGGTATCCATTCGTCGCGGCGACATCGTACAGACTAATAACACCAGGCAAAGGACCGTTTCTCCTAAATGCAATCAAAAATGTAAATTGTAATTACCACTCAGCGAGGAAGCCAACTTACTGGCCTACAGACACCAAAAAAATTCCAGACCTACTTGATTTCTACATCTCAAAAGGAATTTCAACTAACAAGATGGAGACAATGAATATCGTGGATTTAACTTCAGATCACACGCCCGTATTACCCAACCTAAATGACTCAGTCATACTTATAAAGACGAAACAAAACCTCACCACGAAAAACACTGATTGGGAAACAAACAAGCAAAAATAGTAAACGAATCAATCAACCTGAAAGTTAGCCTAAAAACGGAAACGGAACTTGATTCGGAATCGGAAAAATTTATCGATCTATTGCATGACGCTGCAAGAAGAGCAACTCCACAATCGAAAGACAAAGTCATCAAAGAAGTGAAATAAGAGACCTAACCAAAGAAAGAAAAAAAGCTAGAAGACACTGGCATAGAACCAGAAATCCGAACGACAAAACCTATTTCAAAAACATTAGCAACAAAGTTAATAAACTTACAAAACAGAATAATCAAAATTGTCTGGACAACTACCTTAGTACCTCAGTAATCTGGGACCTGGTAAAGACAAAGGTTACTCATTATCGAAAGCATCAAGGCGATTCAAACGACCAACTAAGCAAATCCCTCCAATCAAGGACTCCGAAGACACTTGGTTAAAAGACGACAGCGAAAAGAAGGAATACTTCGCAAAACATCTGGCAAATGTATTTCAACCAAATGACGATATTCAATCAAACATAGATACAACTCCAACCTACCAACCAGAGCAAGAATTCAAGAAATTCACACCCCATGAGGTTGCATCTGAAATTGACAAACTAAACAAAAAAAAGGCACCAGGTGTAGATGAGCTATCTGCTGGTGTTATAATGCAACTGCCAAAACAAGCTTTACATATGATGACTTATCTCTTCAACGCGTGCTTGAAATTGAGATACATACCAAAATGCTTCAATATTGCTCAAGTAATTATGCTGAGGAAACCAAACAAACCAGCAGCGTATAGACCAATCTCACTACTACCGACAATCTAAAAAAATCCTTGAGAAACTATTAATGAAACAGCTAAGACCGCTGGTGAAAGTTCCAGATTGCCAATTCGGTTTTAGGAATAAACATTCAACAATAGAGCAAATTCACAGACTAGCTTCAACGATCGAACAAGCATTTGAAAACCAAGAATACTGCCCGGCAGTATTTTTAGATGTATCACAAGCTTTCGACAAAGTGTAACACCAAGGACTCACCTACAAAACTTACCAGGCAACTTCAGCAAAGTGCTTGAATCATACATAACTGACAGAAAATTCAGAGTAAAAGACGAAGAAACTTTCTCAAGATAACACCGAATAATGGCAGGAGTACCACAAGGAAGTGTATTAACACCGCTTTTATACATCATATACACTGCTGACATACTAGTAACAAAAAAGTCATTTATTTATAAAGCCACCAAAGATCTACAAAAGGCAATTGATGAAATAAACAACGGGACCACTGATTGCAAAATTAGGCTCAACAAGACCAAATCCAAGCACGTCACTTATGCATTGCGTCACATAAACAGCAATCACCGTATCTTCTTTAATGGAGTTCCCATTCCACAGGCAGAGTCAGCATTATATCTGGGACTGCATCTAGATAACATATTAAACTGGAAACACCACGTTAAACAAAAAGCTCAACAAATGAAAAATAAAACTAGACAAATGTACTGGCTAATTGGATATAAGTCCAACTTACACCTGCATTGCAAAAGATTGATCTAAAAATCGATATTTACCAATCTGGATGTATGGCGCCGAACTTTGAGGATGTGCCAAAAAAACAAACAGAGATATCATACAAACTTGCCAAAACAATTTCATTCGCATGATCACAAACGCCTACCGCTACGTGACGAACAAGGAATTACACGAGGACATAGAAATACGATGGGTAGCAGATGTAATTGGAGAATCAGCCATTAAGCCATTAATAGACTTTCAAATCACTCCAACATAGAAGCCATCCTCCTACTTGACGTTACGAACGAAATAAGGAGACTAAAAAGAACCAAACCGCATGAACTGACGTAATGAAGAATCAAGACAATTCAACATTCTGGGAACCAGTCACTGCACTGCCAACTCCGCACACGTCCTATTAAATTCTTCCCCTACAAGGGACGAATCTAATACAACTCAACAGTAGTAATAAATTAATCACAAATTAAGATTGTACTATTAATACCAATAAAGGTGTCTTTTGAAAAAAAAAATCGTCGCGGCGCGGCGCTAAGAATTTGTTCCATGAAAGAAAACTTTCATCGGAAGCGGCGATCGGCTAGAAAATTTTTTAATTTAAAACTCAGCAGTTTTTTCGACGGAAGACTCTAATCTAGTGCAAAAAACAATCCATTTTCATAACTCGTATCGATAATAGTTATGTCGCTTAATAAAAACAATGTGACTTTCACTTATTTACATTTTTATAAATTTTACTGTTTTTATTTCACTTAAATATAAATTGAAGTTTCTACGTTATTTACAGTTAGAAAATAAACGATGTGTTCCATCAGACTCTCAAGCATTGAATTACGTGTAGTTAGGATGTAGTAAAATCTTTAAAACTTCTGATAAAAATGTAACTCAATTAGAAAGTAATATTTCACTCGAAAAAACAAAATGGCAACTTATACTGTATACGTGTATATCCTCAATGCCATTTATGCCAACGACTCGAAATCGTGTACCCAACATTCACACGAACGAGCCTCATATTTGGTGATTGAATAAAAAATATTTTCCCATTTTACATTTGAAATTCCACGCTCATATAAAAAAATAAACAACTTGCACACAACATTATTTTTTGCGTTTGTTTTATAAATTATCTTCTTCATTGTGACTATTCTTGTGATTTTCCATTCTTAATTATGTTTGATACTGTAGCATTGGCGCTGACAAATTTGGATGGTGTGAACTATTCATTCGTAGCGCTGACAGGCTTTTGTTGTACCATTCATCTTCAGCAGACATTCCTGCAAAATTAAATTTCCATTTTATTGGAAAGTTCACGAAATTAGTTATAACTATATCCCAGAACTAAAACACATTCGCCACTCAACATATTACTCACTTATGCAACTTTATGCAAGCTTATGAAATCATTTCATTGGGAGAGGAAAAGAATAGAAAAAAAAACAGCAACAAGCATTTCCTTAATCTTAAGATGTTCGTGTCAGTGGGATGTGACACGTCTTGTATGAATTTATCATTTCCGGTGGGGTGTTCGTTTCTGTATTATTTATAGAAAATATTTGAAGACGTAAGTTACGATGTTGCAACTTCCACGTTCATTTTCTCTTCTTTAACTTAAGGAAATACTCGAATGTTGTGAGCATTGAAAGTAATTGAAAGTATTTAACTATTAAGTTCCGGTAGAAGGAAGCGCATTGGCGCTATTTTAACTTATCAGTAAGCAATAAACGACGCAAAACAGTAATTTTACCAGAGTATGACCTGACCATGTGCTGCTCTTGCACATTCTTGCACAATGAGAAAGCTGATGAGCTTGCTACAACGGGCCATCACATTCAGACCGGAAAGACACATTCATGTCCCGAACTCATTTCATGCGAAAAACACAACCAAAGACGCGTACGTATCAGAATAGATGTGGAAAAGCGACTCGAACGTATCTAAATATACAAATAAGCAAACAATCCAACGTTTTCTGTTCTTTTATAACTGTGAGAATTTCAAAGATCCATAGAAATTACCCAAGGTAATGTCAAAGGCCCTACCGAAGTACGTCTCAGACCATTCAAATATAGAAAAGCTTATATCCAAGGACTAAGCCATTTTTCCCTAAAACCCTGAAACACGTGTTCTCTAAAATTTTATTCTCTACAACTTTGCCTTCGGAAACATAGTTCTGGAGATTCGGGTCATCCTGCCCAATTATGGAAGTGACCATATACCAGAATTGGGCCATATTTCCCCAAAACCCTGAAACACTTGTTTGCCTTAATTCTATTCTCTACAACTTCGCCTTTGAAACCAACTTTATAGCTCTCATAGTTCTGGAGATTCGGGTCGTTCTGCCCAATTATGGAAGTGGCCATATACCAGGATTGTGCCACATTTTCCCAAAACCCTGAAACACGTGTTCGCTTAAATTTAATTCTCTACAACTTTGCCTTTGACAGTAAATCTCCATTCTCCATATAACATAGTTAAGGAAATGTAGACAAAAAACTGTTTTCGTATATGGCCAAAAATCTCAATTTCGTCCATTCCATTGATCCCAGTGCCCATTCCCCTGACCCGATTCCCAGTTTTGTGACATCAAATGCTTTCATTTGACAATTTCCGTGCTATAGTTGCTGAGATATTTGCGAAAAAGTTTCATCGACCAGGGAAAATTGACGCTTTTAGTCCTCGCAAAATTTGAAATTTTTCAGAAAGTTTAATTGTTTGACGTGTGGTGGCAGTATAAAATCCTATTGTTTGTCTACGTATTTTACGCTCTGATCGCGTGGAAACGTACGTAATTTACACATATATCGCATGAAAAATTCAAATCCACTTCTTCGATCATATCTCCGGAGCTACTCGGCCGATTTTACTCATCTTCGAACTTGAATCATGGGAGGCATGTACTTTTCAGAGAAAAAAAAGTTTAGGCTGATCGGTTGAACCGTTTGGAAAAAAAGTGGAGACGGACGAACAGACGTACATTTTTTTTATTGCTGATTCGTCATCTCTAGACGATAATAGATGCATCCCCCCAACTCCCACCTCGATCTACCCCATGTTACAATAAAACTGTTTGTAGTAAACGTATAGGACCTTTGTACTTCGTACGGGTCCAGTGATAAAGGACTGGGTGAAGGCGGGACACGGCAAGAGCAGCGTATGATGCAGTATATGATGCATTAAGTACTTCCTCCCCACTCCGAACGAGAGATGGACAAAAGAGTTCCTGATGATGAGCCGGGACCGCGTGAAGAGGGTCGTGGAAGCAGTGACCGGTCATTGCGGACTCAACAAGCACCCATCGAAGAGGAAACGGCTTTTCCCTTCATATTCGAATCGCTTAAGTTCCATCAACTGAGGTACAGGACGCTCGGAGACTTTGTCGTCCAGTCTTCGAGAGTGACAGAACTAGGACCTATCACATCGTATTAGTTCTTGGTCGGCACGCGAAGGTCCTCCTGATTTTACATGATGAACGGGATAGGGAACAAAGGATCAAAAGATCTGTGTCCCAGATCGATAAAACGAAGGTCCCAAACTGATAAAACTTAAATCTAATGTACTACGTTAAGCACAAAGAGATTTTAGGGAACTTCTTCCTTCAGACAGACTGGCCTATTTTGCTGATTGGATACTGAGAAAATAAGACGCAGAAAGTGAGGCGAAAAAGTTTACGACCTCACTTGCGAGCTGAGCTAAATAGATCTTGAACTCTAAACAGACCGTAAAAAATATAACCAAAGACCCGCACGTATCAGAATAGATGTGGCAAACCGAACAGATTTTGCAGATAGGTGCGAACGTATCGGAATTGGAAATTGTTACAAAGTTTCTGAAACTTCGAATGACCCACAGAAAGGTAATGTCTAAAGCCCTCCCGAAGTACGGGAATTGTAGAAGTGGATATATTCGAGGATTAGGTCATTTTTCCCTGAAACACGTGTTCTCTCAAATTTTATTTTGTGCAACCAAACTTTGCCTTTGGAAGCAACTTTCTTACTGCCATAGTTTTTGAGATATGAGCCATTTCTCCCAATTCTAGAAGTGCTTATATCCGAGGATTGGGCCATTTTTCGATAATCTAAAATCTTATTCTCTACAACTTTGCCTTTGGAAGACACTTTCTTACTGCCATAGTTCTACAGATATCCCTCCCAATGCTAGAAGTGGTCATATCCCAGGATTCGGCCATTTTTCCCTGAAATCCTGAAAAACGTGTTCTCTAAAATTTTATTCTCTACAACTTTACCTTTGAAAGCAACTTTCTAACTTTCATAATTCTAGAGATATGGGTTATCCCGCCCAATTCTTGAAGTAGTCATATTCCAGGATGGGGTCATTTTTCCCTGAAACCCTGAAACACATGTTCGCTAAATATTTTCTCACTACAACTTTGCTTTTGACAGTAAATCTCCATGTTGCATAGTTTAGCAAGTGTAGACCTAAACCATCTGCTTTCGTATGTGGCCAAGAAAATCAATTGCTTCCATTCCATTGGTCCCAATGCCCAGACCATTGATCTGATTTCCACAAATAACCCAGTTTTGTGAGACCAAAATGCTTTCATTTGACACAAAAATGAACAATTTCCGTGCTATACTTGTTGAGATATTTGCGAAAAAGTTTCACCGACCTTAGAAAAATCATGTTTTTTGTCACTTTTTCGACCATATCTCCGGAACCACTTGACTGATTTTGCTCATCTTTGAACTTGAATCATGGGACATATTTATGTACCAGGCATCGCAACAAGAAAACTAAACGCCGCAGATTGATCTCATCATCATAAACAAAAAATTGTGGATGACCAAAACACCCAAAAATATTTTTTGTGATTTTTTTGAGTGAAAATTGGCCAAGTTAAAATTCAAAAATGTGATTTTTGAGCCATTTTTCAAATTTGAAACGCTTGCAGCGCCATCATAATGCCTGTTATGTAAAAAAAAGTTTTTGGCAGCCTATCAGACGGCACCTCTCCGGTTAAATTTGATGAACAACAAAATTTTATAGAACGATTTTTGTAGACGCATGTCGTACTGAGTTTTCTTGAAAAAATTATTTTTTCTTTAATTAAAAAAATCCTGAGGAAACTCATTACGACAATCATCCACAAAAACCGTTCTATAAAATTCATTTGTTGATCAAATTTAACGGCAGAGGTGCCGTCTGGTAAATAATAAAGAAGGCCGCCAACAACAGGCGATGCGATGGCGCTGCAAGCGTTTTAAATTTGAAAAATTGCTCAAAAAATAAATTTTTGAATTTTAGGTCGGCCAATTTTCGCTCAAAAAAATCAAAAAAAGTAATTTTTGGCATAATTTCCGACCGGCAGTACAGAAACGAAACGAAATTATTTTTAATAAATTCATCACTCGTACAACAATTTTTAGGTGTTTTGGTCATCTACCATTTTTTTTGTGGGTGATGAGATCAATCTGTGGCGTTTAATTTTTTTGTTGCCATGCCTAATATGTAACTTTTAGGGAAAAAAAGTTTAAGGTAATCGTGCAACCTCAATAAAACCTAAAAATCGTTCTTTTCGAATTTATGCATGTTTCATGCAAACAAGAATGCCATTTCGGTTTATTTTTTCAACTTTTTGCGTAAGTACCAGCACTAACAACACATCAACGATGTATTAAGCGACATGACAGAACAAAGATTCCACTTCTGTATGATGTATGACCTATTGAAACTAACGATTTGTAGGTTTCATACCACTTTAATTTTGAACGGACTGTCATTCAAAAATATGAGGAAAAAATTTCAGCGCACGCTTTTCTGAAACCTAACTCCCCCCCCCCCCTCCACCAATAAAAGTGTGTTACATTACACTTACGGAAATATATTTTTGCATCAAATAGAATTTTGTACTTATGCGCAGCTTTTTAACACTGCAAAATCTTGCGCAGAAGTACAAAATTCTATTTAATGCAAAAATATATTTCCGTAAGTGTATCTGAATGGCCTCATAGATCATAATAAAGTAAAACTGTTGAGTGGATCGTGCTGCAGTGTCCATAGAATCGGCTCTGCTTGGGTTAATCGACCGTTCACGAAATGATAGCAGATTTATTAAAATTTCATGACGAGCGTAAGACGCAGAGGTTTCTCATAGGATCGCAGATCTTACCTTGCGTCTTATATTTTTCTCATGTTTTCATTTCTAATGAACTAACTTTACGAGATTTTACTTTCACCTTTTCTTACAACAAAAATTATTCAAATTTATGTTGTTCCTAGATACTTTTGGTAAACGCAGACACGAATATTTAACGCGGATAATATTTTCTTCCACATCGTTGAAATTATAATTAACAACTTCTCATAAATTTCCATTGAAGAATGTCCATTATTTTCGAAATTATTAAACGGGTAAAAGATGTTGTCGAAAAAGGTAGTTGATGTTTCAAGGAAAGGGACGAACGGCGTAAATTAATTATGGAAAGGTAGAAGGCAATAAATAATGACAAATAAAAATCTCTGCATTCTTTTTTTGTTTTGTTTTTCCTTCCTAAGATAAACGTTTTAAAGTGAAAAAAATGTAACTTAATTTGAACTTACCCATGGAATCTTGCCGGACGCCAACTGAACCCATATTGGAACTGTGGCTCATTGAAAATGGTTGTGTCATACCGGGATAAGATGTTGCCCCCATCTGAAAAAGGTCCTGCGGAAAAAGGAATTTTCATTTAACATTTCGGTGACATTTAGCGAACATGCAAAGGATACAACAACATAATACTTTGAACGGAAAGTTTGTATTTACCTGAGGATATCTATTTATTGAATTTGGATGTGGATATGGTTGGTATCCCCGTGAGACGCTATAACCCTGTATATTACGCATCATTCCATTACATGATGGGATTACTGATGGTGCTAATGCCTTTTGAAGTTGCTTTTCTTGTTTTCGATATTTCGCTCTTCTATTTTGAAACCAGACCTTTGAAATGAATGGAAAATTGGCATTTGTTTCATTTCTGAGAATTTCGTTTGTTTTTATGTTTAAAAATTTAAATGGTAATTTTTGCACCACACGAAAGAAAATTTTCAGTTGAAATAGTGTGGATGAGTCGAAATGCAGACCTAGGCAGACCGGAGGCTACTTGGAAAAGGTAAGTCTTTCCGCCAGTCTATTTCTAGTTTATGTTTTAATTGACACTTTATTGGGGAAACTCACGACGACGACTTTAAAAGTTAATTTCTTAACTTTTTGACATTCCA
>CM055405.1:34875795-34894316 GCA_029228625.1 Pseudolycoriella hygida | reverse complement strand
CGACAGCAAACGAAAGTCACCGACGTCATGGCACGAATAACGTCGCTAAAATGGAATTGGGCCGGGCATATTGCCAGAATGACCGACAATCGATGGACGAAAACAATTATGCAATGGCGGCCGCCAACGAAACGACCAATGGGACGTCCACCGGAAAGATGGACCAACGACACCAAAAGAACGGCAGGCACGAATTGGCAATAAGTGGCAATGGACCGGGAGAAATGGCGATCTATGGGGGAGGCCTACATCCAGCAGTGGATACATTAAAGGCATAGAAAGAAGAAGAATGCTAATTTTCAGCTAAAAATTATCATAAATAGGGTTTTCAATGGTTTTGACAGAGTTTTTTGGAATGTCAAAAAGTTAAGAAATTAACTTTCAAGCGCTGATTCGATTTTAACGTCGTCGTCGTGAGTTTCCCTGCTACTGCAAACTAAAACATTGTCGTTGTAATTTGTTGTATTTTTTCAAAGTTTTGCCAACGTTCTGAAATGTTAACGGCATAATGACAGAAAAGGTTTTTTTTCCTAGCCATCATTTTGCGAGAAACGTTTTTAGTACCACGCCTGCCGAAAAAACCAATAGAAATTGCATTGTCGTCGTAAAATACTAGATTTCATCCGAAACATGCCGTGATTAGACTTCTCTAAATCGTTTTGAGCCGAGTGGCAGATAAACGTAGAGAATCCTTTTGTACTCAAAAGAAAATCCTCTGATTCGTTGAAAATCCTCAAAAAAAACCTTTGAATTACAAGAAAATTCTTGGAAATCAAAAAAAGACCTTGAAAATCCTCAAAAAAATCCTTTTAATTGCAAGACAAACTTTGGAAATCAAAGAAAATCCTTGAAAATCAAAAGAAAATCCCTAAAAATCGTGTAAAAATGCAAGAAAATCCTCAGAAATTGACAAAGAAAATCCTTGAAAATCAATAGAAAATCCCTAAAAATCGTGTAAAAATGCAAGAAAATCTTCAGAAATTGACAGAGAAAATCCTTAAAAATTGTTGGGAATAAAAATTTTTTTTTTTATTTTCTTTAGGAAAATTCTTTTGCACTCAAAACACACGATGATCTGCTCCTCGGTTTGATCCGTGCTTCATTCTTCCGATTAAGCAAAAGTATCCGCTTATGCTAATCTTAATTCCTGATCATACTCAAAGTATATCTTACGAATACTTCTATACATGGAACATCGTGCATCACTTTTACATCTTTTTTACAACAATTATAAATCTATATCTACCTGTATAAAAGTTACGAATTGTAAATTACAATTCAAAAGTTACGAAAGTCAAGAGAATCGATGTCTAGAGTCTAAATTTAATATCACCTTGAAGTTAGAAAATTATGAAACGAATTGTGGAGATGTACCGAGGTAACTTTTTTTCATCATTGTGATGACAATAAACAGTCTTCGAAACCATTCCCTTTGAACGTTCTCCTCGTAACGTGAAATTATATTAAACGTCCGAAGGAAAGCCACTTCTTTGTCTGTTTCTGAACTAAACGAACTTTGTGAAATCATTTTTCACAAAAATTATTAACCAAAAGGTTAAAGAATAAAATTCAAAAGTTTCCTACTGAAAACTATTGAAAGAAGCGCAAAATTTGAACATCCTTTTAGATGAAGCCATCAATATAGTTAACAATTTCAAAAGTTTTATCTCTTGTATAAATTTAAACTTTGCTCGAAGACAGAAAATAAAAATTCCGAAACACTATGAGCTTGTAGTTTTTTTTTCAACGAGCGCGGTGATTACGAATTTAAAAATTGTGCATTTGGAGCCATTTATTCTCTCCTATTTCTTCGGAGGTTTTATATCCGTCGGTAAGACTTACCGAGTACTTCACTGGATAGACAGCCTTCTAGTTATTCTGATCAACCCGATGAAATGGTCCATGAAGTTGCTCTTCTCTGACAAGATCAAATGAAATGAAAATATACGAACGAAATAGAGCCTAGGGTTTAGGAAGCTGTTCGAAGGCTACAGAGTAGAGTCACTTTCTTCTATTTTCTGTTCAACGAAAATTTTAATTAGCGAAAAAATTTTCTAGCTAGAACCACTCGCTCATGGTTGAGTTGTTAGCTTGAAGCGTTCTATTGGCTCATCTCTGGTTGAGAGATGAAAGCAGAGGTAAGCGCAAAATGTTATAAAAATAAGTTGAAATGTTGTCAAACAAAGACCGTCTAACAAAGGTCAATTATAAAAAGAAAACCTTGTAAAGTCTGATGAGAAAATGATTTTTCTTTAAAGAGGAATTTGAAATGAGCTATTCGTCACAGATTGTACTTTATACTTTTCGAATGTAACGAGAAAAAAAAAAACAAAATACATGAAAATCCTCCTATCTACAAAATACAAATTCAAGTAAAAATGCTAAAGACGAAAGCTTGTATAATTTTTTTTTCTGGCTGTAAGCACAAGGGATATGCTTTACGAGTCTATACCATCAAATGGATACGTAATGCAATTACTCCGCCCCGAAATTCCACAATTTCTCATTCCAATTTCTATTTTCAGTTCAATTTCTTGTATAAATCTATACACAAACGTCTGTACATATTCGCAATATACACGTCTATGGTATTCTGCGTACTTTAATATTAACATGAAAAATGGCGACAAAAACAACAACAACAACCCCCTAATATAACAAAAATGTATATACAAAATGCTCGCAACATAGCTTCAGAGAATCTTAGGGTTATATGTGCTCGGTGTTACGACAAAGAAATCCCTCATCTCATACTACCCTCCTAATTTATCTTTATATCTCTAAACGTACATATAAATATATTTGCTATGTATTACATAATGTACATATTCCATTAAAACGTATATGAATGTTATAGCTTCATTCTCAATCCACAGTCCCCATACTTAAAATACCCCACATAAGTTAGTGTATACTGTGTGTTCGACTCGAGATCGAGAGGGTGGAACTTTAAGGCAATATAGCAGATTTTCCATCTAAGGTGTGTTATTATTATACAGCAGAGATATTCCAAAAATTAATCCGTGATACGCGAGGGTGGATTTTTATAATAATAATTACATAGTTTACGTGTACACCAACAATTTCGATGTATCAATAAATTATTTGTGTATCTTGTTTTCTCAATAAGTCAGGCAAAAAAATCTGCGTTCAGTTTCGGATATTTTTTGTTTCTTTATTTATCGAATACTCGATCAATTCGAAAACTTAACCGAACTTATCGCAATGTAGACTTGGGGGCTTCGAACAATTTTTTTTTATATTTCCTCTCATTTTATTGTTTTTTTTTATTTTCCCTTTAATATCGAATTTTCTATAATTTCCGGAATATGGTAAAAAGGTAACGAAGAAAAAAACGAAGAATAGTAACTGGTTTTTGGCGCGCTGAAGCAAAAAATTGAAAATTTAGTTTTCTATTTTTCGTCTCTAAGGTACTCACGCACTCATGGTGGTATGGGGAGGAAGAATTGGAGGATTTATTTATTTTTGCCGTTGGTTTTACATTCACAGTCAAAAGTGACATGATTAATCCGATAAATCTAATGTTAGATGAGGGGAATGCTATTCGAGTTTCTTTAAATATGAATCCTGTTTTTATAAATCTTAATCCCTAACTCTGACTTCTAATCACCGCAACTTACATTTGCATGTCAACAGACAACTTTTTAATTACTTTGAACATTACATTCCGCTTACGGTTGTATATCCCACATAATGTATTTCAAAAATGAGAGCCGATGGAAATATCTCGGCGTCGACTAAACGTTACATGTCGATCTGATTACATTTAATTCAATGTTTATCTAACACGTTTCCCATCTATGGTTTTAGAATTTTTTTTAAGGAAAACTTTTCTGAAAAATTATCCAACTCTACTTCAGAGAAATGTGAGAGAACGAAGTCACATGTTGTGAATAGCAAACACAAGAGTTGAATGCTTGTGTTTTTTCCTCGTACAAAATGTCACTGATAAGCGATCTACTCTGAAGGGAAAACGACACCTAATATGGTGTACCAGAATTTTGAAAACGCAAAGATTTTCAAATGATTTTTAAACAATTTTCCAATGGTTTTTCTCATTTGTAGTTAGGCTAAATTTTCTCAGTTTTTTGTTTACATTACAAAGCGGCAAAATATTTACAATTTTGCATTTTAAATACCACAATTCTTAATTGGAAAATTTGTGCCATCTATCGGCTAAAAATATATGTTGTGCGAGTAGTCTCTTACAATTACCCTGACGGAATTGTTACATGTAACAATTCCGTCAGGGTAATTGTAAGAGACTACTCATGTATGATGTAATGACAGTTCCATTATGCATAATATCTGAATCAGACAGAAATTATGTGCATGTATGAGACATCGGAGCTTTCGTTTCGACGCGAAAAGTGCCACTAAAAGGACAATACATATTGTATTTCGAGTCTGAATTTAGCATTTTGGAAGACAGTTCTTAAAACCGATGTTATTACTTGTTGCTCACACATTCGCATTAAAAGCTGATCTACAAAAAAAAACGATGTGCCTAACAAATCTCCCCCAGTTCTGACGATACATGGACGATTGATGGAAGTGACGTACAACTGCTCCGTACCAAGCATAAAGTCGTCTAAAAGAAAACTGAGTCCCGCAATTATATTCTTTTTCATTCCTAAGACTGAAAACTGCTCTTTTCCATCCTATTTTAAAACAGACAAAACGTTTTCTAAACCCTCGGAATGAAAAATATTGTACGAAACTCGCCGCGGGCTGCAAACCTCACACTCGTCAAAAACATTATATTTTTCCTAGTTACGTAAATGACTATTACGTTACAATCCAAAAGGGCACAGATGAGAACGACGCGCCCAAAAAGAGGTTGGATTGACGGCGTCAAATCAGATCTACTGGCACTGTGAGGAAGAAATTCAACACTCAACAGATCTCATGATTTTCTCATATCTTTCATTCAGAACCTTGCAAGGCGATTTCAAAGCTAATTTCGCAGAGATATAAGTAAAAAAGTTTCACCGACCTTTAAAAAACCACCGTAACTTCGAAAGTTCTTAATTGATTTGGCTTAATTTCAATCAGTTTTTCCATCATCTTTCAAAAAAAAAAAAAAAGATTTTGCAAATCAGAGATTTACGCGATCTCAAATAGACCAGATACAAGATTGGAATCGTACTTCGCACGAGTCTTAAAAATAAAAAGTTGCGTTTTCGTAAAATTATTGACCTCGGCCACGTCTCAGTTGAGTTTGATACTTTATAGACCGTTTGTACCTTTCGGTGTGAGGTCTTTACGCCACAACCGGGCGTTCTTGGACCACCCTCCTCCATATCCTCCTATCCCCTGCCAAGGAGATGGTTTGTTCACTCAGTGAAAGTCCACTAACTTCAAAATCTGATTTAATTGGGTCAATGAACCTTCTCCTTGGCCTACCTGTAGGGCGAACGTCCGCGATCTGCGCATTCAATATCCTCTTTGGGAGCCTTATATTACCCATCCTTTTAACGTGCCCGTACCATCTCAGGCGACTAACCCTTGCCGCCTCTTCCACCGACGTTTCTGATATGATTATCCCACTGCTCCCTTCTACTAACCCTTGCTATACTCCTGAAAATCCTCATATCAGAAACTTCCATGTCATGCACGAGATATCGGCAGTCCACCCAAATTTCACTACCATATAAAATCGTTGGCCTAAAGATTGATTTGTGAATAACTAACTTTGTGCCGCTACTTAATTTCTTTTTGTTGAACACATGAGACCTCAACTGACTGGCCACTGCGTTTCCCATTTTCCTGGTTTCTTCAAATTCCCTGACTAACTTGCCATCCTCTGAAAAAATGCTTCCTAAATATTTAAACTCAAATATTTAAACGTATCCTCATCCCGTACTCCTCACATATGCTACATTCAGGCAGTCAATCCCCCTCTGCAAATCACTGGTACTATCTGCGAATAGAGTTAAGTCATCCGCATAATTCATAGGCTAATTTTGTATAGTGAAACAGTGAATCAATTTGGAATTTAATTTCGCAAAATCCACTTGATCACGAACGATTTTTACGAGCAATGCTTTTGTTCCAAAACATGTGTTTCGATGTAACAGTATTTCGTTTTTCGACGCTACGTACAGATTTACTTGAACTTTTATTTCAACTGATTGTAATATTCGAAAGAACTTATTGCCGCAGGGCTCATAATGTCGGGACTCTTGTTGAGCCGGACTCTATAGTTCTAATGAACTCTTTGCCTGAAGGCTCCTAGCTAAGAATATTTTCAGTGATTTCGTCTAATTTTTGCAGTGTTGCGCTACATGAATCGTGAACAGAATTAACTTATATCCAAGGACTTGTTTCATGCAATTTCAAGTTCAGTTGTGCATCTATCTGTGAAATTGTTTTAAAGTGGAATGCAGAATTTATGGCTTCCTAATGCTTTCTTTTTCCCTACAAGCGGCATTTTATGTACGGATTGCGCAGACCGTATTGTTGTATTGTTTGCAGGCGTGCTTGACGTGATCAAAATGTAAGGAAAACTCTTTGCTGTTTGAGGCTCCACATAGTTTCTGTCACTTTCATCATTGAATAGATGAAAATATGTGTTGACAAAAACAAACTCAGGCAGAGCCTGAGATAATAAAACTTTGCAACCTGAGGACATCCTAAGCCACGCCGTTAGATTGGGAAAGACCCATACAACAGCAAATGTCTAACCTAACCCCATAGTCAGTACAATGGGCGCAAACGGTGACCTCCGCGCGTCATCTACTCTGGTAGGGCGGCTAATTTTAATAAAAAAAAACCTCGAAAGCCTCACTAATTTTACCATTTATTCTTACTGCAGCCCTGATCCCTGAATAAATGCACCCAACAAACTTCCGTTAATCCCGTATTCGCTAAGCACCCCGAACAGCTTTTGCCTCGGTACCCGATCAAATGCCTTTCTTAAGTCGATGAAGCGCAAGTGTAGATCAATATTCCTTTCAAAGAACTTTTCCACAGTCTGCCTTAGGCAAAAGATCTGATCCTGACCCTCTCTCAGAGGTCTGAAATCACCCTGAGCCTCGTCTAGAACCTCTTCCACTATAACACTATAAGAGATAACGTGATGGTATAGTCACGGGTAGAAACTGGCTAGCTCAGTTGTAACGTACTGGCCTTCCACCAAAAATATCCGCGTTCAATCCTGGTGCGGACAAATTCTGTATAGGATTTTTCTTCAATGTTTAGCATAAAAGTAACGTTCCCAGACACACCCAGGCTTTATGATCTGGGGAGTTGTGAATTTGGTGCCGCAACGAATCGTACATAGAAGAATGACAAATATGACGTCACCCATATTCGATGAATTATGTGTACAAATATCTACGTCTAACTTTAGACGGAGATATAATTAGCACCAGAACAAATCCTCTCACAATTTATTAGAAACAGCAGGAAATTGCGTTTCAAACTTTCATAGTTTCGCGGAAAGTTCGAATTTCAATTTTACGTCCATTGGGAAATTATTTATTCGAAGTAGAGAACAAATCTCTAAACTTTGAAATATCAATTATTCATCTCTTTACAATACTGGATACCATATTGAGTTTGTGTGTGTTTGCACGAAAACCGTACATTCTTTTCAAGGTGATGGCAAGCAAGATATAACTTCGTACTTTAAAATTATTCTCCCTTCGTATTACCCCGTGCTCTAAATAAAATTCCGAAATAAAAACGTTTGATTGAATTATAGACTTATAACAGTACTTTATTGTTGGTCCTTACATCCATAATATGTATCCTGTTGTCTTTTAACCATGGGGTGAACAACTGTCACTTTTTTTTTTTCTTTTTTAGCCCTTCTTTTGTTCAATGAAATGGTGTTAGGTTTACTAATTGTGGGTGATTTCCATTCATAGGAAAGTCTTTATAAGCGAATCTTTTCGTTATTTTATACCCCAAACGATTTTGTTGGCTAATAAAACGATTGAACAAAAACTTACTTGTATTCTCGCTTCATTTAGTTTTGTTGTTCGCGCTAGTTCTTCTCTACAATAAATATCAGGGTAATGTGACTTGGCAAACGCAGCTTCCAATTCTGCTAATTGTTCCTGCGTTGACCAATAATTGCAATTTTATGAAATTGAATGGAAAATGACAGTTCATTACCTGAGTAAAAGTTGTCCGATGCCTTCTTCTTGCTGGCGTTGGACATGAAGCTGTGGTTGGTGTGTGTCCGGCATGTTGAGGTAACGAGGAAACTCCACTTCCGGGTGACGATACACCACCGGAAACAGACGAAAGTCCACTATTTGGTTCAGGCTTTAGTTTCTTAAATGCACCTTCCGCTGTATTAATTGAAAATAAAGTTTCTGGTCAGTTGCATGCCATTGGATAGTACATTATCGGTGTAGATAATTTTCGCTAACTTAAAGTTTTGCTACCATTTCAACTTTACCAAGAAAAACTATTTACTGTACACAAAATTGATTTACATTACAGGTAATTTCATTTCCTCAAAAATCCTTTTGCAAACCTCAAATTTTGCTTTCCCCAAAACGATTTAATAAATTACGTATCGAACATTCCATAAACGCTGTACATACATACGACTATTTGCTTTTACATTTTCGATGAGGTCATTTTTCAGCATTTGATGTTGCGTACAAACAGGGAAGTTTGCTGATTTTACTCATGAGTTTGTTGTTTTAAACATTTTTAAGCGATGAAGGGAACCGTTTTTGTGGGACTTAATTATTGCATAGAGTCGTTAATGTAAATGGATCATCAAATTGACCTAGGTACTAGCATATTTCTTTATTTAAGTCGTGAGATGTTGCTGGAAGTCAAATCGCAAAAAAATTGTCAAGAGACTAGAAAAAATAGTAAATTGAGACAAATTTCGTTGCACAACTAAAATCATCGGCTGCAGGAGATGACACACATTACCTGCGTAAAAATGGTTTCAGTTGATAGAGTGACAAGTTAACATTTCAGGCTCTAGAATTCGTGTTAAGTACATTTTTAAGGTGACCTTTCTGAGAAAACGATTGCATTAATCTCAACTTAGAAGATGAGACATTGCAGCAGTCTTGGACTTTAGTTTTGCTATAGCTTAAGAGCACGAATGATGAAAACGATGTTTTTCCAGCGAAGCTCTTGTTAAAAAAATGGTTGATTTCCTCGAGTTAAGAATTTCTAATGCAGAGGGCAGCAGCAGCCTGATGCCGAATTGAAACTTATGTGAAGTATTTATACAACTCACTATTGCCTACAATTTGGCGAAAACAGATTTTCAGCCCCAGGTTGCCTTCTCTATTTCCAGCTTATTAGTTATTAGTTAGCAACACGATCGAAGTCGGCACCAGACTGTGTACTTGGGACCCTAAAGCTGGGAATAAAAAGAGCAGCCTGGTGCTGAAAATCTGTTTTTGCCAAATTGGAGGCAATTGAAAATCTGTTTTTGCCAAATTGGAGGCAATAGTGAGTTGTATACTTCACATAATTTTCAATTCGGCACCAGGCTGCTGCTGCCCTCTACATACAAAACTTACATGACGTATATAGATATCACTAATGCATGCACTTTGGTGAAGACAGATGCTTATCACCAGGCTGCCTTCTATATTCCCAGGTAAGGGGACAAAGTACGCAGCCAGGTGTCGAATTATAAACTTATACAACGTAATGTACTCGCTACTTCGTGAATTTTGGCATTTTCAAATTTTCAGCACCAAGTGTCCTGGCTGAAAATGCAGACCTATCTTCTAATAACGAGGAGTTTGTTGAAAAAACTAAGCAATCTCTCAAGCAAGTAGCTCAACTACTAGATGAAAGCACAATGACTTTCTTTAGCTATTGAGGTACTTTTTTGAAATTAACAATTTTTTAAACAAAATCTTCGCCGGAAAAACATCGTTTTTATCAGGCCTGCTCTTAATTCTAGTTTAAAACTTTTCATTACCCAGCGTTTGCGAAAATCTCTCTTCAAAAATACGCAAGAGCAGATGTTAAACTTCTTAGCTCAGCAATAAAGAAATTAGGTAGGTTCATGTCAAGCCGCACACTCTATAGGTGTTTAAAAACCCATAGCAAAGTCTTTCAACAAAGCGACGTACGGCGAGACTTGTATAATACTTGGGTGAAATGCATAGGTATGGAATTACTAGCACATTAACCTTCTCGATAAATCGATAAATTTATTTCTACCGTAATACTTGAAAGATCACATTATAGTGAGAAAATCAATTGGGGAAATTCCATGCTCCTGACCATGTTCCTTATATTTTCATTTCGGGGTGAATGAACGATGATTACTTGAAATTCCGCGATTCCTCAGTATCTCCAACTCCCAGAAATTAAGAATTATTTGATTTATTTACTAATACGTTTGTAAGCAGTCGATTTGAGGGGGGAGCATCGATCAACAACCCCAGATACCCCAGATGCCAAATCTACAAAGAAATATTTGTTCGTCCGTCTGTAATCACGATAACTCGAATAAAACTTGACAGATTTTTCCCCCTGAAAGGCGGATGAAGGTTCACTGAGTTAGGGTCGCTTAAGTGATTTTGAGTCTTTTGTACATACGTTGAGTAAGTCCTTTCCGATTTTCAAAAATATTTCTTTGTTCGAAAGGTCTGTGAATGCCCGACATTTGAAAGAAAAATTTTTGTTGATTTTGAGCCCTTGGGTTCAGCCAGGGCCCTATAAATATGTCTTTACTAGGACCCAACTAGTTTTTTCTTCATAGGTCGGGTAAACCTTAGAGAGCGTTCATAAGTGACCTGCGTTAGGGGGAGGGGGTCTGAGAAAACAGGCATTTCGTAAAAAAGTTTTCATTTGTATGGAACATTGCAGACTGGGTGAGGGAGGGGGTCCAAAAGTCCTCAAAAAATGCAGACATATGAACGCTCCCTTATCCAATTTACAAAGTCTTTTTTTTCCTGAAAAATAATTGAAAAACTAATTGCAGAGTTGAATTTGGGCAAAATCGGTAAAGAACTTTCGAAGTTACGGTCGAAAGAGTGGTCAAACACGTGGTTTTTTGAAGGTCAAAGAATATTTTTGACTTATATCTCTGAGAAATTGGCACGGGATTCACTCTTCAAGGTTTTCAATGAAAGAAATGTACCTCAGAAAATCAAATTAGTGAAAAGTGAGTGAGTGATTAGTGAGCAGTTCGGGCTGTAGGGTCCTTAATGTGGCACCAACTCACATTACGTGACCCTACACAATATTTGGTGGTTTTTACGAAAAATATTCTCCTAATGATGGGGTTTTTTATGCAGCGTTGTAGAGAAAAAAGAGGCGAAGTTTTTGGTACATAGAAGTTGGGTCAGAGACCTCTCCTAAGTGCTCTAGGGACGTTCCGAGATTTTTTTTAAAAAATTTGGGTGAAAAACATTTTTTTAAATTTTAATCAAACTTTTTTTGAGATTTCTTTTTTAAGTTTTAAGCTTTTTTAGGGATTAGGACGGCAACTTCCAATCCAATTTAATGTCGACGTAATTGCATATACCTAAGAGTTGAGATTCTTTCGGGTCTCTTTAAAACATCTATTCTATTTACCACATCTATTGTGACGCGTACGGGTCCCCTGCATATGTTTTCTATTCTCTATTATGTACAATGTACATATATGTGGGATTATTGTAGTCTCGTAATGAAACCCAATACCTTTGAAAATTTCTGAAATAATTCTAAAGTGCGTTGAAATGATGGAGCACAATCTTATCTGTTTAATTTCTTCTTACATCTCAAAAATTGTATATTTCCATTGCTTAAGTGGGATAATTTATGTAAACCATTCCTAAATGACCGCTAAAATCATATTTTATCCGTTCACCTCGTTTGTATCAAAATTATGTTATATACGGACGACGACAAAGTTCAAAAGCTTTAAAATGGGATAATTTTCTGTACATTTCTAATATGCCGGGAATATGCTATTCACCAGATTACATTAGAGATGCAAATTTTGAGTTTAAGTCTATGTAATTACAGATGTCCGTGACAGACGATTTTCGGCGTATTATGAGCTTCGTTTCGTGTACAGTGTACATGTTCGAATCGAGGTTCAAATGTATGGTAATTTTTGGTCCAGGTAGTTGGTCTAAATTGCACGTATACCTATGGTGTTTGCTGCATAATAATAACTTTGTTAGCTAATTTTATCATTAATACCAGGAAACGTACTTTTTCACCGTCTGTTTACTATGCATATAAATTTAATTAAATCCGCAGTATGAATATTCAGAACGTTCGTTGGTGTTGGTCCCTTATTTTATCGAGACTTGTTTATGGAAATAAGTCATATTGCTACTCAAGAACTATGCATACCTATAAAAAATAATATCAAAAATTGATTGCATCATTTCGCAGAAAATATTTTAGAACTTTAAAGAGTGGAAAATTTAAGAGAAAATTGTTTGTCGGAAAAATGAAAAACCCATTCCATTTCGAAGCCTACTTGGCGCCATGCCACCTGCATAACTGGTATGTTACAAAAAAAAATATGAAAAAAAATATTATGGGTCCTTTCATCCTTGGACATCGTATGTTAAAGGCTAGGTGTACTGAATGATTCTAGGGCCTCGACACTATGTGTAAATACTCTGACAATTTGTAGGCTATCTATAAAACAACTTCGCTTCAAACTTTTTAGCGTAACCCACATGTAGATAAACGCTTATGCTCGTATTTCCGTCTGTCGTCTGTCCGCCGTATCAAGTATATCTCGGCTCCTAGACCACTCAGAGAGCTCAAACTTGTGCCATTCGAAAGATCTAAGACACTAGATTTTCACAAATGCCAGAGGGGGAGATGTCGGATAGAGGGGCCAAAGAGGGTTTGCCACTATTACACATATCTAGGTTTCTAGACCACCTAGAGAGCTCAAACTTGCGTCTATAGACTTGCACAAATAGTGGAGATGGAGAGGTCGGATGAGTTGGGGATGCTCATAGACCACAAAGTGAGCTCAAACTTGTGTCAGTGCAGTGGTCGTAAGATGAAGGGTTGTGGATGAAAGGGAATAGTAATCGGATGGCTATAAAGCGGACAAAAGGGGGAGGGGATGAGTTGAAGGGGAAGTAGTCCTGTCGGGTTCTGGAAATTTCTCGAAAATTCTGAAAAGCTCCCGAAATTTCTCAAGAGCTATTCACAGAAATTCCTTGAACTTTCTACAACTTTGTAGAACCTTCCAGATTTTTCTAGAAGTTTCTGGAACATACTAGAACTATCCAGAAATTTCCAAAACTTTAGAAAACTTTCTAGAACTTTATGGAAATTTCTAGAACGTTCTGGTATTTTTTAAAACTTTCGAAAACTTTCTGGAACTCTCTAGAACTTTCCAGAAATGTATAGAATTTTTCTGGGACTTTCTACCACCTTACACCACTTCCAGATCCACCACCCAAGAGTTGCTGAAAGCAACTGAGGAAAATTGAATCATACGCTTCGTTGTATATAAAGTTTCAAGAATTTTCGAGACACTTAACTTCGACCACCTTCAGCTATATAAGCAAACGTGTGATGCAATTTTCTTCAGTTGCTTTTGACAACTCTTGCGGGCAGGTTATGTATCGAAAATGACACTCTGGAAAGTTTAAGAAACGTAAATTCAGGTCAAAATGCATTGAAACTTTGTACTTCTGCGCAGGTTTTTAACATCGCAAAACCTTGCGCAGAAGTACAAAGTTTCTATTCAATTTGACATAAATGTATATATGAAGTTCTGAAAAGTTCTAGAAACTCATAGAAAGTTCTAGAACAATCTCCAAAGTTTTGGAAATTACGTAGTGGTGCGGTTCGCCGAGGAAGCCAAAAACATCTGGAGTTAATACCATCTAAGATGGAACTTCATGAAATGAACCATTTCACAATCTGCCGCATCTAGATTTCCAAAAATATTAACAAAAATGAAGAGTTTTTGTTAATAGATCGCGGAAGTTTTTCAATAAAACGCTGAAAGTTCAAAAATTGTATTTTTTCTGTGTCTGCGCTGATATACACATAGTCCTGTATTGATGAAATCACATACTTTGTTTGGTATGTGAGGGCGTGATACGCCGAAATCAGCATGTTTTGTTTTGTTTCGTTAAATTCCTTAAACGAGAGAAATTATTTATTATTAACACACTCTACTTTGTGGGCTACGCTGAAATACCCATATTTTTTAGTATCCTTTGCACCTTACGCACCTTAGATAAATCAGACACACATACAGATCTTGCAATCCTTTGTTTCAAACACCATACCTCATATACCTAATATACTGTCCTTACTCACCTTACTACACCACAAACTCCTTACTTCTAGAGTGAGAAACGCCCACACCATCTGTTGTGATTCAGAACCAGTGCGAGTATTATTAATGAAAAAGTATTTTTCTTTTCGTTTTAAATAGCACGCATTGTGGTTAGTAGCAGCTTTTGGATCTTTGCAAGTACTTTAGTCTTTTACGCCTTCTGATTCTAAGGATGTTTTTGAGGGGATTCCAGAGAGGAAAAAAATGTCCAAAAAGCTGCAGATATACATGCACACCTACCACAGCGGCAAACAAGGGCTAGGAATTAGGACACGCCAAATTAGCTCGAGTCTAGGCTATACCTAATCGAGATCCTGCATTCAACTGAATTTCTTCACCCTTGTTCAGGGCTGAGACTAATACCACATCCACATCTCCGTCTTCTCATTGGAGTCAATACATCGATGTTGTTGATGCCCCCTAACATTGTGATACAGTTGTGACCTTCCATTCCCGGTACTGCTGAGCCTGTTCAGGTAAGTGTAGTTGCAACTCTCCAAAGGTCCTTTTGGGATTACCTTGTGTTACCCCAGAAACGTGGCTCGGAAGTGTTCCACCTTGCTTTTAATAGTTACAATAATAGAGAGCTGACCCACCGAAGAAATAAGAAAATCGATTGTTTTTGGGCATATTTTGATGATTCTATTTAACTTTATAAATGTCGCTATTTTAAACGAATGACATCGGTTATTTATCTCGAGACGCATGTACTTATTTCAAAAACATTTCTTGACTCCCGATCGTGTGCCTACCATTTCGACGTTGACGGCTTTGTTCCAATAAACAGTCGATTAAAATCAATTCAATTATGAAAGATCAATCATAAAATTGTCAAATTATGTCAACGTATGGATGAAATTTTTATTAAAATACCAATGTGCGAAAAACTTCAATTTGCGGTTATTTATGGTTTGTTGATGATGTTACTATATCTCAATTAATGCGCACCCAATTTTATGTACAATGCTTTTTAGCCATCCAACACATCAGTAGGTAGAGTAAAATTGATATCGTTGTTTGTTACAAGGATTTTTATTTTAGATCAAATCCCTGCAGGGTGTCAATTTATAGCTTTTTAAAAACACTATTTCATATGTTCATTCAAGCTCTTGTATAAAATGTCAAGTGAAATCTGATATAAAATCATTTTTCTAAAGGACGTGCATTCACTCACCCTTTCCATTATAAAATAATAAATATGTAGCCGACCCTCTCATTTCTATAGTTTATTGTGAGTTTTTAATAGAGCTCTTAATTTCACAGTTAACATATGCCCCTCATGGCTCTTGTTACTGAAAAATATGTGAACAAATTTTGTAGAAATTTATTTTTTCATTTCCATTTTTAAAATGAAGTAACAGGTTTGAATAGTAGAATATTTGTATCTTAAAATTACTTATTTGCCTATGCTCCCCCGCCAAGTTTTAAGGAAGATGATGATGAAAATTACTTATAGTTTTTTCTAATGAATGATCTGATCAAAACTGAAACTGCAGGAAGGAGAGATCTTCTATACCCTTCCTACCTTTTACCGGCATACAATATTCTGTTGAGATTCACGGCTTTTAAGTGGTCATTATGTTGAGCGCGATGCGAATCGCATCGCGTAAAGTTTGTGTGAAAACTAAACTTGACAGAACAAACATTTTTTTTGTCAAGTTGAGTTTTCACAAAAACCTTACGCGATGCGATGCCAGCACATTTAAGCGATACAAGCAGAGTGTTAACTTTCAAGTAGCGACTAAACAGTTATCCAAATAACAAGGGACGAAAAGGAAAGTTATTGGGAATCCGTTCTATGAGCATATTCCTCGTAAGTTCTTTTCCCTGCCATCTCTAAATGTAACCGCCTGTTGGGTTCAATGATACATTGAATTCTATTTGCATAAGTTTCGATCATTGTAGGCGACAAAATTTATTATACCTAACTTAATTTTCATTCTCAATAAATAACTCTGACTTTGTGGACATTTTTAAGTCAAATGTAATTTAGTATCCTTGCTCAGCAGCAAATATTAACACACTAATACCTTTTCCCTCCCTGAGAGCGGACGGAATTGGTGAACGAATTGGTGAAAAATAAAAACACTGTAGAGAATGTAGGTGACCGTTCCATACAAAAAATACCATGATTTTCATGCTCACCACATTCATTATTCTAACCATAAAAGTTGCGAAGGTTTCTTAATTTCCAGCTCTCTCCATGTAAGTAGCAGTCGACAAACTGACTGCTACTAGTGCGATTGTTTGACAGAATTTAGACTTGATATACAAATATTCACTGTTCTATTTAACATATGTGAAAATGTAGACAGAATTTTATACACGAATCGATAATTAATTTAAGAGGAATGTCATCCCTACCCGAATTGTTATTATAGCAATGGATTGACATAATTTTCGTATGGAGGGATTAAAATTTACGAAAAGCCTCCTTGCACATTGCGCAAATAGTCTCTTCTATGTACAGAAGAGACTATTTGCACAATATATATATTGTTGGCCAATAATATATAGAAGAGGCTATTTGCACGATGTGCAAATAGCCAACAATATATAGAAGAGACTATTTGCACATGGAAAGACGTAACATTCAACCAAAACTCTTACACAAAGAAGAACGTTTTCAATGTAATTTTTCATCAATTTTATAATATGTACATTATATGTATATGTATTTGTACATGTATATGGCGGCTAACGAAAGTAGTTCTTTTACGAAATGTCAAAAAAACTAAGCGGCTAACGAAGCTGGAAAACTTTTCCTTTTACGAAATGTCACAAATCTAGGTGGCTCACGAATTTAGGGAACTTTTCCCTTTACGAAATGTCACGAAAACTAAGCGGCTAACGAAGCTGGAAAACGTTTCCTTTTAAGAAATGTAACGAAAACTAGGTGGCCTAGGAAACTAGGAAATTTGCGCTTTAATGAAACGTCACGAAGAGCTAGTTGTCTAACGATGCTAGGGAATTTTTCCTTTTAAAAAATATCACAAAAACTATGTGGCTAACAAAGTTAGGAAACTTTTCCTTTTACGAAATGTCACGAAAACTAGGTGGCTAACGAAGCAAAGGAACTTTTCCTTTTACGAAATGTCACAAAAACTAGGTGGCAACGAAGCTGGAAAACGTTTCCTTTTACGAAATGTCACGAAAACTAGGTGGCTTACGAAGCTAGGGAACTTTTCCTTTTACGAAATGTCATAAATCTAGGTGGCTAACGATACTAGGTAACTTTTCCTTTTACGAAATGTCACAAAAACCAAGCGGCTAACGATGCTGGAAAACTTTTCCTTTTAAGAAATGTAACGAAAACTAGGTGGCTAACGAAGCAAAGGAACTTTTCCTTTTACGAAATGTCACAAAAACTAGGTGGCTAACGAAGCTGGAAAACTTTTCTTTTTACGAAATGTCACAAAAACTAGGTGGGTAACAAAACTATGAAATTTCGTAAAAGGAAAGGTTCCCTAGTTTTGTTAGCCTCCTTCAGTTAGAAGTAATTAACGATAAGTTCAGGCTCTTCATTCATTGCTAAGTGTTATATAGGCCAAAAGAAAAGTGCCCGGATAGGCTAGGTGTCATAGTGAGAGAGCTCTTCCCACAGCACGAACAGATCACATGGCCGCAAACTCCTTATGACGATGAAGCGGAAGACAGGCTTGAACGGTCGATCACTGTAGAAGAGATCCAGATGGCTGCACAAAAGCCAAAAAATAACAAAGCGCCAGGACCAGATGGAATCCCCAATATAGCTCTGAAGACAGCAGCATGCGCAAAGCCTAACATGCTCAGATTGACAATGCAGAAGTGCCTCGACGACGGATATTTTCCACAAATATGGAAGAAACAGAAGCTGGTCTTAATACCAAAACCAGGGAAACTGCCAGACAAGCCATCATCATATAGACCTATATGCTTGTTGGATGGGTTGGGAAAAATGCTGGAAACCGCGATCCTGAATAGACTAAGAAAACACACGGAGGGCGAGCACGGACTGTCGGACGAACAATTCGGATGTCGAAAAGGGAGATCGGCGAGTGAGGCCATTAAAAAAGTCATAGAGACCACCGACAAGGCGCGGAAGCAAAAAATACGGGGTAACCGCTTCTGTGCTATAACGACGATAGACGTTAGAAATGCCTTTAATAGCGCAAGCTGGATAGAGATAGCCAAGGCGCTACATGTCATGAGAGTCCCCGAGTACCTCTGTAGGATACTGAAAAGCTATTTCGAG